>BPTQ01000004.1:255260055-255501007 GCA_019973895.1 Chrysanthemum seticuspe
GTTTCAGACTTATCCAAGTAAGAAAACACGGATTAAACCAGAAAATTGAAGGTCAAACCAAGGAACAATCTTACGCGTAATTTTAGGGTTTTGATACGCGTAGGATTACTCGTAACTTTGATTCTGTCCAAATGTGTTTCTAAACCAGTTTTTTGTTATGGAATAGCTTCAATAGTACCAAAAGAACACAAAAGTGTGAATTTTGATGTACCAAAACTGCTAAACGGGTTACGCGTAGAACGACACCCACGAACAAAAACAAGCTTAAAAACGTAAATCCACGCGTAAAGTTTGAAACTTTTTGCCAAAAACAAGTATTTTAACACCTCAAAACATTGAAAGTACAAGAATCTTGGATTAAAAAGTGTAAAAAACGAGTTTTTAAGATAACCAAAGATAGCGTTATCTCTACGCGTAATATCCAAAACCAAAACTTCAAAAACAAACGAGTACACCCAACTATTTGGCGATTGATACCACTGTTAGGTCACAAGTTTTACAACACAAGCTTATAAGAGAAGAGATAAGGCGATTGAGCAAGCTCTAACACATACACACGTTAAGCAATAATACGGTTATGAGAAGATGTATGTGAAAGAAAAGAAAACTTAAACAACCAACCCTCAAATGAGGGTTTACAAGAGTTTATATAGGCAAGGAGCTAGGGCAACACTCCCTCTCCTTCCCTATTCCTTATTGGGCTTGGATCAAGCTTATGGGCCTTCTACATAAGCTTGACCTTAAACAAACATAAAGGCCATAATAAAGCTACCTATTACATATGACATATAAATACTTGAAATACTGTTTAGGAGTGATTCCAACAGTATCTCATCCATAGGATTTGAGCACAACAAGATGACATGGCTATGTATTCAGCCTCTATAGAGGAAATAGAAGTACTCATTTGTTTCTTTGAAGACCAGCTCACAAGCTTATCACCCAAAAACTGAGCACCTCCAGACGTACTTCAACGAGTATCTTGACATCCTGCATGATCTGCATCTGCATATGCTGTTAGTGACATACCGGTGTCCTTCGGGTACCAAAGTCCCATGTTGATGGTTCCTTGGAGATACCGAAAGACCCGTTTAACCGCTTCAAGGTGCTTTTTGGTAGGCTTAGCCTGGTATCTAGCACACATGCATACAACGAACATAATATCAGGTCTACTGGCAGTGAGGTACATCAGGGATCTAATCATACTTAGATTATTCGTTTGATCTACCATGATCCCTGAGTGATCCTCATCCAGTTTGGTATATTCCACCATGGGAGTGTCAACGGTGTCACAAGTGTCAAATCCAAATTTCTTTAAAATTTCATTTGCATATTTAGATTGATTAATGAAAATGCCTCCGGGACTTTGTGAAATTTGTAATCCCAAGAAAAATGACATTTGTCCCATCATTGACATTTGAAATTTGGAGCCCATCTCCTTAGAAAAACGGTCACACTCATTGGGGTCAGTCGAGGCAAAGATAATATCATCAACATAGATTTGAACGTGAATTAAATGTTTGCCTAACTTTCTGGTGAACAATGTCGGATCAACGACTCCTTTGCTGAATCCAGTAGATAGAAGAAAGTTTGATAGCGTATCATACCATGCCCTTGGAGCTTGCTTCAAGCCGTAAAGAGCCTTCTTCAAACGATAGACATGAGTAGGATGCTATGGATTCACAAAACCTTCTGGTTGGCTGACGTATACGACTTCTTTAAGGTCTCCGTTAAGAAAAGCCGTCTTTACATCCATCTGATAGACAATCATATTCTTACTTACAGCATTAGCCAGGAAGATTCTGATTGCCTCGATGCGTGCCACTGGAGCAAATGATTCTTCAAAGTCAATACCTTCTTCTTGACGGTATCCTTTTGCAACCAATCTAGCCTTGTTCTTTAATACATCGCCATGCTCATCAAGCTTTACTTTGAAGATCCACTTTAGAGTAATGATCATGGCACAATCAGGAGCAGGTACTAATTCCCATACATCTAGTCGATCAAACTCATGAATTTCTTCTTGCATGGCATTGAACCAGCTGTCTTCATTCATTGCAGTTTTAACGTCTTTTGGTTCGACCTTGGATTGTATAGAGTTGAAGAAGCACCATAAGGCATCGGTTGCAAGTTGTTTCCGTGTGGATACTGGACGAGAGAGGTTTCCAATGATGTTGTCCAATGGATGATCATGTGTCCATTTTCTAAGATGTTCATGTGGTTGTTGTTGAGGAACTGAAGTAGCAGAGTCTATATCTCCTGATGACGATGGTTCTGATGATGATTCAGGAGCAAATAAATTTTCAAAGGGTTCATCTTCTGGAGGAGCAAAATGGTTTTCATCATCTATAACAGTAGCAACATTTCCATTGTGTACACTTGATGATTGATGATTTGTTGATGAGACAGAGTGATCAGCAGCAGGCGCTTCTTGACTTAATGACATTGAAACTGAAAGGTTAGCTTCATTAACAGGGATAGAGGCAACCTCTCTTGATGGAACTGACATATCATTAGCACTTGACTCATAGTGTTCATCAAACATTGGATCAAATAATTTCTTCAAATCATCTTCTGAAGGAGGTACATAAGGAGTTGCTTGTGAGTAGTCGTAAACAAGAGTAGAACTGATGGGACTACTTGATGATGCGGGTCTAGAACTGGGTTATCCTGGAGCCATTGGACCGGTCAGCTCATCAAACGTAACGTGAATTGTTTCCATGATATTTCGGGTTCTTTTGTTGTAGATTCGGTATCCTTTTCTGTTTGGTGCATATCCTACAAAAACTCCAATGTCCGCTTTAGCTTTAAGTTTTCCTAAGTCTTGGCCCTCATTAGTTGGATAACACAGTGCACCAAACACACGAAGGAATGAGAGATTAGGTTTTCTATTGTGGACAAGTTCATATGGAGTTTTTCCATGAGCAGTGTGAATTAGGGATCGATTTTGAGTGTAGCATGCAGTGGCAATGGCTTCAGCCAAGAGAAACATTGGAACCTTTGAGTAAATCAGCATTGTTCTTGCGGCTTCCACAAGAGTTCGATTTCGTCTTTCAACTACACCTTTCTGTTGAGGAGTTCGTGGAACACTTCTTTGATGACTGATTCCAACACTTTCATAAAACTCACTAAGTTGTTTATTAACAAAATCAGTTCCATTGTCTGTTCGGATGATTCTGACAGTTTTGTTAAGTCGAACCTGCAGCTGTTTGATAAGTTTGATGATGATATCTGGAGTTTCATCCTTTGTCCTTAAGAACTTAACCCAGGTGAATCGAGAGTAATCATCAACCACAACTAACACATATTTCTTCCCAAAGATATTCTGAACTCTCATGGGTCCACATAAATCCATGTGAATTGTATGAAGAACTTCTGTAACTGAGTTTGTAGGTTTGGGTTTGTGGGCATACTTCTTGCTTTTTCCCAATTGGCATGCTGAACAAAGATGATCCTTTTCATACTTTAGTCTAGGTAAACCTACAACTAAGTCCTTTCTGGAAAGATTGTTTATGGTACCAAAGTTCAAGTGATTGAGATGACGGTGCCATAGCCATGACTTAGTTTTGGAAGCCTTTGACAACAAGCAGATGGGTGAAGATTTCATCATATCTTCGATAGAGATGGTGTATAGGTTTGAACCACGAGTTCCTCTGAGAAGTTCCACACCATCAAGTTTTCTAACAAAGCAAGTATGTTTCCTGAAGGCCACTTCTAAATCTGAGTCACAAAATTGTCCGACAAAAAATAGATTATGTCCAAGACCTTCAACATAATATACCCTGGAAATCACACTGTCTCCAACCACGTAATCTCCATAACCCATAATAGCACCAAAATGATCATTTCCGAATCTTACAGTTCCGATGAATTTACTCACGAAGTTCATGAGCCGTTACCGGTCTCCAGTCATATGCTTGGAGCAGCCTGAGTCCAGGTACCACAGAACGATTTGAACGATCTGCTGTTGAACACAGACAAGAATGGATAACTGGATAATTGGGATCCCCATGCAAGAATGGGTTCCATTTGGTTAGTAACAGTGATTGGAACACCCACATCAGAAGTAGAAGCAATGGAATCATCAGAAATAAATGCAGTGCTAGTGTCCGTATTTGACCTATTCAAAGTGTGTTCACTTCTTAAGGGAATAGTTCTACTAGTAGGCATCCATTTTCTAGTGGGCATTGACTTAGCAATTTTAGGGCACAACTCATTAATCTTACGGCCAGTAGGTATCCATTGATAACCTATATTACTAAATTCTCTTCCTGTGGGTTTCCACTGTTTTCTAACTTTCTTTCGCCTTTTCCTTTTAGCCTTCTTAGTTTGATGTTTAACATTAACAGTTTTAACTGGGCATTTGACAACATTAGACAAATCATTCATACCACATACAAGAATAGTAATAGACACCATGCAATCATCATTACATGTTTTTCCAAAAGTAGCAGAATTCACATTAATTACAGTACGCTTAGAGCTAACACTAGAATCAACACGATTCGTCTTATTCAAATTCTCCCTAAGGTGATCTTCTACTCTCTTCCACTGAGCATTCCTAGCTTGCAAGGTCCTATCATTCTTTGTGTTGCCTTGAGGCTTTGACCCGCTTGCTTTGGTGTAACTTCTTACTCCTGTAGAGGGAATTGGAACATAAGTTGGTTTTGCTACCTTTTGCATTCCTGAACTAGACGTGCAGGGATCTGAACTACTTAAAGGCACATTAGAGTTCACTTTCTTAATAGTGGGCATAGAATGGTTTGTATGCTTGGCACTAGGCATAGAACAAGGCATCACAGCTTTACCTTTCGCACCTAAGGATTTAGGACATGTTGCTATTAAACATTCTAGCAGCTCTTGAGATCGTTTGGCTTGAATGCACGCAAACCTAATTTCACTGTCAAGAGGCTTATTTATAAAATCCTCTTCCACAATATCACAGAGACATTCTAGACTATCCTTAAGGTGAGCACAATAGTTGTGAAACACAGGTTCATTATTCCTAAGATGAGGAGGAATGTATTTAACAGTCACAGTATATTTGCAGTCTGAGGATGACTTTGATGCAACATTCTCATTAAAAACAAGTGGCAGTTTCCCTTTTTCCTGACTCCTCAGATTCTCAATTTCTTTTTGTAAAGATGTTATTTTTTCGTTGTTTTTGTCACGAGTGACTTTCATTGAATCATATAACTCTTTAAAGTGTCGTTTAACTTTTTCATTTTCTTCTAGAAAACTCTCGTTTTCCTTTTGTAAAGCATTAACTAAGTTTTGAAGATGAAAAGTTTGAGAATACTGTGAATCTAAAGGAGGAGGCATTTGGGAGCCAGTCACATTGTTCTTTTCACCCTTTAATTGAGAGATTTGGGCTTTTAACTTTCTGATTGTGTTACAATGAGCTTGAATCTGTTCGTCACGTTTGTTTATCTGAAAAACTGTATCAAACTCTGGAACATCTGAGGATGTCTTGATACTTGAGGTTTTGACATTTTCTTTGAGATGTTGATATTTTAGTTGTAAATCAAAATGTTCAACTTCTAGTTTAGAAAGATGTTTTACCAAATTATCGTGATCATCCTGATCAATTTTCTCATTTAGTTATGAGTTTTTGTTTTCAAGCTCAATGACACGATCATGGGAAACTTTCAATGCAATAGATAATTCATGAAATCGAGAAGCAGTAATAGAGTGCTTAGTAACAGTATAAAACACATATTGAGCAACACAACTCGAAATCAAATTCTCACTTAAGATGTGCAAATTCTTCCTTTCAACTTCATTATATTTGAGTTCCTGTTCATAATCATTGACTTCAACTATCATTGCATCAAATTCTTTTTCCATTTCTTTAATATCTGAATTTATCCCTTTTTGAAGACTCTCAAATTGACCTTTAATTGTTTGAAGAAAGGCATGACCTCAGTTAAATAACATTTTTTAGTTTGCTCAAAACCCCTTTCCCCCTCAGTTATCCCTGTAGGTGTGATTCTCTTCTTACACGTTTTCTCAAAATCAACAAACAGCTGATAAACAACATACAGGATGATTAATGTTTTGCTATTAGTGGCAATGGATCTAGGAACTAAATGCATTGGTGTATTAGGAGGATACACAGTTGCTTGAGGCAATTTCCTACTAGGGGATTCTTTTCAACAAGATTTTCAGCTTTTTGCATATCCATATCCTTTTTCCAGAACACTTGTTCAGGGGTTAATAGGGTCTGAGGCTTAAACTTGTTTAAGGATATCCAATTTTCCTTAGTATAATCATGGGGTTTAATCGTTATGTTATTCTCTTTACACGCAGGATCGTTAAGCTTCCTATCCATTTTCTCCCTAGATGCATCATCTAATTTTCTATCTTCCTCAGTGCACTCAATGCAACTAGGTTTCTGTCTAGGTTTAAGAATCTCATTGCCACCATAGATTACATTTTGAGCAGCTTTTGCTTTCTTACCATACTCAGGGTTGGATTCCTTTATAATGGGGGTACTATGCTTATCGCTGAGAACTCTATGCTTAGTGATCATGTGAGCAGTCTGAATGGTGTTCCCTTGTACGTACAACTTATTTTCAAGCTTGTTTTTCAAAGTTTTTAGATTGGAAAAATCATTCAAAAGTTTTGATTCCTTAGCATTGAATTCTTGCTTAAGCATTTTAACATTTTCTTGAAGTTCTTGTTTTTGCTTAGCAGTTTTAGAAAGCTTTTCTTGTAAGGAGCCTAACTCTTGTTTTAATACTTCTTCTCTAAAATTACTTTTTCTAATAATTGTACGCATTTGGTCATCCATTTCCTTCTCACGGGTGGTTAACTCAAACTTAGCACGCTGTTCATAAATAGCAACTTGTTCTTTATAGGCATTTAGTTCAGAAATAACAGAATCATCAGGGGCACATGCAGTGTATTCATCAAAAATATAGTCATCATTGACTGTAGAAGATGCATCACTTGGTACAGTCTCACTTTCACATATTGATCATATGGGACAACATTGATATTACCCATATTTTCAATATCTGACTCAATAGTTTCAGTTGATTGTACTTTGTCATGTATCTTTTCCTCATCAACATCATCGTATAGTTTTAATACCTCTGAGATGATTGATTCTTTGGATGGACCAGCTTGCTGTGGTGAGGGGACCTTTGGAGAGACCATTGGAGAAATTCTAGCCATGAAAATAGTCTGTGCACTAGGTTCATCATCAACGTCAGAGTCGTATGCATCACAGTCGGCGACTTGAAAGGCATTCTGATGATTATGACCTATCTCCTGAATTGGTTGCTCATCTACATCTGCATCATATGTCTTGGCATTGCCCTCAGCAAGAAACAACAGCTCCTCTTCATCCAACACATCTCCATTATCCTGAGCTTGCACAAGTAACATCTTGTCTTTGAAGTACTCTGCATTTTGAGGGCGTTTTGGAGAAGTGCAGTTCCGTGCTATGTGTCCATCACCACCACAGTTGTAGCACTTAATTGGCATTGCTTGTCCCTGATTATCATTCCTTCCTCTATTCTGATTTGCCACATACCCTCCTCCTACTCCACCTCTTCTTTGTTCATATTTTCTTCCTTGAGCTGGTTTGCACCGTAACCTTTCCATCTCTGACCAAAGCATGATTGTGTAGATTGGATGCAGTCCTGATTTCATTGTTAGTGTGAAGACGGTTAGTATGTGGAGTGAAGGTTAAGTTTTGTTTAACCATAAGAGCCAGTTGATTGATAAAGTATTCCATGACTGCATTGGCATCAGGTTGCTTGAAACTTGGATCGGGAATGAGTTTGTGACTTCCGTTACCCATGGGTATGACTTGAGAAGCTTTGGTGGCAATTCCAACATTGGTGTAAAAAGCTGTAGAGTCATTTGATGAACTTGTCTCTCCTTGGTTGGTTTTGAACTGTTCAAGAATCCTTTTTTCAAACATAGCATGTCTCTCATTCTGAAGAAGGAATGCATAAAGTTGCTCATAGTTGGTATTCTTCAATCCTTTGGTTAGCTTCACAGAGGTGACAAACTTATGCCATTCGGGATTCATGTTGTTCACAAACTTTGAATTCAGCTGAATGTTTGGCATGGTCATTTTGATATTCCTCATATCATTCACAAGCTTGTGGAATCTCACATAATATTCATAGACACTCTCATCAGGTTTCATCTTGAAATGCTCAAATTCATCATACAGTTGTGATTCTCTGTCTTCCTTAGTTAATTCAGAACCTGAGAGAAGCATCTTGACATTATCCTAAACTGCCTTGGCTTCAGTGTTGTGATTGATAAGCTTGTAGATGTCTTTTGGAAGACCCTAAAGTATAATGTTAGAAGCCCTGATGTCAGCATCGAATCTCTTTTTCTCCTTATCATTGAGCTCATCATACGTCTTTGGTCTGTCTAATCCATAGATCATTGTTCCATCTGCAGCTGTATCAATTAATTCTCTTGTAGTCTCAATCTGATAAGGTCCTTCATCAATGGATTTGAGAATGTTGACCCCATTTTCCTTTCCAAGACAATACAATCTGATTCGTTGAGCCCAAGAGTCATAGTCAGTTCTGTCAAGCATAGGTGGACGAGTATCTGAACCAGCTGCTTGAACATCCTCAGCAACAGTGGAGATAATTGTAGGTATGTTGGTAGACATGATTACAATTTCTACGGGATTTTACTATTCTTTGATTAAACCGGGAAATTGATTCTTTCACGGGATTTTACTAAACCAAAAGAACAACCGTAAAGATTTAGTATGAAGAAGTAACAAGTCTCAATAGACAAGTAGCTAAACAGTCAACTTGCTTAGTTATCAACTCGCTAAACGGATAACTCGCTTAAAGAAACAAGTCGCTTAAAGAACCAACTCGCTTAATAGCCAAGTCGCATATAGAGACAACTCGCTTAATAGACAAGTCGCAAACAGAGACAACTCGATTAATAGCCAAGTCGCAAACAGAGACAACTCGCTTAAAGAAACAAGTCGCTTGAGGTAACTCGCTAGCTGTACAACTCACTTAATAGCCAAGTCGCTTTAGAACTCAAGTTGCTTAAAGAAACAACTCGCTTAAAACCCAAGTCGCACACGGAGTCAACTCGCTAAATAGCCAAGTCGCATATACCAACTCGCTTCCAATAACAAAGCAACTCGCATCGAAGAAACACAACTCCGAGACTCAACTCGCTTCGTACAACTTTCACAAACAACCACTTTATCAATCAAAAACACCTAAACCACAATTATTTAAGCCTTCCAATTAAAAACCTAAACACATATGATGATCCTAAACACAAAAGTACAAACAAAATTCAAACTTTAACACTAGAATTTGTCCAAATGATTCAAACTCTCCTAAACACTTATAACCCCAAAAACCTTATGAAATCCACCAAAACAAAGAGCATGAAAGATAAGTGATCAAACCATGGCTCTTGATACCAATTGTAGGATATAGGATTTCACAAACACATTAAACCATAATCATATGAGGCGTTAACAAGGTTTAGAGAGAGAAAGTTCTAGAGAGAGAAAGGGAAGAGAGTTGGGAACTATGTGAAACAAAGAAAAATGGTATTGAAGCTCCAACCCTCTACCTTGGGAGGTAGAGGGTATTTATAGTGTCTTACAAATAAACGCCACCTACGGGCTGTGGATCAGGCATACAGTGGGTAAAGACCCGTCCGTCCTCCACGGTGTTACATAACAAACTGCTTACTAACATATCTTGACTACGACTACGAGCATTCTATCGAATGCATATACTTGAGGTGACTGACTCTTTAACGACTGAATTTTCTAATTCCTAACATTTAAGTTTACAAGAGTAACAAATAATGCCCCTAGCCTTGTTTATATAGTGTGTAAAACTTGGAGTCCAAGTTTGATTAGGATTAGGAAACCCTAATCCCCACCCAACCGACCATATACCCTAATGGGTATTCCGAAACCTTCTTGACTTTTAAATTACATTATAGTCCTTATCCTTTAACTGTTAGTCAATTATGATTAATTACTTCATGGTCGTTATGCGTTTTGTGCTATTAAATAATTATATATAACGTTTTATAAATAATTATTAATCTTTAATTCTCATACGTAAAGTGTGCAATCTCGTGATCTCGAGTTCGATCCTAACACACGACTACTAATTTATGTCCATTAATCCAACAACTCCCACTTGTATACATCTTAATAGTGTGATCACATCGGTTAGGGTCTAGCAACACGCCGATGCCTCTAGTACAACTCGAGTAAGGTCTTCTGGAAAAACCTTTTAATGATTCATCATTATTATTATCATTTTGTTTCTAATACCATGTTAAATAAATATATGGATCTAAGTCATTCTTTATTCAACTATTCTGTTTCTCGTTATAAGTGATTGAGCAAGATTACCAATTCTTCTGAACATATTCAGGGGAGATCTTGGGCGTGGCCACGCAAACATCTTGTCAACCCTACAAGGGGCCCAACAGTATTAAACTCCAAAATAAATTTGAATGAACAAATTCTATCTTGACTACAAGCATAACTCACAAACTTTGCAACACTTCTGAAAACAACCCTTATGATTACCAATTACGTTTAGCGTTAAGTTGTTCCACAAAAGTGCACTACATTCATGACACTTATCTGGTATCTTAAGTCTGAGGATAACTATTCATGATTTACTTAATAACAATATCCATAAAGTAAAATCATGTAGTTGGGATAATTCCTATATTCAATCATTGAATATCATCTGAAATTGGCATGCATCACATCAATATACATTCAAATATATTCTACCAAGTCACTCAGATTTGTCTTAGTTTAATGATACTCCCATATCATTAATTGACAACGAACACTTTAGAATAAATAAATTATTCACGGATTAAACATGCAAATATATGACACAATATATTATAAAATCAAACATACCAAGTATTTTAATTCATTATAATAATTGTTTAACATCTGTTAGGTCACCATATTAGTAACACAAGCATCAATATAAGAAATAGAGAAGAGAAATGATCGGTTGAACAATACAAAACACTATGCGTATGGTATGTGAGAAGAGTTATGCGTAAATGAAATGAATTGAACAACCACCCCTCAAGTGAGGGTTATACAAGAGTATTTATAGGGCAAGGATCTAGGGCAACACATCTAGACTCCTTCCCTTCTTATGGGCTTGGGCCAAGGCTTATGGGCCTTCTACATAAGCCTTAGCTTAATAACTAACATAAAGGCCATATTAAGCTAACTATTACATATGAATCACTAACACTTGAATTAAGGTTTAGGAGTGATTCCAACAATCTCCCCCTAAGTGTTATTGATGAATGATAAAGTGATAAACGATGTAGGTGTTGATGTAATAGTAGTTTTGACGTCTTCTGACATTCTTCTTTCTTATGAGAAGAAGTGCCTTGATTCGAACAATCTCCCCAGTGTAGGGATCTTGTAACTTTTGAAGTATTCTGCTTTGACGTCTTTTGATTTCTTTGTTCTTTAATTCTTTATTCTTTGTGATGGTAGTTTTAGTATGTTAGTTGTTGTCTGCATCAGGTCTGCTTCGTTGCTCCAGTGTCTCCACGTCTTTCTTCAACATGCTCACACGCTCTTTAACGTTGGATTACAGTACTGATGAAGTTCTCTTAGTCTTTAAACTTTGTAGATTTTATGATTTGACGAAGAATCATTCTGACTTTTGTGTTGCCTTTTGAGAGAACTTGCATTAGTGATGATGTTGGTATGAGCAGGTGAAGAATCTGCACGATCAGTCCGCTCCAGAGCTTCCATAAGAAGAAAACATACACACGGTTAGTAATAAGCGGATTTCGACACTTACAAGTTTGAAATTTAGAGGGTGTTAACAACATAGTGTGAAAACACGTCTCTAATTCTCACAAAGGCCGTTCCTGAACTGGAGTCCCACAAGTTAGATAACACGATGTACCGAAGTACACCTACAGTTCAGATGAGTCGCTGAGGTACACCGAAACATCACCTCACGACTGTAGACCGTTTGAGATACACTAAGCGTAATCCACGGGGAGTTACCGAAGTGACCTACTGTCAGGGCTGTTAGATGTTGACCATGGCAGGAGTTTCCATTCAATCACTGAGGATCACATACGTGAACCTCTCATAAATGTTCTCGACAGATTGCTAAGATCTGTGAAGGACACGATAATATATCACTTGCGTTCTTTTTATTGAACGACAAGCGATGAGTTGTCAAGTGTACCTAAGAGATCTTTGATGAATCTCGTGGCTCTAGACTCAATAGTGCACTTTGGTTTTCCTGAGCGGAGACTAGGGAGAGGGTTTCCTTCTTCAATACCAGTAATCTCTAAGAGAAAGCCGATAGTTTCGTAGGGTTCCCTGTGAGAATGAAACAAGCTTCTGTTAGGAGAAACTTGAGTGGCTAAGAAGGTTTAGTGCATGCGTCACTGGGTCCATGACGACTTTTAATCTTTAATACCGGTGTCACTAAGTGACAACCAGTAGCATATGAATTGAACCCGGTGTCTGCCCTAAGTTGAATAATCTGGAGGGCTATTTCTTTTCACCATTTTCTTTGATTTTCTTTTTAATTCTTCAACTCCTTCTTTCTTCGATTCTCATTTTCTCCTTTTTATAATCATACCTAAGGACTTCTAAGTACTAACTATTTGTGATGTCCTTGGGTAGATCCCTCCAGCTCTGGCGGATCATAGGACGGTTATTCCTAACCTTAGTGACCTTATAACTCCATGACTAACCTATGTTGCCATAAAACCATTTTCTTGAAAATCTCTCAAAGTGGTTATGATTGAAAAACATTTTGTACCACTGTAAGAGTTTGATCATTTGCAGAAATACTCCCCCTCCACACGTGCTTAAGTTTTTAGACAGAAATCTGCACGGTGAGAGAAGAGTGTGCACTTTTGAATTGATTGACTCAAGATAGACAATTCCCCGAGGGACACGGTTACGTTGCATAGTTAAAGAGTTACCTTGTTAGCTTTTAGGTGACAACTAGCTCTAATAACTACCTTGAAGGTGTGGACAAACCTCGAAAGGTTGTCAAACCCGTCAAAGTTCATGTCTATCAAGAGCTTCTCGAATAGATACAATTTACTTGGATAAGTCTTTGGAAGACAAATCTTTTCAATGTATGACTGTTCAGATCCCGTCAATTCATGGGTTAAGTCTTTTCACACGACGATTCAATAGCAAATCAACATATTTCTTATCACAATAATTTTCTCCCCCTAAAAAATGGCATATATAAATGTTATTTTTGATAACGTTTTGATAATAAATATTACCATTTCGAGTTTTGTGGGAAGATTATCACGAAGAACAATTTTGTGAACAAAGTTGTAGCAAATACTCCGCCTCAACAAGTAATACTAACTTTTGAGGTTTTGAAAAGGTAAGGGGAAGTACTTGTTCTTTTGAGCAAAACCTTTAAAAGTGAAAGGTTTGATAGGTTTTACTCAAAAGTAAGAAGCTTTCACTCCATTTATAGGATTGTGGCACTGAAGCGTACCACAGGGTCCTTTCATTACAAGAACGGTTTGTACACTGTTATGTGTGCACAAGCCATTGTCATTAAATAATCACACATCCAAATTAGTATGAAACTGAAACAATTTAAGGGGTACCAGGTAGTTCAACAATATCACCAGGAATGCGAACAGGGCGTTGATAGCCTGTGAGAGTAATCCTGGGACGACCACCTACAAAGCTCTCCAGAGTTCTGAACTGGTCCCTTCTGTACAACCTTTCATCAATCCGAGTGATGATCCTCTTAACATCCCGTTTATCCTGAGAATTCCATCGCTTCTTCGACCCGATGCCTTCATGTATCTCCTTTAACCGATAAGCTAACCCATCCCTGACCTTCCTCAGTGTGTGATCCCCAAACTTATGAAGATCTCTACACGCCATCAAGCAGTTGCGTTGTAGTTCACTATGGTAAACTACTCCGAATGGTTTGCTGACGAGAGTGTATTGTGGAAGATGGTTGATGTCAAGAAGTTCTAGCTGAGGTCTGGTGAAGTTGACACGAGTCTGATATGATTCAACAGTAAGTTGTAAATCTTCTACACGTTCCTGGATCACTATGCTTCTGATGAAGATGAGCAGGGACTTGATGTATTCACGTTGAATTTCAGTCGAGAATTGTATCATTCTTCCCTGTACCTTGGCAAGATACAGATCTTCAATGTCGTTGAGAGACAAGTTCTGAAAGTCCGTTTCACAGAATTCATAGTCCCTTTCGTCTTGTCTTTTGACCACGACAGTCTTGAGGAAGGTGTAATCCCATTTAGACGAAAGAGTGACATGCTTAACAACAACGATCCCTTTATCACTGTACACTTCATGTTGAGACTTTCGAACCTGGCAGCTTTTGTAGTAGATTCATCAGCGTTCCGGCCAATGGTGAATCCCGTACATTGCATCAATGTCCCACACTGTTAGAAAACTTGTGAGTAGCCTTTTCTTTGATGGCTATGCAGTTGGAGTATATGGCTACCGGGAACGGAAGTGTAAGTGATGTAGCGTATTTCTTTGAACCATCGCTACCATGTAGAAGAAATTCCAAGTCATTGTTGAAGAAGTAGCGATATGGAATCTTAGGTTGATCTGGTTGGCCAATCGTTGGTAGAGGTTTAGACCAATCGGTGTAGTATGGAGCCTTGTCTCTTCTGGTGAAGTCGATGTTTGCTTCAGGGTTGAGCCAATCAATGTTGTTCGACATGGCTCGTGCTATGTTATCAAGATGGTATTCAACTTCAATAGCCCTTTCCGAGCTGTCTTTGAGTAGTTGAAATGCTTCATTCTTGATTCGTTTCAACTCTGATTTCGTCATCTTCTTCACTCGGAACTTTTCTTGCAGTAACTTAGCATGCTCCAACGTACGACCTTCTACCATGTCTGGATCATCAGTTAAGGTGGGAGTAGCATCAACAAGTTTAGAAAACCAGTCATATTCGGTATCATCTTCGTCTAGCCATGAAACGATGTCAGCCTTAGGCGTTTTCTTCTTCTTTTTCTTTGGCCTAGATGAGGATTCTGGTTTCTTTGTTGAAGCAGGAGAGGTAGGTTGTTGTTGGGGCTCAGGGACTTCCTCATCGTCACCACCAGTATACTCGAAGTGATCACTGGTTTTCTCTGTCTGAGGTGGTAACTCAGAGTCCTGAGGTTTGTCAGTAGAAGAGCGTGGAGGAGATCGTTGTTGAGATGGAGTCCTGTGGAGTGGAGGTGGCATGGAGGATGATTCTCTAGACTTCTTTGAACGTTTAGGTTCGTTATCTTTATCCTTATCCTTATCTTCATCGTCTCTTGGACGTTTAGGACTTTGAGCTTCTTCTCTACATGCTGATTTGAGTTGGTATTCCAGCAATGCTTCAAACAATTTACCTTCGTAAGAAGTAAATGTTGCAGATCGTTTAGACATTTGAGTTACCAGCCTGGAAACCAATTCAGCATCTGAGAACACTATAGGATCAGTAGGGTTAATTGTTACGGTCATAGGTGTTGATCTTATAGTTTGCTTGGCTATATGCATCAGATTTGGATAGAGTTGTCTGTTGAACATCTCTCTTGTCACGCCAGGAACGGTGTCGAGTAGGAACTTTTGAGTATAGCCCTTAATCATTTCGTTCAGTTCTCCTTGGACATCACGTTGCATGAACTTCTGAATATACTCCCTTTCATTAGACATCTTTTCTATCTCGTCATTAAGATGTTTGATGTTGTCAGCAAGTATATCTAACTTTTTGTTGGTCACATCTTTCTTCCTGACCTACTTGACAGCTTTAACAATCCTTGTCTTTGCCCGAGATATCCAAGAGTCGGTAGGTTTCTTCACAGATTTGGATGTGGATCTGGTTGTTCCTTTGGATGGTGGAGGTGAAGAGTGAGAAGATGAATCTGATGATGAAGAGTCGTGAGGTGATTCAGGGTCCTTAGGAGGTTCAGAAGTTTCCTCCTTAGAGCGAGTAGGAATGTAAAGAAGATAATCATCATAACTCACTTTGTCATCTTGTCCAGATTTAGCCTTTACTTCAGCCTGAATCCGAGCCTCTTCCTCTGCTTTGGCTTGAGCTGCAGCCTCTTCATCAGCCTTTTCTTTCTCAGACTTTTCTTTTTCAGGTTCCCCAAAGTCATAATCAATAGAATCCTCCAGGCGTTTTTGTTGTTGCTCAAGAGTGGTGGCACCAATTCCCTTATCGGGTTGATTAACCGCATCAGGAATTGGTGTAGATTGGACACCACCACTTGACCCTACGGGGCCACGCATTTGTTCCTGTTCAAACTCTTTTGCCTTGTGTTAGAGTCTAATGATTTTGAACTTCTTCCTGTAGTCAGTATCCAGTGGCTCTTCATCTGAGCTTTCTTCTTCATGCTCAAGTACGGGAGTCTTCCCTTTGCCTTGGTCAGCTTTTGGACTGGGAGGTTTAGCTACTGTTGGAGTGACATCGGTTGCAGTTTCAGAGTAGGTGACCTCCTCGTCTGATTCGGTTTCATCAGAGCTTTCATCCACTAGCTTTCTTTGTGGTTCAGACTTAGGAATGGGAATAGGAACAGCTTCCTTAGAGGGAACTGTCCTTTTGAGTGGAGGTTTCCTCTTTGGGAATTTTATTTGACTCTTCGTACTTGTAACACTTCCTGCACTGCCTCTTCTGGTTTTCCTTGTAGGTGTACCAACGGACTTTTCATCGAGAAAACCTACTTTGCCTTCTTCAACCGCTACCAGATATCGTTTGTACGAGTATAGTTGTTTGATGTCATCGGTTATAAGGTGATCTGGCAGCACTGCACCTTGTTTCTTTGTTGTAGAGTCCTTAAATCTGACTGAGAGTGTGGGCTCATACAACATGGAGTGTTGTTTGGGGTCATCGAGTCTTAAGGGAATATCAGGATTATACCCTAGAGCTCGTTGGATCAACAATTTGGTATATCTGACATACGGGATTTTGGTGCCAAGCTTTTTAAGGAATGACATCATGTCGTCCCATATCAGAGCTTCAACTTCAATGTGATTGTTGTTGACCAAAGCCTAAAAGATCTCTATGGCTTGGGATGCTCATAGCCACTGTCACGTCCAGAAACATATTTGGTGATGATGATGTAGAGAGTTCTCTATGGCTGAGGAATATTCTTAAGATCCACGTATGAATGCTTAGTGATTAATCTTGTAGCTTCGTCATAACCAATGTCAATCATGAATTGCAGAACAGTCTCTTCAGTTGGTGTGACCATGTATTCAGTTGGCTCGATGACAGGGATGAGAAGAATAGCCCTTAAGTCTGCAGGTGTGATGGTGACTTGTTTGTCATTGAGCGTCACTGTTACATCATTTTGTCCTTTGATCTTTTGCATTGTATTCCAGAACTGGTGAATATAGATCTCAGGCACTGTAGCAGAATTGGTGAGCATGTTCTGATAGGGATGATTCTTCAAAATATCCATAGCAATTAAACAAGAAGATTCCGAGCATGTGAGGGTATCACAATCAACACGAAGGTTGTTCTTTCCTATCTTCATTGGATAGCCATTAGGGAAGATATCAGCAATGGTGAGAACATTTGGTGCTTCCACATTCTGCATTTGAGCGTCCATGTCGTGATCTGAAAGATATTTAGCCAAAAGAACCAACATATCGAAAGACATTATGTTAGTCAACAGATGGTTTTATTGTCTAATTATTGAATGTGATATGTCGATGATTGTTACGAGTCCAATGTCACTTGTTTGTCCAATACTCCAATGACGTCGTGATAAGTTTTGTGAGTTGATTAACTTTAAGTTTTAAAGTCCATGTTTTCACTTATTATTCACAACTTGTTAAACATTTAAGCTTATAGTGACATTATTGGTTTCGTGGCGTTATGATTTATTTATTTACAAGTTTGCACGCGTAACAATTCATAATTAAGGTTAAACTAGGCTTAGGCGTAGAAATGGCAAGCTTATGCGTAAACAGGAGTGATTATACACGTAAACGTAAGCTTATGCGTAGGTTCTTGTCTTACGCTTAAGAAATATTACGCTTAGGAAAAGAGTGCCTTATGCGTAAAGCTTACGCGTAAGCGTATATGGAACCTTACGCGTAAGGCTTACTCGTAAGAGTCAACCTTATGCGTAGAGGTCACTGTTTACGCATATCCTTCACAGGATACGCATAGTCCCTTATGTAGAACCTTACGCGTAAAAGTTACGAGTAAGATTTCTCTTACGCATAACATGCTACGCGTAAAGTGATCCTTATGCGTAGATGGCAAATACCCTTGATTCTGAATTTTCACGTGTAATAAACCTGAAATAATTTCATCATAGCACCAATATTAACACATACATTCAGTTATTTTCAGATCATATCATGAATACTCATAAAACAGTTACGCGAAAGAAGACTTATGCGTAAACCTAAACCCTAAGGCTCAATTTTTACGAGTAAGTAATCTAGCCATAGAAATTTTCACCAAAATGATTCTGGGATATCTAGGAAGCCTATTGAGTTGTTTTATCCAAGTTTTAACATCAAACTCTAAGTGAATCAAAAACACCCAATTCGTATGAACTAAAACCCTATAATTCAATTCTTTCACATTTGATGTTTCTGGGCATGTTCTAAACATGGATATGATCAATTCATCACATAAACAACACCTTATAAGCAACCAATTAACCAGAAACACTCAAACAAGAAAATACCCAATTCACGCATAAACCCTAATTTTTCAAATTCAATCAATTCGTGTTTCTGGGTGCGTTTTGATGATGGAAATGGTTTCAAAGTGATTAATTAAACATTTTGACACTATCATATTAACCAAAAACACACACCATTGATTATGTGTTCATACGCTTATGCGTAGAACACAAGATCACTCATAAATGGAAATTTAACCGTTGGGTTTAGAAACGATTTAAAACCCTTGTTTGTAATCATGTTAAGAACACAAAACCCCTTACAAAATGATGATCCAAAACACGGATTTGAAGCTCGAATTTTAGGCGTAGGATTTAGTAGGTGAAGTATTAAATGTGGTGAATAAATGAGTTAGGTGGAAGTTTTATTAAAAATAACTTTGAGCTTTTGACACTTTCAGTCCCTCCACCTTTGCCATTTACCTCCAATGTCCATAACTTCCATTTTGGTTACCAAATGAAGGATATTTGGAAAGAATTTTGACGACACTCCCCCTCGACTTAAGAAATAATGAAAGTTTATAAATTTAAGTCCGAGGAGTGTCAGTAAACCAGAAAAGTGACCACCATTTAAAGAAACAACCGGGATAAAGTAACATGCAAGTACAAGGTTTTATGAAACTGAAAAATATTTGCTTTCTCCCCCTCAACACTTGATCAGAAAAATACTGAATTTTGAAAGATTTGAGTGTTGATGGAAGATTTGTACTTGCCACGTTAAAAGAAGTATAGATAGAAGAATATTTTTGTTGTTTTATCAGATTTTATAATTTTGTATTTTGTTTTTGAAAAATATTTACAAAAGAGGTTTTGGTGTTTGACTAGTTTTTAAGAATGTTTTAAGAGTTCATCCAGTTCCTCTTGAGTCAAACACCGCATACCAATCCGGTGGACCAACTCATTAAACCTAGCAGGAGCTAAGGCTTTGGTGAGAAGATCTGCCAATTGGTATTCTGTACCCACAAAGTATAATTCAACAGCACCATGTTCCACGTGGTCCTTGATGAAATGATATCGAAGATCGATGTGCTTTGATTTCGAATGTTGTACTGAATTGCACGAGATCGCAATAGCACTCCGATTGTCGCAGTACATCGGGATTCTGTCAAATACATAACCATAGTCTTTGAGTTGTGTTCTCATCCAAATGACTTGAGCACAACACGCCGACATGGCTACATATTCTGCTTCTGTTGAGGAGAGCGATGTACAATCCTGCTTCTTCAATTGCCATGACACCAGTTTATCACCAAGAAATTGTAGTGCTCCTGAAGTACTTTTCCGTGAGTCTAAGCATCCTGCGTGATCAGCGTCTGAAAAAGCTATTAGTTCAAAACCGGAATCCTTCGGATACCAGATCCCCAAGTTAATGGTTCCCTTGATGTATCGGAGGATTCTTTTAGCCTCAGAGAGGTGGGTTTCAGTAGACAATATCAGGCCTGCTAGCTGTTAGATACGTGAGAGACCCAATAATACTACAATATTTGGTAGGGTCCACTAATTTCCTATGTAAATCAGCATCTAGCTTCTTGGTATGAGCCATTGGTGTGGCATAGGTGTCACAGTTTTGCATTCCAAATTTGTTAAACAAATC
This sequence comes from Chrysanthemum seticuspe, assembly GCA_019973895.1. Classification (NCBI taxonomy): domain Eukaryota; kingdom Viridiplantae; phylum Streptophyta; class Magnoliopsida; order Asterales; family Asteraceae; genus Chrysanthemum; species Chrysanthemum seticuspe. Next base: position 255,280,347 of record BPTQ01000004.1, read on the forward strand.
AAGGGCATATTTGGACTGACTCAAGAAAATACCACGGGGTGATTGATGAACTTGCATTCCTAGAAAGAATGTGAGTTCACCCATCATTGACATTTCAAAATGTTTTGTCATTAATTTTGCAAAAGCATTTGAGTATTTTAAATGTGTTGACCCAAAAATGATGTCATCCACATAGATTTGACCGATTAAGATGTGAGCCCCGTGATATTGTATGAAAAGTGTAGGATCGACCGAACCTTTGGTGAATTTATTGGCAATGAGGAAGGATGATAACTTATCGTACCACGCCCGAGGAGCTTGTTTGAGACCATACAGAGCTTTGTTCAGTTTGTAGACATGGTTCAGGAACTCGGGATCAACGAATCCTTCTGGCTGGCTGACATAGACTGTTTCTTTCAGTTGACCATTCAGAAAAGCAGTTTTGACGTACATCTGAAAGACCGTTATATTCATATGAGCCGCGAACGCGAGAAAGATCCGAACAGCGTTAAGACGAGCAACTGGAGCGAATGATTCTTCAAAGTCAATACCTTCTTCCTGTCTATAACACTTAGCCACCAGACGTGACTTATTTCTGATTACGTTCCCTTCAGCATCCAATTTGTTCTTCTAAATCCATTTGAGACCAATGACGTAGACTCCTGTTGGTCTTTCAACCAGTTCCCATACTTCAAGACGTTTGAATTGGTTGAGTTCTTCTTGCATGGATTCAATCCAGTTGTCTTTTGTAATTGTGTCTTTAATGTTTTTAGGCTCAGATTGGCAGACAGTGAGTGCATAAATGCAATATTCACCATCTGTGTGAAGACGTTGTCTTGTAACGACTGGTTGATTCGGGTTGCCAATAATGTTCTCAAGAGGATGGTCTTTTGTCCAATGGTGTGTAGAGGGTTAATGCTGGTATACATTGTGTAGATTTTGAGGATTCAAATGGTTTGTTGATGATTCTGCGACATCAGGTGCAGCAGTTTCATTGGCAAATGGGGTTAAAGAACGCATTTGGATCAAAATCTGCAGATGGGGGTACTTCATTAAGAACATCAGCAGCTGGTTCAGCGTCATTGGAAGCAGTTTGTTCAACTTTTGTTGTAGAGTCAACTGGTGGTGCTTCTTCAACAGTAGTTGTTGTAGCAGGTGTAGCAGGTATAAGAGTATGATCAGGTTGAGCAGCGGAAACAGCGGATACACCTGGAGCACGTTCATCAATGTCATCATTAAACAACGGAGCAAATAGCGTTTCCATTTGTTGACGAGTAAGCTGGGGGCTTAGTTCAGCTGATGATGGGGTTTGAGGGAAGTTTAAACGATTGTGACCGGGTTCCAAGCTGTTATGCTCAGAAGCCATTTCTGTAAGTTCATCAAAATTAGCATGAATCGTTTCCATAACCTGCTTTGTACGACGATTCCAGATCCGGAAACCCTTAGAATTTTCACAATATCCTATAAAGACTCCAATGTGAGCTTTGGCTTTGAGCTTCCCAAAGTCATCACGATCATTATTTGGGTAGCAAAGGGATCCAAATACATGAAAATGTTTGAGATTCGGTTTATGGTTGTGGATAAGCTCAAAAGGTGTTTTGTTGTGGCGTTTAGTAATCATTGAACGATTTTGAGTATAGCATGTAGTTGATACAGCTTCTGCCCACAAGTAATCTGGAAGTTTAGCATTGATTAGCATTGTTCTTGCAGCTTCCACTAACGTACGGTTTCGTCTTTCAACAACTCCGTTTTGTTCTGGTGTACGTGCAATAGATGTCTGATGCTCAATTCCCACTTTATCATAAAATTCTTGAAGAGTTTGGTTCACAAATTCAGTTCCTTTGTCTGTTCTGATTTGGCGGACGGTGTTCCGGAGCTGAACTTGAATTTTTGTGAGAAAGGTGATGATCATCTGTGGAGCTTGATCTTTACTTCGAAGAAAGTAGACCCAAGTCCATCGTGAGTAGTAATCGACAATTACCAAGATGTAGCATTTTCCATTAATCGTTTGCACGCGCATCGGGCCACACAAATCCATGTGAAGAAGATGAAGCACATGTTGAGAGTTGTGTTCCACCTTTGAAGGAAAATGAGCACGAGTGCTTTTCCCTTGTTCACAAGCTGAGCATAGGTGATCTTTGGAATATCGGAATCTCAGGAGACCTTCAACAAGTTTGTGTCGAGCAAGGTTGGTGATGGTTTGAAAGTTTAAATGTGAGAGACGACGGTGCCATAGCCAGGATTTTGTTGATGTTGCCTTTGAAAGTAGACAGATGGGAGATGAAGCAACCATGTCTTGCATTGAGATTGTGTATAGACTAGAATTGCGAGAGCCAGACATTAAATCATTTCCTTGTAGATCACGAATCAAACAAGTTTTCTCCCGAAAAGCAACTTCCAAATCTCCATCACAGAATTGACCGACTGAAAAGAGATTGTGATCGAGGCCTTCCACATAATAAACCCTGTTAATTTCGATATTGCCATTGATATAATCTCCGTAGCCCATGATAGCTGCGAAGTGATCATTCCTGAATCTGAAAGTGCCAATGAACTTTGCAATAAAGTTTGATAACAGTTTAAGATTGCCTGTCATGTGTCAAGAACATCCGCTATCAACAATCCAAAGGATGATCTGTATCACCTGCATTACACACAAACGACACAGATGGAATAGAAGTAGATGTGGAACCTGAAGTGTTAAAGGGTTCCGAAGCAATTATAGTAGAAATACACACATCAATGACTTTAGGCATCCATTTAAATCCTAGTGTATTATGTATCCATTTCTGCCATCTCTAACTAGTCTTAGCTTTAGTCTTAGTGAATGCACTAAGTGGTACTACATTCCTTGGAGGTGATACTGGAACTACAGGAACATCAATGCGTTTCTTAGAATCTGAGCAGGGCGGTTTACCAAGCACAGACTTAGAAGCATTAGTGGGCCTAGAGGTATTCCGATTATTAGGATTCCGTAAATGAGACAAGATAGCTCTAGCAACATATTTGTCATGACAATCAGAAAGCATACTTTTACGACAAATAACACAAGAAGCATCAGACTGAATATCAAAAGTACTTAAAGGTTTAGCATTCGTTACAACACTTTTTCTATTACATTTGTCAGACGCAATATCTAAAGTGGGTGCAACTTGAGTCTTATTCAAAGTCCTAGGGTGTTCTTCTACTTCAGCATCCTTTATTGTTCTTTTCTTAGGTCGCAACTTCCTATTCTTCCTTGTATTGCTCCTAGGCTGTGAAGTGCAGACGTTTGGAAAAGAGGCAACTATTCCTGTTTCAGTAGAGGGAAGCACATTAGTATCTTGTGTTTTGTCAGTAGGCAATATGGGTTCACGTTTGCTAAGTGTTACAGGTGCAATTTTCTTAATGATGCTAGGCTGAACTTGTCTTAACTTAATGATAGTGTGCACCAAATCTTGATTTTCAGAACGAAGATTTCCAGAAAAATTCATGACTTCTTTAGTGTGTGCAAGATAATGATCAAGTTCGTTTGATGCTTCATTTCGAGTCTGTTTGAGTAAATCAAATATGACACCATATTCTTGTTTAACTTTTGCAAGTTCTTGTTCATATTTTGAGATTTGACATTTCAAAGACACGTTTTGATCATCCAGTTGCTTAATTTTAGGATTAAATGTTTTTGATTTCAACTGGTGAATTTTGTTTTGCAAAGCAAGTTCACGATTTTGACAATCTTTTTGACACCATTGAAGACGGCGTTTTGAATTTGAAAGTTCATTTAACAATATTTCATTTTCAACTTTTAAAGACTCGATCTGATGCACATTATCAATATTCTCAACAATATCAACAGAATCAACAGAATCAGCAGAGATATGATCAGATGCATATGCAACAGATTGTAATACAACAAGATTATTGATATCAGCAAATATAACATCTTTCAAGAGTCGATCAACATCTTTTCTCAACAATTTCTTTTTACGTTTAGTATTTGAAATCGATGTTTCTGTTTTCTCGAAAACTGTTTTCATGAGACCGAGTTCCTTGTGAAAATCCCTTTCCCAATATAGTGCACAAGTTTTCAAATTTTTGACATGGGGTAAAAGTCTTTTCTGAAGAATGTCTCTTTGTTCTCGCGCCATTGGCGATTGAAAATGTTCAACTTTTATTTCAGAATGAAATTCAATCTCACGTTCCAAAATTTTGAGGTCAGATAAGAAAGTGTCAAAGTATTTTATGACGTGACAACTTTCGGCTTTTGTTTTAACTTCACTAAGTGAGGGTAAAGGACCATTAATTTGTGCACCATTGTGTTTGGGACTAACTTCAGAAACTGGTGTGATAACAAAGGTTTGTTAGAAGTATCTTGTTGTGTGACAAAAGTTACGGCTTTTGAATAGTTAAATGGTTTGTTATAAACGACATTTTCCATTTTTGACCGACTCTCGTCATCTGCATCTAATTCCTCCATACGATTATATTCAACAACAGTCATAATTGAATCATCAATTCTATGTTCTGCACTGTAACCTTCAGGATTTGGTTTGAATGCTCTGTTTGAAAACTTAGGTTTGTAATCAGCAAGAATTGGTCCATATCCATTTGGATTTGGTTTAAAAGTAAACTTTTGAATAGTTGTGATTTACTCACCATGTTTATAAACAACATTTCGAAACTCTTTGATTTTGTGTTGTAAGTCAACAATTTCTTCAAGATAGTTATCTATTCGTTTCGTGAAATGCTGTTTGTACTCAGAGAACTGTTTTTGACAAGTTAACAACTCAGCCTTGGCTTTTTGAGTTTCCAAAGTAAGAGCGTTAAGCTGTTGTTTATGTTCATGTTTCAGTTGTTCTATTTGAGACAACAAAGCATTCTTGGAAGCGGCTAGATCACGTATCTGTCGTTCTAATGATTTTTCGTTTTGATGAGATTTAGCAAAAGCGACTTCAAAACCTTTTTCACTTTTTTCTTGAGTTTTAAAAAAATTGATTTGTCGAATTAAGCATTCATTATTCCTAATTAACAGTGCATTTTTCTCTTTTAATTTCGTACAAATTTCCAAATGAGAGTGTTGGTCTTTAATTAAGGTCAGGAGCTCAATTTCTCTATTAGACATAAGCTCATCTTGTTCAATGTGAGTCTCATCATGATCATTATTGAGATCCTCAAATATAACCACGGAGTCAACTTGATTATCAATATTAACCAAAAGGTTATCTTGATCGTCAAATATAACTACGGGATCTATTTGATAATCATCGGAATGAGATGTGGATAGCTCATGTTGAACACTCTGATCCTTGTCGGATGGAGAAATTGGCGGAGATATCAGATCAGGGATGAGTATATTTTGTTCCGGTACCTGAGACAAGCCATCAGTGTCATACACTGGGCCTGTGTCACTCATGTGTAGAGCTTGCATTTGTGCCATCAACATCACTGCTGCATTAGCCTGCAAGTCCTCCATATCATCATCAGAATCTGCATCTACCATAAAGCTCTATTCCTTGTTGGTAAGAGTTCCACCAGCTTCATCCTTAAGAGCCAAGAGCAACGCCTCTTTGTGATAAGCACTGCCTCTTGTCCTTGGCTTAGGACATACATTAGCCAGGTGACCCTTCTCATTGCAGTTATAACAACGAAGACCATTAACCCTATTCTGAGCATTCCCCTATTCAACCACTTGACCCCTTTGTTGTTGCGGAGCACCCATGTTATTCCTTCCAATAGCATTAAAGCCTTGACCACCTCCCATCTAACGACCATAACCATGGTTCTGAACTTCAACGCGTCCATTGTTCACAACAGCTTGATTCCTTGTGTTGGATGAGGAACGAATGCGATTGTTGGATTTGTTTGTATACCTACCGAAGGCTTTAGCAATCATCACAAATCCTTGTTGCAATTCATCGAAAGCAGCAGAGTCCTCATCAGCTTCACTGTAAAGTGCTTGAGCATTGTTGTTGTTGTATGGAACCAATTGAGTTTGTTGAGGTTGTTGTTGTGACTGATCATATGGTGTGATGGTTGCAGTTGGTTGATAAGCGGGTTGAGGAGCTATTTGAGGAGGAAGACTAGTTTGAGCCCACAAAGCAAGTTGTTGATTATCAGGAATTGAGTGTGAAGCCGGGAGTCCACGGATAGTCCTTTCTTTGTCAGCTTCTTTTTGGTGAGGCTTCAAATAGTCGTACAACAATCCGTATGTAGCATGATGAAGATTCTTAGCTTGACAGAGAAACATGACATACTTCTCCCATTCCGAACCAAGACTACTTAGGAACTTAGTGTTGACAGCAATTCGTGGCATGATGATGTTGTGTTTGTCCAAATCATTAATGATATCTGAAAAATGATGATGATATGACTCTAATGTCTCTCCTGGTTCAATCATGAAGTGTTCATAAGCCAAGTAGATTTTGGATTCTATGTCTTCCTGATTGAGTGTTGTGCCTTCCATAAGAAGATGAATATGTTCCCATATTGCTTTTGCAGTCTTTTGAGCATCAACACTTCGAAGGATTGGATTTGGTAATCCTAAAAGGATGTATTGCATTGCTAGTTCATCGGCTTCAAAGTGTAGAAGTTCATCACCAGTGAGGTTTGAGATAGTTGCAATGTTGGTGACAACATCTCTTGGTGGATTGGGATCTGGATCAGCGGGTGTAATAACAGTAGGCATCTGAAATGGACCTTCCATAATGACCTTCTTTAAGAACTTTCCATGTGGCTTCTTTAGATCAAAAAACCTAAAGAACCTTATCACCCATTGATCATAATTACCGGGAGTGAGCATTGGAGGTCTATCAAGTGAGCCAGCTTCATGAATTGATTGTTGGCTACTTAAGGCTTCACACATCTTTCCAAACCATGTTGGTTCCTTCATAGTAATCCTGGATGGATGTTGATTGTAGAAGTTTGTGTAAGGTTGTACTTGAAGACTAGGTGGTGGTTGAACCATTTGTGGTGGTGGAATTGCTCCAAGTTGTGGAGTATGTTCTTGATTAAATTGTTGTTGATAAATTTGTTGTTGATGATTAAATTGTTGATGTTGTGGACTTAGTTGTTGTTGTTGTTGATGATAAGTGTAAGGAAAATAGTTAGAGTATGGTGGTTGTGACATGTTGAAAACTTGTGTTGTGAAATGGATCTTTGTAGTCGAATGAAACGATGTTGATGAAGTATCCTTAGGCGTAGAAATCATGTAAAGGAAAGGTAACACTTAGGCGTAAAAACACCAAACTTACGCGTAACAGCAATAGTTACGCGTAGGATTAGCTTACGCGTAAGATAGGAGAAACACTAAGGTTACACGTAAACAGAAAGTTAGGCGTAGAAAACTTAGGCGTAGGATTAGCTTATGCGTAAGACAAGGCTTAGGAGTAAGAATAATCTTATGCGTAAAGAGTTCTACGTGTAAGCTTAAACTTATGCGTAAAATTAGGGTTATGCCCAAAAGATCTTTTACACTATCACAGTGTAAATGATATCCAAAGTCGAAGTGTTTTCAGGCTTATCCAAGCAAGAAAACACTGAGTAAACCACGAAAACTGAAGATCAAACCAAGGATGAGTTACGCGTAAGAATAGGGTTTTCTTACGAGTAGAAATTAGCCAAAACTGATTTCTGCCAACTGATGTTTCCAAACCAGATTTTTGTGATGAAATAGCTTTAATATCACCAAAATAACACAAAAGTGTGAAACTTGATGATCCAAAACTTCTAAACACCTTATGCGTAGATATACACCCACGTATAGAACCAAGCTTAAAAACAATGATCTACGCGTAAAGTTTGAAACTTTTTGCCAAAAACATATATTTTAACACCTTAAAACATTGAAAGTACAAGAATCTTGGATTGAAAAGTGTAAAAAATGAGTTTTTAAGCGTGACCAAGTTTGGAACCGAATGTTACGCATAAGACCAAAACTTACTTAAAAAGCAATACCGATTCACCCAACTATTTGGCGATTGATACCACTGTTAGGTCACCATATTAGTAACACAAGCATCAATATAAGAAATAGAGAAGAGAAAGGATCGGTTGAACAATACAAAACACTATGCGTATGGTATGTGAGAAGAGTTATGCGTAAATGAAATGAATTGAACAACCAACCCTCAAGTGAGGGTTATACAAGAGTATTTATAGGGCAAGGAGATAGGGCAACACATCTAGACTCCTTCCCTTCTTATGGGCTTGGGCCAAGGCTTATGGGCCTTCTACATAAGCCTTAGCTTAATAACTAACATAAAGGCCATATTAAGCTAACTATTACATATGAATCACTAACACTTGAATTAAGGTTTAGGAGTGATTCCAACAACATCCCTTATCCAAATACTAAATAGATCAATGCATGAAAATTCTAGTTGATGAATTATGCTTCAAGTAAAGACAATCATACTTGTTGACAAGACATAAATCAACCAACTTGATCTATCGTAATTTTGAGAATACTTATTTCAAGAATTCAATTAGTGAAGTTCTAGTATGTGTGCATTCAACAATCCACATAATAATTCATAAAGTGTATGATATCCTCTACCACCAATTTATGGCAATTAAACTTTCAAACAATTTTAAAGTTTTAAAGTATTCTTATTCTTTAATTTATAATGCAACTGTGCTCTTAGATAGCACAACTAGTTCACATGTCCATTAACAAGGATGGAATCCTACCATGACTAGTATTGAGTGTCATCTCAATTAAACCAGCATCATTGTATTCAAACAACAATAAGCTATTTAAAAATCCGTAAACTTTAATATCTATTGTGTAATGTTTGTAGCTGATGACAATTTTCACAACAATTGACATATTGTTCATCCATAGAATATAGGAGCAATTCCAGGATGAGAAATGTAATTCTAAGTCCAAACATATTCTATTATAATATTCATTACAGAAGTTATCTAATAACTTTCAGTTAGATATCAATGTTGTCAAATCATCTCTTATTCAAGAATGATACAACAATTTTAATACACAACATGACGTACATGATGAATCTACAGGTCAAACTTACATTTCATTCATGTTCTATCTTGTCAAAAGATATGTATCCATTTCCCAAATGATATATCATGTTTTATTAGAATCATTTATTTTACCGCACATGTTGATTAACAATAAACATATATTCCAATGTTGTATGTTTTAAATTCTTAAATCTTACAAGTGAAGTTTTATTCCAAACTAAGACTTAACATTTAACTTATATGGAATGTTACTTCCATATGTTATACAACATATAAGATTTAAGAAACTTAACATAATACTCCCAGTAGCTTTCAGGAATACTTCAAATTTATCTTATTTCAATTATAAATTAAAACTAGGATTTAATAATTAAACCTAAGAATGATTTCATAGATGCATGCATTTATCATTCATGGATTATTGCACTTTGTACACTTCTAAAGATTATATGAATTCAAAAAAACCTTTCGATTACTTACCGTCCTCGCTCAAGTAATCACTTAAGAAAGGGTTTTGATATTCATTGTCATTTTTCATAATAATGAAAATAAGTATGACAATAATCATCTTTATACATTTAATGTTTCCTAGGAAAGAGCATTCAATCACAATTAATTGCTTAAGTATGATTAATAATTTTATCATAAGACATGCATTAAATATGTGTACAATATTGTCCATATGATTTCTTCATAAAGAATCAAACCACTAGGGTATTCTCTTTGAAGGAACTCATCTTCATTTTCATGTCTAACTATTAAGATAAACTAAGTTTCCAAAAAATTGATTATCTTCATGGACAACATCTTTAACATTCATAGTATGAGTAATTTACCCAATTAAATATTTGGTAATACATCATAATGATTATCAGGTTTACCATAATCCTGTAACTCATATTTCTTAGCATACAAATCAAATATCTGAGATATCCTTGCAGATCTATGAATGAAAATTCTATCATCTTGAGGTTAACATTTCATGTCTAGCCTTATCATGATATTTACTAGTGTATTTAAGAAGATTATGTATCTTGTAATTTTATCTTTCAAGATAAAAAAAACTCCCACTAGCCTTTTGTAATATATAGATTATCTATATATACTTAGCAACTAGAATAAAATTCCATTGTTCTCTTTTTAGGATTTTACAAATACATATGACAGTTCCTGACTCTTGATTGTTAATAATCACTCTTCATAAGAAGTTTAACAATTCAGAACTTCAATTTTGAAACTTAATGCGATTCATCACATTCCATAATGAAATGGTGTTTTATTAATCTTTTAGGTTGGAGTCTTATTGAGTATATTCAATCCATACTCAATTTTTTAACCTTTATTACTTTTAAGAAAGAAGTTATGGTTATCTTGAATCAAACAAAACAAATAGAGTCTGATTCTCATAACTGAACACACCATTAGCTTATGGTATTTTATTAGAATTAATATTGTAAGACAATCTAACAATATGTAAGATAAACATATTCATTTTGACTTACCTACTTAGCAACTAAGTCAACTTAATGGTATAATAGACTTTCCAAGCTAATTGCTTGCTTTATAACACAAGTACTCTTTGACCAAGTCACTTCATATCCATTTCTCATCAAGAAAACATAAACCGTTATAATCCCATTATACGTTATAAATCATTGATCAACTCAATGACTTCTTGTATATGTCTTAATTAAAACATAACAAGTTAATGTCTTACTTTATTATAATTCTTAAAAGACTTCATGTTTATATCTTTACAATGAAACATAAACATGTTTAACTAAAGTAATTATGAACACCACCTCTTGGTTTCAATAGTAATTTCAAGTCAATTTATTACTTCATAACAATGTAGGACTACATTATTTCTTCATTTATTTATGTCATTCCAAAAATACATAAATATACAAATTGAAGTAGTATTAGATTACTTCATTTATTTATTTCATTCCAATAATACATAAGTATTTAGTTTGAAGTAGTCTTATATATCATCTTGACACATGTTCCTTGCACGCAATTTAGAGTTCTCCCACTTGTGCATGGAACAACATCATGTAGCAAATAAACAACACGACACACGTTTGTTTATGTGATCTATATGATTGTGTCATTGATATTAGCATAATTGGTAGATGTAGAATATCACTATTTAATAAGGAAACGTTCATGACTATCCTTAAAAACATAAGTGTCTACAAGTAGAAAGTAATTATCTTAAGACATTCTAGAGATAATTTAGGTTACTACCAAGATGAAAAAACTTGTAGCTCCCACTGAATTAGGCATCATTACATTAATTCCTTATTTAGTAATAAGAACACAATGCTCTCACTGAATTTGACAACATTGTAAGTGTTTCATTAACCAGTGAAAGAAAATAGTGTGCTATTTACTTGCCTACACCTTTGAGAAAGTCCATACATAACAATTACTTATCTACTAAAAGAGTGTATTCTACTATGTAGATGATGGATTATACATCAATGCTATTATTTTGAAAATTGGGTATGCAATTTCTTCCTTAATAGGTCTACCATTCCATCAATTGTATGTAGTACCTTTAAATGGTCAAAGTACGACAACTAGATAAATTATACTAGTTTGCCTTTTACCAATTTTGCGGTAAATTAGTGTAGCTTCTAATTTAATAACTCAGAAAATATGCAATTTTCTTAACTATTAAAATTTGCTTATGAGTTATATATTTAGAATTTAGACAATTCTAAATTTTCTATCATACCTTTCTCATTCATAAAAAAGAATAGAATTGAATCTCACACTTTCTTATAAAAGATGACTAGGTTTATTCTTTTAGTAAAGTTGACTCTACCAAAAACCCTTACAGGTGTAGATCAATTTACCAATACAAGAATAACCTACGTTTATGGTTTAATGTTGCATTAATACATTTAAAGAATTAGCAAAATTCAATTTTAGTATTTTCGATAATTAAACTTTTCAAGAAAATAAAATACGCAAAGTAATATTCATATAACCATAGAATTTTCTCGAAAACTAGGATCCAAATTATTATAGTTCCATTACATCAACTGATCTGCTAGCAATGAAAATACATAATAAGATAATCTGTCGAACAATAATTGGCAAACAATTTCCAATTCCTAGATCATTATGGGATTTACAATGCCAAACAATATTGCAATGTAAAAATATTTTATCCCCATCTTAAATATTTTATCCCCATCCTTGAGTCCAGGTCTCACTTACTACTTAATTTAAGTTGTCTAATTTAAAGAACTGCAAATGTTTCCAGTTGAGGTCTCACACAACATGAAGGTTTACCTTTCCATTACAATCTCGACAAGTTCTCACATGACGTAAATTACAACTTCAAGTGTTTCTTTAACTAGAAGACATTAACTTAATTTTAAGGGTACTAATTTTGATGTGTATAATCAAAATATGTACGAAGAAGCATGCATACAACTTCGTATCATTAGTTTTAATAGAAACCTTTTTATTAACCAATTCACAAATATTAAATTAACACAGTTTTGATTGACGTATTGGTTTCACCAATCAAAGAATTTACCTCTAATTATCGTCCATTACATCCTACTTTTGCATAAGTCCAAAGACTTAGTGTTTCAGATAATTACCATAAGGTGGCGCAGGGAATTAAAGCTAATTCGCCCTTAAGATGATTTTGTACATAAAATAGCCTACTTGGTAACTCCAATTTGACGCACAATGAAGCGGAGAATTTGGTCAGCGCGAAGCATTAAACCTCCTTCTTTTGGGTCACAATTTAATGCGCTCCCCTCCTTATACCTCTCTTATAGTTTGTCAAAATTGGGTGAGCCGTTCTCACGAATTGGTACAAAACTCATCACTCAATTAAACTCTTGAGAATTTAACTTTTCAAAAAACAAATCAAATTTCATCATTGTTTAGTCCAATTTATTTTCTATTCATGAAATTACCCTTTGCTTAAAACTTGTCAAACAAAATAAACAAACAAGTAAATAAAAAATAAACAACTAAAACAATGCGCACATAACTAACAATTAATATGCGTAAACAAGTAGCCACATGCAACTTATTCAATAAAACCTATTAATAATTAATTCTAGGTTAAATTATGTATATATTAACTAGGGCTTTCACTTACAAAAGGAAGTTAGCCACATACATCGATGAATCGATTGCGTAAGCCATAGTCAAACATATACCAAATTGCACATAGTTGATTCATTAATATATATTGAAGTCTTCCCCAATTCGAGATTTATCAATAAATTACATGTGTAAAACTTAACAATTAATCATAATACAACAACAATAATCCATGACAAACATGCACGTTCTCATGGATTGAACATAACAATTATTCACGTTGTCACAAGATCACATACAATTAACACGTAATTATATCATGCAATCCTAGGGTTTCTAATTTAATTAAAAAACAAAACTATTTTTATTTATTCGGATGAACAATACCATCGCATGAACAGTACCCAAAAAAATTATTTCCAGATGAACAGTACCATCGCATGAACAGTAACTTCGATTTTTTTTAATCGAATTTAGGCAATCGGCCCCAAAAAATTAGGGTTCAAAACCATAAACCCTAGATTGACATATACAAATGAACACAAAACATCAAGTACACATGCGGAAGCGTAAGAACATATAATATGACTAATCATAATTAAACACATTATTTGTTTTTACGTGTTTCAGTAATTAATTACACATTAATCATGGTCATGATGCCACTGTTGAATTTAATAACATGACTAATCATAATTAAACACATAAACATCAAGTACACATTCGGAAGCGTAAGAACATATCATATGTAAACTAATTAACCGAATATAAAAGTAATGCGTACCTTTGATTCTAGCTAAACAAGAATAAATTCCAATCAAGAAATTGAGATGAACCCTAATTAGGGTTTATAAGGATTATATGAATTACTCTTTTCGGTAACCATTTTTATACAATCTTGCAAACCAAACTAACTATACATTATTTTTTTCACTTCTAAAGCATAAATTAACAATTATTTGATTATTAGTACAATGTTTCCACTAACATGAGAGGATCCACGACCTATGAATATTGATGTTCCATTTATATTGTCTTTAAGCCCACATGTTCACTCCACAATGGCTACAAAGACAGTAGAAGACAAAAAGCAACTAAATCATCCATCAATAAGCCATTTTAACGAACGATGTATATAGTAATAGCATGGCATTGTATAAAACTTGACTTAATTTGCTATAAAGGTCGATTTTTAGCTTTATTGGATGGTACTCAGTAGTTGTAGTTGGTTTCAAAGTTTGTAATAATTGTTTGTAATGTTATATGTTTAGTGATGTAAAGTTGGTTTTTAAGTATCTTTGTGTTATATGAAAATTGTTCATTCCTTTTTTTTATTTATTATTTTTTTTACCAAAGTGAGGTATAGGCGTATAGCAACTTGACCAGAATGTGGAATTGATCATACAACCAGCCAAACCAATCATCTCACATATATAAAGCCTTGGCCCACCAAACACTTTGACTTGATGAATACAAGAACAAGAAATGATACTAAACTATGCTAGCCAAGAAATCCTCTGACTTAGAATTGTGTACAGCACCAAAAGAAACTGCATACCCATGTTGACTAACTAAATGAAATGACCCATATTGTCCTCACAAAAATATTTGCAGTCGGCCCTTTCGTTCTTTCACATATTATTTTGCAGCAAAACCATTAACTCTTTCAAAGATTAGTTTTGCAGTACACTTGTAGCAGTACATGTAACTAAAGTTGAACTTGTTGGAATTTAATAGCATGACTAATCATAATTAAGAACATAAACATTAAGTACACATGCGGAAGCGTAGGAACATATAATATGTAAACTAATTAACCGAATATAAAAGCAATGCATACCTTTGATTCTAGCTAAACAAGAATCAATTCCAATCAAGCAATTGAGACGAACCTTAATTAGGGTTTATAAGGATTATATGAATTACCCCTTACCATTTTGTAATTCAATTAATAGTGTGATTGAATCACGTTCTTATACACACGTACTATAACGAATTAAAGTTATGCTAGTAAAGAACACAAAATTAAACCAAAAAATTTTGTATAAGCAAAACACCAATCGAATCCCTTGTAGGGATTTTGCTTCGATCAGCCAAAGGAAAAAAGAACCAAGAAAACAATTTTAGGGTTTAGGTTAAGTGTACAAGAGTAACAAATAATGACCCCTATCCTTGTTTATATAGTGTGTACAACTTGGAGTCCAAGTTTGATTAGGATTAGGAAACCCTAATCCCCACCCATCCGGCCATATACCATAATGGGTATTCCAGAACCTTCTTGACTTCCAAATTACATTCTAGTCCTTATCCTTTAACTGTTAGTCAATTATCATTAATTACTTAACGGTCGTTATGCGTTTTGTGTTATTAAATAATTATATATAATGTTTTATAAATAGTTATTAATCTTTAATTCTCATACGTAAAGTGTGCAATACCGTGATCTCGAGTTCGATCCTAACACGCGACTATTAATTTATGTCCATTAATCCAACAGAACCAACAAACTTTCACATATTAATTTTGCAGCAGACATGTAGTTGCACTCGTAACACGAACTGAACCAAACAGTTAACAAAAAAACAATTGAATAAACCCAAAAATTGCATAATTCTATTACAGTAAGTAACACCTTACATAGTTAATTGATTTGGCAATATATTGGACAATTGCAATTAGTTATGTAACAAGTTGCAATAACATGAAATTGCAATAAGCCTAAAAGCTTAAACACTAAAAAGAAACACACAAGTCTTTGCAAAGTACAAAAATATTCAGAATGCAAATCACATAAGATTGTTTAACAGAAATTTAAGTGCATAAAAGTTTTAATAAGCAATGCTCTTTCCCTTAACAACTTGTCTCTTTCTTGCAGCGGCTTCATTACCACCTGCACTCCCACTTGCAAATGCTTGTGTTTGACTTTGTCTTTGCATACTTGATTGACCATGTCCGCTAGTTTGACCCTGCTCAACACATCCATTTTTGTCATGTCCTCTCTTACCTCATTTGCTACTAGTAACACTTTTAAAACACCTAGACAACTTTCCATTTTTGACATTCCTTGTATCCTCATTAGCAGACCTCTTTCGCTTCTTCCTAGGCCTCCCAATCTGCTTATGATAAACTGGTGGTGTAAGTGTTGTTGGAACTGAACACTTCCTCCACATACTATTACCATTGATTGGCTAAATCTTGAATGAATACACTTGTTTCCATGTGTCTAACCAATAACAAGGATGGACCCAAGTCTCTATTGCTTCCACATCCATGCCATTTATGCACATATTCTAGTTAGTGGCAACTTCATGTTTACATGGTATAAATGTAATTTCCCATTTCCTACAAGTATAATTCCTAGCTAGCACATGGACTACACAATGGTCACCCCAAGGACCACTAACTTGATACCTGACACCACCATTCCAAATAATAGTATATTGATTAGCTTGGTATTTGTTTAGCTTTAACAACCTCGTTTCAGTAGGTGTAAGAGGCCGGCTAGTCTTAACAATCAACTTCCCCACATTAACAATCCTTTTCATGCAGTACTCCCTTATAAACTCTAAAGTTGTAATTATCGGTTTGTCTCTACCATCGACAATCTTTCTATTAAGTACCTCACACATGTTGTTAAGCAACACATCAGAATGTGCTCTGCATACAAAATTTGAAATATATACATTTGTTATCTATAAACATGGTTTACTTTACAATAAGTGAATATGTATTACATTACTTTACCTGAGAAATGAACTAGCTCTAGACCATTCTGATGGGGGAATTTTAGCCAGCCATGCATGTGCATCATGATTGAACTGTTTGAACTCCTCCATAGCTCTCTCAAAGTGTTGCACGGTAGTTGTTGTAGCACAACTCCATAAAAAGTCCTTATAAGCTCTTCCTCGCCATTTTCTTTTCATATTCTCATGCATATGCCTCAGACAATACTGATGTTTAGCTGAAGGAATAGGTTTCTAGTGCTTGAATGAGCCCTGTAATAAAAAGTAAAATATTTAAGCTCGATTTTTTAGAAAAGTATAAACATTTTAAAAAAGTTAACAATTGAATAAGTTATTAACTTTTGTCTATCACTTATAAAGTTGAAATTTGAGTTGGCTTTCAAATTTAAGTCGTCACCAAGGCATTGTAGGAACCAGGTCCATGAGTCTTTGTTTTAAGTGTCAACAATAGCATAAGCTAGTGGATAGATTCCATTGTTTGGGTCAATTCCCACAGCTGTAAGAACCTGACCGGGGAATGGTCCCTTCATAAAAGCTCCATCTAACCCTAATAACTCTCGTTGAGAAGTTTTGTATCCTTCTTTCATAACACCTAAACACACATAGATCCTATTAAACACCCTTGTTGGATTACAGTGATCTGGTTCCCTTTCAACTTCAATTCTAACAGTTGTGTTAGCATTAGTAGTCTGTAATTCCAAGATATAATCCCTAAGCATAGCATATTGTAGCTAGTAATCACCTTTCACTTGAACATCTGCTTTAGTTTTAGCCCTAAATGTTTTCATTTTTAAAACAACCAAAGCAAATTGTTTTTGCAATTGATCTTCCACTGCCTTGATAGGAATATTTGGGCTTACCACAATTTGATCTGTAATGTGTGTTGAATAGAAGTAGATGTTGCTACTTTAATATATTGAAGGCATTTATGTTCTTCCACAAGTATCTTAACAACCAAAGTTTCACTGCCATTTTCTTTAGCAACATACAAACTGTTAGCCTTGATAATATTTAATAGAAGTGATGGTCATTCACGGTTAGGAACTTTGTAACGTGTGTTAGATATCGTGATAGAATAGTCAACGGGCTCGAGGATTGGGCTAAGCTAAATGGGCATTAGTTATGTTAAGCTAGCCTTTTATCTCTTGTAATCCAATCCTACCCAACCCAATCCATACGAGGCCCATGGAAAGCCCATTAGGGTGTTTAGTACTTGTAGTATAAATACCCCTTAAATGTGTCATTTGAGGGGTGTGCTTGAGTGTGTTTGTATGTGTTTTTCTTTGAAATAAACATTATCTTGTTTTCATCTTTTTCTCTCTACACATACACGAGTAACATCATCAAGTCACCATCTTTCCTTACTTCTTCATCTTTCTTATACGCATATGTGTTTCTGTTTAGTGTTCTACGCATAACTGTTACGTGTATACGTAGTGAGTTAAGCGTGGTTTATGTGGTATACTTGTTTGGTAAGCTTGGTAAAGTGATAAGGTTGAGATACATTTAAGGTCCTACAATTGGTTTCAGAGCCTAACAATGGTTTAGGAGTGTTTGTGTTTCGTTTTTTGGTTAAAGCTTTGAAAAAGGTTGCGTTTTTATCTCAAAACATGTACTTTTGGCTTAAAGTTTTGATTTTTACGTGGTTTTAAGCTTACAGTTGTAGATTTTTATGATCTTTAAGTGTTTTGGAAGAAGTTTGTGCAAAAGAAATCGTTTGGAATTGAGTTTTTGGGTGAAAAGTAGTGTTTTTTTACAAAAACTGGGCATTTTACGCGTAAGAAAACATAGTATAGAAAAGTCAAAACCCTAGTTTTTTACGCATAAGAAAAGTCAAAACCCTAATCCTACGCGTAAGGTCTTACGCGTTAGAAGAGTGTTTTCTACGCTTAAGCTTTTGGTGACGGATCTTCGAGCTACAACGGTTACTCAGTGCTTCCCTTACTTGGATAAGTTTGTGGAACACTTCGACTTGTGGATATCTTTTACACTTGGACGAGTGTAAAGGATTTTGGTTTTAAACCTAAACTTAAGCATAAGCCTAAAAACTTACGAGTAAGCACTTCTACGCCTAAGTTAATTCTTACGCGTAAGGTACTCTACTTATAAGAATTTAGTTTACGCATAAGCTTACGCTTAAGCCTAAAGTTACGCGTAAGATATAGTTTACGCATAAGCTTTATACTATGCCTAAGAAAATCTTACGCCTAAGGAATCCTACGCATAAGCATTTCTAGGCATAAGCACCAATTCCTACGCTTAAGAACAGGTTTACGAGTAAGATTTTGAGCAAAACTTCAAACGGCCATAACTTTTGAACCGTAACTCCTTTTTCAGCGTTCTACCCATAAAAACGACCGTGAGAACGAGGAGAATGACACGCAGAATAAACTAGTCAACCTTCGAGTCCTAAAAACGCTCTGAACAGAAGTTATTGAGGTTTTTAAGTTTTTAGACCAAATTTTCACTACAACAACCGAGCTTAATCTTCATCAAACACAACTCCTTTATCGTTGAATCGATCCTACGTCAACTTTATCATCATTTAACTTCATAAATGGCTACTCAACAAGACATTCATGCAGCCGGTACCGAAAACCGTCCTCCTATGCTGGAAAAGGGTGGATATCTTCAATGGACAAGTCGTATGCTCCGCTACATCAAGACCAAACCTAATGGAAAACTCATGATTCAATCCATTATGAATGGACCCTTCAAGCCTTGACCAGTCCAAAACCCTGGAAATCTTGATGCAACACCTCCCGTCCCACCATCTTTTCATGTTCAAAATGAATCAGAATACACGGACGAGGATAACAAACAGGTTGAAGCAGATGAAATGGCAATACACATTGTCCAACTGGGTTTACCGAGAGACATCTTTGCTGCTGTGGACAGTTGTGAAACTGCTTACGATATGTGGGAATGTGTTAGACGGCTTTGTTATGGAACATAAATTGGTCAACAAGACACGGAGAACAAGCTGCTAACTGAATAGGAGAGGTTTACATCAACTCCAGGAGAATCCATTGAATCCTACTATGGAAGGTTTTGCACTTTAATGAATGAGCTTATCAGAAACAAGTTGGCACCCAGAAGAATCGTGAGTAACATCAAATTTCTCAACAATCTTCCAGAAGAATGGGGACGATATGTCACTATTGTCAACCAAACAAAGGACTTACATCAGGTGAACTTTGATCAACTCAACGATTTTCTAAAACAAAACCAAGCTGAAGTCAATGAAGTTAGGAAAGAAAGATTGACAAAGAATCATGATCCATTGGCACTAATTGCAAAGACTCCAACTCCAGTGAACTCACAACAACAAGCTTCATCATCTTCCACTAACAACAACTTGCAGCAATACATTCCACTACCACAAGCTGTTATCCCTCAACAACAATTCTACTCTCCAGAACAACAAGTAATTCAACAACAACAGTATCCACAATACCAGGAACAAGGAATCACTAATCTTGAAACTGAACAAGAACAAGCTTTGTCAACTGCATTTGCTTTTTTGACTAAAGCATTCAGAGGTCGCTATTCCACAGCAACTAACAACAACCAAAGGATTTCATCAAATACTCGCAACAGGCAAATTGCACAGCCGGGTGTGAATATGGGTCATCAAGGACAAATGGTTGGAGTTATTGGGAATCAACAAGGATATGCTACTGGATTTCACATAGGTAATCAGGTGGTTCCGTATCATGGTAATCAGTTGGGTCAGAATGTTGGAAATCAGATGGGGCAGAATGTTGGGAATAGAGCAGTGGGTAATCATAATGGGAATGCTGCAGTTCCAGTCGTTGGTAATTATGGAAATGTGAATCAGGGTAATCAGGTTACGTGTTACAACTGTCAAGGAGTGGGTCACATGGCAAGGAATTGTCCCACGAAGCCGAAAAAGAAAAATGTTGCGTATCTTTAGAAAGCTATACTGTTAGCACAGAAGTAAAAAGCAGGGTTGCAGTTGAGTGCTGAGGAAAATGATTTTTTTGCTATTATGGATGATTTGGAAGACCTAGAGGACATCAATGCAAACTGCATCTTCATGGCAAATCTTCAGGAAGCTAAGTATGACACTGAGTCTGACGTAACTCCTATCTATGACGCCAATGCAGTATCTGAGGTACCAATCATTGATCCATGCTATAACAATGTCATATTTGATGTGTTTACTCATGACGAACAACATTCTGTGACATCAGCACCTACTTATGATACATACTTGGACAATCCGAGTTGTAGCAATACTAACTCTGAAACTCCAGATGTGGATCTTAGTGGAGGCTGTGTGACACACAATACTGAGACTGATGAGGAAACACGTGCCTTATTTGAAACATTAATCATTAACTGTGGCATTGAAATGGATAAAGTTAAAAAGGTCAATCGCGATGTTAAGGCCGCGAATGATAAATTGACCGCTGAGCTTGAAAGGTACAAGGAGAATGCAAAATCCTTTGAATTTCATAAAAACAAAGAGTCAGAATTAGAAATTGGTTATCGAGATTCCGTTTTAAGAGAACAACAATTGCAAATCAAGTATAACACGCTTGATATTAATTTGAACTTGAAAATAAAATATTTAAACAAGGAAATTTCTGATCTTAAAAACCAACTTTCTAAACAACAAGCAACTTATTCTGATCTTGAAAAAGAGAAGAAACAGTTGATTGCTGATTTTTCAAAACGTGAAGATTCTCTTCTTGATGAAATTCTTGATAAAAATGAAAAAATTAAAAAATTGGAAAATTTGCTTGTTACAACGGGTCATTCAGCCAAATCAACCAATATACTAATTAATCAAACGAATCCGTATTTTCATACAACACAAAAAAATGGCTCTTGGTAACACACTTCCTTGTTTCCTCAAGAAAGCTCAGAAAGAACAGAATGTTTTGAACAATGGAAAAGCATTGCATGAACCCGTAATTGTTCGTGATTTTCTTGAAACATTAGAACTATCTGACAAGAGTAGATCAAAAATGAAACAAAAGAATCCATAAATAAAACCAATCGACTACAACAAATAGAACAAAATTAATGGAATTACTTTTGTATCACAAAAAGAAAAGTCAAAGTTTTTCATCACACCCAGTGTTTCAAACAAAGAGTCAACACCAGTTTCAAAACCAGTTCCAACTCCTGTAGTTGTCTCACAATCTCTTTCGAAAATCGAACAAATGTCTTCAAACGATCCTTTTAACACAAGTGATGCTAGAAGCATTTTAGATGACGTTAAAACTAGAATTGGGGAACTTCAAGAGACCGTTAAATCTAAAACCAATATTACAACTAATATCTGGTTTTCTAGTTTTGATGATGAAAATAAAAAGTTTTTTGAAACTCAATTTGCCCCTCAGCTGAATAACATCAACTCAAGGGTAATTCATTTTGAACAAGCATTTTTAAAAGAAACAGTTGACTTTGTCAAGGACCATAAATCCCTGGTAAAGAAAGCTAATGAAAGTGTTGAACACATCAATGTTTTGGAAAATTTAAATGATTCTCTCTTCGAAGATGTTCTGTGTACCGATATTATGTCCATTGTTTTACAAACATATTCTGTTGAAGATCATGAAAGACTCCAGTCTGAGACATCTGAAATTGTTTCAAAATATGAAAAAGCTCTTGAAAAACTTGAAAAAGAAAATGTCTCATATTTTAAACAACTTGATCGAAAAACTGAGGAATGCAAGTATGACAAACTGTCGTATGAGCGTGCCTATAATGACATGAAAGAGAAAAATGATCTTTTGAGGGCCCAGCTGGAATGTCAAAAAGGAAAGGCTGTAGATACTCCATCTGCCTTGTCTAAGCAAAAATAAAAAATTGTTGAAAATGAAAAAGCGATTATCGAGAAACCAAAAGTTTTAGCATCTGGCCTTTTTAAGATGAGTACCACTAATGCGTATGCCTCCACATCTAAAACATATGGAACAAACGACTTAAGTTTAAACAAGCACTCTAAGAGACTAGGAAAGCCGAAACAACTTCTCTTGATAACAAAGTGAATGCTAATGTGTGTGCCTTACCTTCTAGAGGAATAGGAGGCACCTATAGGAGCAGCAGACTAAAGCCTAAGAGCAATACAAGGAACAATAGAGTCTCGCATGCCTCTAAGAGTAGTAACTTGAATAAAGAGAAGAAAGTAGAAGAACACCCTAGGAATTTACCGCTTTATAATAAGAAAGACATTTCATCTGAATGTAATGAACCTATGAAACTTGCTAAGTCTAATGAATGTGTTGAATCTCTTTGTTTAACTTGCAAGAAATATTTAATTAATGATCATGATGATTGTGTTTCTAAGAATGAGATTGTTAAGCCTGTTTAGAAGAACCTTCGTAAAAGAACTTATGCTAAACCCATAGGAAGACTAGTTGCAAGATTTAGGTCTTACACTACTGATAGGAAGCATAGTCCTTACTTTAGGGATGATATTTGGAAACCAACGGGTAGAACTTTCACACTCCAGAATGGTAGAATGAGTGATGAACCTGTCTTCCCAGTAGATAAATTCTATGAGTGTGATCAAGATTTTACCTCTAACCCAAAGGAACCAAAATCAAAACGGTTTCCAAAATCTTCTTCTTTTGTTCTTGGCAGGTTATCGAAATATGTCTTTGGATCGTCGACTCGGGTTGCTCCAAGCACATGACCGGGAATCTGAAGCTGCTGATCAATTTCGTTTGGAAATTCATGGGAACCGTACATTTTGGAAATGATCATGTAGCAGCTATCATGGGTTTTGGAGTTCTACCTTTTGGAAATTATCTGATCACTCGGGTTTACTATGTTGAAGGGTTGGGGCACAATTTGTTTTCAGTCGGGCAGTTCTGTGATGCAGATTTAGAGGTTGATTTTAGGAAAAATGCTTGCTTCGTTAGAAACTTGGATGGCACTGATCTCTTAACTGGGAATCGTGATATAAACTTGTATGCTATCGACATTAACCAAATGGCCTCTTCATCACCAATATGTCTTATGACACGAGCATCTGGAACAAAGTCCTGGTTGTGGCATAGAAGATTATCCCATCTCAATTTTAACACCATCAACAAACTGGCCAAAGATAGCATCGTCAACGGACTTCCAAAGTTCAAATACACCAAGGATCACCTATGTCCATCCTGCGAACAAGGAAAAAGCAAAAGAGCATCATATAAACCCAAACCCATACCTAGTTCGGAAGCAAGGTTGCATATGTTGCACATGGACTTATGTGGCCCAATGAGAGTTGAAAGCATTAATGGGAAAAGTATATTCTTGTTATCGTCGATGATTATTCAAGATATACATGGGTTAAGTTTTTGAGGTCAAAAGACGAAGCACCAGGCATCATTATCACCTTCCTGAAACGTATTCAAGTACTTCTTCAAGCTCCAGTAAGGGTTGTAAGAACAGACAACGGCACAGAATTCACAAATCAGGAGTTAAGAACTTATTTTGAAGATGTTGGAATCACTCATCAGACATCAGTTGTTAGAACTCCACAGCAGAATGGGGTAGTTGAAAGAAGAAATCGTACTCTTGTGGAAGCTGCTCGCACAATGCTAATTTGTTCTAGTGCACCATTATTTCTATGGGCTGATGCTGTTGCCATTGCTTGTTTCACTCAGAACCGATCTCTAATCCATCCAAGATTCAATAAAACCCCATATGAGCTAGTGCACAACAGAAAACCTGATATCTCTTACCTTCACGTGTTTGGCGCTTTGTGCTATCCAACAAATGACAGAGAAGATCTAGGAAAACTGAAAGCCAAAGGTGATATTGGAATCTTCATTGGATACTCAGAAAACTCGAGGGCATTCAGGGTGTATAACAGAAGAACTAGGAAGATAATGGAGACGATGAATGTGAATTTTGACGAACTTTCACAGATGGCTTCTGAGAGACTCGCTCTAGAACCCGCGCTTAAACCAATGGCTTCTAATCAAAACAGATTAGAACCCGCACCAAACCCGCAGACTTCTTGACACATCAGTTCAGGACTCGTACAACAAAGAGCTCCATCAAAATTTGCTGGCACTCCTCATGAACATGAATGGGAGAATTTCTTTGAGTTAATGTTTGATGAATACTATGGTGGAACTTCGATAAATGAATCAAACCATCATTCTGCTACACCC
The DNA here is from genome assembly GCA_019973895.1 of Chrysanthemum seticuspe. Classification (NCBI taxonomy): domain Eukaryota; kingdom Viridiplantae; phylum Streptophyta; class Magnoliopsida; order Asterales; family Asteraceae; genus Chrysanthemum; species Chrysanthemum seticuspe. The sequence goes on from BPTQ01000004.1 coordinate 255,305,263, forward strand.
GCTCAAAATCATCAACCACAACCAATAGAAGATGCATCTACAACGGTCGAAACCATTGCACCAACTCCATCAACGTCATCTACATCGACTTCTGTAAATCCTATTCTTGAAACAGTTTTACCAGCAGTTGATGAGCAAAACCAAAACATATCATTTCAAGAAGAACCTACACAAAACCAGAACGATGCAACGTTAGATGAAGACTTATTTGAAAACCCGTTTGCTACAGAATCAGCTGAATCATCTTCAAGCTTACGAGAACCATCTAACTCGCATACGTTAAACTCACGGTATCCTTCTACTATGAAGTGGACAAAAGACCATCCAATTGAACAAGTTATTGGTGAACCTTCAAGGCCAATTCAGACGAGACCCAACTTGCCACAGATTGCGACTTGTGCATTTACCTTTGCTCAATTAGCACTAAAGAACCAAAGAACATTCGGGAGGCAATGGCAGATTAAGCATGGATAGAAGCAATGCAGGAGGAACTTCTCCAATATCGTCTACATGACTCATGGGATATGGTTCCAAGACCAATTGACATTCGCGTCATTGATCTCAAATGGTTATGGAAGAACAAAAGGGATGAAGAAATGACTGTAATTCACAACAAAGCTCGTCTCGTGGCCAAAGGATATAGACATGAATAAGGGTTAGACTTTGAAGAGTCATTCGCGCCGATAGCCAGACTTGAGGCAGTCAGGATATTCTTAGCCTATGCAGTTCACAAAAACATCACGGTTTATCAGATGGACATTAAGACCGCGTTCTTGAATGGAACTCTGAAAGAAGAAGTGTACGTGAGTCAGCCAGAAGGCTTCATAGACATGGAACATCCAGACTACGTCTACAAACTCAAAAAGGCAATCTATGGATTAAAGCAAGCTCCGAGAGCGTGGTATGACGAACCGTCCTCTTTCCTGATTCTAAAAAATTTCACCAAAGGAACTGTTGATCCTTCCTTGTTTACACAAAAATACAAAAACGACATTTTGATTGTTCAGATTTACGTGGACGACATCATTTTTGGGTCCACTAATCCGAATCTTTCAAAACATTTTGAAAATCTCATGAAAAGCAAATTTGAAATGTCCATGATGGGGGAACTAAATTTTTTTCTTGGCTTACAAATACATCAGTCCCCTCATGGAATTTTTATCAATCAAGCCAAATATACAACTGAGATTTTGAAAAATCATGGTATGGATAATTGTGATTCAGTCGGTACAGCAATGGTAACTTCACCAAAAATTAGAGCCGATTTATTTGGGAAACCTACCGATCCGAAGAAATATCGGAGTATGATTGGTTTTCTCATGTACCTCACTGCTAGTCGACCCGATATTCATTTTACTGTTTGCTTATTAGCACGGTTTCAGGCAAAGCCTACCGAACTGCACCTCAAAGAGGTTAAAAGGATCTTTCGGTACCTGAAAACTTCCATTCACATGGGACTTTGGTATCCGAAGGAATCCGGATTTGATCTAATTGCTTTTTCAGATGCGGACCACGCAGGTGATCAAGTTACAGCAAAAAGTACATCAGGAGGAGCACAACTCACGGATTATGGATTTACTTTCGATAAAATACCTATGTATTGTGACTCGAAAAGTGCCATAGCCATATCCTGCAATCCTGTTCATCACTTAAAGACTAAGCATATTTGTGTCCGCTATCACTTCATAAAAGAGCACGTGGAAGAAGGTACTGTTGAATTATTTTTCATGAAGACAGATTACAACCTCGCTGATCTATTCACTAAAGCCCTTTCAAAAGAGCGACTTAATGATTTAGTTCGACGAATTGGAATGCGAAGCCTAACCCCTGAGGAGTTAGAACGTCTTCTCGAATCTTCTTGAAAATGATTTTCCAAACAAGCTTCGTTGTAAATATTTTTGAAAAACAAAATACAAATTTTGAAAATCCAACAAAAGCATAATATAAAAATATAAAACTTTCAAACAAAAAATACAAAAACAATATAAAATCAAAAATACAAAAATATTCTTCTCACGACATGTCTCTCGTATAATTGATATTCTGTACGTTTCTAGAAATGTCATTCAACAATGATACAGACATGTAAAGATGCTTGAGCGAGAGTTCTTTAAATGTTTTCTAAAACATTTCGTTTCTCAAAATTTCTTCTAAAATGGCTTTCGTATACTTCAGTACGAAACCCGGACTAAAATGATGACTTTTGATTATTTCAAATCAAACCTCGTGTTTTTAAAGAAAAAATCTAGTGTACGCTTCAGTGCACTACATTTAAAACTGGTGAGAAATCATCATCATCTTGAGCACCTTTTTTTCAAGATTGTTCAAAAAGATTTTCAAAATCTTTCAAAATATTTTGTGCTCAAGATAACTCCCTCTAAAACCATTTAATTGATTATGCTTTATTAAAGGGGGAGTATAAAACCAAAATGTTCCAAATTCATGCTTAAATCAAATCCGTTTGTCTCCCCAAAAGATTCTAAACTGTTGTTTAATCCGTTGGTATCAAAGAGATCAAAAATATGCTATTTTGAGGGGGAGAAGACGTGATTAAAATGTGATCAAAAAGTTTAATGATTGTTGTTTGAATCTCAAAAGAGCTCGACTCAGTCGTAACCATTGAATTGACGAGGAATCTAAGTCAGTAAATGTACCATCTCGAGAAACTTTCTATGGACTTGACCAGAAGGGGTAATAATTTCAAGCTAGTTCTCTAGTGATGTAAACGTGTCTCGAATCGGTCTTGTTCATTTAAAGTCGATCAATTCAAAACGTGCAAACTCTACCCTCTCTGTGCAGATTTCAGTTAAAACAATATAAGCACATGTGAAGGGGGAGTGTTTCTAAAAAACAAAACTCTCAAGGTGTTAACAAAATGTTTTGATAATCATAAACACTTTGAGAGATTTTCAAGAAAAATGGTTTTATGGCAACAATAGGACAGTCATGGAGTTATAAGGTGTCTAAGGATAGGAATTCTTCCTATGATCCGCCAGAGCCGGAGGGATCTACCCAAGGACAATACCCATAGTTAGTATTAGAAGTCCTTAGGTATGATTGAAAAAAAAGGAGTAATGTGAGAAAGGAGAAAGAAGGGGTTGAAGAATTAAAAAGAAATGTAAAGAAAGGGTGAAAAGAATTAGCCCTCGATAATCAACCTTAGGGCAGAAACCGGGTTCAATTCATCTGCTACTGGTTGTCACTAAGATGACACTGGTATTGAAGACAAAGACGTCATGGACCCAGTGACGCACTGCACTAAACCTTCTAGCTACTCAATTCCTCTTAAAAGGATTTGTTTCATTCTCACTGGAAACCCTACATAATCTATCGACTTTCTCTTAGAGATTGTTGGTATTGAAGAAGGATACCCTCTCCCTAATCTCCGCTTAGGAAAACCAAAATGCACTAATTAAGTCTAGAGCCACGAGATTCATCAAAAGATCTCATAGGAACACTAAACATTTCATTGCTTGTTGGTCATCAATAAGGACACAAGTGATACATTCTAGAGTCCTACGCAGATCTTAGAAATCTGCCAGAACATTTATGAGAGGTTTCACAATTGTGATCCTCAGTGATTGAATGGAAATTCCTGCCAGGGTCAACATCAAACAGCCCTGACAGCAGGTCACTTCGGTAATTCTTTATGGGTTACGCTTAGTGTGTCTCAAACGGTCTACAGTCGTGGAGTGATACTTCGGTATACTTCAGCGACTCACCTAAACTGTAGATGTACTTCGGTATGTCATGTTAGCCTTCTTGAGGGCCTCCAGTTTCAGGAACAGCCTTTGCTAGAATTAGAGATGTGTTTTCACACTATGCTGTTAACACCCTCGATGTTCAAACCTGTAAGTGCTGGAAATCCCGCTAAGGAGATTCCTTTCACGAATCGAATCCTGAAGATGTGGGTCGTTACTTGAATTTATTCAATGTAATGCCAACTGTCCCTTATGGTATTAGGACGGCTGATTCGCCCGACCAAGGTGAATGGAATCAAGACATTCATCAGTAGAACAATTGTAGTAATCAATTCTTTAAGAAAAGATTACAATGATCAATTGGTGTTCGTGACTGTACCTGGAAAGCTGTTGCTGATGGATGCTCGCGGGAGGAAAAGATCGTGCAGATTCTCCACATGCTCATACCAACTTCATCATTGGAATCTCAAAGTCAAAAAGAAGTGTGAGCATGGTGGAGAATGACGTAGAGACACCTACACCAAAGAAGTTTACAAATGGCAGAATACCACATTAACTGATCACAAAGCATGATGGAACGAAAATTAAGTCTATTCTATATCTACACACAAAGTTCAAGCTCAAGGAAAGTAAAGACCTAATCAAGTGGAGCATCTTTTGAATGAGCACTCCTTAGGGGGAGATTGTTAGCCTTGATAATATTTAATAGAAGTGATGTTTATTCATGGTTAGGAACTTTGTAACGTGTGTTAGATATCGCGATAGAATAGTTAACGGGCTCGAGGATTGGGCTAAGCTAAATGGGCATTAGTTATGTTAAGCTAGCCTTTTATCTCTTGTAATCCAATCCTACCCAACCCAATCCATACGAGGCCCATGGAAAGCCCATTAGGGTGTTTAGTACTTGTAGTATAAATACCCCTCAAATGTGTCATTTGAGGGGTGTGCTTGAGTGTGTTTGTATGTGTTTTTCTTTGAAATAAATATTATCTTGTTTTCATATTTTTCTCTCTACACATACACGAGTAACATCATCAAGTCACCATCTTTCCTTATTTCTTCATCTTTCTTATACGCATATGTGTTTGTGTTTAGTGTTCTACGCATAACTGTTACGTGTATAAGTAGTGAGTTAAGCGTGGTTTACGTGGTATACTTGTTTGGTAAGCTTGGTAAAGTGATAAGGTTGAGATATATTTAAGGTCCTACACAAACGCCAAGGACATATATTGTCTACATATTTAACCTTTCTACCTTTGCCTTTAAGCCATAAATTATGTTTATTTCAGTTCACTAGTATTTACCTTGGTCCTTGCACTTAGCCCACTTTCATTATTTAGTCCAACACATTGACTAGGGCAAATACCATCACTTGAACTACAAATTGGTATTTTACCTACACAAATTGTTGTGACTCTAACCTTGTCATTTTTTGACATCTTTAGGTCCCGTGCAGTCAATTGAGTGCTTATAAATTCTATCTGTTACTTTTTTAGAACTACCAAATTTTTCGTCACTGATGCGTGGGTTCGGGGTCAAAAGACTTCCTTTTCTACGAGCAAGCTTTACAACCCACTAGGCAGTGTACCTAATCGTTGCAGTGTAGTATGGGTAAGCCCATAGGGTTGATCGTTCTCTAGGGGAATAGAGATGCTAGTAGAGATGTATGACGAGAAGGTGAGGTTGAGGGTGATTCTTTTTTAGCTTTTTATATTTTTAGGAAAACAAGTAAAATCTCGGGGTATAGGAGTGGGGGGGGAGGGTGGTACTTCTACCAATTTTAACTACTAATACTAATAAAGATTAAAAACTAATTAACTAATAAAAAGAAGAAAATAAACTATAGATTGATTGGTGTGTTCTTATGATATTTAAAAGTGTGTTTATTTAGATGTTCTTACTCCCTAGTTATCTCTTATTGGTTGGTTGAATTGTCACATCCTCATTCTAATTGGTGCATTGTAATCCGTGTTGGTCATAGGGGGTGCCTAATTCCCTTGTTCTATAAATCACAACTCTCCTCTAGACTATTCGGGACGCCACCAAGTACCGTAGTATCTCCCCTGAATACTCTATTATACTAAAGCTACAACTCACGCAATAAACACAACGATGGCTCAAGTGCACTCTCAAGGTTTGTGCTATTTAGGACGTTCAAGCTTGCAATAATTAAAGAAGAAGTCAGTTTTTCTTACTCTAGCGTCTACCAATTAAAACAAGAGACAACCAAACAATAATTAAAAACTAGGTTTCATAGATCTAAGCAAACACAATAGTAATTTAGCTACTCATGATAGATAAGCATGCACACACACAAACAATTGAACATAGGATAAACATGGTGATATAATGGATTAACAAATTTATCTTTGTGTGTAAAGAAGGGTTGGGAACCCTAAAATACTGCCCAAGTCAGACTATGAACGAACTAAGGTTTGCTCTCCAAAATATGACACATAAAATACAGAAAATTCGAAGTCTATATATAGATATACAACTACGACGACGTCGCCTTTTGATAGTAACGCTGTCTGGTCACCATTATTAGGGTTTCGTTTGGGCCAAGTCATCGTTGGGACGATGTTAGTTGAGGAAGTGTGACGCCGTCTGGCTTCAATAAGGACGTCGTCTTGGAATGGGTCTTGGTCATCTAGGGTAAAATAAAGGGAGATGCCCTACAGAAATAAGGCGTGACGCCGTCATGTTGTAAAACCAAAAAGTGACATGTGCCGTTGCTTGAGAGTTTTTAGAAAACCTTGTAAGCGACGGCGTTGCCCTATGAGTTGGGACGCCGTCAGGTGCATAAAACAGCCTTGGATTCTTGACTTTGTCGTTTTCTTCATGTTTTCGCTCCTTTTTTTCCAATCATGCTTATTCCAGCATTTTGCTTCCAAAAGATCTAAAATGTGAAAAAGAACGACTTTAAGTAGTAACGGATATAAAATGTATCGATTTAGGGCTTAAATGACCCCTTAAAAATGTATTTTTTGAATCCTTATCAAATATCACTACACTTGGAATTTGCTTGTCCTCAAGAAAATGTGCTTTTCGCCAATCAATTTATAAGTTAGGGGTCATTTAGCATTGGTTTAGAGTAGTCTACAACAAATACAAGCGCCACAATAGTCATAACAAGTACGGAAATTATACACTAGCACCTCACAATTGGTGTTTGGATTCTCTCATATCTCGGGTTTATATGAAATATAACATGTAAGGAAATGGATGATAAACACTCACTACCTGACATAGTACATAGATTACCATAGGCTTGAGAATAGATCAAACCTCCACTGCTTTGGCGTAAGCACCTAGGAATAACTATCTAAGAGGTCTTTACAAAGGGTAGGGAAATAATGGGTTTTTTTGGATAAGGGGATATTTAGTAGTGGCAAGTCAAAAATCTTATGTTACAAGCATGTAAGACGTGGCGTTGCTAAGCCAAGACTCGACTCACTAACACTAAATAACAACTTGAAAAAAATATAAACATAAACTTAAAAACATAAACATAAAGATAGATGTAGGATGGTAGCCCGAATGTTTTTCTTTTTTTTTGCTTCACTTTTTTTTGAATACCTTTTTACTCTACCATCCTCTGTGTTAACATCAAAATAAAGGGATTTATAGGAGCATCCCTACACTTGAGTTTTTATTTCACTAACACTAATTGACGCGATTTGAAAAGATCAAAACACTTGGAGTACTTAATTACGTAGACAAAGGGAAATTGAATTTATTGTTCCTTCCCATTAATCCATAAAATACTACTTTAACCCATGAGTCCCAATCGTCCCAAAACTGAACTAAGGGTTTAAACAATGATTACAATAATGCACTAAAGATGAGTGCATAAAAGGTGAGCTAAGGCGATTTGGGTGTAACATTTGAGGGTGGATTGTAAATAATGGTCTTCATTGATATTCCGGAAACCGGAACATCACGAGAACCGCAAAAATATAGGCTCTGAGAGGTTCACTAGGGGTATCGTGTACTAATGTTGAGTACATCGCAAGGGTGTGGGGAAAATTAATTAACCGATGTGGATGACGTAATTAAATTACAGGTTTAAAATAAGGGTTGTCCTAATGTCTCTTATCATTTAGTTAATCCTAACTACACGAATGTAGTCTCACTAGCGACCTCGGAATGCACCACAAAACAAGTTCTAGAATCTATTATACACTCATTAAGCATTAAGATGAATGCTTTTATTCCTAAAGATCTAGGGGGGAACCTCACATTTTTTGGGTGGAATTTGAGTGGTATACGGTTTTTGTGCTAGTCATATAATTCCTATCCATGAGACGCTTTATTAAGACTAAATTTTTACTCGTAAATGCCATAAAACTTTTAAATTTAGTGCTAAAATCCCTAACAAATATTTCTCATAGTTTATGACACAATTTACCAAGGACAAGACAAAAATCAAGTGAGTGAATAGTTTCTAAGTTCTCATTTTATTCTTCATCCCTACACTTAAACTGAACATTGTCCCCAATGTTCCCCGAAAGTATCAAAGTTATGATAAAGGAAGGTAAGTAAAAGAGAAAGAAACTAGTACTCCCCTGATTAGCTCGGTAGGATATGTATAAAGTTGCGGTTAAATCCTCCTCCAAGAAGAATGAGAAAGTAATAAGTGTTGCTTGCATCATGTACTTCTTCTTCTTGTCTAATATAACCTACATACTTATTAGAAAACGAAACGAAACCTCGCGTAAAATCGGCGGTATAAACTATATATATAAAAACAAAACTACACTAGAAAGCAAGTAAGATATAATGCTTGTGGGATGGATGTTTGCAGTTTTTCTGGAAAATTAAGAATTGGAAGTTTCCAAAAATTACAAGTTTAGATAGAAAACGAAACTGTGAATCTGTTTATACATTACCTGACATCATCGGGCTTTAGTCCCGACGTCGTCAGGTTGTTCTGACAGAAAGGGTCTGGTGCGTTTTTCAGAAAAATTCTGGAAAAATTACTTCTTTAAAGACCTGGAAAAATTCCTGCAAAACATCCATTATGACTCGATACAAGCATTTGACTCTAACAAACACACAAATATATACAATTCCAATTATTGATAATCTCATGTTCATGCAAGTTCTAAAAATATATGTGATCTTTCCTACACTTATCTTTTTGTAAAATACCTTTATATGCAATTAAGACGAGGTTAAAAACAAAATAAAGCATTTTCATAAAACAAACATGAGACTACACAACAATGAAAAAGATATATAAACACGCAAACAAGATGAAAAATAAAACAACCAAACAATTAAGGCCGAAACGAATATCAACATACAAATTTAACCATCCAACATCCAAACATAAAATTGTCTCATGATCATCCTAAGTTATTACAAACCAAATAAAAATTGTTTCATAACACACCATCATCATAATTGTTCATAATAACACCACAAAAAAACAGACCAATCAGTGGTCAGGGGCTGTATCATAATGGTACTCATACCCAGGAGTAAGGTGGCCGGTGTACCCATATGGTAGGTAGTCCTGCTCTCGGCCAGGGAACGGGTCGATCTTCAAATGGGGCTCAATATGATCATGCATGGATAAATGATGCATCTGCTTGACCGTGTGATCATATGTCCAACTAGCCCTATGGTCCTGCTGGGCCATCCAAGTATCCATTCGACCCATCTAAGCTCCCTGGTATGCCTGCCAATCTCCGCTACTCATGTGTCTGTAGGGATCAGCGAAGCTACCGGCCCCATCCCCCTGCTGCTGCTACTCCTCCTCATCATCATCATCATCATCGTCGTTGTCTTGCCTCGGGCCCTAAGGGCGGAACCATGCATACGCACCACCTAAATCCATAATCACATCCATGGCCTTTAGAGACTTGGCCTTTACTATCTTCGGTGCAGCTACAACGTTCAAGCACCCTAGAATCTCCTCCCTCAAGACGCCATAAGAATTAGAAAGCTTAGTGATGAACATGCCCCCATAAACCCTATCGGCCGCCCTCATCCCACTGGTGGTCCTCAGGTAATCAGCTAGCCAGAAAGGGATGTTGCAATACACCTCTTGAGCATAGATTGAGTAGAGGTAGAAAAAATCTGGAAGAGTGACACGATGAGTGGTGTCCTTGCGCCCCGCTATGGTGAAAGCGATGCAGCGGTGCGCGAGCCTATTCCTAGGATCCCAGATCTGCGAAGAAAGTGTGCTTCCAGTAACATACCCATGATTAGCTATAGAGTTCTAGAACTGAATGCCCCATACATCATCCCTAACAGTCAACCCCAAACTCAGATTATTCCTAAAGATCTCACTCTCAGCATCCCGCTGAGAATATAGCCCCACTCTTCAACCAAACTCCAATACCGAAAACTCCCGCCAAACTCCTCCCAACCTGAACCAAATACCACGGGTTGTCACATCCCCCTACAAGTCCCAACGCACATAGAGTAGGAAGCGTGAAACTCAGGCACAAGTTCGCTATAAACTGGCTCTCGAATCCTGAACAACCTTTTCCACTAAGGATTTGTGAACGCATCCTTCTAGATTTTTTCTCGAAAGGTCCTTCAAGTCTATAAGTATGAAGAAAAGCCCAATCTAGAACCGCACCCGAATCAATCGTTTGGTGGAGTAGCTCATTGTACCAGGTTTGGGCTCCATCCGTTTCAAAGAATCCCCAACTTTGTACGGTCTCCGCGTAATTCACTTGTGACCCGGAGGACTGCCCCCTGTTTCGCCTCGATCCTTTGCTTATTTTCAAGTGTAGATTGATAACTCAAGTTGGAGAAATTGGCCTTGAGAGGTCGAATTTTGTGTGTGTGGGGGGGGGGGATAGAATGTGTAGGGTAACGAATGAAAGAGATGGGTGGTGTTTTTAAGTGTCTGATCGGGCTTAGTGACGGCGTCATCGCTTAGGCTGCGACGGTGTCATGGCCATTTTTTTCAAAAACAATTTTTTTAAATCCACCTGGGTCGAAAACTTTGTTACTATTTTTGACAAATATATGCGTTTTTACTTTAAAATTTATTTTGTCAATCCACTTGTAATCTCCACAATAGTGAGTAATAGACGTGTCAACTTGTATTTCGAAGAGAACTTTAGGAACATTTGGAAGTTGGGTGCGAGCATCTCGCGGACCCGGTTTAAACCCAAAGAAATGTTTTCTTATGTTATGGAAGTTGGGAAGTGTAACCTGCACTCTTCCAATGAACATGTCTCTAGGAAATATTTCTTTTGCGCAAGGAGTGTTAAGGCTAGAGCGTTTGCTATATTGTGAATTTACGAGGGGGATTGTCTCGTGTTTGGGGTTGGAGGGGGTTCAATAACTGCATTTACGAGCTCCGGTTTCGTAAATACCTTTTCAATCTTTCTAGGTATAGCATCCTTTGTGATTTCTTCACGGAGTTTCATCATGAAATTGTTAGCTAGTTCCAAAAAAACGTCACAGGTTTTTCTCATTTGAACTTCGAGAAGTTGTATTTGTTTCTCTTGGTTGTTAACGAATGTCAACATTACGTCCTCAAATTCATCTTGTCATGATTTTTCTGGAAGTACAAACCCTTTAATGAAGCCCACATGTTCATGAAATTTTTCCTTATGATCATGTGTGGACATTTCCATCCTCATCAACTCATTCACTTGTTCCTCCATGCTTTTGAATAATTTTCCTTGGGCATCCAAAATCCTTACTTCAGGGAGTACCGGATCCTCCCATTCCTTTTCTTCGTATTGTGCTAATTCCTCGATGACTTTCCAACATGTTTCGATATTGAGGTTACTTAATCTTCCACAGGCGGCATAATCAATAGTTTGTCGAGTGGAGGGAGTGACATGATCATAGAAGATTTGGACTTGGAGCCAAAGATCAATGCCATGGTGAGGGACTTTGTGGAGTAAGTCCTTGAATCGAGTCCACGCCTCATAAAGGGTTTCACTTTGACGTTGTTGGAACATCAAGATATCATTCCTGAGCTTAGTGGTTCTCCCCGGTGGGAAAAATTGGGCGAGGAAACGAGTGGTGAGATCATCCAAACTTGAGATGGATCCTGCGGGAAGTCGCTCAAGCCAATTGCTAGCTTGGTCCCGTAGATAGAATTAGAAGAGAGCAATCGCGTGGTTTCCCGAGTGGTAGCATCAAGGTCAATGGAGTCAACGATTTTAAGGAAATCCTTGAGAGCAAAGTCAATGGAATCCACATCCATTTTGCACCAACCGGATGGTGTCGGATTGCAGGACTGTAGTTTGAGCTTGATGTGGAAGCTCAATGGTGTTCCTATAGCTTTGATGGCTCGGTATAGAGTATTCACCAAGAGTACGGCCTCTTGACGGGTCGAGTGGTGGTTGATTGGGTAGTGGTAGTGGTTGATGTGGTGGTGGATTGTTGTTGGGTTGATTGGGTAGTGGTAGGAATCAAATGAGTAGACCTAATCGAGATAGAAAACTAACTAGCTATTCTATACCCTGGCAGCGGCACTAAAAACTTGATGCATGGGTTTGGGGTCGAAAGACTTCCTTTTCTACGAGCAAGCTTTACAACCCACTAGGCAGTGTACCTAATCGTTGCAGTGTAGTATGGGTAAGCCCAGGGGGTTGATCGTTCTCTATGGGATTAGAGATGTATGACGAGAAGGTGAGGTTGAGGGTGATTCTTTTTTAGCTTTTTATATTTTTTAGGAAAACAAGTAAAATCTCGGGGTATAGGAGTGGGGGTGGTACTTCTACCAATTTTAACTACTAATACTAATAAAGATTAAAAACTAATTAACTAATGAAAAGAAGAAAATAAGCTATGGATTGATTGGTGTGTTATTATGATAATTAAAAGCGTGTTTACTTAAATGTTCTTACTCCCTAGTTATCTCTTATTGGTCGTTTGAATTGTCACATCCTCATTCTAATTGGTGCATTGTATTTCGTGTTGGTCATAAGGGGGTGCCTAATTCCCTAGTTCTGTGAATCGCAACTCTCCCCTGGACTATCCGGGATCGCCAAGTACCGTAGTATCTCTCCCGAATACTCTATTATCCTAAAGCTATAAGTCACACAATAAACACAACGATGGCTCAAGTGCACTCTCAAGCTTTGTCCTATTTAGGACGTTCATGCTCAGAACAATTAAAGAAGAAGCCAGTTTTCCTTACTCTAGCGTCTACCAATTAAAACAAGAGACAACCTAACAATAATCAACAACTAGGTTTCATAGATCTAAGCAAGCACAATAGTAATTTAGGTACTCGTGATAGATAAGCATGCACACACACAAACAATTGAACATAGGATAAATATGGTGATTTAATTGATTAACAAACTTATCTTTGAGTGTGAAGAAGGGTTGGCAACCCTAAAATACTACCCAAGTCAGACTATGAATGAACTAGGGTTTGCTCTCCAAAATACTAAACATAAAATACAGAAAATTCGAAGTCTATATATAGATATACAACTACAACGGCGTCGCCTTTTGATGGTGACGTTGTTTGGTCGTCGTCATTAGGGTTTCGTTAGGCCAATTCATCGTTGGGACGGCGTCAGTTGAGGAGGTGTGACGCCGTCTGACTTCAATAAGGATGTCGTCTTGGAATGGGTCTTGGTCGTCTGGTGTAAAATAAAGGGAGACGCCCTCCTGAAATAAGGCGTGACGCCGTCATGTTGTAAAACCAAAAAGTGACCTGTGCCATCGCTTGAGACTTTTTAGAAAACCTTGTGAGCGACGGCGTCTCCCTATGAGTTGGGACGCCGTCAGGTGAATAAAACAGCCTTGGATTCTGGACTTTGTCGTTTTCTTTATGTTTTCGCTCCTTTTCGTCTAAATATGCTTGATTCCAGCACTTTGCTTCCAAAAGACCTAAAATGTGAAAAGGAACGATTTTAACGGATATAAAATGTATCGATTTAGGGCTTAAATGACCCCCTAAAAACGTATATTTTAAATCCTTATCAGCCACAGTAAAATTCATACCTGTTCATGACACCTTCATCTATTTTTTTCTCCTTCTCTAATTGTGTTGGAATCACTCCTAAACCTTAATTCAAGTGTTAGTTACTCATATGTAATAGGTAGCTTATTATGGCCTTTTATGTTTGTTTAAGGTCAAGCTTATGTAGAAGGCCCATAAGCTTAGGCCCATGTCCAATAAGGAAAAGGGAAGGAGTGGGAGTGTTGCCCTAGCTCCTTGCGTATAAATACTCTTGTATAACCCTCACTTGAGGGTTGGTTGTTCAATTTATACTCTTTTACTCACATCTACGCATAACCGGTCTTACTCTTAACGTGTGTGTGTGTTTGGTTTATTGTTCAATCGCCTTTATCCCTTTCTAGTAAACTTGTGTCGTAAAACTAGTGACCTGACAGTGGTATCAATCGCCTAACTAGTTGGGTGAATCGTTATTTCTTGAAGTGGGTTTTTCGTCGTACGCATAGAATAACGTGCTACTTTGGTTTGCTTAAAAACTCGTTTTTTACACTTTTTAATCCAAGATTCTTGTACTTTCAACGTTTTAAGGTGTTAAAATACTTGTTTTTGGCAAAAAGTTTCAACCTTTACGCGTGGATCTAAGTTTTTAAGCTAGTTTTTTAACGAGGGTGTAAACCTACGCGTAACTGTTTTAGGAGCTTTGGATCATCAAGTTTCACACTTTTGTGTCATTTTGGTGTTATTGAAGCTATTTCATCATACAAAAACTGGTTTAGAAACATCATTGGGCAAAATTATTTTTACGAGTAATCTTACGCGTATCAAAACCCTAATATTACGCGTAAGTTATTCCTTGGCTTGATCTTCGTTCTCGTGGTTTACTCCGTGTTTTCTTGCTTGGATAAGCCTGAGAATACGTCGACTTTGGATATCTTTTGCACTGTGATAGTGTAAAAGATCATTTGGGCAAAACCCTAATCTTACGCATAAGCATAAAGCTTACGCGTAGAAATCCTACGCATAAGATTAATCTTACGGCTAAGCCTAGTCTTACGCATAAGGTAATCCTACGCCTAACTTTCTACGCCTAACTTTGTTTCTACGCCTAACTTTAGAGTCTTTTCCATACTTACGCGTAAGCTAAAACTACGCGTAACTCTATTTGTTACGCGTAACTTTGGTGTTTTTACGCATAAGTTCTACTTGGTTTCTTGTGATTTCTACGCCTAAGGACACTTCATCAACAAAGGTTCATTCGACTACAAAGATCCATTTTTACCAACAGAAGTTTTCAACATGTCACAACCACCATACTCTAACTATTTCCCTTACACTTATTCTCAACGACAACAACAACTAAGTCCACAACATCAACAATGGAATCAACAACAAGTAATTTATCAACAACAATTTAATCAACAACATACTCCACAACTTGGAGCAATTCCTCCACCACAAATGGTTCAAACACCGCCAAGTCTTCAAGTTCAACCCACAAATGACTTCAATCAACATCCATCAAGGAACACTATGAAGGAACCCACTTGGTTTGCAAAGATGTGTGAAGCTTTAAGCAGCCAACAATCAATTCATGAGGCTGGATCACTTGATAGACCTCCAATGCTCACTCCAGGAAACTACGATCAATGGGTGATAAGGTTCTTTAGGTTTTGTGATCTGAAGAAGCCACATGGAAAGTTCTTAAAGATGGTTATCTTGGAAGGTCCATTTGAGATGCCTACTGTCATTGTACCCGGAGATCCTAATGCTAATCCACCAAGAGATGAACAAACGAACATTGCTACTGTTGCAGATTTAAATCAAGCAGAACTTCTACACTATGAAGCTGATGAGCTTGCAATGCAATATATCCATTTAGGATTACCTAACCCAATTCTTCGAAGTGTTGATGCTCAAAAGACTGCAAAGGAAATGTGGGAACATATGCATCTTCTTATGGAAGGATCTGTACTCAATCAGGAGGATTTGGAATCCAAAATTTACTTGGATTATGAACACTTCATGATTGAACCTGGAGAGACACTAGAGTCTTATCATCATCAATTTTCAGACATCATCAATGATTTGGATAAACACAACATCATCATGCCAAGAATTGCAGTGAATACTAAGTTCCTGAGTAGTCTTGGTCCTGAATGGGAGAAGTATGTCATTTTTCTCCGTCAAGCGAAGAATATGCATCATTCTACATATGGATTGTTGTACAATTACTTGAAGCCTCATGAAAAGGAAGTTGATCGGGAAAGGATTCTCCGTGCTCAAATTGCTCCACCTACACATCCGGAAAATCAACAACTTGCCTTATATGCTCAACAAAGTTATCCTCCTCAACAAGCAACTCAACCAACTGCCTCTATCACACAAAACGATCATTCACAGCAACAATCTCAACAAAATCAATTGGTTCCATACAACAACAACACTGCTCAACCATTTGTCAGTGAAGCTAATGAGGACATCGATCTGTTCGAAGCATTGCAACAAGGATTTGTTATGATTGCTAATGCTTTTGGCCGTTATAACAACAAATCCAACAATCATATTCGTTCCTCATCTAACACACGAAATCAGGCTGTTGTAAACAATGGACGAGTTGAAGTTCAGAATCGTGGTTATGGTCGTCAGATGGGCGGTGGTCAAGGGTTTAATGCTGTGGGTCGGAATAACAACAGAGCTCCAGTGGTGGAATAGGGAAATGCTCAGAATGGGTTGAATGGTCTTCGATGCTACAACTGCAATGAGAAGGGACACATGGCTAATGCATGCCCAAAGCCGAGGACTAGGGGCAGTGCTTATTTCAAAGAGGCTCTTCTTTTGGCTCTTAAGGATGAAGCTGGTGGATCTCTCACAGACAAAGAACAGAGTTTTATGGCAAATGCAGACTCAGATGATGATATGGAGGACTTGCAGGCCAATGCAGCAGTTATGTTGATGGCTAATATGCATGAGTTACACATGAGTGACACAGGCCCAGTGTATGACATTAATGGCTTGTCTCAGGTACCCGAACAAACCATATTTATCTCTGATCTAATATCTCCGCCAACATCTGAATCCGGAAAGGCTCAGAATGTTCAAAATGAGTCATTTACATCTCATTCCGACGATTTTCAAATAGACCCTGTAGTTACATTTGACGATAGAGATGACCTTATGGTTTCCATTGATAATCAAATTGACTCCGTGGTTATACTTGAGGATCTAAATAATGATCATGTTGTGACTTCTGTTGAACAAGCTGAACTTTTGCCTCATCCAGATCTGGCTCTCTTACTTAAAGACCAGCAATCCCAAATTGAAGAATGTTGTGCATTAAATCAAACCTTAAAAAGTAAAAATGCACTGTTAACCAAGGATTTTGAATGTTTACAAAAGCAACTCAACTTTTTCAAAACTCAAGAAAAACGTGAAAAAGGTTTTGAAGCAGCCTTTACTAACTCTCATCAAAACGAAAAATATTTAGAGAGACAGATGCGTGATCTAGCCGCTTCGAAGAATGCTTTATTGTCTGAGATAGAACAACTGAAACATGAACATAAAAAGCAAATTAACGCTCTCACCTTGGAAAATCAAAAATCTAAGGCTGAGTTGTTAACTTGTCAAAAACAGTTCTCTGCATACAAAAAGCATTCCACGAAACGAATAGATAATCATCTTGAAGAAATTATCGGCTTGCAACGCAAACTTAAAGAGTTTAAAACTGTTGTTTACAAACATGGTGAGTCAGTAACTGCTATTGAAAAGTTTACTTTAAAACCCGATCCAAATGGATATGGACCGAATCTTGCTGATTACAAACCTAAGCTTTCAACCAAAACATTCAAACCAAATCCTGAAGTTTCCAATGCAGAATATAAAATTGATAATTCTGTTATGAGTGTTGTTGAATATCATCGTCAAAAGGAATTAGATGCAGAAGACGAGAGTCGATCAAAATTAAAAACTGTTGTTTACAACAAACCTTTTAATTATTCAAAACCGGTCACTTTTGTCACACCAACAGATTCTTCTAACACACCAAGGGTTATCATCAAAACACCTGAGTCTTCTAATGTTAATCCCCAACCAGATTATGCACAAATTTATGGTCCTTTACCTTCCATCAGTGAAGTAAACTCAAAACCTGAAAATCGCAAAATTCTCAGATATTTTGACATTTTCATGGCTGACCTCAAAACTTTACAACATGAGATAGAATATCATTCTGAAATCAAAGTTCAACATTTTCAATCGCCTCTGGCGCGAGAACAAAGAGACATTTTTCAGAAAAATCTTTAACCAAATGTTAAGAATTTGAAAAATTGTGCATTGTCTTGGGAACGGGACTTTCATAAGGAACTTGGAGTGATGAAGGTCATTTTCGAGAAAACAGAAACATCTATTTCTAATACTAAACGTAAAAAGAAAATGTTGAGAAAAGATGTTGATCGACTCTTCAAAGATGTTATCTGTGCTGATATCCATAATGTTGTGTTATTCAATTCTTTGCCACATGCATCTGATTATATCTCTGCTGATAATGTTGACTCTGTGGTAACTGTTGAGAATACTGATAATGTGCTTCAGATCGAGCCTTTAAAAGCTGACAATGTACGATTACTTAACGAACTTTACAATGCAAAACGTCGTTTTAATTGGTGTGAAAAAGATATTCACAATCAACAACTTGGTTTTCAAAACAAAATCGCTCAGTATCGTGCAAAATCTTCTGATCCTAAACTTGAGCAACTGGATGATCAAAACGTGTCTTTGAAAAGTCAAATCTCAAAATATGAACAAGAACTTGTAAAAGTTAAACAGAAATATGCTGTCATATTTGATTTACTCAATCAGACTCGTCATGAAGCATCAAACGAACTTGATCACTATCTTGCTCACACTAGAGAAGTCATGAATTTTGCTGGTAATATTCGTTCTGAAAATCAAGATTTGATTCACACTATCTCTAAGTTAAGAGAAATGTTAGGAAAGTATGAACTACTTCCGCCTACCATCATTAAGAGATTAGCACCAGTAACACTTAGTAATCGTGAACCTAGAATACCTACTGCCAAATCACAAGTTGGTAACGTGCTTCCTTTTACTGAAACAGGAATAGTTGCGTCTTTTCCAAACGTCCGCACTTCACAGCCTAGGAGCACTCAATCGAAGAATAGGAAGTTGCGACCTAAGAAAAGATCAATAAGGAATGCTAAAGTAGAAGAACACCCTAGGACTATGAATAAGACTCACGTTGCTTCCACTATAGATATTGCGTCTGGAAAATGTAATAGAAATAGTGATGTAACGAATGCTAAACCTTTAAGTACTTTTGATATTCAGTCTGATGCACCTTGTGTTATTTGTCGTAAAAGTATGAATTCTGATTGTCATGACAAATGTGTTGCTAAAGCTATAATCTTTCGTTTACGAAATCCTAAGAATCGGAATACCTCTAGGCCCAATAATCATTCTAAGTCTGTGCTTGGTAGACCGTCTTCTTTAGATTCTAAGGCAAGCATTGCTGTCCCTGTAGCTCCAGTTTCACCTCCTAAGAATGTAGTACCACCTAGTGCATTCACTAAGACTAAAGCAAATAGTAGTTATAGATGGCAGAAATGGATATATAACACACTAGGATTTAAATGGATGCCTAAAGTTATTATAACTTCTTCGGAACCCTCTAACATTTCGGGTTCCACATCTACTTCTATTCCATCTGTGTCGTCTGTGTGTAATGCAGGTGATACAGATCATTCTCTGGATTGTTGATAGCGGATGTTCCAGACACATAACAGGCAACCTTAAACTGTTATCAAACTTTATTGCAAAGTTCATTGGCACTGTCAGATTCGGGAATGATCACTTCGCAGCTATCATGGGCTACGGAGACTATATCAATGGGAACATCGAAATTAGTAGGGTTTACTATGTGGAAGGCCTCGGTCACAATCTGTTTTCAGTAGGTCAGTTTTGTGATGGAGATTTGGAGGTTGCTTTTAGGGAGAAAACTTGTTTCATTCGTGATCTACAAGGAAATGACCTTATGTCTGGCTCGCGTAATTCTAGTCTTTACACTATCTCTATGCAAGACATGGTTGCTTCATCTCCCATCTGCTTACTTTCAAAGGCAACATCAACAAAATCCTGGCTATGGCACCGTCGTCTCTCACATCTAAACTTTCAAACCATCACCAACCTTGCTCGACACAAACTAGTTGAAGGTCTCCCACGATTCCGGTATTCAAAAGATCACCTTTGCTCAGCCTGTGAACAAGGGAAAAGCACTCGTGCTCATTTTCCTTCAAAGGTGGAACACAGCTCTCAGCATGTGCTTCATCTTCTTCACATGGATTTGTGTGGCCCGATGCGTGTGCAAACGATCAATGGCAAACGCTACATCTTAGTAATTTTTGATGACTACTCCCGATGGACTTGGGTCTACTTTCTTCGAAGCAAAGACCAAGCTCAACAAATGATCATCACCTTTCTCACGAAAATACAGGTTCAACTCCGAAACACTGTCAGACAAATCAGAACAGACAAAGGAACTAAATTTGTTAACCAAACCCTTCGTGCATTTTATGAGAAAGTGGGAATTCAGCATCAGACATCTATTGCACGTACACCGGAACAAAACGGTGTTGTTGAAAGACGAAACCAAACGTTAGTGAAATCTGCAAGAACAATGTTAATCAATGCTAAACTTCCAGATTACTTGTGGGCAGAAGCTGTATCTACTGCATGCTATACTCAAAACCGTTCTATGATCACAAAACGTCACAACAAAACACCTTTCGAGCTTGTCCACAACCATAAACCGAATCTCAAACACTTTCATGTATTTGGATCCCTTTGCTATCCGAATAATGATCGTGATGATTTTGGAAAGCTCAAAGCCAAAGCTGACATTGGAGTCTTTATAGGATATTGTGAGAATTCTAAAGGTTACCGGATCTGGAATCGTCGTACAAAACAGGTGATGGAAACGATTCATGCTCATTTTGATGAACTTACGGAAATGGATTCTGAGTATAACAGCTTAGAACCCGGTCACAACCGTTTAAACTTCCCTCAACCCCCATCATCAGCTGAACAAAGCCCCCAGCTTACTCGTCAACAAATGGAAAGGTTATTTGCTCCTCTGTTCAGTGACGATATTGATGAACGTGCTCCAGGTGTATCCACTGTTTCCGCTGCACAACCTGATAATACTCTTATACCTGATACACCTGTTACAACAACTACTGTTGAAGAAGCACCACCAGTTGACTCCACCACAACAGTTGAACAAACCGCTTCCAACAATGATGAACCGGCTGATGATATTCTTAATGAAGTACCCCCACCTGCAGATTTTGATCCAAATGCGTTCTTTAACCCGTTTGCTAATGACACTGCTGCACCTGATGTCGCGGAATCATCAACAAACCATTTGAATCCTCAGAATCTGCACAATGTATACAAACATCAACCCTCTACACATCGATGGACAAAAGACCATCCTCTGGCAAATATTATTGGCAACCCGAATCAACCAGTCGTTATGAGACAACGTCTTCACACAGATGGTGAACATTGCATTTATGCACTCACTGTCTGCCAATCTGAGCCTAAAAACATTAAAGACGCAATGAAAAAAGACAACTGGATTGAATCCATGCAAGAAGAACTCAACCAATTCAAACGTCTTGAAGTATGGGAACTGGTTGAAAGACCAACAGGGGTCTATGTCATTGGTCTCAAATGGATTTGGAAAAACAAATTAGATGCTGAAGGGAACGTCATCCGAAACAAGTCACGTCTAGTTGCTAAGGGTTATCGTCAGGAAGAGAGAATAGACTTTGAAGAATCTTTTGCTCCGGTTGCTCGTCTTGAGGCTGTTCGGATATTTCTCGCGTTCGCGGCTCATATGAATATGACGGTCTTTCAGATGGATGTCAAAACTGCGTTTCTCAACGGACAACTGAAAGAAACGGTCTATGTCAGCCAACCCGAAGGATTCGCTGATCCCGAGTTCCCGAACCATGTCTACAAACTGAACAAAGCTCTTTATGGTCTCAAACAAGCTCCTCGGGCATGGTACGATAAGCTATCATCTTTCCTCATTGCTAATAATTTCACCAAAGGTTCGGTTGACCCTACTCTTTTTATACAATATCATGGGGCAAATATCTTAATTGTTCAAATTTACGTGGATGACATCATTTTTGGGTCTACACATAAAAAGTTTTCAATCGCTTTTGCAAAATTAATGAAGAAAAATTTTGAAATGTCCATGATGGGTGAACTTACGTTCTTTCTAGGATTACAAGTTCATCAATCACCCCGTGGTATTTTCTTGAGTCAGTCCAAATATGCCCTTGAATTGTTAAACAAATTGGAATGAAAACCTGTGACACTTATGCCACACCAATGACTCATACCAAGAAGCTAGACGCTGATTTACATGGGAAATTAGTGGACCCTACCAAATACCGAAGTATTATTGGGTCTCTCATGTATCTAACAGCTAGCAGACCTGATATTGTATTTGTCTTTTACCTATGCTCCCGTTATCAGTCGCGACCAACTGAAACCCACCTCTCTGAGGCTAAAAGAATCCTCCGATACATTAAGGGAACCATTAACTTGGGGATCTGGTATCCGAAGGATTCTGGTTTTGAACTAATCGCTTTTTCAGACGCTGACCACGCAGGATGCTTAGACTCAAGGAAAAGTACTTCAGGAGCACTACAATTTCTTGGTGATAAACTGATGTCTTGGCAATCAAAGAAGCAGGATTGTACATCGCTGTCATCAACCGAAGCAGAATATGTAGCCATGTCCGCGTGTTGTGCTCAAGTCATCTGGATGAGAACACAACTCAAAGACTATGGTTACGTATTTGACAGAATCCAGATGTACTGCGATAATCGGAGTGCCATTGCGATCTCGTGCAACTCAGTTCAGCACTCAAAATCAAAGCACATCGATCTACGCTATCATTTCATCAAGGACCACGTGGAACAGGGTACAGTTGAACTATCCTTCGTGGGTACAGAATACCAATTGGAAGATCTTCTCACCAAAGCCTTGCCTCCCGCTAGGTTTAATGAGTTGGTCCACAGGATTGGTATGAGGTGTTTGACTCAAGAGGAATTGGATGAACTCCTTAAACAGTCTTAAAAACCTGTCAAACACCAAAATCTCTTTTGTAAATAATTTTTCAAAAACAAAATACAAAAATATAAAACCTGATAAAACAACAAAAAATATTCTTCTAATCTATTTTTCTGTCAACATGGCAAGTACATCTCTTTCGTCAACACTTTAATCTTTCAAAATTCAGTATTTTTCCGATCAAGTGTTGAGGGGGAGAAAATTATAACTTAACAGTTTCAAAACATCTGTGTACTTGCATGTTATCATATCCCGGTTGTTTCTTTTATCAATGGTGGTAAATTTTTCTGGTTCAATGACACTCCTCGGACTAAAATTTATAATCTTTCATTATTGTCTTAAGTCGAAGGGGAGTTTCGTCAAGTTTCTTTCTTAAAATCTTTTGTTTGGTAACCAAAATGGAAGTTAAAAGGCTTTAAATGAAAATGGAAAAGGTAGAGGGACCAAAACTGCCAAAAAGTTAAAGTTATTTTAATAAAAACACCTTCCACCTAACTTTCTCATCACATTTATTACACTTAACCAAACTAATCCTACGAATAGAAATCGTTCAAGAAATCTGTGTTTTTGATCATCAAAGTGTAAGCGTTTTCATAATCTTAACGTTATAACAAGCAAATGTTTTGATTTTTATGCAAATCTAACGGCTAAAACGCTAGATATGGGTGATTATGTGTTCTACGCATAAGCGTATGAACACACAATCACTGGTGTGTGTTTGTGGTTAAAAAGATTGTGTCAAAACATGTCTTTAACATAAATGATACTAGTTTTATCCTCAAAATCCACCCAGAAACACGAATTGATGGGTCTTCAAATTTAGGGTTTATGCGTGGTTTTGGGTGTTTTCAAATGTGTATGTTTGTGGTCAAAAAGGTTGTTGTATAAGGTTGTATTCAAGTTGAATTGAACATATCCAAGCCCAGATTTTACCCAGAAACTCAAATGAATCATCAATGGGAATTTAGGGTTTACATTCATACGGTTTGGGTACTTTTGATTCTTGACGTTTTTTATGTTAAAACTTGGATAAACATACTCTATATGCCTCTTATAACTCCCAGAAACACTAAGGTGGAATTCCAGGCTAGAAATCATATGCGTAATTCTTAAACTCTAGGGTTTTGACTTACACGTATGACTTTCTACGCGTAAAATATTTAACAAGCTTTCATGCCATAATCTGTTTTAGAATGAATATATGTGTTAAGATTGATGATATGATGATTTTATTTCAGGCTTGCTACTCGTAAAACTCAGAATCAAGGTCTTTGTTACTCTACGCATAAGGATCACCTTACGCGTAGACAGTTATGCGTAAGAGAAATCCTACGCG
This sequence comes from Chrysanthemum seticuspe, assembly GCA_019973895.1. NCBI lineage: Eukaryota > Viridiplantae > Streptophyta > Magnoliopsida > Asterales > Asteraceae > Chrysanthemum > Chrysanthemum seticuspe. The sequence goes on from BPTQ01000004.1 coordinate 255,329,363, forward strand.
TAACTATTACGCGTAAGGTTCTACAATGGGACTACGCGTATCCTGTGAAGGATATGCGTAAACAGTGATCTCTACGCATAAGGTCTACTCTTACGAGTAAGCCTTACGCGTAAGGTCTTTATACGCCTACGCGTAAGCTCTACGCATAACATTTCTTACGCGTAAGTTAGGATCCTAGGCATAAGCTTTTCCTACGCGTAACATTTCTTACGCGTAAGTTAGGATCCTAGGCATAAGCTTTTGTCTACGCGTATATCACTCCTGTTTACGCGTAACTTTGCCAAATCTACGCCTAAGCCATGATTGACCTTCATTATGAATTGTTACGTGTACAAACTTGTAAATAAATGAATCATAACGTCACGAAACCAATAATGTCACTAATAAACTTAATCGTTTAAAATGTTGTGTTAAATAAGTGATAACATAAACTTTAAAACTTAGAGTTAACTAACTCACGAAACTTATCACGACGACATTGGACTATTGAACAAACAAGTGACTTTGGACTCGTAACAATCTTTGACACTGTATATTCAATAGTTAGACAATAAAAACCTTCTGTTGACTAACATTATGTCTTTCGATATGTTGGTTCTGTTGGCTAATGTTATTTCAGATCACGACATGGCTGCTCAAATGAATGTGGATGCACCAGAAGTTCTCACAATTGCTGACATCTTCCCTAATGGCTATCCTAGAAAGATTGGAAAGAACAACCTTAGGGTTGACTTTGAAACCCTCACATGCTCAGAATATTCTTGTCTCATTGCTGTGGATATTCTAAAGAATCATCCCTACCAGAACATGCTCTCACACTCTGATACAGTACCGGAGATCTACATTCAACAATTCTGGAATTCAATGCAAAGGATCAAGGGTCAAAGTGCAGTGACTGTGACTATCAATAACAAAAAAGTCACCATCACTCATGCAGACTTACGGGCTGTTCTTCTCATTCCAGAAATCGTGCCAACCGACTTCTATGCCACACCTACTGAGGAGACAGTTCTTCAATTCCTGATTGATATTGGCTATGATGAAGCTTCAGGAATTATCTCTAAGCATTCTCATGTGGAGCTTAAGAACATTCCTCAACCGTGGAGAACCCTCTACATCATCATCACCAAATCGGTCTCTGGTCGTGACAGTGGCTATGAGCATCCCAAGCTCATAGAGCTACAAATATTTTGGTCATTAATTGACAAGAAGGACATCGAAATTGAAGCACTAATATGGGATGACATGATGACGTTTCTCAAAAAACTTGGCTCAAAGATTCCCTATGTCATATACACAAAACTGTTGATCCAGAGAGCACTTGGACTTCATCCTGATATCCCCAAGAGGCTTAATGACCCCGATAATCACGACATGTTGACTGAGCCTATCCTATCAGTCAGAATCAAGGAATCGTCAACAAAGAAACAGGGTGTCGTGTTACCTGATCACCTACTAACTAACGAAATCAAGAAGCTTGAAACGTACAAAAGGTATCGGGTAGCAGTAAGAGAAGGCAAAGTTGGTCATCTCGATGAAAAACCTTCTGGAACACCTACTCGGAGAACCAGAAGAGGAAGTGCTGGAAGTGCAGTAAGCACAGAGAGTCAAAGGAATGTCCCAAAGAGGAAACCTACTACAAAGAAGAAATTTCCCTCTCAGGAAGCTGTTCCTATTCCTACACCTGAACCACTAAGAAAGCTACTGGACGAAAGCTCTGAAAATACACAATCAGATGAGGAGCTTCACTACTCTGAATCTGCAACCAAACCACCTCCCTCAGTAGCAAAACCTCCTAGTCCTCCAGCTGACCTAGGAAAAGGGAAGACTCCTGTACTTGTGCCATATGATGAAAGCTCAGAAAGTGATGAAGAGCAACTGGATAAATCCTACAGGAAGAAGTTTAAAATCGTTAGACACCTTCAAAAGGCTAAAGAATTTGAACAAAAACAAATGGGTGGCCCCGGAGGGTCGAGTGGTGGTGTCCACTCTTCACTAGATCCTGATGCGGTTAATCGACCCGATAAGGGAGCTGGTGCCACCACTCTTCTGCAACAACAACAACTTTTGGAAGATTCTATTGATTATGAGATTGAGAAACCAGCAAAAGAAAAGACTGAGGAAATACCTGCTGATGAAACAAAGACTGATGACAAGGCTATGTCTAAGGAGGAAACTTCTGCACCTCCAAAGGACTCTGAGCCTCCTCATGTATCCTCATCATCAGATTCATCATCTCATTCTTCACCACCACCATCTAAAAGATCAACCAAATCAACATCCAAATCAGTGAAGAAGCCAACTCGATCTTGGATATCTCATGCTCATAAAAGAATTGGGAATGCTGTCAAACAAGTCAGAAAGAAAGACATGCTCTACAGGAAGATGAATTTCAATGCTGATCAGATACAGTATATTCATGATGATCTCGACAAGATGCAAGATGAAAGGGAGTATGTCCAGAAGCTCATGAAAGATGATCTTCAAGGGAAAATGGACGAAATGATCAAAGGATACTCTCACCAGTTCCTTATGGAGGTCGTTCTGAAACTGACAAAGGAGATGTATACCAGACAACTGTATCCAAATCTCTTGCATCTAGCCAAACAAGCCATGAAATCAACTCCGATGAATTTAAGCATCAATCCAGTTGAATCCACAATTTTCTCAGATGATGAATTGGTGAACCGGCTAGTAGCGCAAATGTCGAAACGCTCTGCAACGTTTGCCTCACACGAAGCTAAACTATTTGAAGCTCTACTGGAATACCAACTCAGGTCCTCATTCCGAGAAGAAGCTGTAAGGCCCAAACGATCAAGGGATGATGAACACAAAGATCAGGATAAGGATAAAGAGCCCAAACGCACAAAGAAGTCTGATGTATCATCCTGTATTCAGTACTCGATACAACCTCCACCACAACGGACTCCTGCTCAACAAAGATCTTCTCCTCCTTCTTCTGCAGATAAACCTCATGATTCTGAGACACCACCCCAGATTCAGAAACCCGGTGACCATTTTGAATATACGGGTGGTGACGATGAAGAATACCATGAGCCCCAACAACAACCCGCCTCACCCGACAAAGTACAGAAACCAGCATCCTCATCTAGGCCTCAGAAACAGAAGAAGAAGGCGCCCACGGCTGACGTCGTATCATGTCTAGATGAAGATACAACAGAGGAATTTGAATGGTTCTCTACACTTGTCAATTCCACTCCCTGACCTGAAGAAGGTCAAGATCTGGTAGACGGTAATACTTTGGAGCATGCTAAGATTCTGCAAGAAAAGTTCCATGTGAAGAAGATGACGAAATCCGAGTTGAGGCGAATCAAGAATGAAGCTTTTCAACTGTGGAAAGATAGCTCAGAAAGTGCCATCGAGGTCGAATATCACCTTGAAAACATTGCTCGAGCTATGTCTAACAACATGGATTGGCTCAACCCAGAAGCAAACATCGACTTCACCAAACGGGACAACCCTCCATACTACACCGACTGGTCAAAACCTCTACCAACAATTGGCCAACCAAATGAACCTAGGATTCCATTCAGATATTTCTTCAACAAAGACTTGGAATTTCTTCTACACGGTGGCGATGGATCAAGTAAATACGCTACATCTTTGACACTTCCATTCCCAGCAGCCATATATTCAAACTGCATAGCTATCGAGGAAAGAGCTAATCACTTGTTCTCCAACAAAGTGGAAGCATACGACCAAGATGCAATGTACGGGATTCATCATTGGCCGGAACGCCGAAGAATCTACTACAGAAGCTGCCAGGTTCAGAAGTCTCAACATGCAGTGTTCAGCACTAAGGATATCGTTGCCATCAAACACGTTGATCTTTCGACCCAATGGGACTACACTTTTCTCAAGAAGATTATGGTCAAAAGGCAAGATGAACGGGATTACGCATTCTCTGAAGCTGACTTTGAGAATTTGTCTATCAACGACATTGAAGACATGTACCTTGCCAAAGTACAGGGTCGCATGAGGCAATTTTCAACTGAAGTACAACGTGAATTCATCAAGTCACTGCTCATCTTCATCAGACGCATAGTCATCAAAGAACGTGTAGAAGATCTCCAGCTCGCAGTTGAATCATATCAGACCCGTGTCAACTTCACTCCACCTCAGCTTGATCTTCCCGACATTAACCAGCTCTCACAATATACACTCATCAGCAAACCATTCGGCGTAGTTTACCGCACTGAACTTCAACGAAATTGCTTAATGGCGTGTAGTGATCTTCACAAGTTTGGGGATCACACCTTGAAGATGGTCAGGGAAGGATTGGCTTATAGGTTGAAGGATATACGTCAAAAGATTGGGTCTCCTAAGCGATGGAATTCTCAGGATCGAAGGGATGTGAGGAGGATCATCAAAATGATTGATGAAAGGTTGTATAGAAGGGATCAGTTCAGAACATTGGAAAGCTTTGTTGGTGGTCGACCCAGGATTAACATCACCGGCTATCAACACCCTGTTTGCACTCCTGGCAACATCACTGGACTTCCTGGTACCCCTTGAACTGCTTCTTTCATTATAAATTTTGATGTGTGATTATTTATATGAATGGCTTGTGCACACATTACAGTGTACAACCCGTAGTTGTCAAGAAAGGACCCTGTGGTACGCTTCAGTGCCACAATCCTTATAAAAGGAGCGAAAGCTTCTTACTTTTGAGTAAAACCTATCAAACCTTTCATTTTTCAAGGTTATGCTCAAAAGGACAAGTACTTCCCCGTATGATTTTCAAAACCTCAACCGTTTATATCACTTGTTGAGGGGGAGTATTTGAATTAAAACTTTGTTCACAAATTGTTCATAGTGGTCATCTTCCCGCAACACTCGAAATGGTCATATTTATTCTCAACTTTTCAAAAATAACATTTTATATGCCATTTTTGAGGGGGAGAAAATTATGTGATAAGAAATATGTTGTGTAAATTCAAATGAATCTTTGTGTAATAGACTTAACCAACGAATTGACGGTACTAAACTCTTAGTAAATCGAAAAGACTTGTCCGGGACGGGTAATAATTTCAAGCTAGTTCTCTAGTAATGTAAACGTGTCTCGCAAAGGACTTGTCCGAGTAGAAAGTACCATTCGAGAATCTCTTGGTAGACATGAACTCTGACGGATATGAAAACCTTTCGAGGCTTGTCTACACCTTCAAGGTAGTTATTAGAGCTAGCTGTCACCTAAAAGCTGACAATGTAACTCTTTAACTATGCAACGTAACCGTGTCTCGCGGGGGAGTGTCTATCTTGAGTTGATCAATTCAAAAGTGCGCACTCTTCCCACACAGTGCAGATTTCCGTCAAAACTCTAAAGCACATGTGGAGGGGGAGTATTTTTGTTAAAAGATAAAACTCTCACAGTGGTTCAAACATGTTTTTCATTTACAAATCCTTTGAGAGATTTTCTTGAAAATTGGTTTTATGGCAACATAGGTTAGTCATGGAGTGATAAGGTGACTAAGGTTAGGAATAACCGTCCTATGATCCGCCAGAGCCGGAGGGATCTACCCAAGGACATCACAAATAGTTAGTACTTAGAAGTCCTTAGGTACGATTATAAAAAGAAGAAAATGAGAATCAGAGAAAGAAGGAGTTGAAGAATTAAAAATAAATGCAAAGAAAAGGGTGAAAAGAAATAGCCCTCCAAATTATTCAACTTAGGGCAGACACCGGGTTCAATTCATATGCTACTGGTTGTCACTTAGTGACGCTGGTATTCAAGATTAAAAGTCGTCATGGACCCAGTGACGCATGCACTATACCTTCTTAGCCACTCAAGTTTCTCTCAAAAGAAGCTTGTTTCATTCTCACAGGGAACCCTACGTAAACTATTGGCTTTCTCTTAGAGATCGCTGGTATTGAAGAAGGAGACCATCTCCCTAGTCTCCGCTCAGGAAAACCAAAACGCACTATTGAGTCTAGAGCCACGAGATTCATCAAAAGATCTCTTAGGTACACTTGACATTTCATCACTTGATGTTCAACAATAAGAACATCAGTGGTACATTATCGAGTCCTTCACAGATCTTAGCAATCTGTCGAGAATATTTATGAGAGGTTCACATCTGTGATCCTCAGTGATTGAATGGAAACTCCTGCCAGGGTCAACATCAAACAGCCCTGACAGCAGGTCACTTCGGTAACTCCCCATGGATTACGCTTAGTGTGTCTCAAACGGTCTACATTCGTGAGGTGATGCTTCGGTATACCTCAGCGACTCATCTGAAATGTAGATGTACTTCGGTACATCGCGTTATCTCACTTGTAGGACTCCAGTTCAGGAACGGCCTTTGTGAGAATTAGAGTTGTGTTTTCACACTATGCTGTTAACACTCTCGAAGTTCAAACTTGTAAGTGCCGGAATCCGCTTATTACTAACCGTTTTAAATGTTTTCTTCTTATGGAAGCTCCAGAGCGGGATGATCGTGCAGATTCTTCTCATGCTCACGCCAACATCATCACTAATGGAAGTTCTATCCAAAAGCAACACAACAGTTAGAATGATTCTTCATCAAATCAAAGAATCTACAAAGTTAAAGACTTAAAGAACTTCATCAGTACTGAATTCCAACATCAAAGAGCGTGTGAGCATGTTGAAGAATGACGTGGAGACACTGTAGCGGCGAAGCAGACCTGAGGCAGACTTGATGCAGACAACAACATACTATCACTTTCATCACAAAGAACAATGATCTAAGAACAAAGTTAAAGATGACGTCAAAGCATAATTGTTTGAATCAAGGCATTCCTTCTCACAAGAAAGAAGAATGCCAGAAGACGTCAAAGCTACTATTACATCAATGCCTTCACCATTTTTCATCACCAACACTTGAGGGGAGATTTTTGGAATCACTCCTAAACCTTAATTCAAGTGTTAGTTACTCATATGTAATAGGTAGCTTATTATGGCCTTTATGTTTGTTTAAGGTCAAGCTTATGTAGAAGGCCCATAAGCTCAGGCCCATGTCCAATAAGGAAAAGGGAAGGAGTGGGAGTGTTGCCCTAACTCCTTGCCTATAAATACTCTTGTATAACCCTCACTTGAGGGTTGGTTGTTCAATTTATTCTCTTTCACTCACATCTACGCATAACCGGTCTTACTCTTAACGTGTGTGTGTGTTTGGTTTATTGTTCAATCGCCTTTATCTCTTTCTAGTAAACTTGTATTGTAAAACTAGTGACCTGACAAATTGTCTCAATTTTCTTCTCCTGATTCTCTCTAAATTATCCTCCAAATCAGAAGCACTATCAAATGAGTCATTGTTTATTATATCGACGTCATCTTCAGCTACTAATTCATCAGGAATCAAATTTATGTTTCCTCTAATTTGTGCATGACTGTTAAGACTAAACAAAGAAACTGTAATATCAGGTTCATTATGTGCATTGTCTGGATCAACTATTAAGTCATCATCTTGTCTCACTTCATCAACAATTTCTTCCATGGTTAACCTATTAGTCTTAGGTGACATGAAATAAGTGTTTAGCTTTGTTACACCATGTTCAATATACAACCCAATCAATTTGTGGTTAGCTACATACTTTGAAAAGTTAAGAACATCATCTTCATTACATAAGGCTTCTAGACCAACATCTAAATCTTTCCCAGGTAAAAGAAAATGGTAATAAATAGATTCAACAGTCTCATTGTAACCTAGTTGTTTCATTATCGAATCGACTTCATAAACTAAAAATTCTTCAATATCTAAGACATCAAAGATATTCTCCTTACCATTTACGCACCTTCTTCCAGGTAAACCAGTAAAATAACCACCATGATGTATCCTCATGGAAAATAGAGTAGGATAGCCATCAACATCGATTTTAACAATAAAAAAAAGACGTCAAATAATGTACATAGTATCATTATCTTGCTTATTAATCAACATGCATAAATTAGAAACTAAAGAATGTATACGAAACGCACTATATAGATCATCACTGAGGAAAACTAGAAGGGGGTTAAATAGTTTTACCAATTAAAACTTCATTTTAAAATATTTAGATCGACTTATGTCAAACTATTTGGATTTGTATGTTGGACATTGATAGATAGATATATAAATGTGTAATGGAAGATAAAGAGTGAGAAGCACATAACCATGACACGAGTGTTTATAGTGGTTCCGCTACAAGGACACCTTCCTTGCCCTACTCTACTACCTGAGTAACCTACTCGAGAGTTCATAATCACTACACGACACCAACTCCTTATGGCGGAGAATCCTTCACAATGTCGCCTACTCTTTTTCTGGTACTAGGCTAGACACCGGGTTCTTCCACAAGGTAGAACCACACCTATCACAACGTCGCCTACCCTTTATCCGGTACTAGGCTAAGTACCGAGTTCCATTACAATGGAGGAACTACTACCCAACACTACACAACACCTATCCCAAAGGAGACCCACTCCTTATTACAACATCATCAAGGATATCAAAGTCCTTGGATAAAACCTATCTCTATTTGTATATCGATGCACCTCATCGATTATACACCCTTGGCATCTTTCACTAATGCCACTTGACTTGACTTCTTGGCATCCTTCACTAATGCCATTGACACAGATGTTTGGCACCTTTCACTAATGCCTTCATCTTGACTCCTTTGTCATTCTTCACTAATGCCTTTGACACGGACGTTAAGCACCTTTCAATAATGCTTTCGTCTTGACTCTTTCGGCATCCTTCACTAATGACTTTGACACAACACTTCTATGGAGAAAGAAAGAAGTATCAACAAGAGAACCTCAGTAGTCTTGATGATGACAAAGCATGGAAACTCATGGACTTGAGCTTGCTCGACTTCAAGAGGTGGTGATCTCGCCTTTAAGAGGAACCTAGAGAATCATACAAAAACAAAATACAAACTACATAGAGAGATCCTTAGGATCTGAGGTTAGAAGGTTACAATACTTGAGGAAATTATTGTATGTGGGAGTGGCAACCCAAAATGAAGAAATGACTCACTATTTATAGAGGAATTTTGGCTACTGTTCCATGGATCCCATGGATCCCTCACTTGAGGGATCCGTCCAGTGTAAACCTGGAGATCCGTGGGACGCTCCTCTTTGTCCATGGGGTTTAGGTCATGGGTCATGGGTTATGGGTCATGGGTCCTAGACATTGGACCATGGGTATCCAAGTAGATACAATGTATCTACAAGATGCAATGTATCTAGTCCATGGGTCATGGGTTAAAACCATGGGTCATGGATAATATCCATATATGACTTATGCATGAAGTCATGCAATGGGTTATGGGTTATGCTCCATGGGCATGGGTCATGGACTTTGGGTTTTACCCAACAACATTCAATTTATTTGGTCAATGGGTCAAATACTTAAACTTCTACCCATTGTATTACCCATTATGATACATACTAGTTATGTATATATTTGCCCAATATGTAAACACTAGTTGTTGTACATATGTATTACTAAATCATAAAACCACTTTTACTTGTTTAGTGTTTTATGTGAAAACGTAAGTGTGTTAGTAAACTATTGGCTCAAACCATTTACGTATTTTATTTGTTTCGTTAGAATGATTTTACTCTTGTTATCGACAAAACATTAGAAGATCGTAAAATATAAATAAGAGTTTTACGGCTTATTTGTATTAACAATCTCCGCCTTTTTGTTGATGACAAAACATAAAATTATTTAAGGAAAAACTAAAATTCGTAAACGTTTGAATTGGAGTTTTTACTCTCTTCTCCCCCTTTTTGTCGAAACAAAAAGAGCGTCGAAAAGAAACTAACACATTGTTTAAGAAAAACATGTAATAAGAAAAAAAATATATAGAGAGCAAGTGACGGGAAGAGTTCTCGTCTTAACTCCCCCTTGACGAGTCCATCCCTTTGTGAGGGCGTCAAGTAAGAAAAATTACTAAGCTAATGCATTGCAACTAAGTTTGCAAATGGTTTTGTCTTTGTGACGATAATGCTCTCCCTTGATGATTGCAACTTTGCAAAAGGATGTCATGAAATGTTATCCAAATGAGGATTATACTGCAAATGATTTTTGCAATGTATTGTTTTGACACAAAGCTCCCCTAGCTTAGGGTGTCAAAGTCTTCATGTGTATATTGAAAATCTACCAAACAAGGGTTAGAAGACAAATATATACTGCATAATTTCCTGCAAACAAGACTCAAGTTAGTAGAAAGCAAGTCTTCTGTTGCACGGATCCCACGGTTCCCTCCTTGGAGGGATCCGTCTAGGCAAAATGGAGGGATCCGTCTGTCTGAAAGCTTAAAACAACAATGGTGATGTAACAAATGATGTTAACATCAAAGTGAGATATGAAACTTGCACAAAACATATAATCAAGATAATATGACATAAAACATGTAAATTCATTCAATAAAACTACGAGAAATGATCTATAAATCTCTAAAACTAAGAGAATGATTTAACCATGTAATACATTTTCTACTAATTCTAATAAGTGACCAAAAACTTAAAAAGCATCAAAGTGCTTGAAGCTAAGGATGGGTAAACTTGTTGATTTGGTCCAATCTTTCAAGAAGATGATTAAACATGAAATGCAACTCATTTCGTACTTCTTGAACAAGTCCTTGGGTGATTAGACAATTAACCGGAGGAGATTGGATGTTTTGAGTAGGCTCTATAAATGATGGTGGAGGTACATTGAGCAATGTAGGATGAGGTTTCACTAAGAATGGAGGTGGTGGTAATGGAAAGTCCTCTATATGATCAAATCCTTGATGGTTCATTGTCTCCAATGATGGATAACTTGGTGATGTAGGTGGTTCCCTATTTAACGAGAAGGTTGGTGAGTGGGAAGTTCTCGGTGGTGAGTGCTCTAATGAATAGAGATTTGGATGAGAAATAGGTTCGGTGAAGGAATGGTGTATATGTTCTAGGAATGAAGGCTTAGGTGTTTTACTAGAACTAGGTGCGTTTGGTTTAGAGCTTGATGAACCCTTTTCTAACCCAAGAGGTCTAATACTAATTCTTGCGGTTCTCTTAGCAATTGTTGATTGGGATTGTTGAGGTGGGATTCCAACATTTTGACCTCTTACGGGTGATGTTTCGGTGGATGATATCTCATGGATCATATGACCATTCCTTTTGGATGAACCTTTGGTTGAAGAGTTGTTGCTAAATGGTTTGGTCATAGTGATGGTGAAAATGCAATAGGAGTTTCTAACTACTGATTTGTGGAAAACTAGAAGGGGGGGTTGAATAGTTTTACCAATTAAAACTTCGTTTTAAAACATTTGGATCAACTTATGTCAATCTATTTAGATGTGTATGTTGGACGTTGATAGATAGATATATAAAAGTGTAATGAAAGATAAAGAGTAAGAAGCACATAACCACTACACGAGTATTTATAGTGGTTCGGCTACAAGAACACCTTCCTTGCCCTACTCCACTCCCCGAGTCACATACTCAAGAGTTCGTAATCACTACACGACACCAACTCCTTATGGTAGAGAAGCCTTCACAACGTCGCCTACTCTTTTTCCAGTACTAGGCTAACCACCAGGTTCTTTACACCAAGGTGAACCACACCTACCACAACGTCGCCTACCCTTTATCCTGTACTAGGCTAAGTACCGAGTTCCATTACAATGGAGGAACTACTACCTAACACTACACAACACCTAATACCAAAGGAGACCCACTCCTTATTACAACACCATCAAGGATATCAACATCCTTGAAAATAAACTATCACTATATGTATAACGATGCACCTCATCGATTATACGACCTAGGCATTCTTCACTAATGCCACTTGATTTGATTCCTAGGAATCCTTCACCAATGCCCTTGACACAACGCTTGGCACCTTTCACTAATGCCTTCGTCTTGACACCTTTAGCATTCTTCATTAATGCTTTTGACACGGACGTAAAGCATCTTTCACTAATGCTTTCATCTTGACTCTTTCGGCATCCTTCACTAATGCCTTCGACACAACACTTCTATGGAGAAGGAAAGAACTATCAACAAGAGAACCTTAGTAGTCTTGATGATGATGAAGTATGGCAACTCATGGACTTGAGCTTGCTCGACTTCAAGAAGTGGTGATCTCGCCTTTAAGAGGAACCTAGAGAATCACACAAAAACAAAAGACAAACTACATAGAAAGATCCCTTAGGATCAGTGGTTAGAGAGTTACAATACTTGGGGAGAGTATGTGTGAGAGTGGCAAGCCAAAAGGAAGAAATGGCTCACTATTTATAGAGGAGAAACACTTACTGTTCCACGGATCCCACGGATCCCATCCTCAAGGGATCCGTCTAGTGTATTGTTAGGGATCCGTGGGACGCTCCTCTTTGCCCATGGCTATTTTGGTTATGGGTCATGGGTTATGGGTTGATCCATGGGTATTTTATTAGATACAATGTACCTAATGGGTGCAATGCACCTAGTTAAATGGGTATGGGTCAATACCATGGGTTGTAGTTTTTACCCATATATAATACATACTAGTTATGTATATATTTGCCCAATATGTAAACACTAGTTGTTGTACATATGTATTACTAAATCATAAAATCACTTATACTTGTTTTAGTGTTTTATGTGAAAATGTAAGTGTATTAGAAAACTATTGGCTCAAACCATTTACGTATTTTATTTGTTTCGTTAAAATGATTTTACGTTTGTTATCGACAAAACATTAGAAGATCGTAAAATATAAATAAACGTTTTGACGGCTTATTTGTATTAACAATCTCCCCCTTTTTGTTGATGACAAAACATAAAATTATTTTAAGGAAAAACTAAAATTCGTAAAAGTTCGAATTGGAGTTTTTACTCTCTTCTCCCCCTTTTTGTCGAAACAAAAAGAGTGTCAAAAAGAAACTAACACATTGTTTTAAAAAGAAAAAAATGTAAAGAGAGCAAGTGACGGGAATGGTTCTCGTCTTAAATCCCCCTTGACGAGTCCATCCCTTTGTCAGGACGTCAAGTAAATAAAAACTAGTAAGCTAATGTTTTGCAACTTTGTTTGCAAATGGTTTCGTCCTTGTGACGAAAAATGCTCCCCCTTGAAGATTGCAACTTTGCAATGGGGTGTCATGAAGTGTAATCCAAATAAGTATTATGTTGCAAATGGTTTTGCAATGTATGGTTTGACACAAAGCTCCCCCTAGCTTAGGGTGTCAAAGTCTTCATGTGTATTTTGAAACTCTACAAAATAAAGGTTAGAAAACAAGAGTATAGTGCATAATTTCCTGCAAATAAGACTCAAGTTAGTAGAAAATTTGCCTTCTGTTGCACGGATCCCATGGTTCCCTCCTCTGTGGGATCCGTCTAGGCAATGTCCAGGGATCCGTCTATCTGGTGACAAATTTTCAGCAATGGTGATACACCAAACAATGCTAAATATGAAAGTGAGATATGTATACAAACAACAAATATATACTCAAAGCAATATGGCAAATAAGTTATCATTCAATAAAACAAAGAGATAATCAAGAAATCTCTAAAACTAAGAGAATTATTAAGCCATGTAATACATATTCCACTTAATGCTAATGAGTGACCTAAACTTAAGAAGCAATCACGTGCTTAAGGATGATCAAACATGAAATGGGGTTCCTAAACGTTCTAAGTTGAGCTCGAGACTCGGATACTATTTTTAGGCTCATGGTTGTTTAGGTTTGTTGACCTCATTGAAACGTTTGAGGATGTGATAAAACATGAAATGTTGTTTTTCACGTAGTTCATGTATCAACCTTTCAACATGTTGACAATGATAGTAATCCTTATCATGGTTTTGAAGGGATGGTGGTAAAGGTTGAGTGTCTTGAAGCGGAGGTTCAAGTGAAGTGGGTTGAAGATCCTCAAATGAGGGAGGAATTTGTGGAAACACATTAAGTGGTGGCTCAACAAGGGTTGATGGTGGAGGTAGGGAACTGTCAATTTCCATGTGGTCGGGTAGTTGACTTTGATGTCTTCTCATAATCCAAAATGGATCGTTAGAGGGAAATGGAGAGATTGACATTGGTGCAAGTGTTGATTCAACACTTTGGTTTTGTTGAACAATCTTCTTTTGTGAAGAGTGTGTAGGTAATGGTGGAGGATAAGATGCCCTAGGGGGTAAGTCTTCTAAGTTGTAGGAATGTGGAGATGATTGTGAGGTGGTAAGTGATATTGCTCTAGGCACCAATGATGTTGGTTGGGTTGAAAAGGGTGTGTTTGGTTTAGTAGAGTTTCGTGATGATATCCTTGTGTGAACAATCCTCTTGGGAATTAGTTTGATTGGTTGTTTTGGTGGAGGGGAAATCCTAGCATTTGTAGACTTAACCGGAGATGATTCGGTTGAGGAAACTTCGTGTATAACTCGAGCAAGTTTCTTGGGTGGTTCTCGGGTTGATGAGTTAGCACTAGGAGCTTTCCTCATGATGAAATGGCTAAAGAAGGTGTTTCTAATTGCTGAGAATTATGTTGTGTTTGATGACTAAGGGTTCTAGCAAGATGACTTATAAAGGAAAGAATTTGGCAAGTGCATTTAAGACTTAAGCCACTAAGATTCTTAGGAATGTGATGATTAACATGCATAAGAGTCAAATTCAGAGTTTTACTGATCTAGGGACTCAATTAAGATGAGGTTGAGTGTTTAAGTTAGCAAGATGGGCTTGAAATGATTGTTTTAGCTAGAGTTGACATAATCTATTACCCAGATCCCACGGTTCCCTCCTTTGAGGGATCCGTCTAGGCTAATCCTAGGGATCCGGCTCTCAACAGTTATGAAAGGGTAAAAATGATGTTTCTAAGGTCTGAAAACTATACCATCTTGAGTGTTTCAGTCCTCCTAAGTATCTTAAATGAGGGTGTACTTGAATGATTAAGAGCAATGAGTGATATAATTAATGATTGCCTTTTAAAGAAGGAGATTGAGACTTTGTGACCACCAATGGATGATCAAGGATGACACTAAGAACTTTGATGATGTCAAGTTATAATAAATGATCCTAGAGATTAGATGTGAGCTTGAGATGAAGTTTGAAAAATCCTCAAAAATCAAAAGAATTGAAAAACTAATTTTTGGCCCATTTTGAGATAAGGATGGCTAGAAACAATTTCCTAAAATTGATCAATATATTCACCTAGGTGTTTTGAGATGTGAAAAGCAATGTGTGAGTGTTGATGCGGAAATATGGTGAGTTTTGATGAGTTGATAAATCAAAAGCACTTTGAATTAGATCTTATGTAAGTTGTGGGTGAGTTTGAAGCTTTCTCATGCTTTAAGAAGACTTAGTTGGGTTCTAAGGTCTTATGTTTAGCTAGTGTGAAGTGATCTAGTAAGTTATTTTGATGTAAGGAAATATGTATTGCTGATCTGTTGTCATGGATCCCACGGTTCCCTTTTGGGAGGGATCCAGCTAGTTATATCGTTGGGATCCGCCTACTACAGATCAGAAGGCTTTCAGCAAATGTGCAATTTTGCACTCTTAGCAAAATGCTTCTCCTAGTTGTTTCTACAGAGACTAAATGCAAGAACACATCAAGTATAACGTATAGCAAGTGTGGGGGAACTAAAGGTACCTAAAGATGAGTGACGACGACTACTTGAATGATTTCAAGAAGTCGTAAAATCTAATCCTACACGTTCCTAAGTTAAGATTGTTCAATGCCAAGTTATGGAAATAGCTATGTTAGGAATTGGAAATTCCATTGTGAAGTGTCGGTCACCCCAAATATTATCTAGCATAAGTTAGCTCGTAGACATGTCGTTATTTACGTTATTTAGTAGTTAATTAGTTAGTCAGTAGAATAGTTTAGAGTAACACCATGGAGGAAGGACGGGTCTTTACCCACTGTATACCTGATCCACAGGCCGTCAGGAGGTCGTTTAGTTTGTAACTATAAATACCTTTCCCACTAAGGGAAGGGTGGTGCTTTTCTCATAATCTAACCTTACACTTTTTTTTATTTCTCTTTCTAGAAAACACCCTCTCCTCTCTTCATCTCTCTAACCATGGCTATCTTGTTTAATCATCTACCTAGACCACCCGAATCATCTAAACAACATAAATATACGATCCTACAATTGGTATCAGAGCCAGGTTATGTTGTTTTTGATATTTTGGTTCGGTTTTGTTTGATGAGTTCTTATGTTCGGTTTGGTTCGACTAAAGTTTCTAAGATGCGGTTTTATACATTTCCTGTATTGTTTTGATATTTTTTTTGATGAGGTTTGATTCAGTCCTGATATTGCGAGTTGATGTTTGTTGAAACTGGTTTTATGATGCTTATCTGTTTGTGATGTTACTTACTGGTCTATTGTTTATACATGGTCAAATATGATTTTTTTTCAAGATGTTTTAATACTGATGTGGCTAATGGGTTATCTAACTGGTTTACAAGAGTTGATTCAATATTCTGAATAAGGTTTGGGTCAAGTAAGAGCGATTTGTGCTTCATAGAGCTTTGTCTTAGTTTTCTGTCCAGATTCAATGTATCTCTTAAATGGTCAAAGCGATTTGTCTAAAATGTCATAAAGCGACTTGTGTCTCAAATGATGTGTTTTGACACACTGGTTTACTAAGCGACTTGTCAAACTGGTAGTGAGGCGGTTTGTCTTTCAAATACTGGAAGCGATTTGACTTTTGAGTCGAAGCGATTTGTTCATGTCTAAAAATCTGGTCAAATGGTCTAAAGCGATTTGTCTTACAAAAGATGAAGCAATTTGTCACAAATTTATGATGCAACTTGACTCTTTTGCATTTAAGCGACTTGTTACAAGCTTTTTGAGGTTTGTAAGAAATAGATGAAGATAAAAGAGGTAGTTCAGGCAGTAAACGAGTCTACATCTACAGATTCATACTACAACATCAACAAGAACAATCTTAACTGATTACATCATTCATCACCATTGAACATCATCAACAAAGCACAACTTCAACCAGACTCGACAACCGACAGCATGATTTGAAGCGCGACTCACAAATTATTTTAATTATTTCACTCACAAGACTCGAACTCAATGGTAAAATCAAAAGATCTCAGATTCCTTTTGGGGTTTATCAAAGATTCATCAAGACACAAAAGTCATGTCAAACGAGAAAGAAAAATCATCATTGATCCATTTCTATGAAGCTTTCACTTCCCTCAAATATCCGACATACAAAAAGACAAAGTATAATAACAACGTTGCTATTATCTTTGCCTTTAGGTCGGTGCAATGACTGTTAAACTCAAACTAAACTAATGTTCACTATACATCATCAAACTATTATTGTGTCCAACTTCACTTAATATCCGACTCATAAGAAGTAATTGATAACAAATTTGTCACCGTCGCCTCTTCGTTCGTTTTTGTTCAAAAAAGAAAACTACTTCAAAAGTAAATTATCATAAAAATAACAATGAATTAGTTATTATCAACACCTACCCGAGACCTTTCCCTGAAGATCTTGATGCCGTATCAATGCCTCATGCCATCCCTATGGCGAGGTCATCATGAAATACAAAAAGAATTAGTGGGCAGGTCCAGTTTTTGAGTATTCGTATGTAGGAGCTCGTTTGATGCGTGTTAATCTGAAAGGATAAAGAACTGAGGGCGATTAAGTGAGATGTAATTGGCTGATGATTGATATGTGTTGTGAGTTTGAGATGCCGGTTGATATAATTGGTTTGGTGAGAAGTTTCTAAGATGAGGGGGCGGAGAGTTGAGTGATATTAGGGTTGAAAGAGTGAGAAATATTAGGGTTAAAATTGTGATACACTTGCATTTTATACTTCACGTTATATTAGGGTTGAGATGCTTATACCGGATTTGGGAATGGGCTTTGAAAATTTTAATGGGCCGTATTATTGCTGTGAATGGTAGTTATCACGTTTGTGTTGGGCTTTTGCAGATCTCGTGGGTTGGTGTATTAGTATTTGGATTTATACGGTTGGTAATTCTAGATATTAAGGTTAGTGCGTGTTGATGATATGATTTAGATTAGTTTATGGACAGTATATTGTGACCTTGTTTCGGATCTTAAATTACTTGGACATTAAATTTTGGAACGTTCGTGGGCTTGTGTGTAAACCGAATACTTTGATTACTGGATATTGAGCCCTCCCACTCTTTGATCAGATATTAAGTCGTGGGCTGAACCTGGTATGGATTCTGATATGGGCTTAAGTTGAAACAAGTGTATGTTTTGTATGACGATGTGATTTGTGATATGTGAGATTTAATGATGGGACTTGATGAAAAGTTTTTGATGAGGAGATTTGATGAGCTATGCGGTTTGATACTTTGGGTTACACATTCTCATGAAGGAAACTGGCTTAAATTGATGATTGAACTAAGTTACTTACTGGGTTGTTTGGACGGTATTTCTTATTTGGATTTGAAGTGAGGTTTTCCGGGCACGTTTACTTATTTTTGTCTTCTTTCTTTCTACCCTTCCGCGAAGATGACTTGTTTGGGCGTGTATTGAGTGTGATAAAGACTTGGCTATTTAGTTACGGTTCTGATTCTTTCTCGCTTAACCCTCAACGTAACTATCACTTCGGTGTCTCACACAGTTGAGGATACGTCAAGAGGTTTTGTACATTGGGTACACCATTTCTTCTTCACAAGGATTAGTACAAGTTTAAGTAACAAATATGGGGAATTTCACTTCATGATCAAGTTTGGCATATCGGGTTTACTTCTCCATGTTGTCACTGCAATAGCCGACAGAATGCGTGAATGATGTGTTTACCAAAGTGTTTATTGGATGGTTGATGATGTTGTTGATGTTATATAATGAACCGTTGATGAACCGCCGCATGTTCCCCTAAAACAGATATTCTCTGAAACCAAAGTTGTCATAACACATTCAAGCTGACATTATTTACGGTTTTGTCTTGATTTTGTAAAATCCCGCGAAAGAATCTATTTCTCGGTTTAAATCATAGACTTGTAAAATCCCGTGACAATGGAAACATCCCGGTTTAAGTAAAGTGCATTTCTGATTCTATCTTACGGTTTATTCTTGGTTTTGTAAAATCCCGCGAAAGAATCTATTTTTTGGTTTAAACCATAGAATTGTAAAATCCCGTGATGATGGAATCAACCTGGAGAAAGGAAAGTGTATTTCGGGATCTTATCTGATGCTGGTGGTACGGTTTCTACTTTGAAGAAGGGATAAAAGGGTGTACTTCATGAATTGGATTGGTGTTTGGATATTAGTCATGGCAGTTTGGTTATTACATGGTTTTACGGGGTTATGTGCTTCTAACCATGGTCGGGATGAAAACCATTATCATAGTTCACTTAAAACGTCAAAGGAGGCTAAATTTGAGCTTTTAACTAGAAGATGTGACAACGGGGTTATTTCACTATTATTTATTTGAGGTTGAAGTGAAATATCACGGGCGAGTGTACTTAGTATCTGAAGGTATCGGGGATGGTTGGATGAAGATTCTTCATGATCCTTGTTCAAGCTTATTATCAAAAATGAAGACCTGGAAATCTAGTTATTGTTGGGTGACTTTTCCTTTTCTTTTACCACTTGGGGGAATTGGGCTCTTATCACCACAAAATAACTATCACTTTAAGGAGTTACGTTATAGTGCTCAGTGTCACATTCAATTGTGGATTGTCAAGAGGTGATGTACGTCTTATACTTGATGGTTGGCTGGTTGAAGAGTATAGAGTACTTAGAGAGTACTTAGAGATTCTAATGAAAATCGGCACCGCTCTTTGTTTCATATGTGCAAGTTTAAGTCACGAGTTCAGGTTAGTTTACTTCAAGGTCAAATTCATCATATTGGGTTTTCTCCATCAGCTGTCATGACAAAGAACCTACAGAATGATAATGGGATTGATTACATGATTGCCAAGAGTAGATGAAAAGAGAGATAATGACGTTTGAACACAATCGTTCAAGCCTCGTACTCTAAAGAAAAGAAAAGTGTACGTTTCAGTGCGCTTTATCTTCGGAAGAAGAGAAATCTTCTTATTTATGACCATTCTCATCAACATGCTTCATGCTTTTTCCAAGCGCTCTCAGTTATCAAGTGAACCGGACTGCCTATGATTGTTCTCTTATTCCACTTGCTCGATTATAATGGCGATGGCAACATCATATGCAATTTTTGCGGGGGAGAAGTGTGAAGAGACTACATTTTAAAGATATTCACTTGTTTAATCAAGAATGGCATCTCCGTATGCAATTCTTGAGGGGGAGAAGAAGTGTGATAATTCTGCATGGTTGATTGACATCTGAGAATATATGGTCATACGGCTCCTAACTCATGTAAGAACCGAGCTTCTTCTTATCGGGTCATCTTTACATGGAATTTCTTCTATGAGCCGTTGGTTGACATCTTCTCACGGACTGATGAGTTTATCGACAAAGTGCTTCCGGTTAATGCTTCATGTACACATCAACATGATGATTCCGAACAACCTTATGTTCTTGTTTGATGTGATTGTTTGCTTGGTGTTACCATTTCGTATGTTCGTTGCGGGCTGATTGCTAATTTCCTTGATGAACATCTGTCTGTTCTTGTTTGATTGGGAGGGATCTTAGTTAAGAGGATTTGCAAGATGTAAGATAATTGGGATGCTTTTTGGTGTGATGAAGATGTTAACTTTCTATTCCCTATCTAAACAATCTTGAAGAAGGTCGAGTCTACAGTCTGTTCTACTTTTTCTGTTGCATGTTAGAAGACTGAAGACGAATTGCATTTAACGATCTAGAGACTTCTTCTTATTCAAGGCATTTATCAAACAGATTGTCGGTTTAGGGGAGAGCACTAATTGGGGGAGGGTGAAATATCTGATTTAATCCCCAAGAAGACTTGCTCACATTCTACTTCAGCAAGTTGATTCCCACAAGATTACAAGTGTTCTTCTCAAAAGATTTCATGTATACGGGCTTACAAAGAGTTGTTGATTCTGAAGTATCAAAACCAGCAAGGGGGAAGGAGATACGTATCTAAGCACGGGTAAACTTGATGAACTTAATACTTCTAAGTGATTGAAGATATCCCGGGAAGACAAATGTCATTACCGCAGAGAAACTCAAGGTTTGACTCATGGCGAGTAAACTTGATGAACTTAATACTTCTAAGTGATTGAAGATATCCCGGGAAGACAAATGTCATTACCACAGAGAAACTCAAGGTTTGACTCATGGCGTTTAGTGTTTATTCCAACTATGAGGGGGAAGCGATGTAAGAGAAACTTTCTGAAGATAAAAGAGGTACACAAGTCTGTGATGATTTTGATGGTATCGCAATCATCAGGGGAGAGAGATTGTGTACATTGGGGACGCTCAGCTGTTTCACTTGAGTGCTTAATCAGTGATTCAGAGATATAATCACTTATTCCAGAGTTGACATCCGCAGAGATAATCAGTGATTCGGCCTGCTTCTTCAATAATATCGATTATTCTCTCTTTGGGCATTCAGGTACTTCAGGTTCTTGAGCTTCATACACTTTCTTCAGGGGGAGAGAAAAGTATACATCAGGGTTATTCTTTGGATATTGGACTTAATCTGCTACTTCAATGGTATAAGTTTCTCTGTCTTTGGGTATTTGTGTATTCGGGTTCATGAGCTCTATTCTAAGAGACTGACTGCATCAATTCAACTACTTGGGGGAAGTGGTCTCTTGACACCTTTTGGAATGGATAGCTTCAAACTTCAGTGGAAAAGGAATTTGAGAGGATTATTTAAATGTGGGATGATACGTTGCTGTTCTATTGGATGATATAACCTCGAACGAAGAATCACGGTGATTAATCTTAAAAGGAGTAGCAAGATCGATGATAATGGTGTGCTTCTTTGTACACCTGGCTAATGGAAGCTTGAAAGAAAGCTTTGAATTTGCTCAGCTAAAGGATTTTCGGTTTGGGGGGAAGCTGCCAAAGTCTCACATTCTTAAAGGCTCAATTTCTTCTTTTCAAGAGCCTCGGAAGCTTTGGTGGTGAATGTTTAAGAGATGACGATTTCTATCTTCTACAACGGTGCTGGACGATATCCTTATCTCGGTACTCGTATCATCATATTTCTTAAACTATATCATCTATTCTATCTTTGTAAATATTTATCTAAAACAAAATACAAAAATATAAAACCAACAAAAAGAAAATAGAAAAATATAAAACCTTCAAAAACCCATAAAAATCAGAAAATTTAAAAATACCAAAAATATTGTTTTCTCAAGACATGTCTTCTGGTATCGATAACATCTACGATCTTAGAAATGTCATTCAACAATGGCACGGGACCATAGATGAAGTTCGAGCAGGAGGTGTAAATATTTATTTTCAAAACATGTCAAAAACTATGGCTTACAGTTATTTCAGACTGTAACCCGGGCGTCAAATAGTAAGTCATTGATTGAGGGGGAGAATGTTTTCAAATCTATATCATCTAACGAGCTTATCTAATTATCCTATATACTTAAATGTAAAACATGTTAACATACGTTGAAGGACTAGGTGCCTAGGATATGATTGTTAGGATTAGATGATTAGAGTTTGATAAACATATTATTCCCATGCTTTATATGAACTGATTGATATGTTGAATTGACTTTTATTAGTCGATTGTTGTTTGGGTGTTGTCGACCACCATATATGTCTATATGTGTTCACTAACGTATGTAGATAACATGGTTTAAAAAGAATGTTCCCGATCCAGATCCCACAATAGAAGATGATTGGATGCCGAAAGGAAAGGGTAACTATATCTTGGGTTGACAAATGAAGAAACGGAGCTTAATTTGACTTCTATGGAGAGTTGGCATGAAAAATGTAACGTAAGAGGTCTCACTGCATCAGCAGATGGTTTTCTTCATCATCAAATGAAGAAACAGAGCTTAATTGGACCTCTATGAAGAGTTGGCATGACAAATGCAACGTCAGAGGTCTCAATGCATCAGCAGACGGTTTTCTTCCAGCCTTACAGCAACAACAGAAGCATCTTCTACACCACCTAACGTATCTTTTTGCAGGATTAATTGTGATGATACCATGTTCGTATGGTAGAAAAATATTTGTTTGAAAATAAATTAGACTTAATTTTGGAAATCACCGGACTTCATTTTATCAAAACTTAAGTCACTCAATCATCGACTACGGTCATCTATTGAGGGGGAGAGTGATTTAAAATAAAATATTTTCAAACGATATTTCTTCATAAAAGTTCCGGTTTGTACAATAATAAGTGGTGATCTAAATATTTAATGTTATGTCATAGTATGATTTTCTTTAAAACTCAAAGATCTTACAAAATGAAATTTTTTCTGTTCTTGTTTGATTGTGAAATTGTTTTATTTTAAATCAAGATCTCTTAAAAACTATCATACTTGATACTAACAATCTTTAATGTCTATAATTGGTCCTCATCAGTCAATTTCAAAAATTAAATCAAGCCACGTCTTTCCCCAAATTTTCCTAAATGATTTAAATCAATTGAGATCACAAATCTCAAAAGGTTTGGAATTTTTGATCGGGGGAGAGATCGTGATTTAAATCTCAAATCGGTTTTAAAAGGGTGATTGTTTCAAAAGCACTCCTTCCTTCATGTGCCAAACGATTTCAAATGCATAATTCACATGATTGTAGAGGAGCATTTAACCAAAAACCAGAAGAGTATTTAAACAAGGCCACATATTCTCCCATGTTTTCCAAACCTTATTAAATCACTTGGGATCCAAAATCTCAAATGGTTTGATATTTTTGATCGAGGGAGAATTTGTGATTTAATATGAAATTTGATAAAAGGTGATCGTTTGGATTCAAATGTGCATGCTGCTCTCCTATATGTGCTAAAGGCTTTCGAATCTCGAAGCACATATTGTGGGGGAGCATTTCATAAGAAAATAAACTTTCAAGGTACAAAGATTTCTATGTTTCAACATAAAGTACCTTGATTGATTTTCTAAATGGTTTCTTAATGGCTTTTGTGATCGTGGATGTGCTTCAAAAGAACTCTTTCCTCTATGTGATAAAATGATTTCAAATATCCTATGCACATATTGAGGGGGAGAATTTACCAAAGAAAATCAAATTGCTTTTTCCATGGAAATTGTGATCAAGAATATATTTCAAAGAACTCTTTACTCCATGTGCGAAACAATTTCAAAAACATATGCACATGTTGAGGGGGAGCATTTCTAAAAGATCGAAAACAGTTAAGGTACAAAATGTTGTGATATTATATCACAAGTACCTTAATTGGTTTTTCCAAATGATTTTTCAATTGGTTTCATGAAGGAAAGAACAATACCAAAAGACCGACCAATTTTCTTTATGCATAGTGTTATAAGGATAGTTAGGTTAGGTATTGGTTCTCACGATCCAGCCAGAACTGGAGGGATCTACCCAGGGACAATCCACTAGATAGTGTAGAAGTCCTTAGGTATGATGAAAAAAATGGAGAAAAATGAGAATACGGGAAGAGTGCGAACTGAGACAGAGCTAGTACTGGAATAAACCCAACAAGGTTCTAGTTATGAAGTCTCGGTAAGCACTAAATGGGTTGAAGAATGAAAAAGAATTGAATTTGAAAAAGGTGAAAAGAAATAGCCCTCCAATAATTCAACCTTAGGGCAGAAACCGGGTTCAATTCATATGCTACTGGTGGTTACTAAGGTAACGCCGGTATTGAAGACAAGACGTCATGGACCCAGTGACGCACTGCACTAAACTTCCCAAGCTACTCAAGTTCCTCTTAAAAGGACTTGTTTCATTCTCACGGGGAACCTACATAATCTATCGACTTTCTCTTAGAGATGGTTGATATTGAAGAAGGAGACCCTCTCCTTAGTCTTCGGCATAGGAAACCAAATGTGCACAATTGAGTCTAGAGCCAAGAGATCATCCACAATATCTCATTAGGACACAAAATTAATGAAGACTTGTTGTTTCGCACAATGTGGAAAGTAAGAATATATTAAGAGTCCTACGCATTATCCTTGTGGTATTGCCAGAACATCCGAGTGATATGTAAAAGTATTCACGATGAAGATGGAAATCCTTCTAGATCCAACATCAAACAAGATCTTGGTGGGTGACATGTGAGATATTTTCTAAAGATCAAGCTTGTGACAACTGGATAGAAACGATGGGGCGATTCACTCTTGAATCAACCTTGGTCCAGGAAATGAATTGACGAATACTTTTGGAAAAACCGTTCGATGTGCAAATCTTCTTTTCTCTAGCACATCGAATGTGTATTCATGTTTTCAAACACAAAAAGTATCTCTGATTAAAAAAATACTTTTGGAAAAACCGTTCGATGTGCAAATCTATTCTTTTCTCTAGCACATCGAATGTGTACTCTTTTCAAATACAAAAAGTATTTTAAATTGAAAATTGATCTTTCTCATAAAACCTTCGTTGTATTGCAAAACTCGTTCTTCTAAGCAATACGCGATTGTTTTCAAATCAATTTTTCATCAATCAGTGAATCTCAATTCGCTGTTTCACTCACTCCATGTTGTCTTCTTTGAGACGTTCCGGTTTGAGAACAGCTAGAACAACTGCGACACCCTGTCAAGGAGATTCTTCGGAATTATACCTGATCACAGGCAGTACTTGTACTGATCAACGGGGAACTGCGGGCCGTGTACCTCAATTCAACGAAAGTGATCAAAGACACTTTCGTGTGTTTTATTGCTAACTGTTGTTTGCAGGTACATTTGGATGGTTGCAGCTGATGAGAATTGAGAAGTCAATCCAAAGCCGCATGCTCACAACATCCACACTTAATTAAAGAAATCATGACTTGTGCATATCTACATAACCTTGCTCTGATATTTTATACTATGATTCTGCTACGCTGCTGCAAATATCATGAACCAGTAAAGCTTCCGCTACTCTGATGAAAAGATGTCATGATCCAGAAAGTGTGAGCATGTCGGTCCTAAAGTCACAACATCACATGAAGGCAACACAACAAAGGGTGATCCAGAGATTTACTGTGGCTGATGATCTCAATGAAAGCTCAAAGATCATCAAAGATGTGGATCAGTTAAAGGCCTCCACTAAAAGTACAAATCAATGCGGACTTTGAAAAATCGCTACTAAAGCACAAAGATCGCGGAACTTGAAGAATAGAAGTCTACGAGCTCAGAACAGAAGACAAAGAAAGAATGCAAGGATTCAAAATGTAAATCATGGGGTGACCTCCCTTAGGGGGAGATTGTTTGGAATTGGAAATTCCATTGTGAATTGTCGGTCACCCCAAATATTATCTAGCATAAGTTAGCTCATAGACATGTCGTTATTTACGTTATTTAGTAGTTAATTAGTTAGTCAGTAGCGTAGAATAGTTTAGAGTAACACCATGGTTACCCATTGTATACCTGATCCACAGGCCGTCAAGAGGTCATTTAGTTTGTAACTATAAATACCCTTCCTACTAAGGGAAGGGTGGTGCTTTTCTCATAATCTAACCTTACACTTTTTGTTATTTCTCTCTCTAGAAAACACCCTCTCCTTTCTTCATCTCTCTAACCATGGCTATCTTGTTTAATCATCTACCTAGACCACCCGAATCATCTAAACAACATAAATATACGATCCTACAAGCTACATACTACATCCTACTCTACATAAGTATTTGTTTAGATGTTACAACCTATTGTTTCAAATTGTTTTCACAAATTAATGTCCTATGACCTTACCTTACTTCTCCACCACTTCCCGTCTTCACCCCTCCTCCATTCTTTATCACACCATCTCTACTTATTTTTCTTCAAAAGGTTGGAGAAGCACTTGAAGATTCCCTTGGTTTGTTGCCATTCTGGTGATGGGCTAGGAATGTCCGGCAATTGGTTGATGTAATCCAAGGGGTCGAGATCGGTATTTCCGAGTGGGTTGCTACTACCTTCACCTTCTCTTTGTCTCTCCCTTTCATCCGAGGAATCCGTGGGTGGGTGAGGCCTTTTGCCTTCCACCATAAACCTTGTAGTTCTACCCTCAGTCAACGACACCATAACTTTGTTGCAAAAGCTATGATCATAGGATTGCGGAGAAGGATCTAATGCAAAGATGAATGTTGCAAGACATGTTAGGAGCATTGCGTACGTGAGCACCATTTTGTCCATGCTTCTTACACTTGCCATTCTCTTAATCATGTAGTATGCAAGGTTGAAGCGAGTCTCGGTCACTAGGCAATAGATCATGAAACTTAGGCATGCATTGGGGTGATCCTTGTTACCTACTAAGCACAACACATTTTCCCTCACTACAACTTCCCATTTCCTATACAATGCGTACATCTCGGAGAGCTCCATTTGGAAAGGATCCTTATAGATCACTTTTGAGTTTCTAGTGACCCTCGATGGGGATGCCCTTGGCATGAACACGGTATCCCTTACCATGGTTGCTTCCGGGATTAACATGTTGTAGATTTTATGATGATCAACCATAGTGTGTAACTCCTATAAAGACCACTCATTGGAAAACATGCAAACTCCTTGATATGGAACCCGTAGTATTCTTCCAAACTCCACAAGCGAAAGGGTGTACTCATGCTCATTTATGATGAAGACAATTGAGATGAACCCATCATCATTTCTAACTATCCTCATTGTCTTGTAGAACTCGAGTACGAAAACCGGGCAAATTTGTTCGTTTATGTCCAATAAACAATCAAAGCCAATGGTCCTAAAAACTTGTCTTATGTCGGTGTTAGCAAGAAATGATGGTTCTACTACACAACCTTCATGAAAAAGTCTCTTTTCGAGCATTTTAAAGGCTTTCCTATCTTCCGGGCTATGTCCATCCTTTCTATGGTACATTGGTATGTAATGAGCGGTATCTTGATAGTCTTGTTGTCGGTTACTTGGCATGATTATTCCTAAACAACACAACCATAATGTGGTGTTAATTGTGAATAGTAAACTAGAGGGTTTGATCACAATTTTGCTCAAATCATTTTTATTGAATTCAAGAAATGAGTTTAATTTATATTAACAATGTTAATTCTTTGATTTGGATTATCTTAGAAAACAATGTGGTAACAAATTATGATAAACCCATTTGAACCCAACTTCTAAAAATGAAGAAATTGTAATCCTAGAAATCAAGGAATTAAATTAACAATGTAGTGAAGATTATACTTACACAAGAGATTGTTATGCTTGAAGGAAATGATCAAATTGCTCCTGTGAACAGTAATTGGATTTTTGTTCGTGAGTCTTTGAAGGGAAAGTGGTTGTGGAACTTCCACAGTGATCATTACTAACTTATGCTGTCTTCTGTTGCACGGATCCCACGGATCCCTCTCATTAGGGATCCGGCTAGTTCAAACTCAGGGATCCGGCATGACAGCAAAAATCAGTTTAAGCATTCCTTGATAACTTTGGTTTGGGAGTTCTAAAACGCCTAGAGTTTGATGTTTAAGCTCTATAACTTATGATTTGGGGTTTTGACGGTTTAATACTAATCCTATTTGACGAGATTCCCTTTTTATGAATTAGTCACAATTCTTGGGAGGTTTTTCAAAGATTATGATAAAATCCCATTTTATCATAATATAAGAAATTTCACATGGAGATTTATTGACATAGATGAAGTGTCAATAATCCTTTTATGATGAATAATGATTGAGGCTATCGAATAACCGAGATATCATTATTATAGATTAGTAGTGTAGTCTATACAAATCAATCAAAGAATACTATTCTTGATGATGGCTTTAATATAGATAAGTACTCAAGTAATTACTAATAGAGATTAATTATATAACTAAGATTTAACAATAATAAAACAAATGTAAATTATTAACGATCATACCTTTGCTAAATATTCTTTTTAAGGGAAGAAGTATTTAGAGAAAATGCTTTGTGATCTTCTTGTAATCTCCAGATCCATGTATGAGAAAAACAATGCTAAACATTCTTTTCACGAAAAGAAATATTTAGATAGTTTCTTCATGATCTTCTTGGTATGCCCAAATCCAAGTATGGAGAATTATTAACAAGGAAAGTATTAGAACATTCTATCATTGTCCAACAATAAACACTATAATGATTTTTAAAACATGACTTGAAAAATCCTTCTTTGTAGTTTTCAAACATACACGGATCGTATCAAGTTTTTAAAGTACAACATACGCTAAGAAACTTGGTAACGAAGCTCTGATGCCAATTGTGGAAAACTAGAAGGAGGGGTTGAATAGTTTTACCAATTAAAACTTCGTTTTAAAACATTTAGATCAACTTATGTCAATCTATTTAGATGTGTATGTTGGACGTTGATAGATAGATATATAAAAGTGTAATGAAAGATAAAGAGTAAGAAGCACATAACCACTACACGAGTATTTATAGTGGTTCGGCTACAAGGACACCTTCCTTGCCCTACTCCACTCCCCGAGTCACCTACTCGAGAGTTCGTAATCACTACACGACACCAACTCCTTATGGCAGAGAAGCCTTCACAACGTCGCCTACTCTTTTTCCGGTACTAGGATAACCACCGGGTTCTTTACACCAAGGTAAACCACACCTACCACAACATCGCCTACCCTTTATCCGGTACTAGGCTAAGTACTGAGTTCCATTACAATGGAGGAACTACAACCCAACACTACACAATACCTAATCCCAAAGGAGACCCACTCCTTATTACAACACCATCAAGGATATCAACATCCTTGAAAATAAACTATCACTATATGTATAACGATGTACCTCATCGATTATACGACCTAGGCATTCTTCACTAATGCCACTTGATTTGATTCCTAGGCATCCTTCACCAATGACCTTGACACAACGCTTGGCACCTTTCACTAATGCCTTCGTCTCGACACCTTTAGCATTCTTCACTAATGCTTTTGACACGGACGTAAAGCATCTTTCACTAATGCTTTCGTCTTGACTTTTTCGGCATCCTTCACTAATGCCTTCGACATAACACTTCTATGGAGAAGGAAAGAACTATCAACAAGAGAACCTAAGTAGTCTTGATGATGACGAAGTATGGCAACTCATGGACTTGAGCTTTGTAGGACCTTTAATATCTCAACCTTATCACGTATACCACTTATCACACAAGTTACACGAACCAAACACAAACACACGTATGCGTAGAACACGTGAAACACAAACTGTTATGCATAGAAAGAAAGAAGAAAGATTAAGAGAAAGATGGTGACTTGATGATGTTACTCGTGTATGTGTAAAGAAATATGAAAAGAAGAACTTGTTATATTGCTTAAAGAAAACACACACACACACACTCAAGCACAAGGCTTCACCTCACCCCTCATGGAGAGTCATGAGGGGTATTTATAGGCTCAACAAACCTTAACTTTGCCACTTAAATGATACTAGTC
Source organism: Chrysanthemum seticuspe (assembly GCA_019973895.1). Taxonomy (NCBI): domain Eukaryota; kingdom Viridiplantae; phylum Streptophyta; class Magnoliopsida; order Asterales; family Asteraceae; genus Chrysanthemum; species Chrysanthemum seticuspe. The sequence goes on from BPTQ01000004.1 coordinate 255,359,673, forward strand.
CCTATGGGCAAAGTATACTATGCATCTAGTCCAATTCACGTATGTGACGTTATCTTTATAAAAAAGTGAGGCTAACAATCTCCCTCCAAGATATCGTCACACGTGATTGGTTACAATGAGACCTATAAATACAAAACAAAGTAAATTACAATAGTAACGAACAATGTTGACTTTGTTGAAGCGCAGAGTCTCTGTAGTTTAGATACTGAGGCAAACTTGAAGTTATCTCCTTCCGACGATCTCGGAATTTGATCTTTGGCGCTGACGGCACAAATTCTTGTAGCTCTGAACTTCAACTATAACGGTCTAGTTAGGTTATTACTCCCTCCTAACTAGTGAGCCTTTTTTCTTTTTCTGCTCCCTCCTGAACCGACAACACTCTTCCAACACGCAGCGGAGAAAGTAAACTCTTGATCGTACAATGGTTGTCATTCTGGGAACATCGTAACAACATAACTCGCTTAGTATTGCATCCAAGTTGCTAAAAAACCCTGATGTACACACACTACTTCTCCTTTTTCGGTCTTAAGCACAAATCCCCTCGTAATCCAATCACGGAAGATGAAATAGCAACTTCTCCCTCCTGATGGTTGCGAGCTATCGGAATCATCATAATGTTGCGTACATACAGTATTACCTTTTTCTTGATGCAATATTAACATCATAGCTTGATCAAAATTCTGTGAGAATATGGCGCAAAAATACTCTCAATACACATTTCTCTCAAACCAACCTGAAAATCGAACCTCCTTTGAATTCACCGGCTAATAGTAATGACCACATATGGAGATAACCCGATACGACTAACTTGAAAAGGAAGTAAACATCCCAACTTTGTGACTTACTGCTTGTTCTAAATTTTTTGAACAATCCACAACGCCGTGTGACACTGAGCACTACAACGTAACTCCTTAAAGTGATGGTTACACACTGTGAGCACTACAACGTAACTCCTTACATCAGTTATAACCAGATTGTCAAATTCATATTGTGCCCAGACAAGTTATCTTGAGACATGCAACCAACCAACCAAAGTCTCAAAGATAATGAAGTGCACCCGTGAAACGTCACTTCAATTTCTCGTAAGCAATACCGTACAAAAACCCCGTGATCATTTTATCAAATCTTCGCTCAAGCCGTGAATTTGTATCCTTCCGTGAAAATATATACCATAAAATACCAATTTTAGTCCAAAATTAATTAAAACAACACGTCTTAGAATAGGTTTCAGATTAAAAAAGATGACAGCCCGTAGCACTTCTTAGCCCAATGTCCGCGATCTCGAATAATTTAGTCTTGAGAAGCCCATGAGTGAATTAATTCCAAATGCCAAGTCCATTTCATTGAGATACCGACCTGATCCAGGAAGAAAAACCCATCCGATCCAACAAATTATTCATAACCGGTTATATTAATAACCATTTCACATTCTAACCTAACCCTAAAACACATCTATCAGAAATATTACGTCTCCTGCTTATCTTTTTCTCTCCCAAAGCAGCTGAAGAAAAAAATACGCAACTCCCACCAATCTCTATCATCAAAGCAAATCGAATCTCTTTTAATAATCATCAAATCGAAGCACAAACCTAATTCCCACCCATCCTATAACGAATCTGTTTCACCAAAATACGAATCAAGATGAATCGAGAAGGCATTTTGAAGGCTTCAAGATCATTAGGATATGGTCTCGGGTACGTATTGATTGTTTTTTTTTTCATTTAAACGAATCAAAGCAGTGAAGTAACATACTTGTTATTCTCATTTCTTTACATTCGTATAGTATCACAGTTGGGTCTATGATGATATTTGTTTTACTTAAAACAATCTTTAAAAGATTGCAAAAAATAGTGAAACAAATCTGAGATTGCTTGAATATTTTCTTTTAGAGTCTTGATTGAATGAGAGATGGGGAGTGATTTTGAGGGTTCTTGAAGTGAGTCTAGATGTAGGTGTTGGTTTCGGACTGATGATGTTGTTGAGACTGAAGTCGAGTATGTTTGGTAAATTGGTATGTTGTGGTCATGATCTGTCAAGTTTACGCGTAACTTTTCTCTTTTCAGTTCTTACGCGTAAGATTCTTAACTCAAATCCTTATGCGTAAAAACAGGTCTTGGTCCTTATGCGTAACCTTACGCGTAACTTCATGCTTATGCATAAGCTTGTCTTAGTTATGCGTAAACATACGCGTAAAGGTCCTTACTCATAACTTCACAGTTATGCGTAACAATTTTGAAGATGCTTATGCGTAGCCTAGTTTTTACGCGTATTCCATACGCGTAAAAGTCCTTATGCGTAGAAAACTAGGTTTTGACCCAGTTGACTTTTTCTGGCGAGTTTTTCCGACCAAGATTCTGACCATCTTCATAAGAAACCCAGAATAAGCATAAAACTGCTTCTTTTGACCCAGTATGACCACATGAAGATGACCAGTTTAAGACCATGTAAATTCACGGTTGGTACCAAAAAAGTCACAAATGAGGATAAAGTAACTGACTTGGCCAAAAAGAATGACACAAGACAGATATAACATAATATACTATATGACTATTTTTGACCAAAACAAGGATACACAAAACCTGATGTTAAAACTGTTTTACCACATAACTCGGAAAAAAATTTTCCGACCCCAAAAAATAGTACAAAAACAGCTTCAACAAGGTGCAAACCAACATAAATCGATAACACAATAACCATGGCTCTGATACCAATTGTAGGACCTTAAATATCTCAACCTTATCACGTATACCACTTATCACACAAGTTACACGAACCAAACACAAACACACGTATGCGTAGAACACGTGAAACACAAACTGTTATGCGTAGAAAGAAAGAAGAAAGATTAAGAGAAAGATGGTGACTTGATGATGTTACTCGTGTATGTGTAGAGAAAGATGAAAACAAGAACTTGTTATATTGCTTAAAGAAAACACACACACACACACACTCAAGCACAATGCTTCACCTCACCCCTCATGGAGAGTCATGAGGGGTATTTATAGGCTCAACAAACCTTAACTTTGCCACTTAAACGATACTAATCCCTATGGGCAAAGTATACTACGCATCTAGTCCAATTCACGTATGTGGCGTTATCTTTATAAAAAAGCGAGGCTAACAAGCTTGCTCGACTTCAAGAAGTGGTGATCTCGCCTTTAAGAGGAACCTAGAGAATCACACAAAAACAAAAGACAGACTACATAGAAAGATCCCTTAGGATCAGTGGTTAGAGAGTTACAATACTTGGGGAAAGTATGTGTGAGAGTGGCAAGCCAAAAGGAAGAAATGGCTCACTATTTATAGAGGAGAAACACTTAATGTTCCACGGATCCCATCCTCAAGGGATCCGTCTACTGTATTGTTAGGGATCCGTGGGACGCTCCTTTTTGCCCATGGGTATTTTGGTTATGGGTCATGGGTTATGGGTTGATCCATAGGTATTTTATTAGATACAATGTACCTAATGGGTGCAATGCACCTAGTCAAATGGGTATGGGTCAATACCATGGGTTGTAGTTTTTACCCATTTATAATACATACTAGTTATGTATATATTTGCCCAATATGTAAACACTAGTTGTTGTACATATGTATTACTAAATCATAAAATCACTTATACTTGTTTTAGTGTTTTATGTGAAAACGTAAGTGTATTAGAAAACTATTGGCTCAAACCATTTACGTATTTTATTTGTTTCATTAAAATGATTTTACGTTTGTTATCGACAAAACATTAGAAGATCGTAAAATATAAATAAACGTTTTTATGGCTTATTTGTATTAACATGATTTTTAGGAATGTGGTAAGAGTGATGACTTAACCTCTCAAGAGTGTTTGGTTTATAAAGGGTGAATTTGAATTAAGGAATTAAATTCATGACCACTAAGGGAATTAGGCATGCACCAAGGTCAACTATGATGTTCTTCAGCTCTAGGGAATCATTAAATGGTAACTAAAAGTGTTTAGTTTACCAAAGATGGTTTAATTTTGAAAGAAAAGCTGATTGGAAGCTTTCTGTAGACACGGATCCCACGGATCCCTCTCACTAGGGATCCGTCTAGTTATAAACCAGGGATCCGTCTGTCAGACAGAAATATGGTGAAGTGATTATGCTCTTGTAGGGTCTAAAGCCTATAAATCTTGAGGTTTTGACTTTCCTTAGATGTCTTAAGTGATAGGTGACTTAAATGTCCAACCACAAAGAGTGAGGATACTTAATGATGGTGTTGGGTAGGAAAGTGGACTTTTTGATAGTGTAACAACATGTTTAAGGATGATACTCATTGATTTGAGTATGAAAAATGGTGGCAATTGATCCTAGAGATCAGATGATGGCTTAAAAGAAATTTAAAAAATTCTTAAAAAATAAAGAAAAATGAAAAACTAGTTTTAAGCCTATTTTAAGGTAAGAATGACTAAATTCAATTTTCTAAAATTGATAGAAATATCAAACTAAGTGTTTTGAGATGTGAGGAGCAATGTGTGAGCATCAAAGCGGAAATATGGTGAGTATTGGTGAATTGATAAATCAAAAGCACTTAGAATTTGATCCTAAGTTAGCTACGGGTGAATGTGAGACCTACTGAGCTTGAGGAAGACTTAAGTGGTTTCAAAGAATCATGTTTAGCTAAGATGATGTGATCTAGGAGAAAAATTTGATGTAATGTGATTTGTATCAGGTCTCTATTTTCTCGGATCCCACGGTTCCCTCATTGGAGGGATCCAACTAGTTATAGCCTAGGGATCCGGCTACTGCATACCAGAAGCCTCTCAGCAATTGTGCAATATTTGCACTCTTAGCAAATGCTTATCCTAGTCATTTCTACAATCAGTAAATGCATGCACACAACAAGTATAACGTATAGCAATTCTGGGGGAACTAAAAGGTAATCAAAGATGAGTGACGATGACTACTTGAGTAAAATCAAGATGTCGTAAAATCTCATCTTACTCGTTCCTAAGTTAAGGTGTTCAATGCCAAATCATGGCAATTCCAACACACTACTACATACTACTCTACATAAGTATTGTTAAGATGTTACAAACCATTGTTTTACAAATTATTTTCAAAAATTAAGGTCCTATGACCTTACCTTCCATCTACACCTCCTTCCATTTCACTTCCCGTCTTCATCTTCATCTTCATCCCCTTCACTCTTCATCCCACCATCTCTACTTCTTTTTCTTCAAGAAGTTAGCGAAGAACTTGAAGATCCCTTTAGTTTGTTGCCACTCTTGTGATGGGCTTGGAATATCCGGTAATTGATTGATGTAATCTAAAGGGTCGAGATCGGTGTTGCCAAGGGGATTGCTACTTCCTTCTCCTTCTCTTTGTCTTTCCCTCTCACCCGATAAATCCGTTGGTGGGTGAGGTCTCTTGCCATCTACCATGAACCTTGTAGTCTTTCCATCGGATAACGGCACCATGACTTTGTTGCAAAAGCTATGATCAAAGGAATACAGAGAAGGCTCTAAAGCAAAGATGAAGTTTGCTAGACGAGACAGGAGCATTGCATAAGGGAGTACCATCTTGTCCATGATTTTCACACTCGCCATTCTCTTTACCATGTAATATGCTAGGTTGAAGCGAGTGTCGGTCACAAGGCAATAAATCATGAAGCTCAAGCATGCATTGGGATGATCTTTGTTCCCTCCCAAGCAAAGCACATTTTCCCTTACCACAAGTCCCCATTTCTTGTACAACGGGAACATTTCGGAAAGCTCCATTTGAAATGGATCCCTATAGATCACCTTGGAATTTCTTGTGACCATCGATGGAGATGCCCTTTGCATGAATATGGTATCCCTTACCGTGGTTGCTTCCAGGATTTTCATGTAGTAGACTTCATGATGATCTACCATGTCATGTAGCTCCGCCAAAGACCATTCATTGGAATACATGCACACTCCTTGATATGGGACACGAAGTATTCTTCCAAATTCTACAAGAGAGAGGGTGTACTCATGCTCGTTGATGATGAAGGCTATTGAGATGGTCCCGTTATCATTCCTAACGATCCTCATTGTCTTGTAAAATTCAAGCACGAACACCGGACAAGTTTGCTCGTTTATTTCCAAAAGGCAATCAAAGCCAATTCCTTCAAAGACTTGTCGGATGTTGGTGTTCGTGAGGAATGATGGTTCAACCACACGGCCTTCATGAAAAAGCCTCTTTTCTAGTAACTTGAAATCTTTCCTATCCTCCGGGCTTAGGCCATCCTTTTGGTGGTACATTGGGATGTAGTAGGCGGTATCATGATAATCTTGTTGGCGGTTACTAGGCATAATTGTTCATATACAACAAAAACACAATGTGGTGTTAATTATGTGAATAGTAGCCTAAAGGGTTTGATCACAATTTTGCTCAAAATATCTTCATTGAATTCAAGGAATGAGTTTAACTTGTATTAACAATGTTAATTCTTTGATTTAAATTATCTTAGAAAACAATGTGGTAACAAATTATGACAAACCCATTTGAACCCAACTTCTAAAGATGAAAATTGTAATCCTAGGAATCAAGCAATGGAAATAACAATGTAGTGAAGATTATACTTACACAAGAGATTGTTTTGCTTGAAGAAGATGATCAATTTGCTCCTGTGAACAGTAACTAGGTTTATGTTCGTGAGTCTTTGATAGAGGAAAGTGATAGTGGAACTTCCACAGTGATCATTTCTTACTTATGCTGTCTTCTGTTGCACGGATCCCACGGATCCCTTGTATGAGGGATCCGGCTAGTTCAAATGCAGGGATCCGGCATAACAGCAATCAGTCAGCTTAAGTATTCCTTGATAATTTTGGTTTGGGAGTTCTAAATTATCTAGGGTCAATGTTTATACTCTATAACTTATGGTTTGGGGTTTTGACGGGTTATACTAGTCCTATTTGATGAGGTTCCCTTTTTATGAATAAATCATAATTCTTAGGGAAGTTTTCAAGGATTATGATAAAATCACATTTGATCATAATGTAAGAAATTTCACATGGATACACATTGACATAGAAGAAATGTCAATAATCCTTTTGTGAGGAGTAATGATTAAGGCTCTCGAATAGTCGAGATATCATTATCACTAGTTTGTAGTTTTGTCTATAGAGATCAACAAAGAATCCTATTCTTGATGATGAGTTCAATATAGATAACTACTTTAGTGATTATTAAGAGAGCGTAAAGATACTAGTAACACTTAATCATGGTTAAAAAAAATGACCCTAAAAAGAAAATTATTTGTAATTTATTAAAGATCATACCTTTGCTAAATATTCTTTCTAAGGAAAGAAGTATTTAGAGAGAAATTCTTCATGATCTTCTTAGGATGCCCAAATCCAAGTATGGAGAATTCTTAACATAGAAAATGTTAGAACGTTCTATCATTGTCCAACATTATAACATATAATGATTTAAAACGTGACCTTTTATAAAAAGAAAATCCTTCTTTGTAGTTTTCAAACATACACGGATCATATCAAGTTTTTAAAGTACAATATACTCTAACAAATTTGGTAACGAAGCTCAGATGCAAATTGTGGAAAATTAGAAGGGGGGTTGAATAGTTTTACCAATTAAAACTTCGTTTTAAAATATTTAGATCGACTTATGTCAATCTATTTGGATGTGTATGTTGGACATTGATAGATAGATATATAAATGTGTAATGGAAGATAAAGAGTGAGAAGCACATAACCACGACACGAGTGTTTATAGTGGTTCGGCTACAAGGACACCTTCCTTGCCCTACTCCACTCCCCGAGTCACCTACTCGAGAGTTCGTAATCACTACACGACACCAACTCCTTTTGGCGGAAAAGCCTTCACAACGTCGCCTACTCTTTTTCCGGTACTAGGCTAGATATCGGGTTCTTCCACAAGGTATAACCACACCTATCACAACGTCGCCTACCCTTTATCCGGTACTAGGCTAAGTACCGAGTTCCATTACAATGGAGGAACTACTACCCAATACTACACAACACCTATCCGAAAGGAAACCCACTCCTTATTACAACATCATCAAGGATATCAAATTCCTTGGATAAAACCTATCTCTATTTGTATATCGATGCACCTCATCGATTATACACCCTTGGTATCTTTCACTAATGCCACTTGACTTGACTTCTAGGAATCTGTTAGGAATTGGAAATTCTATTGTAAAGCATCGGTCACCCCAAGTATCATCTAGCTTAAGTTAGCTCGTAGACATTCCGTTTATTATGTTAGTTGCTAGTAAGTTACTAGCTCAGTTTTAGTCTAGTGCAACACCGTGGTGGAAGGACAGGTCTTTACCCATTGTATACCTGATCCACAGGCCGTCAGGAGGTCATTTAGTTTGTAACCTATAAATACCCTCTACCTTGCAAGGTAGAGGGTTGGATGTTCTTTGGTAATCTAACCTTACATGAGTTTCTCTTTCTAGAATATCCCACTTTCTCTCTCTAAAATCATCTATACGCCCAAGTATGTTTGTGTTATGATGTGTATGTGAAATCCAATATGTTACAAATGGTATCAAGAGCCATGGTTAGATCATCTCTTACATATCTTTGGATTTCTAGTGGTTTTTAGGTGGTTTTTGAGTTTGAGAAAGTTTAGTGGTTTTTGCATTATTTGGTGGATTTCTAGAGTTAAAGTTTGGATTTTGATTGTACTTTTGTGTTTAGGATCATCAAAAGTGTTAAGGTTTTGATTTGGAAGGCTTGAATCATCGTGGTTGGGTTGTTTTTGGATTGAAAAGTGTGTTTTTAAAGTTTTTTCTAGCTAGCGACTTGAGCTGCAGACTTCTTTTCTTGTTAGCGACTTGGTTTGTAAAACGGTTGCGAGTTGTAGTGTGTTTTGGTAGCGACTTGGTGCTTAGCGATTTGTCTATTGAGACAAGCCGACAAATAGTACACTTAGTGGATTCTCCACTACGGGTAGCGACTTGGTAACGGTAGCGACTTGCTTTCAATTTTGTTAGCGATTTGTTCTTTAAGTTTCTTAGCGACTTGGTGCTAGCGAGTTGGACCTTAGCGAGTTGCTATTTAGCGACTTGACACTTTAGCGACTTGGTGCATAGCGACTTGCTGTCAAAATTTGTAAAGACTTGGGTACTTAGCGACTTGTTTTGTTATTACTTAGCAACTTAGTACTTAGCGACTTGGTTCAAGGATTATTAGTGACTTTGTTGACACTTGTGTGTAATAAGATTTTCTATTGATTTAGTAAAATCCCGTGAAAGAATCTATTTCCCGGTTTAATCATTGAGTTATAAAATCTCGTGTTATCTTCAAACATGTCTACCAACATACCTTCACTCATCTCCATTGTTGCTGAGAACGTTCATGTAGCAGATTCTCGTCCACCCACAATGTCTTACATCACCAAAGTGCTTGAACTTTATGCTACCTCACAGAACAATGAAACTGGTTGTATTTCTAAATGTTCTACCTTGATTGATTCAACAAATTATGATCAAAACTCTTCACCTTCTGATTCAAACTTCAACGAATCACACCTGTCAATGACCCATGATACAATGCATTCTGAATGCAACACTGAGCCATTTCAATTACTTCATCAGCACCTTACACAACTATTATCCACTCCTATGAGTCGAACATGCTGTGCTCTCTTTCGCCAAGACTTACCTACATTGAAAAAGTCTGTGTTGCTGAACTTACAACAACTGAAGCTTCAAATTACCAATGAGAAGGTATTAATTGATGATTCTAATGCTGCACTTCAAGTTATTTACAAACAATTTCAGCCGTTTATCAAAGGGGAATATTCTGCTAACTTTGATCAATACATGACTGGAATTTCATTCAAGAAACACACTGGAATGGAAATTCATGAGTTTATCAACACATATATCCAACTCATGAATAATGTGGAAGTCTACATTAAGGATGCTGCTCAAATGAATGATTGTTTGAATGAGTTAAATGAGAGTCATGGAAAATTAAAGGATAGTTGTGATATGTTGGGTAATGGCTCAGTTGAAAGAACGAAAGTTGCGAATGCTGACTGCGGAATTTCATAAACTAAAATGAATGATGTAATTGGCTGTACTGAACACAAAGGCTCAGAGTCCGAAAAACTTGAAACTGCTTACATGTCAGTAAATCCTGTTGTGCATGAGGTAAATACAGATGCCATACCAACAAATGAACAAGTGTCATGCATTGAGGTACCCTTAACTGACCCTATCTTTGATAATGATATCGATAAATGTGTCTTAGTTGAGTCTGAATCTAAAATCCTTAAAACAAATGACATGATAACAAAAGGGGTTTATGATGAACTTTCAAACAAATACTCAATTCTTGAAAAACATTGTATTTCCCTGGAAATTGCAATACAACAAAAGGAAGAAAGTTTTCGTGCTACAAAATCTTGCATTAATACGGAATTTCCAGAATTTCAAGAATTCTTTGAAATTAATCACTTAAAAACCCAGATTCAGGTCAAAGATTCAACCATATGCAATCTGAAATGTCAACTCTCAGATTTGCATAAGAAATGCAATCTTAGGATGAGCAATCCTAACCATGAGATAAGTAGTGAGTTTAAATATAGGAATGTTGAATTGGCTTTATGTGTATCCAACTTATTAAGAGAAAATGAGTCCTTAAGAAAGAACTTATTAGATAAAGATTCCAAGTTGATAGATCAAACAAATTCTTTTTTGGCTGACATTGATGCCCTCAAAGCCCAAATTCAGGATAAGAGCTTCAATATTGTTGCCTTAAGAAATGAACTTAGGAAATCTATTGGAAATAGGGTGAACACTAAGTTTGCAAAACCATCAACCTTGGGAAAGTCAACTGTTCAGAACAACTCAAAACATACCATAGTTAGGCAGCCGAATGCTTTTAGAACTAAAAGATTTAAACCATCGAAATCTAGGCTTGCCTCCCAAGTTGATGCGAATACTGTTTTGTCAAAACCAGTCACTTCACTACTTCATCCCGATATGATGAATAACAAACCTCAGGTTAATGTTCAAAGTTCTAAGATCAGGAATACTAGGAGTTCATCTACTTCTCATAAGAAGCATCAAATGTCAGATCAATCCCCTAAGAAACCCAATGATTACAAGAGGACTAATATTCAAAAGAGGATTGTGCCTATATCCAAATCTACTAGCAGCTGTTTCAAATGGATTCCCACTAGCAGACTATTTAAGTTTACAGGATCCAAACTGACTTACATACCTAGATCTTGCCTTAAGTGGATGCCCACAGGAAAACTCTTCAAGAATAGTAAACCTAAAGGGATCTCCACCAATGATATGGCTAGATCAAACAGTACAACATCCAATAGTGAGACTACTTATGTCACTAACTCATCTATTTGCAATACTACATGTGCTTCTAGTGCAATGTGTTCTCAGTCTTTTTCAGGTACAATGCTCAACTCATTTAGGAACTTCATGACTTGGTTTCCATCTGAAATGAATATTGCTCACTCTGGAATGGTTGCTTGCCAGAACTGACGTATCTTGTGCTTTGACTCCTATTCGTCTTGAATCAGGACTCGCTCTTATATATCTATGTACAAATCTTTAAAAAATAATAATAATAATAATAATAATAATAATAATATATGTTTATTTCAATTCATTTCTTTTACATATCTTTATTTCTTTTCAAATCATTTGTTTTTTTTTTCATTTATATTCCCACTATCTAATAAAAGATTACATCTTTTATCATCGATAACATCTACGGTCCTAGAAATATCATTCAACAATGATACGGGATCATAGATGAAGTTCGAACAATTGATATATTCTTACTTTATAACGGGTGGGTTAAATTCAATCAAGGTTCCTTGGTAACATTGATTGAGGGGGAGAATTTTTCAAGTTATCAGTATTGTCTTGTCTGGTTTTTGTGGTGATATGTATGTCCTCTGTATTGATTGCTTATTTGTTTCTTGATGTCCATTGTGTTAGTTTGCTCATCTTATTATGTTATCTTATCATGCTATCTGTGCTAGTTGGCAATCTGATAAGCTCATGGACTGAATGTGTTACCTTTTATTGTGTTAGCAACTTAGCATGTTTAATTTGGGTTAGCGAGTTGGTATGTGAAGTCTTAGCGACTTACCCTACACCCTAGCGACTTAACGTGGCAACTTAGCATGCAAATTTTTGGATAGTGACTTGCTTCACAAAACTACAGGGACTTAAAGTGGCAAATTGGCATTCTTGAAAAAATTTATCCCTATTGATTCGCTCCCAGACAGTCAAGTTTTGTCACACAAGCTAGCCACTTGTGAATGGCTAACCGTAACAAACTTAAAACAGTCCGGAACCAAATGCAATGAAGATCAGGAGAGTATAGTGTTTCCCCAGGTCGTTATGTCCCAACGAGCTGTGCGATGAATCACCAAACGAATAGTGATCGGGAGAATTTGAACGGAAAAGAGTTGTGATTATGAACAACTATACCTAAAGGAAAAGTTTATAAACTACAGGGGCTTAAATGCAAATTAAAGAAAATTAAAAAGATAAAATATATTAAATAAACGCTATCACTATTTGCAAAATGATGTTTTTGATTTTTCTTTTATAAAATTTAACTTAAAAACTACGTGACGTACAAAAGAAAATGTGAAACTAAAACAGTATTAATCCTAAAAATATAAAAATGACATTTTTACAAACCTAATGATAAGAGAAAATTTTTAGAAAAAGAAAATTATTTTTAAAACTATTTATCTAATTATTATTAATTAAAAACTATTTTTACTTATTTAATAATAACCTAAAATACAAGAAAATATGAAATAAAGCTAGAAAAATGAAATTATGACTTAGAAAAATCTAAAATAACTAAATAGAATTTTCAAAACTAATTTTATATTTTTCTGATTATTTTTCTATTTTCTATGAATTAAAAACTATTTAAAACTAATTAAATTGCTAAAAATTACAAATTAAACTATGAAAAATCTGGAAAAATATATTTTTTACTTTTTATATTTATCTTAACCTAGGAAAAATGAAAACTTATTTTTTTGAAGTTTTTTCTGATTTAATTGTATTAAAAGCTAATTAAAAAGGCTTAAAAACTGTTTTAAATGAAGAAAAATAGCAAACAGTGATGAAAAATCATGAAAAATTCAGGAAAAGTCTAAATTAATATTCTAAGTCTAGGAAAAATTATAAAAACAGTGGCTTGTGTGTAGGAAATTGAAACTGCAATGCAAAGTGCTTATAAATAAGCACTTGGAATAAGCAAATGAACACCAAAGACCACCAAATGATTACAGAAGCTATAATATGCTAAAAGTACCCAAATGCAACTAGTTACAACTATCCTAAACCTCTGAAATTCAAACTACACAGATATGATGATATGAGCTCAAGTGCCAAAATCAGTTTTTACCCACTACTTTGTGGCCTGAAACAAGCTACTCAATAAGCTAAAATTAAAACCAGAAGTGGGAACCTAAATAAGACCTGGCTAGCTATTTATAAACCAAGATCCAGACCAAGATGAGCTCTGATGAGCTTGTGACAAGCTCTGCAATTCACCTGTGCACACTTAGTATACTCTGAGTGTGTACAGGGGATTTGTGACCATTTTGTTAAGCTGTTTTGGAGCTTGTAAAAAAATTACAAAAATCTACAAAAATGATATTAAGAAACTAGACCAGTTGAAGTTTTTAAACCCCAAGTTTCACTTGATTTGGCTCAAAATTGAATCAATGAAAAATCATCCCAGTTGGGCTGAAAATGACTTTTTCAGTTTTTGACTTTTGAAGCAGTTATGATATTTTGACTTTTATGTGATTTAAAACCAATTTGTGCACTGATCTTGATGTATTATGATGAAATAAACCTAATGCAATCTATCTCTATGTATTACAAACCTAACCACTGATTTATACCAACTGATTCAATCAAATGTGATCACAAGAACATATTTTAAGTACTTTTGACTTTGGGTATTCTAGTGCACAAATAAATGACCAATTTGGTGATATTACAACTAATTGAGACTAAAGCAACAGGTTTGACCCACTGAACAACACTCTAACTTAGGTTTGCTATAAAATCCAAACACTACTTATATGACTGATTTGCAATGTAAACTGAGCTACCTACTGAACTAGCATGAATTATTGATTAAACTGAGTTTAATTATCCTAATTACAACTTAATCAACAGATACAAACTACTCCTAACCACAGATACAGATTATGCAGTGACTTAGAAAGTGAACTTACATTTGGTCCTAGCCACAATGGCTTGAGATCAATCAACCAAAGAACCACTATCCTATATATATCAACCCAAATATCTCTAATTCAACCCATATCCAATTCTGCATCACCATTATCCATTACCAAGTCCATTTGATGATTCAGTTGACTTTTGTTGACCAAAAACCAAAGTTGCTTGAAATTGATTTATAAGCTCACAAAAAGCTATAAGTAGCTTATATAGCCTTATTTGAACTGGAAAATAGGCTTCTAAAAGCTTAAATATAAGAACTTGAAACTGAATTATACAACAGTGGACACAAAAACATGAAACTTAAATGAAGCCTTGAATTAACACTTGAAATGAGATTATATTGATAAATGAACTTGAGTTTTAGTACATAGAAACAAAAGAGAACAGTTTGAGACTTATTCTAAGACATTGATATTAAAACGACATAAAGGAAATTTTACAAACTAAGAACTACTCTTTCTCTTGCTTCTTCTTCCTCTTTTTATACCAAAAAGTCTTCCACTAGCCCTCTGAGCACATCCCACCATTTATCTTGGCCATTGGATCAGTTGAGAAGATTTTAGCCGTTTGATCAATTTTTTGCGCCAAAAGTGTATATATGCTAGTGGGGGTTTGAGTGAATGGAAGGAGAAGCATTTAATGCTCTTTGGCTTGTTGGGTGAGGTGGAAGGATAAGGGGAGTGGGAATTGAGCTTGAGTGATGGGAGTATGAGTGTTGCAGGCGAGTTGGTGGGGAAGAAAGAAAAAGAGAGGGAAAACGGGGTGTGTTTGTTTGACTTGGGATTTGACCAGGTTTAATATTAAAAGGGAGGGGTCAAATTAAGGGGGTCAAAGGATATGGCAGGGGTCCAATGGGTTATGGCAGGGGCCAAATGGTTTTGACAAGGTTATTAATACAAGGACTTGTTTTGCAATTGCTGAAAAACCAAGGACTAATTCTGCCATTTTATCAAAGTTGTTCCAAGGGATCAAAAGTGACAAGTTTCAATAGTACAAGGACCATAATAGACATTTTCAAATTTCCAAGGACTATTTTTGCCAAATTTGAAACTTGAAGGACCAAACTTGTAATTTCTCAAAACTTTTGACATTTTTCACCAAAGGACTAATTATGACAAGTTATGATTTTAAAAGGACCTTTGGTGACTTTTCTTTTGAAATAAGTGCTCAGGGACTATTTCTGACAACTTTTGAAACTTGGGGGACTGAAACTGCCAATTATGCAAACTTAGCTCATTTTTCATCTGTTTTTAAACATTTTGCATCTGAAACATATAAAATGCAATTTTGAGATATTTTCAGTATTTTGATGCATTTCTGAGCATTTTTAAACGTTTTGCAGTTCAGATTTAACCAAAAATGATGAGTATTTACACACTCATCAATCCCCCACAATAAACTATTGCTAGTCCCTAGCAATCTTTTGAGAAAAATTTAATGGATTTGAATCTCTTTACCAAAAGCCATTACTTCTGGAGTAGCCAAATGTTTCAGTTCAAGTAAGAACTATGGTACACCGATAACCATGTGATTTTGAGCAAACCACCAGCTTCCAACGGATTTGATTTGTCTTTACCAGAAGCCGTTTGCTTCTGGACTAGCCAACTCTTAGATAAATTATCAATATTTTCTTTGGTGAGCTGATTACCAATTATGGTTTTTCCACTGCCTTTACCACAAGCCATAAACTTGCGGGCTAGCCAACTCTTCACTTTTAAGGATATGGTGAGCTGAATACCATACAATTTTGGGCAAATTGCAAGCCGTTAACGGATTTGATATATCTTTACCAAGAGCCGTTTGCTCCTGGATTAGCCAATCCTTTTGTTTATTAGACATGGCGGACTGATAACCATAAGCTGAGTAAGTGAAAAACACTTACTCCAAAAAAAAATTTGGCCAAAAATGGGGGAATTGGGCTGTATAATTATATGATAAAATTCGTGAGAATTTCCCCCCACAATAGAAATGAATATTGCCCTCAATATTCAAAGTACCGGCAGTCATGCCGAAACATAGAACGTAAAAGGGAAATACTATGGCCATTATTTAATTTTTTTTTTTTTTTTTTTTTTTTTTGGTATACTTTATATACAACAGCGGGGGGGGGGGGGGGGGGCAACTCCCCCACACTAGGGTGGTACACACGGGTGAAAACCCATGTTTAACTACTGTTTTTGATTACCGAGTCGCTAGCTTGACTCGACCCCGAATTAATTTGTTCATGGGGAAGTAAGTGGAAGAGACAATCTCCATCGGACTTTCATTCAAGATGTTTGGACAAATATTTGAAGCACGTGAAAGTTCCACACCAATGAGATATAGAGAGATCCGGCTCACAAATAATAAATGAAAATGCCGGGGTCAAAGATAGTGTCTTCACTCCCGAAGGAGTGAAGAAGAGAAGAAGTCACGGGATAGGTGAAGAAAAGAAAGAAAGTCATGATGAAAATCATGACTAACTCATCTTCATCCATAGGAGAATTCATAATTTCAGAATTATGAATGTCATCATTTAAGCTCACGTGATCAAGACAAATCCCGGGTGTGTCATGATCAAAGTGGAAGTTATCATACTCCGGCGGAGATATGATATGAGTGAGTTCACCGGCGAACTCCTCGTGAAGAGAATCAATCACAAGATGTAAATCTGTGAATTCTTGTTCCACTGTAGACTCATCACTATCCTCAATCTGAGTATCAAAGATTGGATTTTCAGAAGTTAAAGTGAATTCAGAGTCGAATTCAAATAGAGGATTAGTGAGAGTTGTTTTGAATGCTTCAGGAACAAAGTGATCAACATTCTCTATTGGACTGTTGGGATAAGAAGTGAGTGAACGATCATTATAAGGGAGACTTTCAATCTCTCCCAGATCGGCTTCGAAATCAAAGAGACCATCGTCATTTTCTGATGAAAGTGGACTGATGTGAGTGAGTTCATCGGTGAACTCCTCAAGAAGAGGGTCAGACTGTGGGAGTGATGCCTCAACATACTCGATGTTTCCATAAGAAGCACAATCTTCGCTACAATTGGAGAAAGTTTCAAAATGATCTTTTGAACACTCAAGAGGGGAAAGAGAATCACACATATGATCAGAAGTTCTCTGTGACTCTCTCGGGATTGGGACAAGGTTCTCAACACTAGACTTTATGAATTCGTCCGATTCCTTTTCAGGAACAGTGTCAAGATGCTCGTCCCCCATGTTCAGAGAGTGAGTGGGAGCTTCGGGTGTGATAGCAGTTGTTTGAGATGGAATCTCAACTGCTGGGATATCAACTGACTGAGGGAGTTGAGAAATAATATTAAAAGGATAAAAACTCTCCTCGTCATCATCATATAGAGCTGCCTTAAGAAATTGGGAACGCCTTAGAGCTGCTTGCTCTAGGACTAATAATTCTTCCCTAGATTTGCGGGCCTCTCGTTCTTCGGCTATCAATTCTCCCATGGTCTTTTCACCACTCACTTGATTCTTAAAGTTACTAATCATATCATCAAGTGTTTTCATTGCGGTTTCAAAATTTTGGGAGATTTCTTGAGACAACGGCTCAGGTGGAGTTTGAACCATATGGTGCTGTGGAGGTTGGAAATTGTCAAACCTGTGAGAGTCATGATTGTTACAAGGAAATGGATTCCCTATTTGACAATCAGAGCTGAAGTGGGGACCTCCACAGTACTCACAACAGTAAAAATGTTGAGTCTGGACTGGTGAATTGTATGGATATTGGTCATAACCAAAGTTCTGAGCATCACCGGAAAACTGTTCATAGACAAATGTGTTTCCGGATTGACACTCAAATCCTTGGTGAGGACCTCCACAAAATTCACAGCAGTTATGTTGATTATATGAAGATAAGTCGGGCTGTGGTGGGTAATTGGAAAAGTTTGAGGGCTCGTTAAATGAGTTCGGATTAGGATCATAATCAAATGAATTCCTCGAACCACAAAACAAACAACTCCCGTTATGAATATCATTACCACACTGTACACACGTACACCAACGACAGGGTGAACCAAAAAGAGGTTCACCACAACCGACACAAGGAATAAACGATTTCATTTGAGAGTAATGAGAAGGAATCGGTTCATTCAAAGAATCTTCAAAACCAACATGGTGATCCGAATGACTATCAAGTTTTGAAGAACATTTTGAAAAGTCCGGAGGTGGGACAAGTGGTGTGCTCTGAGAGCTAGCAATTTCCACCACTTCCGTTATGGTCTCCGGTTCTGGTTCTTGAGAATCGTGAAGATTAGGCAAGTCATTCTTGCTAGTCACCGGTCTAAATTCTGCATGATTGCTTTTAACCGTAAATTGTGAAAGTTTAGGATCAATTTTAGACGGCTTAGGAGCAATTGAGGGGTTAGATCTTTGGATAACCGTAGGTTGGACGTATTTAGCACTTCCATTATCAGAGGGAAGTACCTGGTCCTTTGTCACCCCGGTTTCTCGTTCCATTTCCCTACGCAGAATTAATGGATCATCACGAACAACACGAATTCTTGACATTTGTGATAAAGTATGAAGTTTTTCAACTTCGTCCCAGAATTCGTCGTAGTCGAGAGATTCCATGAGAATAGAAGAAGTTAGAATCAAATTGATAGAGGGTAAAGGGATAAAGAATCAAAAAGGGTAAGAGGGTAAAGATGAATATTTTTGGATTTTTGGATAAACATTTTGTAAAAACAAAGAATGAAAATCCTTTTGGGTTTTTGATTTTTAAGATGTTTTTGGATTTTTGGATTTTTATAAGAAAATATAAATACATATAGATGGTATGAACAAAGAGTGAATATTCAAATCACTAATCTGCTAAACGGAAGATAATTAGCACAGCTCCGCGGCAGCGGCGCCAAAAATTTGATTCGCTCCCAGACAGTCAAGTTTTGTCACACAAGCTAGCCACTTGTGAATGGCTAACCGTAACAAACTTAAAACAGTCCGGAACCAAATGCAATGAAGATCAGGAGAGTATAGTGTTTCCCCAGGTCGTTATGTCCCAACGAGCTGTGCGATGAATCACCAAACGAATAGTGATCGGGAGAATTTGAACGGAAAAGAGTTGTGATTATGAACAACTATACCTAAAGGAAAATTTTATAAACTACAGGGGCTTAAATGCAAATTAAAGAAAATTAAAAAGATAAAATAAATTAAATAAACGCTATCACTATTTGCAAAATGATGTTTTTGATTTTTCTTTTATAAAATTTAACTTAAAAACTACGTGACGTACAAAAGAAAATGTGAAACTAAAACAGTATTAATCCTAAAAATATAAAAATGACATTTTTACAAACCTAATGATAAGAGAAAATTTTTAGAAAAAGAAAATTATTTTTAAAACTATTTATCTAATTATTATTAATTAAAAACTATTTTTACTTATTTAATAATAACCTAAAATACAAGAAAATATGAAATAAAGCTAGAAAAATGAAATTATGACTTAGAAAAATCTAAAATAAATAAATAGAATTTTCAAAACTAATTTTATATTTTTCTGATTATTTTTCTATTTTCTATGAATTAAAAACTATTTAAAACTAATTAAATTGCTAAAAATTACAAATTAAACTATGAAAAATCTGGAAAAATATATTTTTTACTTTTTATATTTATCTTAACCTAGGAAAAATGAAAACTTATTTTTTTGAAGTTTTTCTGATTTAATTGTATTAAAAGCTAATTAAAAAGGCTTAAAAACTGTTTTAAATGAAGAAAAATAGCAAACAGTGATGAAAAATTATGAAAAATTCAAGAAAAGTCTAAATTAATATTCTAAGTCTAGGAAAGTTATAAAAACAGTGGCTTGTGTGTAGGAAATTGAAACTGCAATGCAAAGTGCTTATAAATAAGCACTTGGAATAAGCAAATGAACACCAAAGACCACCAAATGATTACAGAAGCTATAATATGCTAAAAGTACCCAAATTCAACTAGTTACAACTATCCTAAACCTCTGAAATTCAAACTACACAGATATGATGATATGAGCTCAAGTGCCAAAATCAGTTTTTACCCACTACTTTGTGGCCTGAAACAAGCTACTCAATAAGCTAAAATTAAAAACCAAAAGTGGGAACCTAAATAAGACCTGGCTAGCTATTTATAAACCAAGATCCAGACCAAGATGAGCTCTGATGAGCTTGTGACAAGCTCTGCAATTCACCTATGCACACTTAGTATACTCTGAGTGTGTACAGGGGATTTGTGACCATTTTGTTAAGCTGTTTTGGAGCTTGTAAAAAAATTACAAAAATCTACAAAAATGATATTAAGAAACTAGACCAGTTGAAGTTTTTAAACCCCAAGTTTCACTTGATTTGGCTCAAAATTGAATCAATGAAAAATCATCCCAGTTGGGCTGAAAATGACTTTTTCAGTTTTTGACTTTTGAAGCAGTTATGATATTTTGACTTTTATGAGATTTTAAACCAATTTGTGGACTGATCTTGATGTATTATGATGAAATAAACCTAATGCAATCTATCTCTATGTATTACAAACCTAACCACTGATTTATACCAACTGATTCAATCAAATGTGATCACAAGAACAGATTTTAAGTACTTTTGACTTTGGGTATTCTAGTGCACAAATAAATGACCAATTTGGTGATATTACAACTAATTGAGACTAAAGCAACAGGTTTGACCCACTGAACAACCCTCTAACTTATGTTTGCTATAAAATCCAAACATTACTTATATGACTGATTTGCAATGTAAACTGAGCTACCTACTGAACTAGCATGAATTATTGATTAAACTGAGTTTAATTATCCTAATTACAACTTAATCAACAGATACAAACTACTCCTAACCACAGATACAGATTATGCAGTGACTTAGAAAGTGAACTTACATTTGGTCCTAGCCACAATGGCTTGAGATCAATCAACCAAAGAACCACTATCCTATATATATCAACCCAAATATCTCTAATTCAACCCATATCCAATTCTGCATCACCATTATCCATTACCAAGTCCATTTGATGATTCAGTTGACTTTTGTTGACCAAAAACCAAAGTTGCTTGAAATTGATTTATAAGCTCACAAAAAGCTATAAGTAGCTTATATAAGCTTATTTGAACTGGAAAATAGGCTTCTAAAAGCTTAAATATAAGAACTTGAAACTGAATTATACAACAGTGGACACAAAAACATGAAACTTAAATGAAGCCTTGAATTAACACTTGAAATGAGATTATATTGATAAATGAACTTGAGTTTTAGTACATAGAAACAAAAGAGAACAGTTTGAGACTTATTCTAAGACATTGATATTAAAACGACATAAAGGAAATTTTACAAACTAAGAACTACTCTTTCTCTTGCTTCTTCTTCCTCTTTTTATACCAAAAAGTCTTCCACTAGCCCTCTGAGCACATCCCACCATTTATCTTGGCCATTGGATCAGTTGAGAAGATTTTAGCCGTTTGATCAATTTTTGGCGCCAAAAGTGTATATATGCTAGTGGGGGTTTGAGTGAATGGAAGGAGAAGCATTTAATGCTCTTTGGCTTGTTGGGTGAGGTGGAAGGATAAGGGGAGTGGGAATTGAGCTGGAGTGATGGGAGTATGAGTGTTGCAGGCGAGTTGGTGGGGAAGAAAGAAAAAGAGAGGGAAAACGGGGTGTGTTTGTTTGACTTGGGATTTGACCAGGTTTAATATTAAAAGGGAGGGGTCAAATTGAGGGGGTCAAAGGATATGGCAGGGGTCCAATGGGTTATGGCAGGGGCCAAATGGTTTTGACAAGGTTATTAATACAAGGACTTGTTTTGCAATTGCTGAAAAACCAAGGACTAATTCTGTCATTTTATCAAAGTTGTTCCAAGGGATCAAAAGTGACAAGTTTCAATAGTACAAGGACCATAATAGACATTTTCAAATTTCCAAGGACTATTTTTGCCAAATTTGAAACTTGAAGGACCAAACTTGTAATTTCTCAAAACTTTTGACATTTTTCACCAAAGGACTAATTATGACAAGTTGTGATTTTAAAAGGACCTTTGGTGACTTTTCTTTTGAAATAAGTGTTCAGGGACTATTTCTGACAACTTTTGAAACTTGGGGGACTGAAACTGCCAATTATGCAAACTTAGCTCATTTTTCATCTGTTTTTAAACATTTTGCATCTGAAACATATAAAATGCAATTTTGAGATATTTTCAGTATTTTGATGCATTTCTGAGCATTTTTAAACGTTTTGCAGTTCAGATTTAACCAAAAATGATGAGTATTTACACACTCATCACCTATACCCTAGCGACTTGCCATATTCTTTCATTTTCATAAAACTTTTTATTTTTCTCTCTCGTGGGTTCAATCTTCGTAGCGATTTGTGTGTGGTAACAACATCTTAATCTGCTTCTTGTCTCTAAATATGTAGATCATTTGCATCTCCTAACTCATTTTCTTTAACAGATTCCTCTCATCTTGATCATCGACAGTTGCTTTCCTAGTAGAGGTTTGTTAATGGATTCTTGAATGGAATTATTGATATATATGTGTAAATGGGTTAAGGGTTGTTTAGATGCTCTAGGGTTGTTGTAATGATTCATAATTATTTGTATTAATGAATTTGTATGCGTCGTGTATATGGTTTGATTTGGGTTGTGTTGCTGTAATAGCTTGTGTTTATGGATTATATGCACATGTACTTAGTAGCGGTTTGATTGTGTTGAATAGATTGTGATTTTGTGCGAATGATTTGCTTGTGTTCTTGATAGCGTCTAAGATGTGTTCTTCGTAGCGAGTTGGATATGTATGTTCTTGGTAGCGAGTTGGTGTATAAGTTCTTCGTAGCGAGTTTGTTTGAGTGTTCTAGGTAGCAATTTACCAATATTCTTGGTGGCGATTTAGTTTGCTTATTCTTACTTAGCGACTTACCTATGTAACTCGTAGCGACTTATCATTATCAAAAGTTGGTAGCGACTTGTACTTACAAGTCTGCAAGATGTTACTCTTATAGCGACTTGGTTCTATCAATTTTGATAGCGAATTATTTTGTATAAGTTTAGCGACTTGCTGGCTAATTGTTCTAGTGGCGACTTGGTATGTTGAATTATTTCAAGGCGACTTGCTATTGCAATTTCATGATTAGCGACTTGATTCAGGTTTACCTGTAGCGACTAGCTTTAACAACATACTCTTAACAATGTGCTATAACATCTTTGTTTGAGCAAATTTGTACCTGGTTCCTCTTGTAGTAACTTCGTATGACAACTTGTCTCAAATAACCTGCTATATCATCCACATAATAGTATCTTGTCTCATGAAATTGTTAATAGCAACTGTGCATTTAAATAATTTGATACTAAAACAACTTGTCTCTCAAAAACTTTGCCAAATGGAACCTGTACCTTGAAAAACTCTTTAATGCCTCTCAATCTTTTTCAATATGCTTATGGGTACTTTGTCTAAACTACTAAGTTATAGTGTTTATGATATAAGGGTGTATTCAATGTTGCTTAACTAACCATCTATAATCTAACATGCTCTCAATCATTGTTGTTGTTTGTGTGTATCGTTAGATCTTCAATGGCAAACACAACCTCAGCCGAGAACATTGCATCTTCTGCTCCACCCAAAGTGCTTACAGACAACGAAATCCTTCCTAAAGATAAATGGGTAGAGATAGGAAAAAGTAACTGTTATGTGGACATGCAAAAGCTGCAACAAAATCCAATTCTCAAAGTGTCTATTGATATTCTCAAAAACACTAACTTCTTCAGTGCCCTAACCAAGCAATGCACAATTCCCACCATTTACATCCAAAAATTCTGGAACACCATTAAATATGACAATATCACAACTCATTACACTTGCAGGCTGGATGATAAGGAATTTGTAATCAACTCGGACATTCTCAGCAAGGCTCTTGGAATCACACCCTGTAACCCCACCATACGAACTGAACCTCCACCTAGTGCGGAAGAGCTAATAGTCTTTCTGATTGGTTTAGGTTATCAAGTCAGCATATTAAGGGCTTCTGACATCATCACATGACACATGTATCAACCCTGGAGAGCAATGACTACAGTTCTCAATTTATGCTTGTCAGGAAAAACATCCGGGTTTGATAAAGTAAGAATTCCTTTCTTGCAAATTTTATGGGGTATAGTCAATGGGGTGAATGTTAATGTAACTGAACGCATTTGGGAAGAATTCTCTTTGTCAATGAACACATTTATCACTGATAGAATGAACTTTCAGAATAAAGCTCAGGGTAGAAAGAAAGTTAACAAACTTGTGATCCCTAGTATCAGATTTTCAAAACTTGTCATCCAGAACTTGCAACAAACTCACAACTTCAATCCTAGGAGTGAATCAGTCCTTCATAATGCCAAGGAAGAATTTGTTCTGGGTAACCTTAAATATGTTCCTAAAGGTATGGATAAGGAGATCTTTGGTCTGGCAATTCCTGATAGTCTTCTCACTGACGATATTAAGAAGACGGATTACTTTAAACTATACAAGAAAAGGGCTTCCAGATCCGGTGTTAATGATGATGTCTCTCCCACTCCACCACAATCCAAATCAACTAAGTCTGTTTCTGGCTCAAAGACTTCATATGCTGCTCTCCCTAAAGAGAGACTTGAAAGATCACAAACTACTAACACCACAACCCAGAAGCAGAAAAGAAAGAAGAAGGAAGTGGGAAAGGGAAATGTTGAGGAAACAGAGGTTTCAAGGGGTAAGACTAGTTTGATTGATGAAGATGATGCTGCTCTGCAACTAGGGATCAAGCAAAGCCTAGAAAGTGAGAATGTGAGAGCACCGGTTGGAGGAGTAGTGCTAAGAGAACCTGAGCAAGTGTCTCGCCGTACAACACCAATCACACAAGACAAAGGGAAAGGGATTGTTTGTGTAGAACAAGATGCTCACATGCTTCTGACCTTCTCATCTTCACCATCAAGAACTACCAATCAGTTTGAGCTAAAGAAAAGAATTGTTGAATCTTCTTCAGCTCAAGAACATTCTAGACTGGAAAAGGAGGTATCTGAAGCACAAGAAGAAACTCCTGCATCGAGTGATACCCAGTATGAGCAAAATATTGAGGAAGAGTTGCAACACATCTCACAGGAGAACCTTGAGTCAAGATCTGATGAGTCCACGCACTTGGAAGAACCAAATCTGTCTAATGACTCTCTACCCTCTTTGAAGAATCTTGATACAGACATCTCCTTTGGTGATCAGTTCATAAATGTAGGATTGATATATTATTGTGTTAGATGATTCGGGTGGTCTTGGATGATCAAAATACATGATAGCCATTTTAGAGAGAGAAAGTAGAGAGATGGGTGTTCTTGGTAGAGAGTTACTTTGAAACAAATGGAATATTAGATTGAGAAGCACCACCCCTTCCATGGATGGAAGGGGTATTTATAGTTACAAACATAACAACCTCCTATCGGCCTGTGGATCAGGTATACAATGGGTAAAGACCCGTCCTTCCTCCACGGTGTTACACTACGCTAAACTAAACTAATAACTAACTAATAAACTGATAAATAACATAAACAACGACAAATCTACGAGCTAACATATGCTAGACCATTATTGGGGTGACCGACTCTTTAACATGGAATTTCCAATTCCTAACAATCTCTCCCTAAGGGAGGTCACCCCATGAAATACATTTTGCTTCCTAGCATTCTATCTTTGACTTCGTTCTTGAGCTCGTAGACTTGAATTCTTCATTTCCGCAATCTTTGTGCTTTAGTAGCGAATCTTCAAAGTCCGCATTGATTTGTACTTTCTGTGGAGGCCTTTAACTGATCCACATCTTTGATGATCTTCGAGCTTTCTTTGAGATCATCAGCCACAGTAAATCTCTGGATCACCCTTTATTGTGTTGCCATCATGTGAAGTTGTGACTTTTGGACCGACATGCTCACACTTTTGAATCATGACATCTTTCCATCAGAGTAGCGGAAGCCTTACTGGTTCATGATATTTGCAGCAGCGAAGCAGAAGCATAGTATGAAATATCAGAGCCAGGTTATGTAGATATGCACCAGTCATGATTTCTTCAAATTAAGTGTGGATGCTGTGAGCATGCGGCTTTGGATTGACTCCTCAATTCTGATCAGCTGCAACCGTCCAAATGTACATGCAAACAACAGTTAGCAATAAAACACATGAAAGTATCTTTGATCACTTTCGTTGAATTGAGGTACACAGCCCACGGTTCCCCGTTGATCAGTACAAGTACTGCCTGTGATCAGGTAGGATTCCGAGGAATCTCCTTGACAAGGTTTCGCAGCTGTTCTAGCTGTTCTCAAACCGGAATGTCTCAAAGAATACAACACGGAGTGAGTGAACCAGTGAATTGAGATTCACTGATTGATGAAAAATGATTTGAAAAACAATCGCGTATTGCTTGAAGAAAGAGTTTTGCAATACAACGAAGGTTTTATGAGAAAGATCAATTTTCAATCAAAATACTTTTTGTATTAGAGAATGAGTACACATTCGACGTGCTAGTGAAAAGAAGAGATTCACACATCGAACGGTTTTTCTAAAAGTATTTTTCAATCAGAGATACTTTTTGTGTTTGAAAATGAATACACATTCGATGTGCTAGAGAAAAGAAGGTTTTCACATCTAACGGTTTTTCCAAAAGTATTCGTCAATTCCATTCCTAGACCAAGGTTGATTCAAGAGTGAATCGTCCCATCGTTTCTATCCAGTTGTCACAAGTTTGATCTTACGAGAAGATCTCACTTGTCACCCACCAAGAGCTTGTTTGATGTTGGCTCTAGAAGGATTTCCATCTTCATCGTGAATACTTTTACATATCACTCGGATGTTCTGGCAATACCACAAGGATAATGCGTAGGACTCTTAATATATAATCTCTCTTTCCACATTGTGTGAAACAAAGAGTCTTCATTGAATGTGTCCTAATGAGATTTATTGATGATCTCGTGGCTCTAGACTCAATTTGTGCATATTTGGATCCTGTATCGGAGACTAGGGACAGGGTCTCCTTCTTCAATATCAACAATCTCTAAGAGAAAGTCGATAGATAATGTCGGTTCCCCGTGAGAATGAAACAAGTCCTTTTAAGAGGAACTTGAGTGGTTTGGGTAGTTGAAGTTGTTAGGAATTAGAAAATTCCTTAGTGAAGAGTCGGTCACCCCAAATGTTATCTAGCTTAAGTTAGCTCGTAGACTTGTCGTTATTTACGTTATTTAGTGGTTTAGTTATTAGTCTGTAGCGTAGTATAGCTTAGTGCAACACCGTGGAGGAAGGACGGGTCTTTACCCACTGTATACCTGATCCACAGGCCGACAGGAGGTCGTTGAGTCTGTAAGTATTAATACCCCTTCCATCCATGGAAGGGGTGGTGCTTTTCAATCTAATATTCCATACTTATGAGAACCAAGTCTCTAGCAAGAAAACACCCAACTCTCTACTTCTCTCTCTAATGGCAAACATGTATTTTGATCATCCAAGACCACCCGAATCATCAACACAATAAAATAATGATCCTACAATTGGTATCAGAGCCAAGGTTGTTGTGTTTCTTTGATTTGTGTGGTTTTTCGTACCATGGTTATTGTGGT
Source organism: Chrysanthemum seticuspe (assembly GCA_019973895.1). Lineage (NCBI taxonomy): Eukaryota > Viridiplantae > Streptophyta > Magnoliopsida > Asterales > Asteraceae > Chrysanthemum > Chrysanthemum seticuspe. The sequence goes on from BPTQ01000004.1 coordinate 255,387,488, forward strand.
TTTGATTTATGTTTTTGACTGTCTTTTTGTACTTTATCTTGGTCGGAATATTTTTTCCATGTCTTAGAGGTTAAACAGTTTTAAACAGGTTCTTGTATCCTTCTTTTTGGTCAACAAATCATCTGGTCTATCAATGTTTATTTCAGTCTTGTGTCTCTTTTTGGTTCAAGTCAGTTACCAACTTTACATATTCATATTTATGAATTCTTTGTACCAAACAAGTTAAAATAAGTGGTCAAATTGTCATGTTTTATGGTCAAGACGGGTCTAATAAATCAGTTTTATGCATGATTTCTGGGTAAACATGAAGATGAACGGAAAAGTAGCCGGAAAACTCATCGGAAAACATAAAAAATCTAGCTAGCGACTTGACACAAAACTTTCCAGATGCATTGCATTTTTTATAGCGACTTGTCTTTACAAGTCGCTACGACTTGGCCTAGCGACTTGGCCGTGGCGAGTTGGCCGTGGCGAGTTGGCCGTGGCGAGTTAGTCGTGGCGAGTTGTGTAAAATGGATTTGTGACTGAAATGAAGATGAAGATGTTTTGACCACAAGACCAACCTTGTTCCAAAAATACTACTCCACTTATGTTACAATATACATAACATGTTACTGAAAAGAAAAAGAATTAAACTATTTTTTTCTCTTACTCTCATTCGACCTCAGAAGCTTAAAAGGACTCCAAGACTCAAACGGTTACAAAAAGTAATTATCTCAGCTTTGTTTTGATTGGTATCTCTTATGAGACATCAAGATCTTTATAGATCTATTCGAATCAAAAATAAACTCTTCATCAATATTTGTGAAGATTAACTTCTTCTCAATCTCCGAAAATAAAGAAACGAATAATAACAATTATGTTATACCGTTTACTTGTTTCGTTACATGAACTCATTCGACAAATCACAAGACCAAATCGCTAATTACATTCAACAAACCAAACACCTACCCGAGACCCTTTATCAAGATCTTGAAGCCTATTCATCGTTTTAAAACCATCCATGTGGCCATAACACAAACCCTCTAGCCAACCCTGTGGCGAGGAGCTAACATGAAAGATTCTCAAGCTGGTCAGGGTTTGGTATTATTATTAGAGGGATGACTTTTTTTTATGCGAGTTGCAAAGGGGCGGACAGAAATGATAATTAGATATTAGGGTTTGGATGAGGTCTCTTTGTGTTTGTTGGGAATCTAACAGATGGGGGCGTATATGTTTTGTGTTAATTATTGAAGAGGCGTGGTGTTAACTGTGAAAGAGGCGGAGGATTTTGAGAGTGTAATTAGGGTTGTGAAAGATTGAGGTGAAAAGATAAGATGGGGGCTGTGTGTTTTTGTGAAGTAATTAGGGTTAATGGGAGAAGTTTTAGGGTATGGTATTTTATAACCGGATAATTCAAGTCACATGGATCGGATATTTTTTTTGGATCGGGTGATATTTCGTGTGTTGGGCCTCCAATATTGGACTGAATAAGGGATTAAATGAGTTACACATTGGATTGGACCAAGCTGATTGGGTGATCACTGTTCTTTTGAGTTTGGATTAGATTGGTTAAGAACGGGTCAACTATTATCATTCGAAAAAAAAAATGGTCTATCAAATTATGTAATTCAAATTTTTATTGATACATAAGACTTTGATTATATTTGATAATGATTGGTATTTTTGGTATGATATATTTCATGGAGGTATACAATTCACGGCCTGAGCTAAATTTCAAGGATGGTTGGATTACACTTTCTCGAGGACACACGTTTGATTGAACTTGTTTTTATCGAATGTGTTGAACCTTCTTTATTAATCCGAAATTTTAATGATGTGCCGGAGTTGATTTGGATTGGATTGGAATGGGCCTAATGGATTATTGGATCGAATGCTTATTTTTGATATGTGATTTGAAACATGAGATTTGATGGTTTGGGTTGTTGTTGAGATTTGTTGTGTGGTGCAGGCAATACTTTGGTTTATTCATTTTCACGAAAGGTAATATGTCTCGGCTTGGATTGTCATTGGAACTAAGTTGACTACGGGGTTGTTTGGACGGTATTTCTAATTTGGGTTTGAAGTGAGGTTTTCCGGGTGCATTTACTTATTTCGTCCTCCTTCTTTCTACCCTTCCGCGAAGATGACTTGTTTGAGCTTTATAGAGTGTGATAAAGACTTGACCATTTAATTACGGCTGTGACTCTTTCTCGCTTTACCCACAACGTAACTATCACTTCGGTGTCTCACTTAGTTGAGGATACGTCAAGAGGTTTTGTACATTGGGTACACCGTTTCTTGTTCACGAGGATTAGTACAAGTTTAAGTAACATATCTGGGGAATTTTACGTCATGTTCAAGTTTGATATATCGGGTTTACTTCTACATATGGTCACTGCAATTGCCGACAGATTGCGTGAATGATGTGTTTACCAATGTGCTTATTGGATGGTCGATGAGATTGTTGATATTGGATATTGAACCGTTGATGAACCGCTGCATGTTCCCCTAAAACAGATATTCACCAATACCAAAGTTGTCATTACATTCAAGCTAACATTGTTTACGGTTTTGTCTTGATTTTGTAAAATCCCGCAAAAGAACCTATTTCTCGGTTTAAATCATAGACTTGTAAAATCCCGTGACAATTGAAACATCCTGGTATTAGTAAAGTGCATTTCCGGATCTATCATACGGTTTATTCTTGGTTTTGTAAAATCCCGCGAAAGAAACTGTTTCTCGGTTTAAACCATAGAATTGTAAAATCCCGTGATGATGGAACCATCCTGGAGAAAGGAAAGCGTATTTTGGGATCTTATTTGATGTTGGTACTACGGTTTCTGCTTCGAAGAAGGGATAAAAGGGTGTACTTCATGAATTGGATGTGTGTTTGGATTTTCTTCATGGCAGTTTGGTTATTACTTGGTTTTACGGGGTCATGTGCTTTTAACCATGGTCGGGATGAAACCATTATCAAATTTCGTTTAAATATCAAAGAAGGCTAGATTTGAGCAGCTAACCAGAAGATGTGACAATGGCGTTAATTCAGTATTATTTATTTGAGGTTGTAGTGAATTATCACGGGCGAGTGTACTTAGTATCTGAAGGTATCGGGGATGGTTGGATGAAGATTCTTCATGATCCTTGTTCGAGCTTATTATAAAAAATGAAGACTTGGAAATCTAGTTATTGTTGGGTGTCTTTTACCTTTTCTTTTACCACTTGGGGGAATTGGGCTCATACCACCACAAAATAACTATCACTTTAAGGAGTTACGTTGTAGTGCTCAGTGTCACATTCAATTGTGGATTTTCAAGAGGTGATGTACGTCTATTACTTGATGGTTGGTTGGTTGAAGAGTGTAGAGTACTTAGAGATTCAATGGAGCATGATTTCTCGGCACCGCTCTTTGTTACACATGTGCAAGTTTAAGTCACGAGTTCGGGTTAGTTTACTTCAGGGTCAAATTCTTCATATTGGGTTATCTCCATCAGCTGTCACGACATAAAGCCTACTGAATGATAATGGTGATGATTACATGTTTGCTAAGAGAGTTGAAAAGAGAGAGATTATGACGTTTGAACACATCAGTTCATGCCTCGTACTCTAAAGAAAAGAAATGTGTACGTTTCAGTGCGCATTATCTTCCGAAGAAGAGAAATCTTCTTATGACGTATGAACACAACAGTTCATGCCTCGTTCTTAAAGAAAAGAAAAGTGTACGTGTCAGTGCGCTTTATCTTCTGAAGAAGAGAAATCTTCTCTATTATGACCATTCTCATCAACATGCTTCATACTTTTTCCATGCGCTTCTGTCATCAAGTGAACCGGGCTACTGTTGATTATTTTCTGTTTCCACTTTCTCAACTATAAAGACGATGGCGACATCCTGTGCTGATTTTGCGGGGGAGAAGTGTGAATAGACTACATTTGGATAATGTTCACTTGTTTAATCAAGAATGGCATCTCCGTATGCAATTCTTGAGGGGGAGAAGAAGTGTGAATTTTTTGCATTGTTGATTGATATTTGAGAATATAAATGGTCATACGGCTCTAAACTCATGTAAGAACCGAGCCTCTTCTTATCGGGTCATCTTCACATGGAGTTTTTCTCTTCTAAGAGCCGTTGGTTGACATCTTCACTCAGATTGATGAGTTTATTGACAAAGTGCTTCCGGTTAATGCTTCACGTATACATCAACATGATGATTCCGAACAATCTCTCTGTTCTTGTTTGATGTGATTGGTAGTTTGGCGTTACCATCTTGTGTGTTCGTTGCGGCCTAATTGCTGATTTCCTTGATGAACATCTTTCTGTTCTTGTTTGATTGGGAGAGATTTTAGTTAAGGGGATTTGCAAGATGTAAGTTAATTGGGATGCTTTTTGGTGGGATGCTTTTTTGGTGTGAGTTGAAGATGTTAACTATCTATTCCCCAACTGCACAATCTTGAAGAAGGTCGAGTCTACAGTCTGTTCTACATTTTCTGCTACATGTTAGAAGACTAAAGACGAGTCGCATTTAACGATCTAAAGACTTCTTCTTAATTTGGGCATTTATCAAACAGATTGTCGGTTTAGGGGAGAGCACTAATTGGGAGAAAGTTATAAGTCAGATTCAATTCCCAATTAGACGTGCTCATATTCTTTAGCAGTGACTACTCGAGACGTTGATATTGACTATTGTTGGACATTTGACACAAGGTGATTACTTCGGAGTTAATCATTTATCACTTATTTGAGATTGAAGTTGACTTTCACAAAGGCGTGCTCTTATTTGATAACTTGCTCGGGCTTAAGAATTTGAGTTGAAGACTTGGCTTATCTAGTTACCAGCAGTCGAGGTGGATGGTTGAAGACCTGGTTAACTATCACTATTAGGAGTTACTTTGTTTTACTCAGTGTCACACGCATATGACGGTGTGGATAAACGCAAGAGGTGTTAATGTCTCATACTTTGTTTGGGTAGTGAGTACTTAGAGATTTGCTTGAAGCATAAATTCTATACACCGTTCTTCCATCATTAGGTGCAAGCTTAAGATACAAATGTGGGGAAGTTGACTTCAATTTCAAGTATGGTATAGCGGGTTTTCTTCTTCAGTGGTCACTTCAAATTGTCTACAGAAGGGTTGATATAAATAGTCAGAGAGAGTCTTCAGCAAGTTGATTCTCACAAAGAATTCAAGTGTTCTTCTCAACAAATTTCTAGTATGCGGGCTTTCAATGAGTTGCTGATTCTGAAGCATCAAAACCAGCAAGGGGAAAGGAGACACGCATCTAAACGCGAGTAATCTTGATGAGCTTAATTCTTCTAAGTGATTGAAGATATTCCGGGAAAACAAATGTCATGACCGCAGAGAAACTCAAGGTTTTACTCATCAAGGCGTTTAGTGTTCTTATTACAACTATGTGGGGGAAGAGATGTTAGAGAAAGTTTCTGAAGATAAAAGAGGTACACAAGTACGACATATTCAGGGGAGATAAATGTGTAACATGAGGGAGGTGTTATCAGTTATTCTCTCGTTGGGAATGTGTGTACTTCGGATTCTTGGGCTTCATACACATTCATCAGGGACGAAAGATGTGAACATAGGGGAGGTGTTCTTCATTACCCTCATGATGTGTATTCGGGAGAGTTCTTTGATATTGGTGTACTTCGGGTTCTTGAGCTTCATACACGTTCATCAGGGAAGAAAAATGTGAACATGGGACGGTGTTCTTCATTCCCCTCATGAAGTGTATTCGGGAGAGTTCTTGAGCATTATACTAAGAGACGGACTGCATCAGTTCAACTACATGGGGGAAGTGGTCTCTTGACAACTTTTTGGAATGGATTGCTTCAGACTTCAGTGGTAATGAAATTTGAGAAGAAATTTAAAGAGTGGGATGTAACGTTGCTGTTCTTCTACTGGATGATATAACCCCGAACGGAGAACCTCGATTATCGTTCTTAAATGGAGCAGCGGGATTTATGATTATGGTGTGCATCTCTGTGCACCTGGCTAAGGAAAGCTTGAAATAGAGCTTCGAATCTGCTCATCCAAAGGATTTTCGGTTTGGGGGGAAGCTGCCAAAGTCTCACTTTCAGATGGTTCAATTTCTTTCTTCAATGCAAGAGCCTCAGAAGCTTTGGTGGTGAAAGTTTTAGGGATGATGACTTCTATCTTCTACAACGGGGCTGTTCGATATCCTTATCTCGGTACTCGTATCATCGTCTTCTTAAACTATATCATCTACTCTATCTTTGTATATATTTATCAAAAACAAAATACAAAAATATAAAACCAGCAAAACAAAATAGAAAAATATAAAACCAAGAAAAAGAAAATAGAAAAATATAAAACAAACAAAAACCCATAAAAATCAGAAAATTTGAAAAAGACCAAAAATATTGTTTTCTCAAGACATGTCTTCTGGTATCGATAACATCTGCGGTCTTAGAAATGTCATTCAATAATGGCACGGGACCATAGATGAAGTTCGAGCAGGATAGTAACCCGCTCTTTTAAAGAAAGGGAAGTGCTGCGCTAAACCTATTTCTCAAATATTTCGTGCACTTATCCTAAAACATAACAAGGAAAGCATGTCGTCAAAAAGACTGATGTTCCTACACAAATGTTTTTCCGTCTACAATTCTTCATAAAAACATTTATTGTGTTTTCAATATGGTGGAAAATGAGTTGCTTGAAAAATCAATCAGAATCAGAGTTTTCGTATTAATTTGCAAAAACTCAGTCGATGACTTCAGCACTTTTAAAGCTTTTCAAGAAAAAGAGTCATTGATTGAGGGGAAGAATATTTTTCAAATTTATATCATCTAACGGACTTTCTTAATTATCCTACGTGTTTATCTGAAAAAATATAATTGCCTATGTTGAAGGACTAGGTTTCTAGGATATGATTGTTAGGTTTAGATGATTAAAGTTTGATAAACACATTATTCCCATACCTTTTATGATATGATTGATATGTTGGATTGACTTTTATTAGTCGATTGCTATTTGGGTAATGTCGACCACCATATGTTTGTATGTGTGTTCACTAACATATGCAGGTATATTGGTATATAAGAATGTTCCTGATCCAGATCCCACAAATGAACATGATTGGATGCCGCAAGGAAAGGGTAACGATATCTTGGGTTGACAAATGAAGAAACGGAGCTTAATTGGAATTCAATGGAGAGTTGGCATAAATGCAACGTATGAGGTCTCACTGCATCAGCAGATGGTTTTTCTTCTAAGTGCTTGAAGAAACAGAGCTTAACTTGACCTCAGTTGGCATTCAAAATGCAACGTAAGAAGAAGTCTCACTGCATCTGCAGACGGTTTTTCTTCCAAACCCTACAGCAACAACAACAACAGAAGCTTCTCAACACCTAACGTATCTTTGTGCAGGATACCATTTTTAAACAATTTTGAATAATTGAATTAAATTGTTTTGAAAATGGAAAAATGTTGTTTTGAAAATATATTGGACTAAATTTTGAAAATCACCGGACTTCATTTTATCAAAACTTAAGTCACTCAATTATCGACTTCGGTCATCGATTGAGGGGGAGAGTGATTTAAAATAAATTATTTTCAATCAATATTGCTTCATAAAAGTCCGGATTGTATAATATAAGTGGTGATCTAAAGATTTAATGTTATGTCATGGTATGATTTTTTCTTTAGAATCAAGGTCTTTCAAAATGAAATTTTTTCTGTTCTTGTTTGATTGTGAAATTGTTTTGTTTTACTTAAAAGATCTCTTAAAAACTATCATACCTGACACTAACAATCTTTAATGTCTTAAAATGGTCCTTATCTGTCATCTTTCAAAATTGAATCTTGCCACGTCTTTCCCCAAATTTTTCTAAATGATTTAAATCAGTTGGGATCACAAATCTCAAATGGTTTGATATTTCTGATCGGGGTAAAGATCGTGATTTAAATCTCAAATCTGTTTTAAATGGAATTGGTTTTAGTCCTTTAAAGGCACTCCTGCCTCCATGTGTCAAACGATTTAAATATACATAATGCACATGTTGAGGAGGAGGATTTATCCAAAAACCAGATGAGTATTTAAACAAGGCCACATTTTCTCCCATGTTTTCTAAACCTAATTAAATCACTTGGGATCCAAAATCTCAAAGGGTTTGATATTTTTGATCGGGGGATAATTTGTGATTTAATAATGAAATTTGATAAAAGGTGATCGTTTTGATTTAATTGTGCACGCTGCTCGCTCATATGTGCTAAACGCTTTCGAATCTTGAAGCACATATTGAGGGGGAGCAAATAAACTATCGAGGTACATAAGCTTTTTAAAGTGATTTATAAAGTACCTTGATTGAGTTTTTAAATGGTTTCTTAATGGCTTGTGTGATCGTAAATGTGCTTCAAAAGAACTCTTGCCTCTATGTGATAAAATGATTTCAAATTTCATACGCACATGTTGAGGGGGAGGTTTTCTAAATGATCAAAACTATTAAGGTACAAAATGCTTTGATCTCGTATCACAAGTACCTTGATTGTTTTTCCAAATGATTTTTCAATTGGTTTTAAGGAAGAATGAACTGTACCAAAAGACCGACCAATTTACTTTATGCATGGTGTTATAAGGATGGTTAGGTTAGGTATTAGTTCCCACGATCCGCCAGAACCGGAGGGATCTACCCAGGGACAATCCACTAGATAGTGTAGAGTCTTTAGGTATGATGAAAAAGGAGAAAAGTGAGATATGGGAAGAGTGCGGACTGAGACAGAGCTAGTACTGGAATAAACCCAACAAGGCTCTAGTGATGAAGTCTCGGTAAGCACTGAAAGGGTTGAAGAATGAAAAAGAATTGAATATGAAAAGGGTGAAAAGAAATAGCCCTCCAATAATTCAACCTTAGGGCAGTAACCGGGTTCAATACATATGCTACTGGTTGTTACTAAGGTAACACTGGTATTGAAGACAAGACGTCATGGACCCAGTGATGCACTGCACTAAACTTCCCAAGCCACTCAAGTTCCTCTTAAAAGGGCTTGTTTCATTCTCACGGGGAACCGACATTATCTATCGACTTTCTCTTAGAGATTGTTGATATTGAAGAAGGAGACCCTCTCCCTAGTCTCCGACACAGGAACCAAATATGCACGATTGAGTCTAGAGCCAAGAGATCATCCACAATATCTCGTTAGGATACTAAATTCTTGAAGACTTGCTGTTTCACACAATGTGGAAAGTAAGAATATATTAAGGGTCCTACGCATTATCCTTGTGATATTGCCAGAACATCCGAGTGATATGAAAATATTCACGATGAAGATGGAAATCCTTCTAGAGACGACATCAAACAAGCTCTTGGTGGGTGACATGTGAGATCTTCTCGTAAGATCAAACTTGTGACAACTGGATAGAAACGATGGGGAGATTCATTCTTGAATCAACCTTGGTCCAGGAATGGAATTGACGAATACTTTTGGAAAAACCGTTCGATGTGCAAACCTTCTTTTCTCTAGCACGTCAAATGTGTACTTATGTTTTCAAATTCAAAAAGTATCTCTGATTGAAAAATACTTTTAGAAAAACCGTTCGATGTGTGAATCTCTTCTTTTCGCTAGCACGTCGAATGTGTACTCATTCTCTAATACAAAAAGTATTTTGATTGAAAATTGATCTTTCTCATAAAACCTTCGTCGTATTGCAAAACTCTTTCTTCAAGCAATACGCGATTGTTTTTCAAATCATTTTTTATCAATCAGTGAATCTCAATTCGCTGGTTCACTCACTCCGTGTTGTCTTCTTTGAGACGTTCCAGTTTGAGAACAGCTAGAACAGCTGTGAAACCCTGTCAAGGAGATTCTTAGGAATCCTACCTGATCACAGGCAGTACTTGTACTGATCAACGGGGAACCGTGGGCCGTGTACCTCAATTCAACGAAAGTGGTCAAAGACACTTTCGTGTGTTTTATTGCTAACTGTTGTTTGCAGGTACATTTGGACGGTTGCAGCTGATCAGAATTGAGGAGTCAATCCAAAGCCGCATGCTCACAGCATCCACACTTAATTTGAAGAAATCATGACTGGTGCATATCTACATAACCTGGCTCTGATATTTCATTCTATGCTTATGCTTCGCTGCTGCAAATATCATGAACCAGTAAGGCTTCCGCTACTCTGATAGAAAGATGTCATGATTCAAAAGTGTGAGCATGTCGGTCCAAAAGTCACAACTTCACATGATGGCAACACAATAAAGGGTGATCCAGAGATTTACTGTGGCTGATGATCTCAAAGTAAGCTCGAAGATCATCAAAGATGTGGATCTATTCAAAGACCTCCACTGAAAGTACAAAGCACTCGGACTTTGAAGATGCACTACAAAAACACAAAGATTGTGGAATTGAAGAATTGAAGTCTACGAGCTCAAGAACAAAGTCAAGAATAGAATGCTAGGATTCGAAATGTAAAACATGGGGTGACCTCCCTTAGGGGGAGATTGTTAGGAATTAGAAAAATCCTTAGTGAAGAGTCGGTCACCCCAAATGTTATCTAGCTTAAGTTAGCTCGTAGACTTGTCGTTATTTACGTTATTTAGTGGTTTAGTTATTAGTCTGTAGCGTAGTATAGCTTAGTGTAACACCGTGGAAGAAGGACGGGTCTTTACCCACTGTATACCTGATCCACAGGCCGATAGGAGGTCGTTGAGTCTGTAAGTATTAATACCCCTTCCATCCATGGAAGGGGTGGTGCTTTTCAATCTAATATTCCATACTTTTGAGAACCAAGTCTCTAGCAAGAAAACACCCAACTCTCTACTTCTCTCTCTAATGGCAAACATGTATTTTGATCATCCAAGACCACCCGAATCATCAACACAATAAAATAATGATCCTACAGAAGTGCAGTGCGTCACTGGGTCCATGACGTCTTGTCTTCAATACCGATGTTACCTTGGTAACTACCAGTAGCATATGAATTGAACCCGGTATCTGCCCTAAGGTTGAATAATTAGAGGGCTATTTGTTTTCACCCTTTTCTCATTCAATTCTTTTTCATTCTTCAACCCCTTCAGTGCTTACCGAGACTTCATAGCTAGAACCTTGTTGGGTTTATTCCAGTACTAGCTCAGTCTCAGTCCGCACTCTTCCCATATCTCATTTTTCTCCTTTTTTCAATATACCTAAGGACTCTACACTATCTAGTGGATTGTCCCTGATCCCTCCGGCTCTGGCGGGATCGTTGGAACGAATACCTAACCTAACCATCCTTATAACACCATGCATAAAATAAATTGGTCGGTCTTTTGGTATTGTTCTTTGCTTCTCGAAACCAATTGAAAAATCATTTGGAAAATCAATCAAGGTACTTGTGATATAAAATCAAAACATTTTGTACCTTAATTGTTTTGATCAATTTAGAAATGCTCCCCCTCAACATGTGCATATGATGTTGAAATTGATTGGCACATGGAGGCAAGAGTTCTTTGAAATAATTTCTTGATCACAATTTCCATAGAAAAAGCCATTTGATTTTCTTGGTAAATTCTCCCCCTCAATATGTGCATAGGATAAGAGAAATAATTTTAACACATAGAGGCAAGAGTTCTTTTGAAGCACAATTACGATCACACAAGCTATTAAGAAACCATTCGCTCCCCCTCAATATGTGCATCAATATATGAAAGAGTTTAGCACATATTAGAGAGAGCCAACACTTTGAATCAAAACGATCATCATTATCAAATTTCATATTAAATCACAAATTCTCCCCCGATCAAAAATATCAAACCCTTTGAGATTTTGGATCTCAAGTGATTTAATTAGGTTTAAAAAACGTGGGAGAACTTGTGGCCTTGTTTAAATACTCATCTTGTTTTTGTTTTTTTTTTTTTTTTTGGATAAATCCTCCTCCTCAACATGTGCATTGTATATATGAAATCGTTTGGCACATGGAGGCAGGAGTGCCTATAAAGGACTAAAACCAATTCCATTTAAACAGATAAGAGATTTAAATCACTATCTCTCCCCCGATCAAAAATTTCAAACCAATTGAGATTTGTGATCCCAAAAGATTTAAATCATTTAGAAAATTTTGGGGAAAGACGTGGCAAGATTTGTTTTTGAAAAATGACAGATAAGGAACAGTTTTTCGACATTAAAGATTGTTAGTGTCAGGTATGATTGTTTTAAGAGATCTTTAAGTAAAATAAAACAATTTCACAATCAAACAAGAACAGAAAAAATTTCATTTTGACAGATCTTTGAGTTTTAAAGAAAATCATACCATGACATAACATTAAATCTTTAGATCACCACTTATTATTGTACAAACGGACTTTTATGAAGAGATATTGTTTTCAAAATATTTTATTTTAAATCACTCTCCCCCTCAATCGATGATCGTAGTTGATGATTGAGTGACTTAAGTTTTGAAAAAATGAGGTTTTCAAAATTTAGTCCAATTTATTTTCAAAAACAATATTTTTCCATTTTCAAAACAATTTTAATCAAATTTTTCAAAATTGTTTAAAAATGGTATCCTGCACAAAGATACGTTAGGTGGTTGAGAAGCTTCCGTTGTTGCTGTAGGGCTTGGAAGAAAACCGCCTGCAGACGCAGTGAGACTTCTTCTTACGTTGCATTTTGAATGCCAACTGAGGTCAAATTAAGCTCCGTTTCTTCAATCACTTAGAAGAAAACCATCTGCTGATGCAGTGAGACCTCTTACGTTGCATTTATGCCAACTTTCTACAGAAGTCCAATTAAGTTCCGTTTCTTCATTTGTCAACCCAAGATATAGTTACCCTTTCCTTTCGGTATCCAATCATCTTCAATTGTGGGATCCGGATCGGGAACATTCTTATATACCAATATACCTGCATACGTTAGTGATCACACATACAGATATATGGTGGTCGACATCACCCAAACAGCAAGCGACTAATAAAAGTCAATGTAACATATCAATCAGATCATATAAATGTATGGGAATAATGTGTACATCAAACTCTAATCATCTAATCCTAGCAATCATATCCTAGGCACCTAGTCCTTCAACATAGGTTAACATCATTTTTAATTAAGCATATTAGGATAATTAAGAAAGCCCGTTAGATGATATAAATTTGAAAACATTCTCCCCCTCAATCAATGACTCATTTTTTGAAAATTTTAAAAGCGCTGAAGTCATTGATTGAGTTTGCAATTTTATGAGCATTCTGAATCTGATTGATTTATAAGCAACTCATTACCACCATTTTGAAATACAACAAATATTTTTCTGAAGAATTTTAGACGGAAAAACATTTATGTAGGAACAACAGTCCTTCGACATACTTTCCTCATTTAGTTTTAGGATAAGTGCACGAAATATTTGAAAAATTGGTTTAGCGCAGCACTTTCCTTTCTTGAAGACCGGGTTGCTATCTGAAATAATAGCAAACCATGGTTTTAAGCGCGGGTTGCAGTCAGAAGTAACTGCAAGCCATAATTTTAGACATGTTTTGGAAAAGAATATTTACACCTCCTGTTCGAAATTCATCTATGGTCCCATGCCATTATTGAATGACATTTCTAAGACCGTAGATGTTATCGATACGAGAAGACATGTCTTTAGAAAACATATTTTTGGTATTTTTAAATTTTTTGATTTTTATGGGTTTTGTTGGTTTTATATTTTTCTATTTTCTTTTTGTTGGTTTTATATTTTTGTATTTTGTTTTTCTAATAAATATATACAAAGATAGAGTAGATGATATAGTAAAAGAAAATGATGATACGAGTACCGAGATAAGGATATCGAACAACCCCGTTGTAGAAGATAGAAGTCATCATCTCTTAAACATTCACCACCAAAGCTTCCGAGGCTCCATAATAGAAGAAAGAAATTGAACCATCTGAAAGTGAGACTTTGGCAGCTTCCCCCCAAACCGAAAATCCTTTACCTGAGCAGATTCAAAGCTTTCTTTCAAGCTTCCCTTAGCCAGGTGCACAAAGAAGCACACCATTATCATCGAACTTGCTGCTCCTTTTAAGAATAATCACCGAGATTCTTCGTTCGAGGTTATATCATCCAAAAGAAGAACAGCAACGTATCATCCCACATATAAATAATCTTCTCAGATTCCATATCCACTGAAGTCTGAAGCAATCCATACCACAAGTTGTCAAGAAACCACTTCCCCCAAGTAGACGAATTGATGCAGTCAGTCTCTTAGACTAGAGCTCACGAACCCGAATACACATATACCCAAAGACAAAGAAACTTATACCATCGAAGTAGCAGATTAAGTCCAATAGCCAAAGAATAACCCCGATGTATACTTTTCTCTCCCCCTGAAGAAAGTGCATGAAGCTCAAGAACCCGAAGTACCTGAATGCCCATAGAGAGAATAACCGATAACATTGAAGAAGCAGGCCGAATCACTGATTATCTCTACGGAGGACTATCTCTGCGGATTTCAACTCCGGAATAAGTGATTATATCTCTGAATCACTGATTAGGCACTCAAGTGAAACAGCTGAGCGTCCCCAATGTACACAATCCTCTCTCCCCTGATGATTGTGATAACATCGAAATCATCACACACTTGTGTACCTCTTTTTATCATCAGAAACTAACTCTTCCATCTCTTCTCCCACATAGTTGGAATAAGAACACTAAACGCCTTGATGAGTAAACCTTGAGTTTATCTGCGGTCATGACATTTGTTTTCCCGGGATAACTTCAATCACTTAGAAGTATTAAGTCCATCAAGTTTACTCGCCATGAGTCAAACCTTGAGTTTCTCTGCGGTAATAACATTTGTCTTCCCAGGATATCTTCAATTACTTAGAAGTATTAAGTTCATCAAGTTTACTCGCGTTTAGATACGTGTCTCCTTCCCCCTTGCTGGTTTTGATACTTCACAATCAGCAACATCTTATCAGCCCAAATACATGAAATCTTTAGAGAAGAACACTTGTAATCTTGTGGGAATCAACTTGCTGAAGTAGAATGTGAACAAGTCTAATTGGGGATTAAATCTGACATTTCACTCTCCCCCAATTAGTGCTCTGCCCTAAACAGACAATCTTTATGATGAGTGCCCGAAATAAGAAGAAGTCTTTAGATCGTTAAATGCAATTCGTCTTTTAGTCTTCTAACATGTAGCAGAAAATGTAGAACAGACTGTAGACTCGACCTTCTTCAAGATTGTCCAGTTGGGGAATAGATAGTTAACATCTTCATTTCACCAAAAACACAAGAACATCACCAAAAAGCATCCCAATTAACTTACATCTTTCAAATCCCCTTAATTAAGATCCCTCCCAATCAAACAAGAACAGAAAGATGTTCATCAAGGAAATCAGCAATCAGCCCGCAGCGAACACACGAAATGGTAACACCAAGCAAACAATCACATCAAACAAGAACAGAAAGTTGTTCGGAATCATCATGTTGATGTGCACGTGAAGCATTAACCAGAAGCACTTTGTCAATAAACTCATATCAGCTTGTGAAGATGTCAACTAACGGCTCTTAGAAGAAACACCATGTAAAGATGACCCGATAAGAAGAAGCTCGGTTCTTACATGAGTTTGGAGCCGTTTGACCATTTATTCTCAGATATCTATCAACCATGCAGAATTATCATACTTCTTCTCCCCCTCAAGAATTGCATACGGAGATGCCATTCTTGATTAAATAAGTGAAAATCATCCGAATGTTCTATTCACACTTCTCTCCCGCAAAATCAGCACATGATGTCGCCATCTTCATTATAATCGAGCAAGTGGAATGAGAAAACAATCAGTGGTAGCCCGGTTTACTTGATGACTGAAGCGCATGGAAAAAGTATGAAGCATGTTGATGAGAATGGTCATAATAAGAAGATTTCTCTTCTTTATAAGATAAAGCGCACTGAAGCGTACTCTTTTCTTTTCTTTAGAGAACGAGGCTTGAACTGAAGTATTCAAACGTCATAAGAAGATTTCTCTTCTTTCGAAGATAAAGCGCAGTGAAACGTACACTTTTCTTTTCTTTAGAGAACGAGGCATGAACTGATGTGTTCATACGTCATTATGTCGAAGTACGAGGCCTGAACTGATGTGAACAGACGTCATAATCTCTCTCTTTTCAGCTCTCTCAGCAAAACATGTAATCATCGCCATTATCATTCTGTAGGCTCTTTGTAGTGACAGCTGATGGAGAAAACCCAATATGATGAATTTGACCCTGAAGTAAACTACCCCGAACTCGTGACTTAAACTTGCACATATGTAAC
Organism: Chrysanthemum seticuspe; assembly: GCA_019973895.1. Lineage (NCBI taxonomy): Eukaryota > Viridiplantae > Streptophyta > Magnoliopsida > Asterales > Asteraceae > Chrysanthemum > Chrysanthemum seticuspe. Next base: position 255,403,708 of record BPTQ01000004.1, read on the forward strand.
AAAGATCGGTGCCGATTTCCATTAGCATCTCTAAGTACTCTCTATGTACTCTATACTCTTCAACCAACCAACCATCAAGTATAAGACGTACATTACCTCTTGAAAATCCACAATTGAATGTGACACTGAGCACTACAACGTAACTCCTTAAAGTGATAGTTATTTTGAGATGATAAGATACCAATTCCCCCAAGTGGAAAAAAGAAAAGGAAAAAGTCACCCAACAATAACTAGATTTCCAAGTCTTCATTTTTGATAATAAGCTCGAACAAGGATCATGAAGAATCTTCATCCATCCATCCCCGATACCTTCAGATACTAAGTACACTCGCCCGTGATAATTCACTTCAACCTCAAATAAATAATACTGAATTAATGCCATTGTCACATCTTCTGGTTAACTGCTCAAATCTAGCCTTCTTTGACATTTAAACGAACTTTGATAATGGTTTCATCCCGACCATGGTTAAAAGCACGTAACCCTGTAAAACCATGTAATAACCAAACTGCCATGACGAATATCCAAACACACATCCAATTCATGAAGTACACTCTTTTATCCCTTCTTCGAAACAGAAACCGTAGCACCAGCATCAAAAGAGATCTCGAAATACACTTTCCTTTCTCCAAGATAGTTCCATCATTACGGGATTTTACAACTCTATGGTTTAAACCGAGAAATAGTTTCTTTCGCGGGTTTAAACCGAGAAATGCACTTTAGTATTACTAGGATGTTTCCATTGTCACGGGATTTTACAAGTCTATGATTTAAACCGAGAAATAGGTTCTTTCGCGGGATTTTACAAAATCAAGACAAAACCGTAAACAATGTCAGCTTGAATGTGTTATGGCAACTTTGGTTTCGGAGAATATCTGTTTCAGGGGAACATGCATCAATACATCAATGGTTCATTATCTAACATCATCAACATTATCAACCATCCAATAAATACTTTGGTAAACATATCATCCACATATTCAGTCGGCTGTTGCAGTGACCACATGGTGAAGTAAACCCGATATACCAAACTTGATCATGAAGTAAAATTCCCCAGATTTGTTACTTAAACTTGTACTAATCATTATGAAGAAGAAACGGTGTACCCAATGTACAAAACCTCTTGACATTCTCAACTGAGTGAGACACCGAAGTGATAGCTACGTTGTGGGTTAAGCGAGAAAGAATCACAACCGTAACTAAATAGCCAAGTCTTTATCACACTCTGTAAATGCCCAAACAAGTCATATTCGCGGAAGGGTAGAAAGAAAGAAGATGAAATAAGTAACCGTGCCTGGAAAATCTCACTTCAACTCCAAATAAGAAATACCAAATGCAAACAACCCCGTAGTCGAATTTGTTCAATTAATTCAAGCCGTGACAAAATATCCTCCGTGAAAATGCATAGACCAAAGTATCAAATCGCATATCACAACAAATCACATAGCACAACAGATCTCATCATCAAAACTCATGTTCAAACCTCATTACCCAATAAATCTCATCATCATCAAATCTCTTCAACACGTCTCAGATAATCCAAATTTCATAAAATTCAAATCTTAAAAAAAATCACATCAAATCTCATAATATGCGATCCAATTATGAGAAGCCTATCTGGTCCAATTCACATACACGTACACCGAATCCAATTCAAGCACACATCAGGTTCAACATATGTTCATAATAATTCGGATCTAATCAAAGTTTTCATACACACAAATTCAAAATGATCCAAATTACACATATCAAATCTCACATATCACTATAGACAAGATTATCCAAGTCTGTCACAAAATGAATATGACTTCGTATAGCCCAAATATATTGTTACCCTGCCCAAGAGCTGTCCAAATTAGACCAAAGAAGCCCTTTCAAGATAATTTAGCCCAAAAGAGATATTCGGTACAATCATTAAGTCATAAACCCGATCCAAGTCCAAATACCTTAACCGGTATTTAAAACCCAAAATACCCTACATATTAGGTCACACCTTCTTAACCTAATCACACTTAACATATTAATCCGCCTCTCTCTTCTCATCTCACAAACTCAGACGCCTCATATCCAAAACATTCTCACAAAATCCAATCCTAATCTCATTCCAGTCCGCCCCCATCACATAAATCTGCTCCAGAACTATCTAGCCAAGTTGGCCATGTAAGTGATAACACGACACATTATGCCACAGGGATGGCTTAGGATGTTGTTAGTACCACAGAGATGGTATTGAGTGTTTAGTGATAGCCATGAGATCATCGAACAGTTTCAAGGTAGGTTTTAACTTGTTTGATTTTTGTTTAATTAGAGTTAATGAATGACCGAATCAATGTCGTGACTTAACATAGTTGTTAACATCACTTCTGTATATTCGAAAATTATCAAACAACAATTTGGTCAATGATGAAAGTGTTCGGTGGAAAGACCTCATGGTCGTAATAAAAAATTGCATCCTCAAACTTTTTGAGATCATTGTAGTGTTTTGTGAATGGACCCTAGATGGTCTTGATGAAATATTAGCCAAACACGAAAGTTTCTGAGATAACTCAACGGATCTTTATTCAAATGATATTGATACTTTTGTTATCAGTTAAGTTTGTAATGGGTTGAGATCGATGATGAAATCATTATAAGGGTTGTTTGGATCTAATAAAGGTCTTGAGAAATGTTTACAAACCCTTGATGAGATATGAGATCATGTAATGGTTAAATATGGTGTTTGAGTCGTGAGTCTTGATGTTGGTTTATGTTATTGTGGTCTTAGGTATATGGTTGCTTGAGGTTGAGTCTTGTTGTGGTCACGGTCATACTTCTCATTCTACATTTCTGTCCCGATGGTTAAGGTCACAAGTCTCTAGACTTGAATGACACAGTTAGCATCGAGAACTCATACCATGGATTTGAAAACAGCAGTGGGCCTGATGAGACTAAACTGGGTCATTTTGGGATGCTGTCAACCCCGTTAGTATTTTAGCCAAAACTTTCAGCTCGGGGCTCGGCTTGACGTGATTTTAATTGTTCTGGAAACTAGACAAAATTCCCTACAACATTGGGTCACTCACAATTCGTGTTTTCTGGAAGAAGTTGGTCAAACAAGAGAATCTTTTGGACTGCCTGCTTGCTGTCATTTACTAATAGCACCTGATCATTTTCTTTCTTTAATTGAGTTGGGTGTTTCAATAATAATTATAGAATGGGTAGATGAATAAGTAGTTCTAATAAATGCTTTTGTGCCTATATAATGGGCCAAGAATATCATTGTATAGCAGATTATGAAACAAAGAAAATAAACAAGTGTTTGCCATTTGTGAGTTGAATTTTATTCCTCCAAGTGTGTGTGTTAAGTGTTGTGTTTGCTAACTCCTTGTGCTCATCTCTGTTGATTCGGTGTCATTTGGTATCAAAGCCCAGGTTGAGAATGGTTGGTCGACGTCGTACCCGTAATGTCAACCAGTTGCATGAAGAACCTGACCCGCGAGACATTGAGGTGAATGAGTTGAGACAGCTTGTACAACAACTCCAGTTGCGTCTCGAGCGCGTGGAGGCTCCTAGACAAAACCATAATGAACGAGAAAATGAAGATTCCGAAGATGAAGAATTCAACCCCTTCCATGTTAACCGCAATTCAGAATCTAGTGATGAAGATGCTCAATATCATCACAATGATCGAAGGAACAATCGCCCCCATCGTGGTGCTAACATGAGGGTAGATATTCCAGTGTTTGAAGGTAGAATCCAACCCGACGAGTTCATTGATTGGGTTCACACGGTTGAGCGAGTTTTTGACTATCAAGAAGTCCGTGAAGATTTGAAGGTCAAAATTGTTGCCATTAAGCTTAAGAAACATGCTTCTGTTTGGTGGGAACAATTAAAGTTAAGAAGAGCTCACGAGAACAAACCGAGAATTAGAACATGGGAGAAAATGAAACGTGAGTTACGAAAAAAGTTTTTACCTGATGGTTATTTACAGGAAGCATTTCTTCAGTTACACGATTTTGCACAACGTGATCTATCCGTGGCAGATTACACCGAGGAGTTTGATCATTTAATGTTAAAGTGCGGTATTGCGGAGCCTGAGGAGCAAACCATTGCACGATATCTTCGTGGGTTACGAAAAGAGATTTATGATGTGGTAATTCTACAGTCCTTTATCTCTTATAATGATGTTTATAAACTTGCCACTAAAGTCGAGAAACAACTCAAGGAGAAAGAGGGTCGGAAATCAGCAACATATGGTGTTATTCGAGGTCCTAGTCGAGGTTATGCAACTAATCAGGCTAGTGGTTCACAAAGTACCAAATCAGAAGCAACAAAAGCATCCCAAACCCCTCAGACCCATGATGTAGGGGCTGGTCCTTCTCATACAAAACAAAAATCGGTGCAATGTTTCAAGTGCAAGGGATTTGGGCATATTTCTTCCGATTGTCCTAACCAACGGGTTTTTACTCTTGTAGAGGAAAATGTAGATGGCGAATATGACACTCCTCCAACATTTGATAAACCACAAGAAGATGAACATGAAGATATTACTTATGGCGACACGGGCGAGTTATTAGTGATTCGGAGAGCATTATCTATTGAGTCAAATGGAGATGAATCATGGCTTCGCAACAACATTTTCCATACGCGATGCACCTCCAATGGAAAGGTTTGTGATGTTATTATTGACAGCGGGAGCTGTGAAAATGTGGTGTCTGAAAGCATGGTAAAAACGTTACCTCTCAAGACCGAAAAACACCCACATCCTTATAAACTTTCATGGTTAAGTAAGGGTAAATCGGTGCAGGTAGACCAACGATGTTTAGTGAACTTTGCCATTGGCCAAAAGTATCGAGATGAGGTATGGGGTGATGTCGTGCCGATGGATGCATGTCACTTACTTTTGGGAAGACCGTGGCAATTTGATAGACAAACCGTACACGATGGGCTGAAAAACACCTATGCTTTTGTGATGAACGGCGTCAAGATTGTCTTGGGTCCTTCCAAATTAAAGACAACGGTAAGCTCTAATAAAGGAGAAGGTAATTTATTTATATCAAATTCTGAGTTTAATGAAGCTTTGCAAGAATCTAAAGTAACTCATGCTTTGGTGGTAAAAGAAGTAAGATATGAAAACCCAAAACCACCTGATGTATTGGTCCTTTTACTTGACCAGTTTCAATCTATTTTACCACATGAAATTCAAGCAGGTCTGCCTCCCATGAGGACAGTTCAACATTGTTTAGATTTAGTTCCAGGTGCGACTTTGCCAAAAAAACCAGCGTATCGATTGAACCCAACTGAAAATGCTGAACTTCAACGACAATGGGATCTTGTACTACTACAAGCTGAATTTGCTTACAATCGTTCCTGTAGCCAAACTACAGGTAGGAGTCTGTTTGAAGTTGTGTATGGATGCAATCATTCAAGTCCTCTTGACCTTGTACCTCTACCCATAAATTTGAGTTATAGTGGTGATGGAGATGTACGTGCCAGAGCTGTCAAAGAGCTTCATGAAAAAGTAAGTTTGAAAATCAAAAAGCAAAACCAGAAGTATGCAAAGCAAGCTAACAAGCACAGAAAGGCAGTAATTTTCAAAGAAGGTGACTTGGTTTGGGTCCACATGAGTAAGGAACGTTTTCCGCCTAGCCGACATGCTAAACTCCAGCAACGAGGTGATGGTCCGTTTAAAATATTGCAATGCATGGGGGACAATGCTTACAAGGTGGAGTTGCCCGGACTTTATAGTGTTTCGGCTACTTTCAATGTTAAAGACTTGTCTCCATTTCATGGAGAAAATGAGTTAAACTCGAGGTCGAGTTTTTTTCAACAAGGGGGGAATGACACAGTTAGCATCGAGAACTCATACCATGGATTTGAAAACAGCAGTGGGCCTGATGAGACTAAACTGGGTCATTTTGGGATGCTGTCAACCCCGTTAGTATTTTAGCCAAAACTTTCAGCTCGGGGCTCGGCTTGACGTGATTTTAATTGTTCTGGAAACTAGACAAAATTCCCTACAACATTGGGTCACTCACAATTCGTGTTTTCTGGAAGAAGTTGGTCAAACAAGAGAATCTTTTGGACTGCCTGCTTGCTGTCATTTACTAATAGCACCTGATCATTTTCTTTCTTTAATTGAGTTGGGTGTTTCAATAATAATTATAGAATGGGTAGATGAATAAGTAGTTCTAATAAATGCTTTTGTGCCTATATAATGGGCCAAGAATATCATTGTATAGCAGATTATGAAACAAAGAAAATAAACAAGTGTTTGCCATTTGTGAGTTGAATTTTATTCCTCCAAGTGTGTGTGTTAAGTGTTGTGTTTGCTAACTCCTTGTGCTCATCTCTGTTGATTCGGTGTCATTGAAGACAAGTCGCTAGCCATTTGTATAGTGTCAAGTCGCTAGCATAGAATTGAGAGCAAGTCGCTACTTGTTTTAACCCATACAATTCGCTACAACTTATTCAAGAATAAGTCGCTAAGTCTAATTTTATCCAAGTCGCTAACATCTTGACACTAAGTCGCTACTGTATTAACACCACAACTCGCCAAGACCAGATTCAATGAATCTAGATGACTTGTCAAGACAAGTCGCCATGAAGGACATATGACCAACTCGCTAGTATGAAATACAATTCATTTTATCATACTATCATTCTTACCCAGAAAAACTGCATAAGAATGCTTCATTTTGACCATGTAAATCTGACCTTATGACCAAAAACTTGGCACAAGAACTGATGATATTACTATTGACTGATTGGACCAAAAACTTGACACAAGACTGTTTTGGTAAATATGAAGCAAATAGTAGTTGAAAACTGTTTAAAACTGTTTGAAGCAGATATGACCATAACACCTTTTTGATCAAACAAAACACAAAGCTTGTCTATAAAACCAGTTTACCCATAACAAAGTTCCGACCACACAAATAAACAAAAAAACAGTTCCAAACACGAATCAAAACCACAAGAAATTATCAAAACACAACAACCTTGGCTCTGGTACCAATTATAGGATCGGTATATTATTGTGTTAGATGATTCGGGTGGTCTTGGATGATCAAAATACATGATAGCCATTTTAGAGAGAGAAAGTAGAGAGATGGGTGTTCTTGGTAGAGAGTTACTTTGAAACAAATGGAATATTAGATTGAGAAGCACCACCCCTTCCATGGATGGAAGGGGTATTTATAGTTACAAACATAACGACCTCCTATCGGCCTGTGGATCAGGTATACAGTGGGTAAAGACCCGTCCTTCCTCCACGGTGTTACACTACACTAAACTAAACTAATAACTAACTAATAAATTGATAAATAACGTAAACAACGACAAATCTACGAGCTAACATATGCTAGACCATTATTGGGGTGACCGACTCTTTAACATGGAATTTCCAATTCCTAACAATAAACGATAAACCCACAGACACTGAGACTCTGAAGAAAGATAAGGAGAAAGATGAAGTAGAATCCATGTTCACCGTCAACATACAGCAAGACACTTCTAAAATCCCACCTATGTCTGCTCCTACTCTTAAAACCGCACTTCCACCACCCAAACCTGCCCAATCAACCGCACTTCCACCACCTGATCCTACTAATGTTCAAACAGTTGAACCAGTGATTACAGTCTCTGATACTGTCACTCCTCCTGCCTCGCCACCTCCTGCTTCATCTTCTCTAGTTAAAACAACTGAACTATTACTTGAAGAGGCCATGACACGTATTGCAACCATTGAGAAACATTTTCCTATCGCCGTCAATAATCTTGATAGTTGTGTCAAAAAGCTGGAGAATTTTAAAACCAATGAGGTCATTACAAAGGCAGTAGAAGATGATATTAAAGATGCAGTTTAATGGGCAATGAAGGCTCCGTTACTTCAACGATTTAAAGACTTGCCAATCTCTGATATGAGAGCAGCTCCCTCTGAAAGAATGTACGATGCAGGAGAGCATTTAAACAATACACATAAGAAACTACATGAAGCACTCGAGGAATCAATGAGACTTGACAATCATCAGCAATTTGTGGAAGATGTACAAGAAAGGGATAATAAGAAGAAAAGAAAGACTGTTCCAGAGAAAACTACTGATAAGTCTGGAGGTCCCAAGCCACCACCTCCAACTGGAGGAGCTGGAGCTTCTGGTATTGGTGGATCTTCAGGCACAACTACCACACCTTCACCACAACCACCATCATCACCACCAAAACCTTCCAATCAATCTAGTCCTTCCGGAGAAAATGGAACTCAGAAGAAATCTGCAGCTTGGACAACGGTTGATTCAAGGTTCACACCCACAATCTCTTCAATTCCTGAAGATCAAATGGTTCATGAAGAGTCGTATGTCATGGCAGAGTCGGAATCCGATGAAGATGATGCATCCACCAAGCATATTCCCAAGCCATCTGAAGATGAATGGTTTGATACATATGTATCAGGAGAACGCCCTAACACATCTAGAGTGGCACCTTCAAAGGACACAATTCGAAGTTGGCTACCCGAAGAGAGACCCTATACACCAGAACCCTCATGGTCTATCCCAGAGACTGACACGATGATCCCTGACAACAACTGGGCTTCCATAATTTCTACTAACTATGAAACTCCAGATGAAGACTCTCTACTTCATGCCACTGGAGATATGGGCAGCTTCATTAAGTGGTTTTGTGAACAGAGGGGAATCGCGTCAATCACTCCAAAGGATCTTGAAGGACAAGCTTTTGAAATTGTCAAGGTCTTTTACTCGGATGCCAATCAACTACAATACCAGATGGAAGAATGCCATAGGATGTTGAATGATCAAGTCAGTGAGCAGATCAGTCGCTTCAATGTGAACAAGCCTCTTCCTCTCGGTGGTGAACCTGGACAAATGACCATTCAGTCTGAGTTCTTCTTCAACCATGACCTAGACTATCTTTGTGCTCATACTACTGAAAGAAGACCAGCCTTATCGATCTCAAAGATAAAAGTTGCTACTTACTCTGATCAGGGACTTGAACAGATGGTTCCTGATCAATTCTGGGCTAACGAAGAACAAAAGTACGACATTGCCGCTTCATATGGTATTTCTCACTGGTGGTATAAAAAGAAGAATTTCTACATCGAGAGACATGGAGCTGAGAAAAGACGAAAAGGTGTTAGATCTAAGCTACGAATTCTAAGTGTTATCAGTGTAGAGATCTTCCCAATCCATGGCTATGAGTATCTGAAGAAGATCGTTCTTAGAAGAGCAGACCAAAAAGATCATGTGATTGAAGAGAATGACTTCAAGCACTTGATGCCCAATGATTTTGAAGACCTCTACCTTCTGAATCTCCAAGGATACCTTGATCACCTACCTGCTCGTGAAAAGAAAGCTCTCTCTGCCTCTGTCAATCTCTGGATCAGAGGCTTAGTCATCCAAAAACGGGTTGAGGACTTTCAGCTTGGGATGGAAAGCTACCTAACTCGGGTCAATTTAACAAGGCCATAATGGGATGCCTCAGGACATGAATTTCGTCACGACAATATAGTGCTTGACACCCCCAGAGCCATCCTCTTCCACGACAGATACGAGACTCGCATGCTGATGAGATTGTGCGAGCTCTACAAATTCAGTGATGGTACTCTCAAGATGGTCGAAGAAGAACTGAACTCCAGAGTGAAAGAAATCAGAGTTGATCTGAAACCGTGGAACAAAACAAAATTTTGGACTGATGAGGACTTAAAGAGGTGTGAAGATTTCATTGCTGCAATCAAGCGAAGACTTAAGACTTGAATGATCTTCCGCAGTCTTGAAAGTTTTTTTGGTGGTAGACTTCGTGAAGGTCATTACAAGCTACTTCAAAGAACTGAATGAAGACATCTTCCGGAAGTAGTTTCTGTTTTGCATTATTTATGTGTAATATGTGATGTACAAACTATGAACAACTATAATGCATGCAATAGTGTTAGGTTATGTACTGTGGTTTCCCTTTGTGTCTAAAAAGGGAACTTCAGTGTTGTCCACTTCTGATCATATAAAATTGGACACATTTTTCTCCAACAAATGTTTTGTCTCATACATATTTAAATCTCTTGAGATCCAAAATCTCAAAGGATTTGAAAATTTTGATCGGGGGAGAAAATGTGATATAAATATGAAAGATGATAAAAGAGGACCATTTTGTCTCAAAATGCATACTGCTCTCTAATATGTGCTAAACTATTTTCGAATCTCGAAGCATATATTAAGGGGGAGCATTTCAAAACAAATTCAAAACTTCAAGGTACAAAGTGTTCCATGCTTTTATAAAGGTACCTTGATTGTGTGTTAAATGGTTTTTTAATGTTTGGTAATTGTGGTAGTACTTCAAAGAACTCTTTCCTCTATGTGTCAAAATGATTTCAAATATTCTACGCACATATTGAGGGGGAGCAAACTTTTGAAAACCTCATCCTTCCTCAAAATGATTTATCTACTCAAATTGATTGGGAAGTGATGATGATCATTTTAGAAAATGTTAATCAAAAGATTGTACCTTTCATTCTTAATCTAACGATTTCTAAGATCTCTTACCTCCATGTGTTAAACAATTTCTGAATTATATGCATATGTTGAGGGGGAGTATTTCTAAAATATCAAAACAATTAAGATACAAAATACTCTGATTTTATATCACAAGTATCTTGATTGACTTTCAAATGGTTTTCAATTGGTTTCAAGGCGGAAAAACTATACCAAAAGACCGACCAACTATAGTTTATGCATGGTGATATAAGGATGATAAGGTTAGGTTGAGGTTCCATGATCCGCCAGAACCGGAGGGATCTACCCAGGGACAATCCACTAGTTAGTGTAGAAGTCCTTAGGTATGACGTTAAAAGGAGAAAAATGAGATATGGGAAGAGTGCGGACTGAAACTGAGCTAGTACTGGAATAAAGCCAACAAGGTTCTAGCTATGAAGTTTCGGTAAGCACTGAAGGGGTTGAAGAATGAAAAAGAATTGAATGAGAAATAGGGTGAAAAGAAATTGCCCTCTATTTATTCAACCTTAGGGAAGAAACCGGGTTCAATTCATATGCTATTGGTGGTTATCAAGGTAACATCGGTATAGAAGACAAGACGTCATGGACCCAGTGACGCACTGCACTACAACTTCCCAAACCACTCAAGTTCCTCTTAAAAGGAATTGTTTCATTCTCATGGGGAACCGACATTATCTATCGACTTTCTCTTAGAGATTGTTGATATTGAAGAAGGAGACCCTCTCCCTAGTCTCCGGCATAGGAACCAAATATGCACAATTGAGTCTAGAGCCACGAGATCATCAATAAATCTCATTAGGACACTTTCAATGAAGACTCTCTGTTTCACTCAATGTGGAAAGAGAGATTATATCTTGAGTCCTACGCATTATCCTTATGGTATTGCCAGAACATCTGAGTGATATGCAAACATTTTCATAGTGAAGATGGAAAGCCTTCTGGAGCCAACATCAAACAAGCTCCTGGTGGGTGGCACGTGAGATCTATCCAATAGATCAACCATGTGACAACTGAACAGAAACATTGGGGCGATTCAATCTTTTGAATCAATCCTGGTTCAGGTTATGGATTGACAGATACCTTTGAAAAACATGTCGTTGTGCTCAAAAACTCTTTTCTTTAGCACATCGACTGTGTACTCATATTTCAAAATAAAAGGTGTTTATGATTGATAATTGATTTTCATTAAAACCTTCGTTGTATTGCAAAAACAATTTCTATTGAGCAGTACACGATTGTTTTTTAAATCTCTTTTCATCAATCGGTGAATCTCATTTCGCTGGTTCACTCACTCCGTGTTGTCTTCTTTGAGACGTTCTGGTTTGAGAACAGCTAGAGCAGCTGCGAAACCCTGTCAAGGAAATTCTTCGAAATTCTACCTGATCACAGGCAGTACTTGTACTGATTAACGGGGAACCGTGGGCCGTGTACCTTAATTCAACGAAAGTGATCAAAGACACTTTCGTGCGCTTTATTGCTAACTATCTTATGCAGGTACACCCCGACGTTTGCAGCTGATCAGACTGAAGCGGTCAATCCATAGCGGCATGCTCACACAACACATTCATTTCTAAAGAAATCATGATTACTGCATCAATGACTCTGATATTATCACTCCCTGCTTCTACTATGCTGCTGCCAATATCATGAATCAACAAAAGCTTCCGCTACTCTGATAAGAAGAAATCATGAACCAGAATGTGAGCATGTCGGTCCAAATATCACAACAATTGGTAATGCTGAGAATTTGTTGTGGCTGATGATCTCTAGTAATGCTCAAAGGTCATCAAGGTGGATCAGCTCAATATCCTCCACAAAACATACATTGTAGTTGTGCATTGATAAAATCACCACAGAAGCACATAGTCTGAATACTTTGATGAAGAGAAGTCTACGAGCTCAAGACTGAAGATTTATTAGAATGTTAGGATTCACAATGTAATTCATGGGGTAACCTCCCTTAGGGGGAGATTGTTAGGAATTGGAAATTCTATTGTAAAGCATCGGCCACCCCAAGTATCATCTAGCTTAAGTTAGCTCATAAACATTCCGTTTATTATGTTAGATGTTAGTAAGTTACTAGCTCAGTTTTAGTCTACTGCAACACCGTGGAGGAAGGACGAGTCTTTACCCATTGTATACCTGATCCACAGGCCGTCAGGAGGTCGTTTAGTTTGTAACCTATAAATACCCTCTACCTTGCAAGGTAGAGGGTTGGATGTTCTTTGGTAATCTAACCTTACATGAGTTTCTCTTTCTAGAATATCCCACTTTCTCTCTCTAAAATCATCTATACGTCCAAGTATGTTTGTGTTATGATGTGTATGTGAAATCCAATATGTTACAGAATCCTTCACTAATGCCCTTGATATGGATGTTTGGCACCTTTCACTAATGCCTTCGTCTTGATTCCTTTGGTATTCTTCACTAATGCCTTTGACACGGACGTTAAGTACCTTTCACTAATGCTTTCGTCTTGACTCTTTCAGCATCCTTCACTAATGCCTTTGACACAACACTTCTATGGAGAAAGAAAGAAGTATCAACAAGAGAACCTCAATAGTCTTGATGATGACAAAGCATGGCAACTCATAGACTTGAGCTTGCTCGACTTCAAGAGGTGGTGATCTTGCCTTTTAGAGGAACTTAGAGAATCACACAAAAACAAAATACAAACTACATAGAGAAATCCTTAGGATATGAGGTTAGAAGGTTACAATACATGGGGAAAGTATGTGTGGGAGTGGCAACCCAAAATGAAGAAATGGCTCACTATTTATAGATGAATTTGGCCTACTGTTCCACGGATCCCTCACTTGAGGGATCCGTCCAATGTAAACCTGGGGATCCGTGGGACGCTCCTCTTTGCCCATGGGTTTTGGGTCATGGGCCATGGGTCCTAGACATTGGACCATGGGTATCCAAGTAGATACAATGTATCTACAAGATGCAATGCATCTAGTCATTGGGTCATGGGTTAAAACCATGGGTCATGGATAATATACATATATGACTTATGCCTTATGTCATGAAATGGGTTATGGGCTATGCTCCATGGGCATGGGTCATGGACTTTGGGTTTTACCCAACAACATTCAATGTATTTGGTCAATGGGTCAAATACTTAAACTTCTACCCATTGTATTACCCATTATGATACATACTAGTTACGTATATATTTGCCCAATATGTAAACACTAGTTGTTGTACATATGTATTACTAAATCATAAAACCACTTTCACTTATTTAGTGTTTTATGTGAAAACGTAAGTGTTTTAGTAACCTATTGGCTCAAACCATTTACATATTTTATTTGTTTCGTTAGAATGATTTTACTTTTGTTATCGACAAAACATTAGAAGATCGTAAAATATAAATAAGGTTTTTACGATTTATTTGTATTAACAATCACGATATCCATATTCTTGACTCTTTCGTATCAAACACATGGTAATACCCACCATGACGTAATACCGACTCTAGCTTCAAACTGCAAATTTTTAATGGCGATTTTGGTGGAGGTGTTAAGAATTTAGGGTTTATGTATGTGATTATGGGAAAGATGGAAAAAAGTTATAGGAGGATATACGGGAGTCGTGGGTTTTTTTATTTGGGAGAAAGGAAGATAACACAGAATACGAGAATTACCTTTATGCCCTTGGATGGAACTCATGTTGAGTTAATTAACTGTAGAAAGAGGCCAATGTTGAACAAAAGGATCATGGGTGTTACCAAATCACAACATTTAGGATGAGTGGTGTAATTTGTAAGACTAAAGGATGACATGTGAAATTTGTGTACAAACATTAGGACCAACCGTGAAATTTTTTCTTTATTGAAATGAACTTATAAGCCGTTCAACTATCGGTTTGTTTTCGTTTACACTGATTCCGGTCAAATTTATGCCCCAAAACTTGAAAATATAAGTAGGGAACTAACATCTAACTTATCCAAGCAATACGAATTTAAGTGTAAATTTATATTACTAAAAGTACTTTAGAAAGATAAAACTGAAATTTCGCAGCTTGTTTTTTATTTGTATTTGCCTAATATGTTAGTTTTAGGTTCATTCTTGCTGTTTAATAATTATCCGGATTAAATCTGACCAGAATTGGTGTAAACGACGATAAATACAAAGTTTGGTGGCCTATAAATTACTTTCATTAAATGGGTGGCCTCCCGATATATTATCCCAAAAACAAAAGATATTACAGCGAAACATAGAATGTTTTTTAGCCGTGATTTTAATAATGTCAAATAACTTAAATAACTTTTAAAATACTAGACGAATACCCACATAAAGTAACGCTGTATAGCGGCAAATAATTATACTTGTGAAATCATGATTCTGGTTCGACACTTGATGCAAAGCGTGTGTTTTTTAAAGCTAATATAATGTGTATTCTTGAAAAGTTGTCAAGTTTATATTTGATGAGTATAAGACATTATTTAAGTTGCCAAGTTTTTAAAAAGCTGTCAAGTTTAAGTTGTATCTAAGAGTAATTTAGGCAAATTAAATTAATTTAAGTTTCAAGTTTCAAGAAAGGAGATCCACTCTTTATAAGTAGTAGAGATAATGGTCAAATTACTTAAATAAATTTTAAAAATATATTGGACTAACGCGCAAAAAGATAAAATATATGTGAATTTATAATGATAAGTTTCAGCTTCAACTAATTCACTAAACAACTTTGTAAAAATATAAAGTCCTGCTTGGCATCTGATGACGTACCCTCCGATCAGGTCGAAGGACCCCCCTTCAGCCTCAGTCGAATTGGCATTACGAAGACCCAAGTCTTTCTTCATAAATCATTGGTGGCGTACAACCATTCATCATTGACATGGTTACCAGTTGGGAATCCGCCAGCCGAAGGCTTATGCCCTTCGGTGTATTCTTTTGAAGATGCCAAGATAAAGAAGAACCTTCACTTGGTCTTCCCCCACGTTCCCACTATTTCCTTAGCTTCCCCGCCAAGTCCGAGATAGTGGGGATGAAGCCCTAGCGGTTACCACAAATCAGGGGACGCCCCCATGATCTCCTAAACGTGTGCTAACACTCTCCAAGCTATTTTCATCACCTATAAATAGGTTGGACGAGTCATTTGAATGGTATGTTCACTCAACACAGTATTTCACATACTCCATATTATTTACAACACATATCACATACTTACTCTCACGCCGGAGGTGGTTCGCAGGGCCTAACCCCTGCGCAATCACTTAACGAAGTGTCTACTATTTCTTATTGCAGATTGGCTACAAGTTTGGCGCAAGCATATCACCCCTCATACCCTTCGATCACCATCGAAGGCCTCGTCGTACGAATTATTGTACAATCAGTGGCGCCATCTGTGGGACCCGCTACTATTGGTCCCGTTATTCCAAACTTACACCCAGTCAATCACTCTCACTAGTTTCACGGCATGAATCAAGGAAGAGAGGATACACCCCCTCCAGGTTTCTCGACCTTGACACCAATCCCAGTCAATGATCCTAACAACCTTCCCAATATAACCGCATCCACCTTTACCACACGATCTCACCCTGAAATAACTCCCAACAACCATGCTTCAACCTCGGCTAACCCTGAACCGGTAATCAGTCCATCGTTTGTCGAAGCTAACATCGAAGCATTAGAATCTTTACTGAGGGCTCGAAGGAGGCAAGCTCGAAATGTGGAGATGCGTAGGGAGTTAGAATACTCAAGTGATGATTATGACGAAGAGTTGGAAATAGAGGCTAGACCCTTGGCTCTTGGGGCTGCACGCTCAGTGCTAAGGATAGGGTCTCCGAGTAGTCGAAGGCCGAGTGGAAGGTCGGTTGGTTTTGAAGATGTTCCGGAGAGGGCTCCGACAAGAAGGGAAGGAACGATAGAAGGCTCCAATGGAAGGAGTCACCGAAGGGATACTACGGAGGTTAATTTGCCACCACTTTTGGCGGCTCATCTGGGAAGAACTGAGGCAGGGGTTCCGTTGCAGCCTTCTCACGCATCCGGCGTAGAAGGCAATCCATCTCAAATGAATGGAGGAGGAAATCTTCCTCCTCATGGTATGTACCCTCCTTTTAAGGTTTAATCTTACCCTCAAGGGGTCTATCCCCCACCTAATGGGCAGGCTAGCAACCCCAGTTTTACTCAACCATACAGAAGCATGCCCTACGGGCAACCTATGGTATATCCTTCGTACCCTGTCGGAAGTCACCCACCTTATATACCTACTGCTTACCCTCAATATGTTAACCAAAACCCTGTTGGAATACCTCCAAATCATAACCCGTACAATGCTGCCCCTACCTACATGCCATCTTATAACTACCTTTATTCGGAGCCCATGGGCTCCACAACACCCTTCGTAAGATGGATAGAAGACTACCCTTTGCCTGATGGGTTGAAAATGCCCACACATATTGGTACTTATGATGGGAAGGGCGACCCGGATAACTTCTTACACTTGTTCGAAGGGGCTATCAGAATGCAGAAGTGGGTTATGCCCGTTGCTTGCCACATGTTTACATATACCCTACGAGACTCTGCTCGTATATGGTGGAACGGGCAAAAACCAGGTAGCATTGTGAATTTGGATGATCTCAAGGCCAAATTCAGATCACATTTCAGCCAACAGAAAAAGTTTACAAGAACGCACCTAACAGTGCACAACATCAAGCAGAAGGAAAACGAGAGCACCAGGGCTTTCATTACTAGATACACCGATGACACCTTACAGATAATGGGCTTGCACGAAGACCAACACATCTCAGGTTTCGTGCATGGCCTTCGAAACATAAGTTTGGTTGAATTCCTCTCCACTAACCTTCCTGCAGAAGCCAAAGAAGTGTCTACCAACGAGGCTTCAGTCAAAAATAAAGAAAGTCACAGCAAAGCCCCGAAGCATCCTTCGTTGGAAGGGTCAATGAACAGACACAAAGGAAGGGACATGTTTACACCATACCATAAAAACATCAACCACGGTCTCTTGGCTAATCTGTCCAAATCTCCAAGGGAGATACTAGCTACGGAAAAGGTTGCGAAGACCTTTGATCCTCCTCCTCGCTTGGCAAATAGAGGAAGGCCCAGAGATACTTCCAAATACTGCTACTTCCATGACGATTACAGACACGACACCAACAATTGTAGAGAGCTCAAGAAACAGATAGAAGAGGCCATGAAGTCCGGCCAATTGGGACATTTGGTGAAGGGTATAAATAAAGGTAAAGAAAAGGTCTCCGACACACAGTTGGGGAAAGACACCACACCTGTCGAAGCACCCATCCTCTTGGTGTACAAGGATGACTCTGGTTTAAAGACGAAAGAAGCGGAGGAAGCATTATGCGGAGTAGGAGATGTCACTTTTCCTTCTATCACAGGGAAAGTTCTTTCAAATGACCCCGTGGTCATCAAGGTCTTGATCTCCAACAGAGAAGTAAACAGGGCCTACTTAGACTGCGGTAGCTCCTGTGAAGTAATCTACGAACGTTGTTTTCTAAATCTCAAGCCTTCGATAAGGTCGAAGAGAGTAGATTCGAAGGTACCCTTAGTATGGTTCTCAGGGGAACACTCATGGCCCTTGGGAGAAGTTCCTCTGGAGGTTACGATTGGAGAAGGAAGGCTAAAAAGAACAGAAACCCTGGTTTTCACGATCATAAGATCTGAATCTCCCTATAACCTATTGATAGGGAGAACGGCAATGCAGAAGATGGGCATCGTTGTCTCTACTATACATGCTGCAGTCAAATTCCAAACACCTTTCGGTATTGGAACGGTTTTCTCCAGCTACAACACGAAGAAGCCTACGGAAGTAGGCAAAAGGGTCAAACAAGTTTCGGAAGAGCATCTGAAAGATGTTCTCAGCTGCACTGATGCTGAAGAACGCATCATAGTAAATGATCTTTATCCTGATCAGACGGTGGTAATCGGAAAACAACTCCCAACCTCCTTTAAAGCAGAATTGGAAAAGGTACTACGGGCCAATGCAAATGTCTTTGCATGGACCTACTCTGACATGACGAGGGTCCCCATAACTCTCACCATAGACGGAAAGTCCTTCGGCACTGAACACAAGCTTAATGAGTTCGAACATATTGAACCCATTAAGCAAAAGCGTCGAAGCCAGGCTCCTGAAAGAAGTGTCGCCGCATGCAAAGAAGTGGACGAGCTTGTAGCAGCAGGCATACTCAGGGAGGTAAAGTATCAAACTTGGGTGGCCAACCCGGTGATGGTCAAGAAGCATGATGGAGGGTGGCGAATGTGCGTGGACTTCACAAATATTAACAAAGCCTGTCCGAAGGACTGCTATCCTCTGCCAAAAATTGATTGGAAAGTAGAATCCTTGTCAGGGTTTCGACTGAAGTGTTTTCTGGACGCTTATAAGGGTTACCATTAGATACAAATGGCGGAAGACGACGAAGAGAAGACAGCCTTTTTCACAGGAAAAGGCGTTTATTGTTACAAAAAGATGCCTTTTGGTTTGAAAAATGCAGGTGCCACCTACCAACGTTTAGTGGACAAAGCCTTCCACAAGCAGATAGGTAGTAATCTAGAAGCGTACATAGACGATATGGTCATAAAGAGTAGAACGGAGGAGGATATGCTCTCCGACATCAAGGAAACCTTCGACCAGCTTCGCGCCATCAACATGAAGTTAAACCCTAAGAAATGTTCCTTCGGTGTGGAAGAAGGACAATTTTTGGGGCATCTGATCACCAAGCAAGGTATTAAGGCCAATCCTTCGAAGGTTAAGGCCATCACGGATTTGCAGCCTCCTAAGTCCCTAAAGGAAGTGCAAAGTCTGAACGGAAAGTTAGCAGCCCTCAGCAGGTTCTTATCGAAGGGCACAGACAGATCTTTGCCGTTCTTCAAGACACTCAAAGGATGCACGGATAAAAAGACGTTCCAGTGGAGTATAGATGTAGAAGCTGCCTTCCAAAAGCTCAAGGATTTCATGGATATTCTACCTACACTTACTGCCCCAATCAAAGGTGAAGTGTTGTTTATGTATATCGCAGCCTCCTTCGAAAGCATCAGCGCTGTGTTATTGGCAGAAAGGGAGAAGAAGCAAATCCCTATCTACTTCGTTAGCAGGGTTCTACAGGGAGCTGAGCTAAATTATCCGGCATTGGAGAAGCTAATTTTGTCCTTGGTCCATGCTGCGAGACGCCTTCGAAGGTACTTCCAAGCTCACCCCATAACCGTACTTACTGACAAACCCATTAAGCAGATACTTTCGAAGCCGTAGAAATCGGGAAGGATAGCTAAATGGGCTATCGAGCTAGGAGAGCACGAAATTGAATACAAGGGTAGAAACTCGGTCAAAGGGCAAATATTGGCAAACTTCTTAGCAGAAACACCCTCCGAACCAAAGCATGACACAAAGGTTGCTGAAAAGAAGCCTGATAAGGCAGTCGAAGGGTGGAAACTTTATACTGATGGAGCCTCCAGCTCCGACGGTTCTGGCGCAGGTCTCATGCTTGTTGACCCCAAAGGGAAGGAGTACACTTATGCACTCCATTTTGAATTCGATGCTACAAATAATGAAGCGGAGTACGAAGCCTTGTTAGCAGGCCTCCGATTGGCCAAGGACATAGAGGTAGAAGACTTGGCTATTTTTGTTGACTCGCAACTGGTGGCCAACCAGATAAAAGGCTCCTACGAGGCGAGACAACCTCTGATCAAGCAATACCTGGATAAGGCCAAGGAAATGCTCGAAGGGTTTACATCCTACAACATAGAGCATTTTCAGAGAAATCAAAACAAGAAGGCGGACGCACTTAGCAAATTGGCATCAATGGCATTTGCTCATTTAACTAAAGAAGTTCTGGTCGAAGTGTTGGCAGATAGGTCCATCGTCCGAAAGGAGGTGTCAGACGTAATACAGGAGGAAGACTCAAATTGGATGACTCCGATTAGAGAATATCTAATAAGTGGTATACTGCCGGAAGATCAGAAATTAGCTCGAAAGGCCCGCATCCAAGCACCACAGTACAGAATCATGGGGAACTATCTATACTGTTAGGATTTAGTAAATCCAGTTATTAAAGACTCGGTCACCTCAAGTATATGTAATCGTTAGAAATCTCGTAGTCATAGATTATTTAGTGTTTAGTAGTATTTAGTTATGTAACACCGTGGAGGATGGTCTTTACCCACTGTATGCTTGATCCACAGCCCGTAGGTGGCGACTTATGTAAGAACTATAAATACTCTCTACCTCCCAAGGTAGAGAGTTGGAGCTCATAATAAGATTTTTCTTTCTCTCACTAAAGTTCCCAACCTCTAACTTTCTCTCTCTAAAACCTCTTGTATACGGATCATTGGTTTAGTGTGTTTGTGAAATCCAATATGTTACAAATGGTATCAAGAGCCATGGTTTGATCATCTCTTACATATCCTTGGATTTCTAGTGGTTTTTAGATGGTTTTTGAGTTTGAAAAAGTTTAGTGGTTTTTGCATCATTTGGTTCATTTCTAGTGTTAAAGTTTAAATTTTTGGTGTACTTTTGTGTTTAGAATCATTGTATGTGCTTGGGTTTTGATTTGGTAAGCTTGAATCACTGTGGTTGAGCTTGTTTTGGATTGAAAAGTGTGTTTTTGAAGTTTTTCTTGGTAGCGACTTGGTTCTCGTAGTGAATTTCATCATAGCGACTTGCTTCAGAAAAATGTAGCGAGTTGTAGTGCTTTTTGGTAGCGACTTGGTCCTAGCGACTTGTCTATTGAGACAAGCCGACAAATAGTACAAGTTAGTGGATTCTCCACTACGGCTAGCGACTTGGTGAGGTTAGTGACTTGCTTCAGAAATTGTTAGCGAGTTGTAGTGTAAATTGTTAGCGACTTGATACTAGCGACTTGGATCTTAGCGAGTTGTTCTTTAGCAACTTAACTGTGTCTAGCAACTTGGTGCTTAGCGACTTGGTGTTAGCGACTTGGACCTTAGCGAGTTGCTCTTTAGCAACTGGAATGTGTAGCGACTTGGTGCACTAGCGACTTGTGACTTAGCGACTTGGTTCAAGAATTCGTAGCGACTTGGTTGATTTTTGTTTGTAATACGGTTTTCTCTTGATTTAGTAAAATCCCGTGAAAGAATCTATTTCCCGGTTTAATCATAGAGTTATAAAATCCCGTGTAATCTGTTAACATGTCTACCAACGTACCTACAATCATCTCCACTGTTGCGGAGGATGTTCAAGCAGCTGGTTCAGATACTCGTCCACCCATGCTTAACAGAACTGACTACGACTCTTGGGAACAACGAATCAGGTTGTACTGTCTTGGAAAGGAAAACGGAGTCAACATTCTCAAGTCTATTGATGAAGGACCTTATCAGATTGAGACTACAAGAGATTTAATTGATACAACTGCAGATGGAACAATGATCTATGGAATTGACAGACCAAAGACGTATGATGAGCTGAATGATAAGGAGAAAAAGAGATTCGATACTGACATCAGGGCTTCTAACATTATACTTCAGGGTCTTCCAAAAGATATCTACAAGCTTATCAATCACAACACTGAAGCCAAGGCAGTATGGGATAATGTCAAGATGCTTCTCTCAGGTTCTGAATTAACCAAGGAAGACAGAGAATCACAACTGTATGATGAGTTTGAGCACTTCAAAATGAAACCAGATGAGAGTGTCTATGAATACTACGTGAGATTCCATAAGCTTGTGAATGACATGAGGAACATCAAAATGACCATGCCAAATATTCAGATGAACTCAAAGTTTGTGAACAACATGAATCCCGAATGCCACAAGTTTGTCACCTCTGTGAAGCTAACCAAAGGATTGAAGAAAACAAACTATGAGCAGCTGTATGCCTTCCTTCTTCAGAATGAGAGACATGCCATGTTTGAAAAAAGGATTCTTGATCAGTTCAAAACCAACCAGGGAGAAACAAGCTCATCAAATGATTCAACAGCTTTTTACACAAATATTGGAATTACCACCAAAGCTTCTCAAGTCATACCCATGGGTAATGGTAATTACAAGCTCATCCCTGATCCAGCATATAAGCCTCCTGACCCAAACACATTCATGGAAAACCTCATCAATCAACTGTCTCTCATGGTTAGTCAAAACATGAACTCTCTCCCACACACCAACAATAACCTCAGAACAGCATCCAACCCACACAATCAAGCTACTGTCAGATATGGGAAGGTCATAGTACAACCAGTTCAAGAAAGGCAGTATGAACAGGGAAGAGGTGGAGTTGGTAGAGGATATGTGGCAAATCAGAATCGTGGAAGGAATCTAAATCAGGGTCAAGCTAAGCCAATTAAGTGCTACAACTGTGGTGGTGATGGACACATAGCACGGAACTGCACTTCTCCAAAACGCCCTCAAAATGCAGAGTACTTCAAAGACAAGATGTTACTAGTGCAAGGTCAGGATAATGGAGCTGTGTTGGATGAAGAGGAGTTGTTGTTTCTTGCTGAGGGCAATGCAAAGACATATGATGCAGATGTGGATGAGCAGCCAATTCAGGAGATGGGTCATAATCATCAGAATGCCTTTCAAGTTGCAGACTGTGATGCATACGACTCTGACGTCGATGATGAACCTACTGCACAGACAATCTTCATGGCTAGCATTTCTCCAATGGTCTCTCCAAAGGTCTCATCATCACATCAAGCTGGTCCATCCAAAGAATCAATCATCTCAGAGGTATTAAAACTATACGATGATGTTGATGAGCAAAAGATACATGACAAAGTACAATCAACTGAAACTTTTGAGTCAGATATTGAAAATATGGGTAATATCAATGTTGTCCCATATGATCAATATGTGAAACAAAGTGAAAGTGAGACTGTACCAAGTGATGCATCTTCTGCAGTCAATGATGACTGTGTTTTTGATGAATACACTGCATGTGCCCCTGATGATTCTGTTATCTCTGAACTGAATGCCTATAAAGAACAAGTAGCTATTTATGAACAACGTGCTAAGTTTGAGTTAACCACCCGTGAGCAGGAAATGGATGACCAAATGCGTACAACTATTAGAAAAAGTAAGTTTAGAGAAGAAGTATTAAAACAAGAGTTAAACTCCTTACAAGAAAAGCTTTCTGAAACTGCTAAGCAAAAACAAGAATTTCAAGAAAATGTTAAAATGCTTAAGCAAGAATTCAGTGCTAAGGAATCAAAAATTTTGAATGATTTTTCTAATCTAAAAACCTTGAAAAACAAGCTTGAAAATAAGTTGTACGTACAAGGGAATACCATTCAGACTGCTCACATGATCACTAAGCATAGAGTTCTAAGCGATAAGCATAGTATCCCCATTATAAAGGAATCCAACCCTGAGTATGGTAAGATAGCAAAAGCTGCTCAAAATGTAATCTATGATGGCAATGAGATTCTTAAACCTAGACAGAAACCCAGTTGCATTGAGTGCACTGAGGAAGAAAGAAAACTAGATGATGCATCTAGGGAGAAAATGAATAAGAAGCTTAACGATCCTGCGTGTAAAGAGAATAACATAACGATCAAACCCCATGATTACACTAAGGAAAATTGGATATCCTTGAACATGTTTAAGCCTCAAACTCAATTAACCCCTGAACAGATCTTTTGGAAGAAAGACATGGATAAGCTAAAAGTTAATGTACTTGTTGAAACAAACACTCCCCTTAGGAAAATGCCTATAGCTACTGTGTATCCTCCAAATACACCAATGCATCTAGTTCCTAGATCTATTGCCACTAATAGCAAGACCTTAATCAGCCTATATGTTGTTTATCAGCTGTTTGTTGATTTTGAGAAAACGTGTAAGAAGAGAATCACACCTACTGGGATAACTGAGGGGGAAAGGGGTTTTGAGCAAACTAAAGAATGTTATTTAACTGAGGTCATGCATTTCTTCAAACAATTAAAAGGTCAATTTGAGAGTCTTCAAAAAGGGATAAATTCATATATTGAAGAAATGGAAAAGGAATTTGATGCAATGATAGTTGAAGTCAATAATTATGAACAGGAACTCAAATATAATGAAGTTGAAAGAAAGAACTTGCACATCTTAAATGAGAATTTGATTTCGAGTTGTGTTGCTCAACATGTGTTTTATATTGTTACTAAGCACTCTATTACTGCTTCTCGATTTCATGAATTATCTATTGCATTGAAAGTTTCCCATGATCGTGTCATTGAGCTTGAAAACAAAAACTCAGAACTAAGTGAGAAAATTGATCAGGATGATCACGATAATTTGGTAAAACGTCTTTCTAAACTAGAAGTTGAACATTTTGATTTACAACTAAAATATCAACATCTTAAAGAAAATGTCAAAACCTCAAATATCAAGACATCCTCAAATGTTCCAGAGTTTGATGCAGTCTTTCAGATAAGCAAACGTGACGAACAGATTCAAGCTCATTGTAATACGATCAGAAAGTTGAAAGCCCAAATCTCTCAATTAAAGGGTGAAAAGAACAATGTGACTGGCTCCCAAATGCCTCCTCCTTTAGATTCTCAGTATTCTCAAACTTTTCATCTTCAAAACTTAGTTAATGCTTTACAAAAAGAAAACGAGAGTTTTCTAGAAGAAAATGAAAAAGTTAAATGACACTTTAAAGAGTTATATGATTCAATGAAAGTCACTCGTGACAAAAACAACGAAAAAATAACGTCTTTACAAAAAGAAATTGAGAATCTGAGGAGTCAGGAAAAAGGGAAACTGCCACTTGTTTTTAATGAGAATGTTGCATCAATGTCATCCTCAGACTGCAAATATACTGTGACTATTAAATACATTCCTCCTCATCTTAGGAATAATGAACCTATGTTTCACAACTATTGTGCTCACCTTAAGGATAGTCTAGAATGTCTCCGTGAGATCGTGGAAGAGGATTTCTTAAATAAGCCTCTTGATAGAGAAATTAGGTTTGCTTGCATTCAGGCCAAACGATCTCAAGAGCTGCTAGAATGTTTAATAGCAACATGTCCTAAATCCTTAGGTGCGAAAGGTAAAGTTGTGATGCCTTGTTCTATGCCTAGTGCCAAGCATACAAATCTTTCTATGCCCAGTTTGAAGAAAGTGAACACTAATGTGCCTTCAAGTAGTTCAGATCCCTGCACGTCTAGTTTAGGAATGCAAAAAGTAGATCAACCAACTAATGTTCCCATAATTCCCTCTACAGGAGTAATTAGTGACATTAAAGCAAGCGGGTCAAAGCCTCCAGGCAATACCAAGCAAGATAGGACCTCGCAAGCTAAGAATGTGCATTGGAAGAAACTAGAAGACCAACCTAGGAACTTTAAGTTTGTGTTGAATAAGACGAATCGTGTTGATTCTAGTGTTAGCTCTAAGCATACTTTAATTAATGCAAATTCTGCTACTTTTGGCAAAACATGTAATGATGATTGCGTGGTTTCTGTTACTAATCTTGAATGTGGTGTGAATGATTTGTCTAATGTTGTTAAATGCCCAGTTAAAACTGTTAATGCTAAAAATCAAGCTAAGAAGGCTAAAAGGCAAAGGCGAAAGAAAGTTAGAAAACAGTGGAAACCCACAGGAAGGAAATTTAGTAATATAGGTTATCAATGGATACCTACTGGGCATAAGGTTAATGAGTTTTGCCCTAAATTTTCTAAGTCAATGCCCACTAGAAAATGGATGCCTACTGGTAGAACTATTCCTTTAAGAAGTGAACATACTTTGAATAGGTCAAATATGGACACTAGCACTGCATCTATTTCTAATGAGTCCAATGTTTCTACTTCTGATGTGGGAGTTCCAATCACTGTTACTAACCAAATGGAACCCATTCTTGCATGGGGATCCCAATTATCCTGTTATCCATTCTTGTCTGTGTTCAACTGAAGATCGTTCAAATCGTTCTGTGGTACCTGGACTCAGGCTGTTCCAAGCATATGACTGGAGACCGGTCACGGCTCATGAACTTCGTGAGCAAATTCATCGGAACTGTGAGATTCGGAAATGATCATTTTGGTGCTATTATGGGTTATGGAGATTACGTGGTTGGAGATAGTGTGATTTTGTAGGGTATATTATGTTGAAGGTCTTGGACATAATCTATTTTCTGTCGGACAATTTTGTGACTCAGATTTAGAAGTGGCCTTCAGAAAACATACTTGCTTTGTTAGAGAACTTGATGGTGTGGAACTTCTTAGTGGAACTCGTGGTTCAAACCTATACACCATCTCTATCGAAGATATGATGAAATCTTCACCCATCTGCTTGCTGTCAAAGGCTTCCAAAACTAAGTCATGGTTATGGCACCGTCGTCTCATTCACTTGAACTTTAGTACCATAAACAATCTTTCCAGAAAGGACTTAGTAAGAGGATTACCCAGATTAAAGTATGAAAAAGATCATCTTTGTTCAGCTTGCCAATTGGGAAAAAGAACAAAATATCAAAACCCACAAACTCAGTAATGGAAGTTCTTCATACCCTTCATATGGATCTGTGCGGACCAATGAGAGTGCAAACGATAAATGGGAAGAAATACATTCTAGTAGTTGTTGATGACTACTCTCGATTTACTTGGGTAAAGTTTTTGAGGACAAAGGATGAAACAACAGATTTCATCATCAAACTTATCAAACAGCTTCAGGTTCAACTCAACAATATTGTTAGAATTGTTCAAACAGACAATGGCACAGAGTTTGTTAACAAAGACTTAATTCAGTTTTATGAAAGTGTTGGAATCAGTCATCAAAGAAGTGTTCCACGAACTCCTCAACAGAATGGTGTAGTTGAAAGACGAAATCGAACTCTTGTGGAAGCCGCAAGAACAATGCTAATTTATTCAAAGGTTCCAATGTTTCTATGGGCTGAAGCCATTGCCACTGCTTGCTACATCCAAAATCGTTCCCTTATTCACACCTCTCATGGAAAAACTCCATATGAACTTGTCCATAAACGAAAACCTGATCTATCCTACCTTCGTGTGTTTGGTGCTTTATGTTACCCAACTAATGACGGTCAAGATTTAGGTAAACTAAAAGCTAAAGCGGACATTGGAGTATTTGTAGGTTATGCACCAAACAGAAAAGGATACCGAATCTACAACAAGAGAACCCGAAATATCATGGAAACAATTCACGTTACGTTCGATGAGCTGACCGGTCAAATGGCTCTATGACAATCCAGTTCTGGACCCGCATTTCAACCTTTATTCAGTAGTCCTATCAGTTCTACTCTTGTTTCTAATCCCTCACCAGCAACTCCTTATGTACCTCCTTCAGAAGATGATTTGAAGAAATTATTTGATCCAATGTTTGATGAACACTATAAGCCAAATGCTAATGATATGTTAGTTCCATCAACAGAGGCTGCCTCTATCCCTGTCAATGAAGTTAACTCTTCAGTTTCAATGTCATTAAGTCAAGAAGCGCCTTCTGCTGATCACTCTGTCTCATCAAAAAATCATCAATCATCGAGTGTACACAATGGAAATGTTGCTGCGGTTACAGATGATGAAAACCCTTTTGCTCCTCCAGAAGATGAACCCTTTGAAAACATATTTGCTCCTGAGTCATCATCTGAACCATCTTCTTCAGGAGATATCAACTCTGCTACTTCAGTTCCTCAACAACAACCACATGACCATCTTAGAAAATGGTCACATGATCATCCATTGGAAAACATCATTGGAAACCTTTCCCGTCCAGTATCCACATGGAAACAACTTGCAACTGATGCCTTATGGTGCTTCTTCAACTCCGTACTCTCTAAGATCGAACCAAAAGACGTGAAAACTGCCATGAATGAAGACAGCTGGTTCAATGCCATGCAAGAAGAAATTCATGAGTTTGATCGACTAGATGTATGGGAATTAGTACCTGCTTCAAATTGTGCAATGATCATTGCTCTAAAGTGGATCTTCAAAGTAAAACTTGATAACCATGGTGATGTGTTGAAGAACAAGGCTCGATTGGTTGCAAAAGGATGCCGTCAAGAGGAGGGTATTGACTTTGAAGAATCATTTTCTCCTGTTGCTCGAATCGAGGCAATCAGAATCTTCTTAGCTAATGCTGCTAGTAAGAACATGGTAGTCTATCAAATGGATGTAAAGACGGCGTTTCTTAACGGAAATCTTAAAGAAGTCGTTTACGTCAGACAGCCTGAAGGCTTTGTGAACCCAGAGCATCCTACTCACGTCTATCATTTGAAGAAGGCTCTTTACGGTTTAAAGCAAGCTCCAAGGGCATGGTATGATACGCTATCAAAGTTTCTTCTATCTACTGGATTCAGCAAAGGAGCAGTTGATCTGACATTGTTCACCAGAAAGTCAGGCAAACATTTAATTCACGTTCAAATATATGTTGATGATATTATTTTTGCCTCGACTGACCCCAATGAATGTGATCGTTTTTCAAATGAAATGGGTTCCAAATTTCAAATGTCAATGATGGGACAAATGTCATTTTTCTTGGGATTACAAATTTTACAAAGTCCCGGAGGCATTTTTATAAATCAATCTAAATATGCAAATGAGATTTTAAAGAAATTTGGATTTGATTCTAGTGATCCTGTTGACACTCCCATGATAGAGCGTACTAAACTGGATGAGGACCACTCAGGGATCATGGTAGACCAAACAAAATATCGTAGTATGATTGGATCCCTGATGTACCTCACAGCCAGTAGACCAGACATTCTGTTCGTTGTTTGCATGTGTGCTAGATATCAGGCTAAGCCTACCAAAAATCACCTTGAAGCGGTTAAACGGGTCTTTCGGTATCTCCAAGGAACCATCAATATGGGACTTTGGTACCCGAAGGACACCGGTATGTCACTAACAGCCTATGCAGATATTGATCATGCAGGATGTCAAGATACACGTCGAAGTACGTCTGGAGGTGCTCAGTTTTTGGGTGATAAGCTTGTGATCTGGTCTTCAAAGAAGCAAATGAGTACTTCTATTTCCTCTACAGAGGCTGAATACATAGCCATGTCATCTTGTTGTGCTCAAATCCTATGGATGAGATCTCAATTATCTGACTATGGCTTTGAATTCAACAACATCCCTCTATACTGTGATAATAAAAGTGCTATTGCTCTCTCATGCAACAACGTACAACACTCAAGATCAAAGCACATCGACATTCGACATCATTTCATCAGGGAGCAAGTAGAAAACGGTGTGGTGGAACTCTATTTTGTGAGGACTGAATATCAGTTAGCAGACATCTTCACCAAAGCTCTTCCTAGAGAACGTTTTGAGTTTATCCACCCACGACTTGGTCTAAAGAGTCTACAACCGGAAACACTCAAACGTCTTCAAGAGGAAGACGAGGAGTAAAGGTCTTTCTTCATCCATCTCTTGTAAATATCTTTTCGAAAAGCAAAATACAAAATTACAAAACCTTCAAAAAGTAAATAGAAAAATATAAAACTTTCAAAAATCCATAAAAATTTGAAAAATCTTGAAAATTCCAAAAAAATATTGTCGTTTTGTCATGATTTTCTCGATTCGATAAATATCTACGATCTTTGTGCTGTCATTCAAAGAATGACATGGGACTTTAGATGTTGTTCGAATATTAAAAAAAAATCAAAAAATCAAAAAAAAATTTGAGAGAAAGAAAAAAAATGGTTTATTGACATTTCAGGAAATAACCCGCTTTTCAATGAAAGAACAGAGCCATGCTTTATCTTGTTTTTCAAAACTCATGCTCTGATTCTATAAACAATTACTTACTATCTAATGAAAACTAATTGCTTTGAAAAATAACTCGGACTCTATTTTTGAAAATCATCTGGACTTAACGTTTGTCAAAAATATCTATCTCTCAATCAACAAATTATGTCATTGATTGAGGGGGAGAATGATTTCAATTAAATCAAAAGGTTATTTGTCATACAACTGTTTTCAAAAGATAATCATGCATGTTTAATCAATGGAGTTTAAAGTCTCAAAATCCGATCCTTATCAGTTAAAACATTTTCATAATCATGTCACAATTCTCCTTAAAAGCTTTCAAAATCAATTTAAATCTACAGAGATCACAAATCTCAAATGATTTGATAATTGTGATCGGGGGAGAATTTGTGATTTAAATTGGATTTAAACTGATAATTCGGTAAATGGTTTCATAAGGATGTACAAGCTCTCCTTCCCACATGTGCCAAACGATTTCAAATTTTCCATGCACATGTTGAGGGGGAGCATCTATCTTAAACCACAAAGATTTGAAACGTGGTCAATTTATTTCAATGTGCAGTCTTTTCCTAATATGTGCAAAACATTTTCAAATATCTATGCACATATTGAGGGGGAGCAACTATTTTGAAAACCACATTCTTTATATAACTACTCTTAGATGCAAGCCAACCCCTCAAAGATGAAAATTAGTTCTATTACAATGATGCTTGATGCAAATGTTGAGGGGGAGCTCTTGTTCTAAAAAATATCAAAAACAATTTAGGTACAAAATGCTTTGATAATATATCACAAGTATCTGGATTGATTTTCAAATTGTTTTCAATTGGTTCCAATGGCAGATGAACAATACCAAATAGACCAACCAACTTTACTTTATGTATGGTGATATAAGGACGATAAGGTTAGGTATTTGTTCCCATGATCCGCCAGAACCGGAGGGATCTACCCAGGGACAATCCACTAGATAGTGTAGAAGTCCTTAGGTATATTGAAAAAAGGAGAAAAATGAGATATGGGAAGAGTGCAGACTAAGACTGAGCTAGTACTGGAATAAACCCAACAAGGTTCTAGTTATGAAGTCTCGGTAAGCATTGAAGGGGTTGAAGAATGAAAAAGAATTGAATGAGAAAAGGGTGAAAATAAATAGCCCTCCAATTATTCAACCTTAGGGCAAATACCGGGTTCAATTCATATGATACTGGTGGTTACCAAGGTAACATCGGTATTGAAGACAAGACGTCATGGACCCAGTGACGCACTGCACTTCAACTTCCCAAACCACTCAAGTTCCTCTTAAAAGGACTTGTTTCATTCTCACGGGGAACCGACATTATCTATCAACTTTCTCTTAGAGTTTGTTGATATTGAAGAAGGAGATCCACTCCCTAGTCTCCGACATAGGATCTAAATATGCACAATTGAGTCTAGAGCCACGAGTTCATCAAATAAATCTCTTTAGGACACTGTCATTGAAGACTCTCTGTTCCACACAATGTGGAAAGAGAGATTACATCTTATGAGTCCTACGCATTATCCTTGCGGTATTGCCAGAACATCTGAGTGATATGCAAACATATTTACAATGAAGATGGAAAGCCTTCTGGAGCCAACATCAAACAAGCTCCTGGTGGGTGGCATGTGAGATCTATCCCATAGATCAACCATGTGACAACTGAACAGAAACAATGGGGCAATTCAATCTTTTGAATCAATCCTGGTTCAGGTTATGGATTGACGGATACCTTTGAAAAACCGGTTTTTGTGCTTAAAAACTCTTCTCTTTAGCACATCAACTGTGTACTAATATTTCAAAATAAAAGGTGTTTATGATTGATAATTGATTTTCATTAAAACCTTCGTTGTATTGCAAAAACAATTTCTATTGAGCGATACACGATTGTTTTTCAAATCTCTTTCTATCAATCAGTGAATCTCAATTCGCTGGTTCACTCACTCCGTGTTGTCTTCTTTGAGACGTTCCAGTTTGAGAACAGCTAGAACAGCTGCGAAACCCTGTCAAGGAGATTCTTAGGAATCCTACCTAATCACAGGCAGTACTTGTACTGATCAACGGGGAACCGTGGGCCGTGTACCTCAATTCAACGAAAGTGATCAAAGACACTTTCGTACGCTTTATTGCTAACTGTTGTATGCAGGTACGCCCGACGTTTGTAGCTGATCAGAATGAAGCTGTCAATCCATAGCCGCATGCTCACACTACACATTCATCTCTAAAGAAATCATGATAAGTGCATCAATGACTCTGATATTTTCACTCCATGCTTCTGCTACGTTGCTGCCAATATCATGAATCAACGAAAGCTTCCGCTACTCTGATGAGAATATATCATGATCCAGAATGTGAGCATGTCGGTCCAAATGTCACAACATCACATAATACCAACACCACAATGGAAGAGTCGGAGATTTATGATAGCTGGTGATCTCAAAGCTGGCTCAAAACTCATTATCACGTGGATCAGTTAAAGACCTCCACATTAATTATCCAAACATGCAATAATGAAGAATCAATGACTACGAGCTCCTGAGCAAAGAACTACATCAAGAATGCAAGAACAATTTTAAATGTAATATCTGTTTGTGTTCAATGTAATTTTAAGATGATCTTGAGGTGACCTCCCTTAGGGGGAGATTGTTAGGATTTAGTAAATCCAGTTATTAAAGACTCGGTCACCTCAAGTATATGTAATCGTTAGAAAGCTCGTAGTCGTAGATTATTTAGTGTTTAGTAGTATTTAGTTATGTAACACCATGGAGGACGGACGGGTCTTTAACCACTGTATGCCTGATCCACAGCCCGTAGGTGGCGACTTATGTAAGAACTATAAATACTCTCTACCACCCAAGGTAGAGAGTTGGAGCTCATAATAAGATTTTTCTTTCTCTCACTAAAGTTCCCAACCTCTAACTTTCTCTCTCTAAAACCTCTTGTATACGCCTCTTTGATCATTGGTTTAGTGTGTTTGAGATATGTTACATATATCGAAGGTCTTTTCTGTCCCCATGGCTTCGTTATGTAGGACCTAGGCAAGCCGCCAACATTATTCAAGAAGTGCATGAAGGATCCTGCGGGCTTCACGCAGGACCCCGCTCCGTCGTTTCTAAAAGCATGAGGAACGGATATTACTGGCCTTCGATGCACAGGGACGCTGTCGAAATCATTCAGAAGTGTGAAGCCTGTCAAGTTCACTCAAGGGTTCCAAGGGTTCCAAGGCTACCAAAACAAGATATGACTTCTGTGACGTCCGCATGGCCCTTCAGCCAATGGGGATATACATCGTAGGTCCTCTGCCAATTTCTCCAGGAGGAGTAAAGTTCTTGGTAGTAGCCATCGACTACTTCACTAAATGGGTGGAAGCGAAGCCTTTGGCATCCATCACAGGAAGACACATGGAAAAGTTTGTGTGGGAGCATATTATCTGTCGGTTCGGAGTACCTCACATCATCATTTCAAATAATGGAAAGCAGTTCGCCGAAGGGGTAATCCCAGTGTTTTGCAGAGGCCTGAATATCAAACAATCCTTCACTTCCGTCTACCATCCTCAAGGTAACGGACAAGTGGAAGTTACTAACAGGGACATCATACAAGGAATAGAATGGAGGCTGGACTTTCCTTGGCTTATTGGCCAGCAGGTCCTCAATAGAGGCCGCTGGGTCCTTCGTCAAATCTATAAGGAAAGGGAACTCTAAAGCCGTTAAGTGATTACCTGCATCATCATACTCTTTATCATGAGTTGCCCTGTAGTAAGGAACTTCCTCCAGCTTCACCGGTTCCTCTGTCGCAGCTATCTCCTCCAAAGTGGTACACTTGCCATGGAATATGGCCGCATTCACCAGGTTCCCAATTGCAATCCCCACATCCTCGCTATGGTATAGTTCCATAGCAACATAGGGGATCACCTTGTTTACCAAGTCCACCCTATCCTTCTTCAGACGAAGGTTTAACCCATCTACCTTTTCTCTGAGC
The DNA here is from genome assembly GCA_019973895.1 of Chrysanthemum seticuspe. NCBI lineage: Eukaryota > Viridiplantae > Streptophyta > Magnoliopsida > Asterales > Asteraceae > Chrysanthemum > Chrysanthemum seticuspe. The sequence continues at coordinate 255,437,823 of BPTQ01000004.1, forward strand.
TTGATCTCTTGGTCCAACAACTTCGCCCTCTCTTGTTCGAGGCCTCCACACTTGGATGAAAGAACAGATATCTGTTCTTTATAGCCTAGGACCATTGAGCCTTCGACAGTTAGCCTGCTGCCTTCAGCCTCGCTCATTGCCAGTTGACCTTTGAGCTTTTCATTCTCAGCTCTGAGATCTTGCACCAAGGGATTCTTGTCAAAATCCTCCAAGGCATCCTCACACTTCTTCTCCAGGTCTGCATACTTCTGATCCCTAGCCTTCTCCCTTCTCAGCATAACATCCATTTCTTCTCGATCTTTGGTGACAGCACGGAGCAGTTCCCTTGTCCTAGCATTGAGTTGGTTGTCTATCATGCACTGTCGGACATAACTTTTGTCATGAAGGTCGCAGAGCCTTTCTATGGACATGTTATCCATCACCCCCTTCCACTTGGGTGGGATTACATGGCTCACGAGTTGGTGACAGGCTAGGGGAGAGGGAAGTTCTTTCGTTTCAGGAAGTCCTACAACATATATAAATTTGTTAATATATTATTACTGGTACTTAATTTTTGTTCACAGGCAAGAAACATTACCATGGATATCATCGCCGCTGGGCCTTTCGATGGCTGGAAATTCCACAGCCTTACCCTGGGCACTCTTTTGCCGGGTAGTTCGAGAGGGAGGAGTAGGTAGGATGAGCTTCCTCTTCGAAGCGGACTTCACAGCTTTAGCACTGGCACCTTTCCTGCTTCGGACCCTCTCACCTATGCCGAAGGGTCCTACGATGGCCAATTGTCCTTCGGAGACTGGTTCTCTGAGTCAGCAACATTCTCCACAAGTTGGTCTTCCACATCTATGAGTTCCTTTGACGGAGGAGCAGACGATACAGGCTCAATGGGCTGGGCTTCCACATCATTATTATTTATGGACACTGACGGGGAGCCCACGCCATAGCTCGTCTCTTGGGGATTCTTTGGAATGAAGCTCACCTCTTTTGCACCACCAGCTACCACAAAGTTTCTGAATGACATTTCTGCACGAAGGAGCAAATAAGATAAATATCAGAAAGATAAGTTTTTATTTCTTATTTTAATCAACAAAGTACATACTTTTTCCATCACAAATAATCTCAGGTACCAAAGGAGATCCCTCCCATCTTTCGGCAATGCCAGCCATGAAAAGAATTGGCTCAGGGAATGTTTGGCAATCAGCTGGATGACGAGCCAAACGCTGATACAAAGGGTTCCTTCTCACAGTATAGGGCAAGGGATCGTTGAACCTTTTTTCGTCATATTGAAATTCTGGGTTTAACAATGCAGAGTATGCCGGAGGGATAATGGTGTTTTGGATATAAAAGAATTTGCCTTTCCAGTTCCTGATGTTCGTAAAAGGCCTATCTATGAGAATGGGCACATCCCTTTCACCCCTCTTAGCCAAGGTCAACCAATCTCCTCCCGGGTATAGATTCAGAAAACCCCTAAGCACAGTCAATGATGGTTCGAACCCATAAGCTTTGCACATCACAATGTATGTCGTAAGCTTGGCTAGGCCAAAAGGGTTGAACCTAGAAATGTGTACCTCATAGTACCGGAGGAATTCTAAAATCAAAGGGTGCAAGGGTATCCTAAGGTTGGAGGTGGTGAATGCATGGGTATACAGGCCTACATAGTTTTCGGGGGCATCAAATATCCCTTGATTTCTACTAGGTAACATGATTTTATGTTCTTTTGGAATTGGCTAATCGGTGAGGAACTCTTTTAGCTCCTCCCTTGTCAAGGTGCAACCTTGTTGTTTGATTACAAATTTTTTATTGGTAGACATTGATCCTTCTAAAATCCACAATAACGTATTTGAAAAACAGATACGAAGGAACACTTTACCTTGTTTGATCGAAATCTTGATCGGAAGAGGTTTTAGTAGGTGAAAAACTTGGGCGAGAGATAAAATTATGCTAGGGTTTTACTGTTTTTACATTTTATATACCCCTACATATGTTAAATCTCGGCCCTACACGTGTCATGACTTATCCCCTTACCACCGGATTTCAAAACTCTTTTAAATTTTGAAAGGAAGTTTTCTTTTACCGAGGAAAAAGGGTGGTTAGGATAATTGTTTGCATTAATTACGGTCAATAGGTGCAAGACTTTTCATCTTCGTTTGTTTTTGTGACGAAGGGGGAGTTTCGTTTCTATTTCTGAGTCGTAAGCCATATTACTTGTTCGTACATATCACTTTCGACTGGGGGGCTTGATGACGTACCCTCCGATCAGGTCGAAGGACCCCCCTTCGGCCTCAGTCGAATTTGCATTACGAAGACCCAAGTCTTTCTTCATAAATCATTGGTGGCGTACAACCATTCATCATTGACATGGTTACCAGTTGGGAATCCGTCAGCCGAAGGCCTATGCCCTTCGGTGTCTTCTTTTGAAGATACCAAGATAAAGAAGAACCTTCACTTGGTCTTCCCCCACGTTCCCACTATTTCCTTAGCTTCCCCGCCAAGTCCGAGATAGTGGGGATGAAGCCCTAGCGGTTACCACAAATCTGGGGACGCCCCCCATGATCTCCTAAACATGTGCTAACACTCTCCAAGCTATTTTCATCACCTATAAATAGGTTGGACGATTCATTTCAACAGTATTTCACTCAACACAGTATTTCACATACTCCATATTATTTACAACACATATCACATACTTACTCTCACGCCGGAGGTGGTTCGCAGGGCCCAACCCCTGCGCAATCACTTAACGAAGTGTCTACTATTTCTTATTGCAGATTGGCTACAAGTTTGGCGTAAGCATATCACCCCTCATACCCTTCGATCACCATCGAAGGCCTGGTCGTACGAATTATTGTACAATCAGCATCTATGATATAAGCTTTAGCTAATTTCGCCAAACATACCAGATATTTATAATTCGGCTAAAACCACCCAAAAACCGAATTATGCAAAACCGATTTGAACCGAACCATTGTTTGAAAATGATTTTTCAGATCAAGCTTGATAAGCTTGAACCTAACTGAATTGAGTAAAAGGTTTATTATGGTTTGGTTTTAATGTAGTCAAATTAAAAACAAACTCAACTAAATCAAAAACCTAACTAAAATAATAATTATCATTACCAATCTGTACTACATATAAAATAAAAATGGTCAAACCTTGAAAAAGTGAAATGTTAAAAGTCAAAGGTGAGAGAAATGTATGGTGTAATTAATACTCTTATTAAAACACCCCATTACTTTAAAGTATAATAATTTATTCATATTGTACAAAACCAATTAAAAATATATCTACCAAATTAAAAACAACCAATTAAAAGACTCTTTACTAAAAAGTACAATAAAATTTTCACAATATACAATTTAAATAAGCTACAACATAATCCAAAATATAAATTAATTAAAAACACCAATTAATGTTATTTTTAAAATACCCTAAAATGGAAAGTACATGTTATTATACACATTATACAAATTAAGAAAACACACAAACCTTCATACAAGCTAAAAAGTTGACGGTACATATAGTTTTGAAAATCGGACCGGACCAACGGGTTCAACCGAGAACTTGTGTCGCCACCGGTTCGGCTAACCAATAAAAGCTATCCAAAAACGAACCAGAGAGGACCCGTTGAAAACGATACAAACTGGTGAATCATGTCTCATCGAGATCTATTTCTCCGGTTAATCGTCACAGGGTACTCGCCGCCGCAAAAGGAAACTATTAATACATATCAAAAACCGGGTTGACCCGAGATGCTTCAAACCTGGTGGGTTGACCCGGTTTAATTTGACACATTTTTTAACAAACCGGTAGGGTTGACTCAGTTTAAATCGACACATTTTTTGACCGGAACGGTTCAACCGGTTGAACCACCTGTAACACCCCCAAAATTTCACAGCGGAAGCGTTCGGGTCATGGGGTGCTACTAAATCAATATACACAACACAAGGTAATAAAGAATGGAAATTCTATTCCATTTTCAAGATATAGATTTATTTAAGAAATAGTTTTACATCATTGTTTCAAAGTGCGGAAGTAAAGCCCATAAAAATATATGTTGTCCCATTAAAAGTTGTATTAAAAATGATTGGAAACACTTCGGATGCCAGTCTTCAACGAATGCCTTTGCCATTGCCCATGCCAATAAGTAAACCTGAGAAAAACATGCTAAAATGTCAACACAAAGGTTGGTGAGTTCATAGGTTTAAGTAATCAAGTTTTCAAGTTGGACCACAGTTGCACATATAGCATCTCCGTGAATGACACTATATGCAAAAAGGCTATTACGCTAATACCAAGTTCATGCGACCGAAACTACGACAGTGTGCATGCATCTAGAAGCATGATAAATAAAAGCCCATCAAGTGTATTTCCAGTACACTCAATCAATACGATATGATATACGCCCGACGTTTGCCTATCCGGTCAAACTCGAACGGGGGTGTCATCCCCAATAGATCTATTCATAACAATCGCGCCTCCCCAATGGGAACTAACGGTAGCATAGTTGGGATTCAAGGTTGTTTCATGTAATAGTGTTTTCAGTTTCAGGTTCGAAAAGAGTTTTGCATGTTTTTCACCCCATAGTTTTATAAAGCAAGTAATAAAAGTAAATGTGGGGCTATAAACTCACCTTAGCAGTTCGGTGAATAAAGCACAAAGAGATCAAGTGTGATAAAGCAGTGGCTCCTACCCGGAACCTAAGAACGAGATGGCAAGTCTCAGAATAATGACATACGTTTGGTTTACGACCGAAAAGATAGAGCATTGAATATAAAATTCAATAGCGCGTTATTAGCGTAGGTTTATAAATATGACGATGTTACTGAGAGTTTTGTTTGTTTACTTTAAGATGTGTCCGGTTTCATATATTTATATACTTATAAATATATTTATATATATATATATATGTTTAATTAGTTATCGACTTAATAATTTTCCTATATGAACACTAGGTAGTCAAAATACTCGTTTTTATAAAGTTGTTATACGTTTACAAGTTTTCTAAACATTTTCCCAAATTTACGCTTTTTACCCTTAAGTTATAAAATGTACGAGTTTGGCCCTTATATTTTGGAAAAATGACAATTTGTACCCAAATATATTTCTCGTTCAGAATTTACAGTTTTGGTCCTTCAAAAATCTGTTTTTACAAAGTTTATCCAAAAAGTTGTATTTTCACTTTTAGTCCCCAAGTTTCAAAGTTTACAATTTTTACCAAAACTTTTAATTACCCTTTTAAAATAAGTTTTCCATAATTACCATCTCTACCCTAGGCTTTTACATGCATACGTACAATGTACAAAACAACCCTTAATTTTCTATAATTGTCACTTTCTACCCGAAAACCAAATATTTTGCAAGTTTAGTCCCGAAAATATATTTTGACTTGGTTAGCTTATTCAACTTTTAAGAAAGCTTATGACTAGCTTATTATTAGCTTATAAATTTGGTATAATATGTCATTATGGGTTCGACTCTCAAAACAAGTTTCGGGTGAGGTTTTAAAAATCATTATACGCGTTATGAGATTTTAACGAGACATAAAAATTAGTTCAAGACGGGTTTCGTATTACTTGGTTCATTGTGCATTTTAATAATATAACGAGGGGGATGAAATATTAGAAGATTCGAAGCGGACTTACAACACCCTAGAGGTGGCGACGAGGTCGAAAGAAAACGAATGAACGTGACCGAAAGGACCTTTGAATGTGACCAGGATAACTCCTCGTTCTCCTTATACCCAACAAAATGGCTTAGGATCCTTGCAACTTGGTTTCCTTCTTGGCCCATCTCCACAGTGGACGTGAATGTTGAGAGATGATTATGAGTGAGTGAGAGTGCATGCGTTTGTGTTTGAGAGTGTGTTGTGAGGAGTGGCTAGGTGGGTGGCTTATATAGACAAGACCAAGCATGGCCTAAGCAACACTTTAGTTCCTCCTTGAATGAATTTCAAGCAAGTCTAAAAAATATGAATGTAAACATGCATGCATACATTCGGCTGAAAATAAGGGAAGGAAAGAAAGTTTAGTCTTGTCAATAGAGTGGACAAGAAACATATTATACAATGGGTGATGAAGTAAATATGGTCCAAGCATGGTATAGGGAATTTGTTTAATACATAGGGTGGCTAAAAGAGGAGTCTTGTCTCCTTTGATTTGATCTTACACGCAAGAAAGCAAAAGTTGTGTTTGTATTTTCGTTACATCAAGGAAGAACAAAAGAGTATGTGTAGTTGTTTGGTTGACCAAGTAAACAAAAGAGAAAATCATGTGTCGTGTGTAGTAGTAGCAAAAGAAAAACAAATGCAGAGTTTGGTCATGTAAAAAAAAGAAGGTTACATGTTGTTCTACGTCGAGTAGCAGAAAGAAGAAAGATAAATAATATGTTGGACATGGTTTCTCATTGGGTTGCGTCTAACCAACAAAAGAAAATATATATATATATATCCAAAGTGTTGCATGTTGGTTTGGAACAAGTAAAAAAAATAACTTGTTTTATAATCCTTGAAATAAATTGAGCTTGTATAGTTTTTAGGGTGCGGTTGGGTTGGTTTGGACACGAGAGCCCAAGGTGAAAAAAAATGAAGTTGGGTCGGGTTGGGTTTGAGGCCCGATAGAAAATAAAAATATAAAATAAAAGTTTATTATATATAATTTATATAATAAAATATATATATATATAATCGAGGTCGAGGTGAAAAATATCCCGTGACTTGTCGTGTTCATAGTTCGAAACGAAAAAAAAAATGTAGCCACAAAAACCGGTACGGAAATTCACGAGTTCTTACAGTACCTACCCCATAAAAGAAACCACGTCCTCGTGGTTTACGATGCAAGAATCGTCGAGGTCGATATGGTGACGAGATGCAAGAATATATACTTAAAATGTGACGTGGGAAAAGAGGCTAGTCGTTCAAGAAAGATTCGGTGACGTGAGGCGATAGTTGAGTTCAAAACAGAAAGAGCAGAGTCGTATGAGGTTACGAAGGATAGAGCATAAGAGTGCCATAAGAGATCGTGACCAGTGACAGAGGTGGTTTAAATACGTGTGTGAGAATCAAGTAGTTGTATGTTACATAAAGAAATAACATAGAAACAGTGATGAGTTGTACGTTACATAATGAAATAACGTAGAGGTCGATACGGTGACGAGTTGTACGTTACATACAGAAATAACGTAGAGGTCGATACAGTGACGAGTTGTACGTTACACACAGAAAAACGTAGAAGCAGTGACAAGTTGTACGTTACATACAGAAATAACGTAGAGGTCGATACAGTGATGAGTTGTACGTTACACACAGAAATAACGTAGAAGTCGATACAATGACGAGTTGTACGTTACACACAGAAATAACGTAGAAGCAGTGATAAGTTGTACGTTACATACATAAATAACGGCAGTTATGGAAGCATATCATAGTGCGATATTGTAATAGTGGGCATGTTACACAGTTTAACATGGAAGGGTAATAAGCATAAGCATTCGTAGTCTACTCTACACTCTCCTTAAGTTAATTATTCCTTAATCTCATTAAGTTTGTTACATCAATATTATTCTCATTTAAACTTCGCGACCCAATCAAACAAGAACAGCCTTAAAGTTTAAATGAGAGTAAGCATATACACATTTAAACTTCGCGACCCAATCAAACAAGAACAGCCTTAACGTTTAAATGTGAGTTAATTAAGAAACTTAATGACTTTGAGAAATAATTAATTTAATTCAAATAAGAGCTTATACGAACCTAAAATACAGCAGTAACACATAGCACGACTACATCGTGTAGCAGTAGGCAAGGCATGGCAGACATCGGCAGCTGTGGTGGCGTTGAAGTGTTTTTAGGGAAATTTGGTTATAGTTTAGGTTTTGAAAAATACCTAATTCTCTATAACCTTGGCTCTGAATACCAATCTGTAACACCCCCAAAATTTCACAGCGGAAGCGTTCGGGTCATGGGGTGCTACTAAATCAATATACAAAACACAAGGTAATAAAGAATGGAAATTCTATTCCATTTTCAAGATATAGATTTATTTAAGAAATAGTTTTACATCATTGTTTCAAAGTGCGGAAGTAAAGCCCATAAAAATATATGTTGTCCCATTAAAAGTTGTATTAAAAATGATTGGAAACACTTCGGATGCCAGTCTTCAACGAATGCCTTTGCCATTGCCCACGCCAATAAGTAAACCTGAGAAAAACATGCTAAAATGTCAACACAAAGGTTGGTGAGTTCATAGGTTTAAGTAATCAAGTTTTCAAGTTGGACCACAGTTGCACATATAGCATCTCCGTGAATGACACTATATGCAAAAAGGCTATTACGCTAATACCAAGTTCATGCGACCGAAACTACGACAGTGTGCATGCATCTAGAAGCATGATAAATAAAAGCCCAGCAAGTGTATTTCCAGTACACTCAATCAATACGATATGATATACGCCCGACGTTTGCCTATCCGGTCAAACTCGAACGGGGGTGTCATCCCCAATAGATCTATTCATAACAATCGCGCCTCCCCAATGGGAACTAACGGTAGCATAGTTGGGATTCAAGGTTGTTTCATGTAATAGTGTTTTCAGTTTCAGGTCCGAAAAGAGTTTTGCATGTTTCTCACCCCATAGTTTTATAAAGCAAGTAATAAAAGTAAAAGTGGGGCTATAAACTCACCTTAGCAGTTCGGTGAATAAAGCACAAAGAGATCAAGTGTGATAAAGCAGTGGCTCCTACCCGGAACCTAAGAACGAGATGGCAAGTCTCAGAATAATGACATACGTTTGGTTTACGACCGAAAAGATAGAGCATTGAATATAAAATTCAATAGAGCGTTATTAGCGTAGGTTTATAAATATGACGATGTTACCGAGAGTTTTGTTTGTTTACTTTAAGATGTGTCCGGTTTCATATATTTATATACTTATAAATATATTTATATATATATATATATATATATATATATATATATATATATATATATATATATATATATATATATATATATATATATATGTTTAATTAGTTATCGACTTAATAATTTTCCTATATGAACACTAGGTAGTCAAAATACTCGTTTTTATAAAGTTGTTACACGTTTACAAGTTTTCTAAACATTTTCCCAAATTTACGCTTTTTACCCTTAAGTTATAAAATGTACGAGTTTGGCCCTTATATTTTGGAAAAATGACAATTTGTACCCAAATATATTTCTCGTTCAGAATTTACAGTTTTGGTCCTTCAAAAATCTGTTTTTACAAAGTTTATCCAAAAAGTTATATTTTCACTTTTAGTCCCCAAGTTTCAAAGTTTACAATTTTTACCAAAACTTTTAATTACCCTTTTAAAATAAGTTTTCCATAATTACCATCTCTACCCTAGGCTTTTACATGCATACGTACAATGTACAAAACAACCCTTAATTTTCTATAATGGTCACTTTCTACCCGAAAACCAAATATTTTGCAAGTTTAGTCCCGAAAATATATTTTGACTTGGTTAGCTTATTCAACTTTTAAGAATGCTTATGACTAGCTTATTATTAGCTTATAAATTTGGTATAATATGTCATTATGGGTTCGACTCTCAAAACAAGTTTCGGGTGAGGTTTTAAAAATCATTATATGCGTTATGAGATTTTAACGAGACATAAAAATTAGTTCAAGACGGGTTTCGTACTACTTGGTTCATTGTGCATTTTAATAACATAACGAGGGGGATGAAATATTAGAAGATTCGAAGCTGACTTACAACACCCTAGAGGTGGCGACGAGGTCGAAAGAAAACGAATGAACGTGACCGAAAGGACCTTTGAATGTGACCAAGATAACTCCTCGTTCTCCTTATACCCAACAAAATGGCTTAGGATCCTTGCAACTTGGTTTCCTTCTTGGCCCGTCTCCACAGTGGACGTGAATATTGAGAGATGATTATGAGTGAGTGAGAGTGCATGCGTTTGTGTTTGAGAGTGTGTTGTGAGGAGTGGCTAGGTGGGTGGCTTATATAGACAAGACCAAGCATGGCCTAAGCAACACTTTAGTTCCTCCTTGAATGAATTTCAAGCAAGTCTAAAAAATATGAATGTAAACATGCATGCATACATTCGGCTGAAAATAAGGGAAGGAAAGAAAGTTTAGTCTTGTCAATAGAGTGGACAAGAAACATATTATACAATGGGTGATGAAGTCAATATGGTCCAAGCATGGTATAGGGCATTTGTTTAATACATAGGGTGGCTAAAAGAGGAGTCTTGTCTCCTTTGATTTGATCTTACACGCAAGAAAGCAAAAGTTGTGTTTGTGTTTCCGTTACATCAAGGAAGAACAAAAGAGTATGTGTAGTTGTTTGGTTGACCAAGTAAACAAAAGAGAAAATCATGTGTTGTGTGTAGTAGTAGCAAAAGAAAAACAAATGCAGAGTTTGGTCATGTAAAAAAAAGAAGGTTACATGTTGTTCTACGTCGAGTAGCAGAAAGAAGAAAGATAAATAATATGTTGGACATGGTTTCTCATTGGGTTGCGTCTAACCAACAAAAGAAAAAAAAAATATATATATATATATATATATATATATCCAAAGTGTTGCATGTTGGTTTGGAACAAGTAAAAAAAATAACTTGTTTTATAATCCTTGAAATAAATTGAGCTTGTATAGTTTTTAGGGTGCGGTTGGGTTGGTTTGGACACGAGAGCCCAAGGTGAAAAAAAATGAAGTTGGGTCGGGTTGGGTTTGAGGCCCGATAGAAAATAAAAATATAAAATAAAAGTTTATTATATATAATTTATATAATAAAAAATATATATATATAATCGAGGTCGAGGTGAAAAATATCCCGTGACTTTTCGTGTTCATAGTTCGAAACGAAAAAAAAAATGTAGCCACAAAAACCGGTACGGAAATTCACGAGTTCTTACACCACCAGGGTCGAACCGGGTTTCAAAACATTATTTTTAATCCCCAAATCTTCAAACTTTTATTATTTTTCGTTTATAACCCATAAACTTTTTTTAAACACAAAACGATTTGTCGCTATAAAATCCCATTGCTATGCACGGCTACTCGACTAGTTTTTAAAAATATGTTCATTTTTTTTGTTTTTTTTTAAATAAAATTTTCTAGCCCCAAATATGTGGACGTTTCTAAATCATTTTTCTTTATTTTAACATAATAATTGTATCGTTTAGTATATTGTCAAGAACCCCTCATTTATTTAAATCTTCGACCAATCAATGCTTTGAGCTTTATTGCCCTTTTAAACAACAAACATGAAAAGCAATTCAAAATCTTTGTTTGAGATAGCATCTCACATCCCTGTAATCTAGAGGGTGAGCATTGTGCAGTTTGGTACGGTTTTTGATTAAAACTAAACTGAAATAGCATTTGCGGTTTTTACAAAATAAGAATCCATTATTAGAGGATACCCCGTGGGTATTAGTTTTATTGATCGAGGAGATCAGTGGAGAGTCAGAGGATACCCCGTGGGTATTAGTTTTATTGAATGCTTTGATGTTGAGGAGATCAATGGAGAGTCATTGAGACACTGTCAGATCTCAGTGGCTCCATCATCTTCTTTTGGTTCATTACTGCAGGTCAAGTCAGAGTTCTTCATGTACCTTCTCGCTATCAGTTTGCGGATATCTTCACTAAGGGACTGCCTTCAATCGGGCCTACATATACAAACTACAAATATATAATACTAACACACACCCGCATTTGGAGCGGGAGGAAACCGAACACTCAAACTGGAGCGAAATTCTTCAAATAAAGCTGAAGGCAGTTCCTTAGTGAAGATATCCACAAACTGATAGTGAGAAGGTACATGAAGAACTCTGACTTGACCTGTAGCCACCAAATCCCGAACAAAATGAATGTCAATCTCGATATGCTTGGTCCGTTGATGCTGAACCGGATTCGAAGACATGTAGACAGCACTAACATTATCGCAGTATACAAGTGTTGCTGAAGATACCGGAGTATTTAGCTCTCGAAGTAGATTCCGCAACCAACACGTTTCAGCAACTGCATTGGCAACTCCACGATATTCTGCCTTAGCACTAGACCGAGACAGTGTCGGTTGGCGCTTAGAAGACCATGAGAGTAAATTGTTGCCAAGAAATACACAATAGCCAGAAGTGGACCTCCGAGTAGTTGGGCAACCAGCCCAATCAGCATCAGAATATGCAACCAGTGATGTAGTAGAAGAGGAATACAACTGTAACCCGTAATCCAAAGTACCCCAAATGTAGCGCAAAATCCGTTTGAGCGCAGAGAAATGAGGCTCTCGCGGATCATGCATATGAAGACACACCTGCTGAACAGCATAAGAGATATCAGGGCGGGTGAAAGTGAGATATTGAAGGGACCCTGCTAGACTCCGATACAATGTGGGATCAGATACTAAAGGTCCGTCATCCCCCAGTTTAGACTCAGTGTCAACCGGAGTCCGACTGGAATTACAATCAACCATGCGAGCACGCTCAAGAATCTCTGTAGCATACTTGCGCTGAGATAAAAACATACCAGAAGAGTCACGTGTAACAGATATACCCAAAAAATAATTAATTGAACCCAAATCTGTCATAGAAAATTCCTTATGCAAAGATGCAATAATACGCTGTAATAATCCATCAGAAGAAGCAGTCAGTACAATATCATCAACATATAATAAAAGATAAGCAGTGTCAGTCCCCTGATGATAGATAAACAAGGAGGAGTCACAGCGACTGTGTGTAAAACCAATCCCAAGAACAAAGGTAGGAAAGCGCTGAAACCAAGCCCGAGGAGCCTGTTTCAACCCATACAAAGATCTGCGCAACAAACATACATAATCCGGATGCTCAATATCACGAAAACCAGGAGGTTGGTACATGTAAACAGTCACAGATAAATCCCCGTGTAAAAAGGCATTCTTAACATCTAGCTGGTGAACCGGCCAATGTCTAGAAGCAGCCAAACTGAGAACAGTACGTATAGTGCCAGGTTTAACAACCGGGCTAAAGGTCTCATCAACATCAACCCCTTCTATCTGAGTGCTGCCATTCGCCACAAGGCGAGCCTTGTAGCGACTGAGAGTGCCATCCGCCAAGTACTTGTGACGGAATAACCACATACATCGAACAATGTTGGTGTCCGTAGGACAAGGTACAAGAATCCAGGTGTTGTTTCTAATTAGAGCATTAAATTCATCATATATAGCATTTAACCGATTCGGATCGTGAAACGCAGCGTTATAGGATCGGGGTAAAGGTGAAATCGAAGACACATGACAAGCGTAACGAGGATTGGGACGGGTAGTCCCGACACGAGAACGTGTAACCATGGGATGAACAGACGTCGTGGGCGGGGTAGGGTTAGCATTAGGAGGGGGAGGTTGGGAAACGGAAACGGGGGCGAGGTGCTGTATAGGAGGGTTAGTGATTTGTGAGGAGGGAAGTATGTCTGGGGATGCCTCAGTGAGAGAAGGTGGAGAGTCGAAAATAGGTGAAATAGGGGAAGTAGGTGCGGGTGGTGATTCAGGAACAAGTGGGTGTGGGGATGGAGTTGGTGTGGGGGTGAGCTTTATGATGTTGGAAATGATATTAGGGGAATCATCCAATAAGTCATAAGATGGCTTCACCGTGGGGGTGGTGGAACCAAAAGGGAAAACTGACTCATCAAAGGTGACATGTCGAGATATAATAATTTTGTTGGTGTTAAGGTCTAAGCAACGATAGCCACGGTGATTAGTGGCATGTCCCAAAAAGATGAAGGGTGTGGCACGTGGGCCGAGTTTGTGGTCGGCATCAATGTGAGGGTAACAAAGACACCCAAAAACACGTAAGATACGGTAGTCAGGTGAGGTGCCAAACATGCGTGTAAAGGGGATTTCATTGTCAATGGCACGTGAGGGTAAAATATTTAAGAGATAAACAGCCATGTTGAGGGCTTCGACCCAGTAGTTTGGAGGTAGGTGGGCTTGAAAAAGTAGGGTGCGGATAAGGTTGTTGATGGTACGAATCATACGTTCAGATTTTCCATTTTGTTGGGAGGTGCGGGGACAGGAGAAGCAAAATTGTATCCCATTGTTATTGAATAATTTATGAAAAGCATGGTTATCAAATTCGCCACCATGGTCACACTGAAAGGACTTGATTTCACGGTTAAATTGAGTTTTGACAAAGGTGCGAAATAATGTAAATTTGGAAAAAAAAAACATCAGATTTATTAACCAACGGATAAACCCATACAAACTGAGAATAATGATCCAGAAAAATAACATAATATTTGAAACCAGACAGACTCGGGATTGGGGAAGCCCATAAATCCGAGTGAACAATATCAAAACAACTTTGAACTAAAGTATATGAACTAACAAAAGGAAGTCGTACGTGTTTGCCAAGCTGACAAGCATGACAAAGCACGGGAGATTTCTCTTTATTGCATGAAATTGAATTATTAGAAATAACACGACGTAACACTTCACTTCCTGGATGACCAAGTCATTGATGCCACGTATACTGACTTGTGAGGTAGGCTAGAGGGATGGGAGAAGGCTTGGTGACAGGGTAGAGGTCATCAGTGCTATCACAGCGGAGCAACACTTGACGGGTTTGAAAGTCCTTAACAGAAAAACCAAAAGGATCAAATTCAACAGTGCAATAGGTTTTTAACAATATGAGGGGTAATAAGAACATTATTTAGGTGAAGAGGTCGAAAAGGGGTTGGTAAAATGCTATGGCCAGAGTTGGTGACGGGAATTATGTGCCCGTCACCAATCGCGACAGAGGAATAAATGCTCGAATTAAATACATCACTAAGATTATTGACCGAGTCATTTAGATGAAAGGACGCACCTGTATCCATGTTCCAATTTCCAGGAGCGGGTTCATGAAAGGTGGGAGTGGCAAAGGCATGTGGTAGAATAGTCTCTTGACCCGAACCTGAAGTAAACTGACCAGTCACCCCAAGTGAAGACGGTGCAGGTCCAAGAATGCCGGACTGATTATGAACCTGCGCAGGAAATTGCATTTGAACTGCTGGTTGACCCTGGTATAATGGCTGTTAGACTGTCAGTTGAGGCTGTTGAACCGCCTGATGCTGAACTGGACTGGGTTGTTGAGCCAACTGATGGTTCATAAAGTGAACTGCTGTCATGGACTGTCCAGGGAAGGATTGGACTGCGTTGTGACCTGTCACCCCATAAAGAGTGGGGTTCATTAGCTGCGGTGAGGGACCAAGTGATATAGGGGTCACGTGCTGATGTGGTAGACCATATGGGGCATTGACCGGTCCAAAACCAGGTAGACTGGTGAAGTAAGCTACGGGGTTCACGCTGTTATTAGGTTGATTTTGATCTTGCACCTGATTTCCACCAATCGAACCTGTGCACCCCAATTTTGCAAGTAAATGTTGAAGACTTTGTAGGTCATTTGAAGATAGTTGATTGGTGGCTGTTGGGAGTTGTGGGGTTCCATTAGCATGCATACCAGTAACACCATGCGTACCATTATGAAGAAACTTGCATGAGGCACTGAAACGACACGAACCCTTACTCCAATTTAAACATGGTTTGTAAAATTTTTCCGAGGAGGATGATGACCGTCGAGGATTGTTACCGGTGTTGGCGAGTAAAACCATGGGTGAGGATGATGTAGAATCGGTCATGGTGTCGGTGCGAGCCTTTAAGCGCATCTTCTCCGTGGTGAGCATGGACCGAACGGTTTTGAGATCGGGAAAAGGATCTCGATGAGCAATGATTGTGGCCACGTTATCATACCTCGCGGGCAACCCTTCCAAAGCAAAAGTTACCACATCATCGTCATCTAAACGCGAGCCAAGGCTATTAAAGATTGTTGCAATGGATTTAATTTTTCGAAAATAGGCATCAATGTCCATATCACCTAGTTTTAAAGAGCGTAGCTCCGCTTTCAAAGCTATGGAGCGAGTCCTTTTGTTATCAGAGAAAATGGCGGCTAGGGTTTCCCAAGCTTCATGGGCCGTTTTAGGGTTTGCAACAACTAGCCGTTGTTGAAGGGTTTTGGAGATAGTCACAAAGATCTAAGAAAGAAGAATCGAATCTATTTTCAACCACTCCGCATCCGGAGGCGAAGAGGTACTCGGAGCATCTTGGCCACTCTTGATTTCAAGGTGATCCATTAGTAGGTTTCCGCGACAAAAATGGGTGAAGAAATACACCCATGATGAGTAGTTCATCTCATCCACGTCGAATTGTACCGGAATTATGTTATTTAGATTTGTGATTGCCATTAATTTATCGGAAAGGAGAATGGTGGGTTGAGGTGGGGGATCGATTACTGTCATGTTGTAAGTAATAAGGGAGGTGAGAGGTTTTTAGAGGAGCAGTGAGGGATAAGTTAGAGGCGACAGAGGTGAGAGGAAAAAGATAGAAGCAGTGGAAAGGTAGTAGGGTTTTAAGAGAGGTTATTGACTACTGATACCATGAAGGTTGTCATTGTTTTATGATTACAAAATACAAAACGGGACATACAAATACTACTAGAACCCTAGGCGATCATGGGCTTTAGCCCGAGCATAGGACATCGGGCCTACATATACAAACTACAAATATATAATACCAACAATTACTTCACTTGCTGAATACCGCTTTAGTAAGTGGTGAGACTTCTTCTTTGTCTCTGAAAAACTCTGAATATAACTCTGTGAATGTTCTTTCATTTAGGGACCCTGTTTTTACAATTAGGATACTTTATGTGTAATACCTAGTCAGAGACTATTGGGCACTAAATTGGCCCAGTAAGATATGGATAATTTTGAATAAAAACATTCATGCTTTGAGTCTGCCAAATGGTTAGAAAGAAATTATTGCAGAAGTGACAGAAATGAGTAACTCCAATGCTATATGAATTGTTTTGAGAAGGTTCTTGCTTCCTGTGTTGTGTATTTTGTGTGGCAAAAAAGAAATAAAAGGTTGTTTACTAAAGAAGTAACAAGCTCTGAAGTTATCTTGGCTATAATCATTGAGGGAATCAAGCTTAAGTTACTGAGTTTGAAGGTGATACATTCAACCCAGGTTAGCAGAGTAGCAAAAGAATGGAAGATTAAAATACAAATCCAAAAAGTGCTGAAGTCTTGGTCTGCATTTCGGTTTGCAAGTTAGTTTAAAGTACAATATAGATATGATGCTATAGGCTTTTGAATTTGTGATGCATAAAGCTGAAAGGACTGGTTGGTGAGCAACTCACCGCTATCTCATTTTTCTCTCTCCTCTAACTTACGCTCACTTTTTGGTCACCCTCTCTCACCTTTTATACCCATTTTTTTTTATTTAATTAAATACTTTATATTTATAAACTAAAAACGTAAACGTAAACGTAAATGTTTCGGAATTAAAATCGTAAAGACGAAATTAAAAATTTAAACGTACAAAAATTAAAACTTTTATTCAAAAATTAAAAACATTACATAAATTTAAACACACAAACGTACAGAATTAAAAACAATATATAGATAAATAAAAAACGTAAACTAAAATTAAACATTACGAGACATGTGTTCGACCAAATAAGCACGAATGTTTTGATGCGCTCGTGATGGTCTAACGTACCTCATAACTTGTCGCACTTGTTCATCGGATCGTGTGAGGTCGTCCGGTTGATGTGCTTCTTTTAAGAACCATTTGGGATATATCACCTTTTTCTTGTCTTTTTGAACCATATTATGTAATATGATGCATGTATACATCATATTCATTATTTTTTTTCTTTTTTCATCTGTTGTGCGGGATTGGCTAGTATAGCTCATTTCTTCTTCAAAACACCAAACGCTTGTTCCACATCGTTCTTTGTCGATTCCTGCATTCTCTTTTAGCTAATTCGCTTATGGTTGTCATCAGATGGCTCTGTAATCGTCTTAATGAGTGTCCCCAATTCCGGATATATCCCGTCAACAAGATAGTATCCCCATGCGTATGTTAGGCTATTAGTCACAAACGGAATCTCTGGTGCTTTTCCTTGTTTCATATCGTTAAATAAAGGGGATTACTGTAGAACGTTGATGTCGTTGTTGGACCTAGAAACACCAAAGAAAGCATGCCACATCCATACTCTTGACTAAAAATATATAGCGACTTGTGAAAAAATGTTAGCGACTTGACCTCAGTTTCATCACTTCATCAGTCCAACATCAATTATAACAGAAAAAGACCATATCAAAACATCATCTCATTATTACTCCATATCAAAACATCAAAACATCATCTCATTATTTCCAGTACTAAGTTTCAAACAAATCAATGACTCGAAATACGAATTGATTTTTTATCTCAGTTTTCTTAATTCATGGTTCTCAAAAGAAATATCAAGTCTACCAAAGAGTCTTTAACATGAATTAAGTTAATCATCATTTACCAAGATGTTCTTGATAATGTACGAAAATAAAGATATGATTTTAACAACTATGTCAAAACCATGTCTTTGATTCGTTTGACCCATGACTCAAAAACATAAATTACTTTCGGTGAAAACATCTTACCCGTGTCTTTAGCCATATTGAATCTGAAACCTACCTTAGAATCGTATGTGGGAACATGATGCCCAATCTTAAACTGAAGCCATCCCTGTGGCCATCAAAACCCTCGAACCATCCTTGTGGCGAGGTCAACATAATTATCAAGTGATGAAAGGAATTTGCACTTGTTTGGTTCATGATTCGTGATGTTGTTTCAACTAAGATAAATTAAAGTGGAATGGAGGCGTAATTTATTTGGAGTGAATCTGAGATGTGGTGAAAGAGTTTAGGATTATTAAGGTGTGATTGAAGTAAGGAGGGGGCGGACGATTATGTGAGATCATTTAGGATTGTGAAGGATTTTTAGGATATGGGTGTGATCCTTCTGAGAGAGGCGCATAAAAAGATTTTAGGGTTAGAATTGGTATGAGAGTATTAATACCCGAAGTATTAGGGTAAGAATGGTTTGTGAATGGTTTGGCCGGGTATATTTCTCATGGGCTGACATTGGACATGTATGGATCGGGTATGCATTTATCATTGATGGGCTTTGAATTGTTAACTATGAAGGATCGTGTGTGCATGGCCCGTGTGTTATTTGCATTTGATCATGCCATGTACCTACATCTTATACCTCGTATTCGTATGATGGGTTTGAGATTTCTTTTAAGTGGATATTGGTGCTAAGTATTCATCATATTATGGACTGAATTTTTCTTATATCGTGTGTATATGTGGTATAATGAGCCGCGAGTGTATTGGATGGTTGATATTGGATTTGAATTGGACTGGGCTTTATGGATGTCTTATCGGGTCTCATAGGATTTATCGAATGGAATGGGTTCAAGATAAGTGGAAGTTGGGCTTGATTTTATTGTTATGGACCTGGTCGTTTCGTGCTATATTGAATATGATTGCTTTTATGTGGAGATATGTGTTATATTTCGTTGGACATTGTCTCATGCTCGTGAATTTGATTTGTGGGCTGAGAGTTGTATTTGTGACTATGTGACTTGATGATGAGACTTGATATGATGTTACATCACAACATGAATTAATGGTTGAACTAAGTTGACTACGGGGTTGTTTGTACGATATTTCTTATCTGGATTTGAAGTGAGGTTTTCCGGGTGCGTTTACTTACGTTCATCTTCTTTCTTACTAACCTTTCGCGAAGATGACTTGTTTGGGCATTTATAGAGGGTGATAAAGACTTGGCTATTTAGTTACGTTTGTGATTCTTTCTCGCTTAATCCACAACGTAGCTATCACTTCGGTGTCTCACTCAGTTGAGAATGTCAAGAGGTTTGGTACATTGGGTACACCATTTCTTCTTCACAAGGATTAGTACAAGTTTAAGTAACAAATCTGAGGAATTTTACTTCATGATCAAGTTAGGGATATTGGGTTTACTTCACCAGGTGGTCACAGCAATTGCCGACTGAATTCGTGAATGATGTGTTTACCAATGTGTGAATTGGATGGTTGATGATATTGTTGATGTTGGATTATGAACCATTGATGAACCGCTGCATGTTCCCCTATAACAGATATTCACTGAAACCAAAGTTGTCATAACACGTTCAAGCTGACATTGTTTACGGTTTTGTCTTGATTTTGTAAAATCCTGCGAAAGAATCTATTTCTCGGTTTAAATCATAGACTTGTAAAATCCCGTTACAATGGAAATATCCTGGTATGAGTAAAGTGCATTTCCGGATCTATCTTACGGTTTATTATTGGTTTTGTAAAATCCCGCGAAAGAAACTATTTTTCGGTTTAAACCATAGAGTTGTAAAATCCCGTATTGATGGAACCATCCTGGAGAAAAGAAAAGTGTATTTCGGGATCTTTTCTGATGCTGGTGCTATGGTTTCTGCTTCGAAGAAGGGATAAAAGGGTGTACTTCATGAATTGGATGTGTGTTTGGATATTCGTCATGGCAGTATGGTTATTACTTGGTTTTACGGGGTTATGTGCTTTTAACCATGGTCAGGATGAAACCATTATCATAGTTCACTTTAAAGGTCAAAGGAGGCTAGATTTGAGCTTTTAACAAGATGTGACAACGGCGTTAATTCAGTATTGTTTATTTGAGGTTGAAGTGAAATATCACGGGCGATTGTACTTAGTATCTGAAGGTATCGGGGATGGTTGGATGAAGATTCTTCAAGATCCTTGTTCGAGCTTATTATCAAAAACGAAGACTTGGAAATCTAGTTATTGTTGGGTGACTTTTACCTTTTCTTTTACCACTTGGGGGAATTGGGCTCTTATCACCTCAAAATAACTATCACTTTAAGGAGTTACGTTGTAGTGCTCAGTGTCACATTCAATTGTGGATTTATCAAGAGGTGATGTACGTCTAATACTTGATGGTTGGTTGGTTGAAGAGTATAGAGTACTTAGAGATTCAATGGAGGATGAAGTCTCGGCACCGCTCTTTGTTACATATGTGCAAGTTTAAGTCACGAGTTCGGGTTAGTTTACTTCATGGTCAAATTCATCATATTGGGTTTTCTCCATCTGTTGTCATGACAAAGAGCCTACTGAATGATAATGGGGTGATTACAAGTTTTGCCAAGAGATGATGAAAAGAGAGAGATTATGACGTTTGAACACTACAGTTCAAGCCTCGTACTCTAAAGAAAAGAAAAGTGTACGTTTCAGTGCGCTTTATCTTCAAAAGAAGAGAAATCTTCTTATGACGTATGAACACAACAGTTCATCCCTCGTTCCTCAAAGAAAAGAAATGTGTACGCTTCAGTGCGCATTATCTTCGAAAGAAGAGAAATCTTCTTATTATGACCATTCTCATCAACATGCTTCATGCTTTTTCCATGCGCTTTCAATTATCAAGTGAACCCGGGCTACCATTGATTGTTTTCTTATTCTACTTGCTCAACTATAATGACGATGGCGACATCATGTGCTAATTTTGCGGGGGAGAAGTGTGAATTGAATACATTTGGAGGATTTCACTTATTTAGTCAAGAATGGCAACTTCGTCTTCAATTCTTGAGGGGGAGAAGAAGTGTGATAATTCTGCATGGTTGATCGATATCTGAGAATAAATGGTCAAACGGCTCCAAACTCATGTAAGAACCGAGCTTCTTCTTATCGGGTCATCGTTACATGGAGTTATCTTCTAAGAGCCGTTGGTTGACATCTTCACACAGGCTAATAAGTTTAATGACAAAGTGCTTCCAGTTGCTGGGTTGATTTCCTTGATGAACATCTTTCTGTTCTCGTTTGATTGGTAGGGATTTTATTTAAGGGGATTTGCTACATATATGTTAACGGGAATGCATTTGGTGACAAGAAGATGTTAACTTTCTATTCCCCATTCGGACAATCTTGAAGAAGGTCGAGTCTACAGTCGATTTTACATTTTCTGCTATATGATAGAAGACTAAAGACGAGTTGCATTTGATTATCAAAAGACTTCTTCTTAATCTGGGCATTTATCAAACAGATTGTCGGTTTAGGGGAGAGCACTAATTGGGGGAGAGTGATAAGTCGGATTCAATCCCTAATTAGATTTGCTCACAATGTACTTCAGCAAGTTGATTCTCACAAAGACTTCTAATGTTCTTCTCAACAGATTTCTAGTATACGGGCTTATAATATGTTGCTGATTCTGAAGTATCAAAACCAGCAAGGGGGAAGGAGACACGTATCTAAACGCGAGTAAACTTGATGAGCTTAATACTTCTAAGTGATTGAAGATATCCCGGGAAGACAAATGTCATTACCGCAGAGAAACTCAAGGTTTGACTCATGGCGTTTAGTGTTTATTCCAACTACGTAGGGGAAGTGATGTTAGAGAAAGTTTCTGAAGATAAAAGAGGTACACAAGTATGACATATTCAGGGGAGATAAATGTGTAACATGAGGTAGGTGTTATCAGTTACTCTCTCATTGGGAATGTGTATACTTCGGATTCTTGAGCTTCATACACATTCATCAGGGACGAAAGATATGAACATAGAGGAGGTGTTGTTCATTACCCTCATGATGTGTATTAGGGAGAGTTCTTGGATATTGGTGTACTTCGGATTCTTGAGCTTCATACACATTCATCAGGGACGAAAGATGTGAACATAGGGGAGGTGTTCTTCATTACCCTCATGATGTGTATTCGGGAGAGTTCTTGAGCATTATACAAAGAGACTGACTGCATCAATTCAACTACTTGGGGGAATTGTTCTCTTGACACCTTTTGGAATGGATTGCGTCAGACTTCAGTGGTTATGAAATTTGAGAAGATTATTTATGAGTGGGATGATACGTTGCAGTCCTTGTTGATGATATAACCTCGAACGAAGAATCACGGTGATTATTCTTAAAAGGAGCAGCAGGATCAATGATAATGGTGTGCTTCGTGGTACACCTGGCTAATGGAAGCTTGAAAGAGAGCTTTGAATCTGCTCATCTAATGGATCTTCGGTTTGGGGGGAAGCTGTCAAAGTCTCTTTTTCTCAAAGGCTCATGTTCTATCTTCTATTCTGGAGCCTCGGAAGCTTTGGTGGTGAATGTTTAAGAGATGACGAATTCTATCTTCTACGACGTGCTGCTCGATATCCTTATCTCGGTACTCCTATCATCATCTTCTTTAACTATATCATCTTCTCTATCTTTGTAAATATTTATCAAAAACCAAATACAAAAATATAAAACCAGCAAAAGAAAATAGAAAAATATAAAATCAACAAAAATCCATAAAAATTTGAAAAATCAGAAAATACCAAAAATATTGTTTTTCAAAGACATATCTTCTGGTATCGATAACATCTGCGGTCTTAGAAATGTCATTCAATAATGGCACGGGACCATAGATGAAGTTCGAGCAGGAGGTGTAAATATTTCTTTTCAAAACATGTCACAAACTATGGCTTACAGTTATTTCAGACTGTAACCCGCGCTTCAATATATGGCTTACAGTTACTTCAGACTGTAACCCGTGCTTAAACCATGGTTTACTATTATTTCTGATAGCAACCCACTCTTCAAGAAAGGAAAGTGCTACGCTTAAACCAATTTTCAAATATTCCGAGCACTTATCCTAAAAACAAAATGAGGAAAGTATGTCGAAGGACTGTTGTTCCTACTCAAATATTTTTCCGTCTAAAAATTCTTTAGAAAAATATTTGTTTTAACTAAATGGTGGTAAAAATGAGTTGCTTGAAAATCAATCAGTATCGGAGTTTTCATAAATTTGCAAACTCAATCAATGACTTCCGCGCTTTAAATCTTTTCATAAAATGAGTCATTGATTGAGGGGGAGAATATTTTTCAAATTTATATCATCCATCGGACTTATCTAATTATCCTAAATGCTTAATTGAAAATGATGTTAACCTATGTTGAAGGACTAGGTGCCTAGGATATGATTGTCAGGATTAGATGATTAGAGTTTGATGAACACATTATTCCCGTGCCTTTACATGATCTGATTGTTATGTTGAATTGACTTTAATTAGTCGATTGTTGTTATGGGTGATGTCGACCACCATATATCTTTATGTGTGTTCACTAACGTATGCAGGTATATTGGTTATAAGAATGTTCCCGATCAGGATCCCACAATAGAAGATGATTGGATGCCGAAAGGAAAGGGTAACTATATCTTGGGTTGACAAATGAAGAAACGGAGCTTAATTGGACTTCTATGGAGAGTTGGCATGGAAAAATGCAACGTAAGAGGTCTCACTGCATCAGCAGATGGTTTTCTTCATCAGCAAATGAAGAAACGGAGCTTAATTTGACCTCAGTTGGCATTAAAATGCAACGTAAGAAGTCTCACTGCATCAGCAGACGGTCTTTCTTCCAAGCCCTATAGCAACAACAGAAGCAGCTCAACCACCTAACGTATCTTGTGCAGGAAAAGTAGTGGATGGTACCATTTTTCTAAAACTTTGAAAAATATTGTTTTGAAAATGGAAAAGTATTGTTTTGAAAATAAATCGGATTCAAAGTTTTGAAATCAACCGGACTTTATTTTGGCAAATCTTAAGTGATTTCAAATTAAATATTTTCAAACGATATTTCATCAAAAAGTCCGGTTTGTACAAAATAAGTGGTGATCTAAAGATTTAATGTTATGTCATGGTATGATTTTTTCTTTAGAATCAAAATCTTACAAAATGAAATTTTTTCTGTTCTTGTTTGATTGTGAAATTGTTTTATTTTACTTAAAGATCTCTTAAAAACTATCATACCTGACACTAACAATCTTTAATGTCGAAAAACTATTCCTTATCAGTCATTTTTCAAAATCAAATCTTGCCACGTCTTTCCCTAAAATTTTCTAAATAATTTAAATCAACTGGGATCACAAATCTCAATTGGTTTGAAATTTTTGATCGGGGGAGAGATCGTGATTTAAATCTCTTATCTGTTTTAATTGAATTGATTTTAGTCCTTTAAAGGAACTCCTGCCTCCATGTGCCAAACGATTTCAAATATACAATGCACATGTTGAGGGGGAGCATTTATCCAAAAACCAGAAGAGCTTTTAAATTAGGCACATTTTCTCCAATGTTTTCTAAACCTTGTTAAATCACTTGGGATCCAAAATCTCAAAGGGTTTGATATTTTTGATCGGGGGAGAATTTGTGATTTAATAATGAAATTTGATAAAAGGTGATCATTTTGATTCAAATGTGCATGCTGCTCTCCCATATGTGCTAAACTCTTTCGAATCTCGAAGCACATATTGAGGGGGAGCATTTCAAAAGAAAATAAACTATCAAGGTACAAAGATTTAAATGTTTTATCAAAAGGTACCTTGATTGATTTTCTAAATGGTTTTCTGTATGGCAATGCAATCGTGGAAGTACTTTAAAAACCTCTTGCCTCTATGTGATAAAATGATTTCAAATTTCCTACGCACATATTGAGTGGGAGAATTTACCAAGAAAATCAAATGGCTTTTTCTATGAAAATAGTGATCAAAGAAAATATTTCAAAGTCCTCTTGCCTCCATGTGCTAAACAATTTCTAAATCATATGCACATGTTGAGGGGGAGGTTTTCTAAATGATCAAAACTATTAAGGTACAAAATGCTTTGATCTCGTATCACAAGTACCTTGATTGTTTTTCCAAATGATTTTTCAATTGGAAGAATGAACCGTACCAAAAGACCGACCATTTTACTTTATGTATGGAGTTATAAGGATGGTGAGGTTAGGTATTAGTTCCCACGATCCGCCAGAACCGGAGGGATCTACCCAGGGACAATCCACTAGATAGTGTAGAGTCCTTAGGTATGATGAAAAAAATGAGAAAAGTGAGATATGGGAAGAGTGCGGACTGAGATAGAGCTAGAACTGGAATAAACCCAACAAGGTTCTAGTTATGAAGTCTTGGTAAGCACTGAAGGGGTTGAAGAATGAAAAAGAAATGAATGTGAAAAAGGGTGAAAAGAAATAGCCCTCCAATAATTCAACCTTAGGGCAGAAACCGGGTTCAATACATATGCTACTGGTGGTTACCAAGGTAACACTGGTATTGAAGACAAGATGTCATGGACCTAGTGACGCACTGCACTAAACTTCCCAAGCTACTCAAGTTCCTCTTAAAAGGGCTTGTTTCATTCTCACGGGGAACCTACATAATGTATCGACTTTCTCTTAGAGATTGTTGATATTGAAGAAGGAGACCCTCTCCCTAGTCTCCGGCATAGGAACCAAAAATGCACAATTGAGTCTAGAACCAAGAGATCATCCACAATATCTCATTAGGACACTAAATTAATAAAGACTTGTTGTTTCACACAATGTGGAAAGTAAGAATATTTTAAGAGTCCTACGCATTATCCTTGTGGTATTTCCAGAACATCCGAGTGATATGTAAAAATATTCACGATGAAGATGGAAATCCTTCTAGAGCCAACATCAAACAAGCTCTTGGTGGGTGACATGTGAGATCTTTTCTAAAGATCAAACTTGTGACAACTGGATAGAAACAATGGGGCGATTCACTCGTGAATCAACCTTGGTCCAGGATTGGAATTGACGAATACTTTTGGAAAAACTGTTCGATGTGCAAACCTTCTTTTCTCTAGCACGTCGAATGTGTATTCATATTTCAAACACAAAAAGTATCTCTGATTGAAAAAATACTTTTGGAAAAACCATTCGATGTGCAAATCTCTTCTTTTCTCTAGCACATCGAATGTGTACTCTTTTCAATTACAAAAAGTATTTTTGATTGAAAATTGATCTTTCTCATAAAACCTTCGTCGTATTACAAAACTCTTTCTTCTAAGCAATACGCGATTGTTTTCAAATCATTTTTTCATCAATCAGTGAATCTCAATTCGCTGGTTCACTCACTCCGTGTTGTCTTCTTTGAGACGTTCCGGTTTAAGTACAGCTAGAACAGCTGCGAAACCCTGTCAAGGAGATTCTTCGGAATTATACCTGATTACAGGCAGTACTTGTACTGATCAACGGGGAACCGTGGGTCGTGTACCTCAATTCAACGAAAGTGATCAAAGACACTTTCGTGTGTTTTATTGCTAACTGTTGTTTGCAGGTACATTTGGACGGTTGCAGCTGTTCAGAATTGAGGAGTCAATCCAAAGCCGCATGCTCACAGCATCCACACTTAATTGAAGAAATCCTGACTTGTGCATATCTACAGAACCTGGCTCTGATATTTTTATACTATGCTTCTGCTACGCTACTGCAAATATCTTGAACCAGTAAAAGTTTCCGCTACTCTGATGAAAGATGTCATGATCCAAAAGTGTGAGCATGTCGGTCCAAAAGTCACAACATCACATGATGGCAACACAATAAAGGGTGATCCAGAGATTTACTGTGGCTGATGATCTCAAAGAAAGCTCGAAGATGTGGATCAGTTCAAAGACCTCCACTCAAAGTACAAAACTATGCGGACTTTAAAGAATCGCTACTAATGCACAAAGATTGCGGAAATTGAAGAATTGAAGTCTACGAGCTCGAGAACTAAAGACAAAGAACGAATGCTAGGATGCAAAACGTATTTCATGGGGTGACCTCCCTTAGGGGGAGATTGTTAGGAATTGGAAATTTCATGTTAAAGTGTCGGTCACCCCAATTATGGTCTAGCATATGTTAGCTCGTAGACTTGTAGTTATTTACGTTATTTAGTAGTTTATTAGTTAGTTTGTAGCGTAGAATAGTTTAGTGTAACACCGTGGAGGAAGGACGGGTCTTTACCCACTGTATGCCTGATCCACAGTCCGACAGGAGGACTTTAGCTTTGTAACTATAAATACCCCTTCCATGGATGGAAGATGTGGTGCTTCTAATCTAACCTTTCATATTTTTGTACACCAAGTCTCTACCAAGAACACCCATCTCTCTACTTTATCTCTCTAAACATGGCATACTTGTATTTCCATCTCCCAAGACCACCCGAATCATCAACACAATAATAGTTACGATCCTACACACTTATTTGTAGATATTTGTCTAAAGCATCAGGAACAGTGCCATATGCCAATTGACGAATTGCGACGGTGCACTTCATCAACGAGAAATGCCTTCTTTTCCGGTACAATCGACATTATAACTTAGGAATGGACAATGAATAGTTACTTGCCGAACTATCCAGTTGAGAAGAGATCGATTCATTTGGAACCTCTTTCGGAATGTACGTGCATCGTAGAACGAGTTCTCTCTAAAATTGGTGGCGACTAAACAGTCATGAGCACCATAACGATCTTGATATATGGGGTTTCTCGTCGGTCGATTTGCTCGTCGTATATTCCTAATAAACGACACCGCTCGTCCAATAAAATTAACATTCCGACTTTGGATTTCTTGTTCTTCTTCGGAGTCGGTCAACACAAACGTTTTAGAATTCATTTGGATAATGAGGAATGAAATATATTTTTTTGTGAAAGTAAGAATATATAGAAGATGTGTAAAATGGTGAAGTTTTGGGGTATTTGTATTTTGTGGTGTTGTATTTTTATTTTTATTTTTTATTTTTTTATTTTTATTACACCTGACGGAAAGTTTGATCAATGGGCCCCACTTTTTCAGCCGTTCAACTATGATGAACAACACACCAAAGTAGAGCATTTTGGCCGTGACCATCTTGTTGCGTTTTGGGGTGTCGTGCGTGACTGGGCTCTCAGGGAGGGTCACTCACGACCGCTCCTCTCAGTCTAATGCTAAACCAAACTATTAAATTGTGAACACATGTTAACTCTTGAGCACTATCAAAGTCTATTACTGGAGACCATTGACCATGATCGCAATGAACAATTATCAACCAAGGGTACCATGGTTCATGGTTTTTCACTGAATGGATTAGTTTTATTGATTGTTAGTACCGAATTAATCAGTTCAAGTTTAATGGTCAAATTCAAGGTAATTTTAAGATGTTCGAGTTCTAGGCAAATTTAAGACAAATTTGGAATAGTCCAACGTCAATTGACACCTTGTTAAAGCTTATATGCTAAAGGAGTATAAAGACCTAAATTCGTTCAAAAAAAGAAAAACGAAATACTGATCTGCTATTGTACATAGTTAGGAGTTAGGACCGGGCTTATGGGCTAGTCATTGGGCTAAAACCAGCTCTCTCCTAATAGAAACTTATATCTTGTAAAGTTGTAAGCAGAGATGACACATATCATTCGATTTTATTGTTTTATGGATATTCATCCGGTGTGCTACATTGATGATAGATTAAATCAATAATTGATCGATATGAACATGAGTCCGTATTATAGGAAGTAGAAATGACTCATCTATATAATAGACTTAAACTTAAGCTTAATCGATATGTACAAGTTTATGTACAAAATTAGACTTAGGTTGGCCGTAGTACGGAGGAAGAGGACGCGTCCTTCCCCGCCAAACCTCCCCCCTCCCCCCACATGTTGTGGCTGGAGACACCACCAACATCACAACTCGTTGTCCCCTTTCTTATGTGAGAACTCAGTGGTGCGTGGAGAGAGAAAAATTTGTATGTGTATGTGTGTGTATATGAGTATATTTGTTTTTATGTGAGATATGTATGAATAATAAAGTTAGTGGTCTCTCTACACGTATTTGGTTGTGATATTGGTAATGAAGTGAAAAGCTAATGTATGTGACGCTGAATTAGCGGTGATGACGTTGTTTGTTATTGTAACTACCTTAAGTTTAGGCCTAACTAGGGACGAGCATTTCGACCCGAATCTTAGTATCGAACCGGAACCATACCGGTACCGTACTGAACCGGTTGCGGTTTCCACTACACTATACGGTACTGGGACTATGAAATATGTGGGGAAAAAATTCGGTACCTTGAAAATGGTACGGGATATAAACGGGAAATCCCGGTTTAGGTTTCGAAATACAAAAGAGGTTACCCTTTGAATTAATTTCAATATCCAAACAATCTTATTAGTCACTCTCATACATACTACGTTAGAAAAAGACGGCCACACATCCAAATACAAGCTAAACCTTGTATGACAACCATCGACCCTGACAAACCCACCCAAAATCTAAACCGTAACATGTTATCAATCACTAAAATCATCAAGTTTACCTTCATAAACTATCCAATCATCATCATCAATAATATTTTAGTAATATTAATGATTTAATTTTTATGAGTTATGTTTATTATTAATAATTTATATCTTTGTTAAATACAAAGGTGAATATGTACTCGACATTATTCACACATAATACTTATATAGTGAGTTATACTTGTTGTTAATTAATTTTATTGTCCAAGACAGAACGGACATAATCAACAATATATATCTTCATCTTTGGTTTCTTTGGTTATGTTTCTTTTGATGTTAAAAAACGAGAAAAACCGAATATGTATTGTTTTCCAGTAATGGATGCCGGCACTGATACTGGAATCACGTCCGGTACGGCGCCAGTACACACTTTTATGCTCGAGAAAAAAACGGTACCGTCAATTCAAGGCCGGTTCGATACATGATTGATTGGTCCCGAGCTCAACCTAGGCGTAATATATTTTCAAGTTTTAAATACGAAAGTTAGAAAGGAAATGGTAGGGGCCAAAAGGCCATTTGGGTTGGGTCTTGAGATTGAGGTAATGTAGTTCCTAGTCCTAGAGGTGGGCCTCATAATAGCTACCTAGTGGGATAGTGTAGCTCTATTCAAACTTACATTCAAGGAGGTGAACTACCATCTTTATGATTTCCGATCGATTATTCGAACCTTTAATACGATTGTTGCCCAATGTTGGAATATTGCATTTACTAATTGCTCATGCCCTTGTTTTCATTGAATGATATATTTTATCTTAAATGATTACCATATATTAAGGTGTCTTTAGTTGGTGAAATATGCCTTTATTTTTAAAAAGTTTTTCACTAGAGATTGAAAAATTTAAATACTTGTTTTAATTACAATTTTTTTTTCTCAAAATTATGAGAATTTCATTTCTCAAGTTTTAACTAAAAAATTGAAAAGTTCAACTTACTCTTTTCTATTTTTTAATGTGAAAATTGTAACACAATCTAAACAAGTTTTTCAAGTTTTCACGTTTTTCAGAAAAACAATTCCCTTCTCAAAGAGAATCAAAAATGAAAAAAATAAGAAAAAAATTCTGCACTAAACGCAACCCTAGTTTTTGAATGTTTGGTTCTCATCAGTACTATTTATTAATTGAGAATTTCTACGTTTAGTACAAACTGGTAGGACTAAACTAACTACACATATAGTTTATATCCCATTTACATTGATAATTGCCTAATTGTTTCAATAAAGGAATGCTTGATTAGTTTCATTTTTGCTTCGGTTAAATCATTATATCCTCAAACCCATTTAACTTGAAGGTAAACATGCATGCATTCTTACATATAACACTAATTCCAAAAAGTCATTTGAAGTTACCAATGACTTTTCTTAAAATCATATGCACGAGTTAACTCAATTCGATCAAGATCACCTACACTATGAGTTAACTCAACTACAACAAGCACTATTTACTTAATACATGATAAATTAGTGTAATAAACATGCAATTGTTCGTAACTAATGTTTAAAGAAAGTTACTAAATTCGTAAACATGTCTTTGACAGCGGTATCTAACGTCAAATGTCATGTATATCATGAACGAAGTGATTGTAGGTTCAAATCACGACTAAGAAAGCGCATAACATACGCGTTTGAGTATACGATTTAATAAAGCAATGAAGATAAAATCAAAACTGATTAATATATAGATATTTAAATATATAACGTCGTGGGTAGGTCACATGAGCCGAAACGGCGTTGATTCCGGCGATTCCTTCATGTCCTTCTTGTCTTCTTCACCTTCACAGCATTTTAATCTCTCACCAATAACCATAAAGAAACTAATATTCTTCTGATTATTATTATACCACTTATGAATATATTGCACTATAGTAATTGCTAAAGACAAAACCATAGAATTAATTCAATTTATTTCATATATTCATGCATGCACAAATGCCCACATTTCTATTATACTTAATTAATTAAGTATATATCTTATCACCTTTATTTATATATCTTCATTTTATTTTTCCCAAGTTTTCTAGGTTTGAGCTCATAATATTCTCACCAAGTTTTTCTTATATTTTTCTTTATTTCCATCTTCTCAACTGTTTTCAGAACATAGCATATAAATTTGAATGAAGGAGCAAATTTTGGTTAAATTATAGTATTATACTGTAATACGTACGTAGAAAAAATATATAAACCAATTAAGCTATGCATATTTATTTCTAAACATGTCCAAGCTTTCTTTTTATGAGACAAACTGAAAGTATATACATATCTTATATATGTATGTAAGTATGTATACTGTGTATTTGTATTATCAAGACAACTACATAAAAATCTAGATTATGATACTAATTACAGTTAATTACTAGCTTTGGTTTTTTTGGTATGGCCATCTACTTGATTATGGATAACCCTAGCAGGGCAATGATAAGACAATAATAGTACCCTTATTTTGATTCTTGAAAAGTCATATTCGCCATAATTCATTTGCATTACTATCTCATTTATACATTCCATCGAACTCATTATTAATAGGTGAGAATAATACAGGAATTTTGCTTGTTATTTAAGTCAAGTATTTTTAATATAATATTCAAGTCTAAACGACTAAACTCTATACACACTGAATTTACGTGTGTGTGTATCATTTCAGTGCTAAGTTTGCCTTTTGCCCAACAAAATTCACAGAATATTAGGTGTTGATTGACAGGCATATGTAATAGTAGTTACCATGGTCCATGGTCAATATAATGGCTAGCTATACGAGCTGATTTTAAAACAGATAATAAATTAAAAATTGAAAAACTTATATGTAATTATATCGTAAGTTTACATTTTAATTTTTCTTAACACGATATGCTCGATAGATCGTTTAAATATGGTTGTAAATGACCCATTGTTACAAAATTTCTTAAGGCAAGATGGGACTCCTTAACGTTATTCAGGAGTTAAACTATTGAAAGCCTAAAAACAGTCACGGAAATACTGGTTATACCATGGTACTCAGAGATAAAAATGATAGAATTTTCTCCGTTAGCGTGAACAAAGATCTTTATCTGTTACCCGTTTACTAACTTATTAACCTAAGTTGTCTTGTCACATGCAACCATTCCGGGTATATATATACTACCATAATGCTCAAAAGCTCATCTAGACTTCACACTCATGCTGCAACCAAAATCGAGTTCGAACTCTCTTGCATGTGATCAACCTTACATATCTAACAAATAAAGAGAATGCTTAAGACTTTAATTTGTAACTTAGTAGGCTAGTATTTATGCATCTTTTATTGTCTCAATCGAAATTTACGCTAGAAGCACATTAAAACCCCCCTGGTATGAAAATGCATGAATCAATCAACATGTATTTAACAAAAATTCGTCACAAAGGTTAAATATTTAAGATCTTAATGTCGATGTATACATCTATGCATGGGCAAATTTTAAAGCCAAGATTAAATGTTAGGGATCTATATTACTTCACTTTGAAAGAGGGAAAGTTTTGTATTTCATCACTGTAAAGGAAACTTTGGCTAGCTGAGAGTGTAACTAGCCTATCGATCACTTACTCGTTGGTGTTTATACCATGGCGAGTCGCTCTATCATCTACCAAGTACGAACTATCATATTGACTAGTAATACAGCTTCTTGACCGGCATCCTCTAGCTAAAACAAAAACCACAAAGTACTTTAGATTGATAAAAATGTATTTGACCTTTGAACCATTCAATTAAGCTATCGTTTGTTGGGAGGAGTTAATTAAAAAAATGTAGTTAGGGTGGTGGAAGTAGAAAAGAGTACAAGTTTGGGTAAGGGATGTGTGATACGACAAATGCAAGGAATATATCCTCCAAAGCATTTAGAATCAACTACAAGACATTGAAAGCAAAGCCATAGAGACACGGATAATCAGCCGATCACCCCATTTAAATATATGATTAATTTATAATTTTTATTATTCTTTATTTTTACCTTTAAATAAACGCAATACATTTTCTTAATGAAAAGAAAAATCATAGACAACACTCTAGTTTAAAATAAAATCTTAACTCATTACTTGTCACAAAACTTTTGTTACAAATTCAAGCAGCCTCCATAAATGACACCTTAATTTCTTTGTAGACATGTAAGGTTGCCAATGTTGATCTAGGTGAGATTTCCTTTTTACAAAAAGAAGAAAAAAAAAAAAAAAAAAAAAAAAAATGATAATTGACAATCTTATTTATTTGTTTATAGGGATGGGTCTCTTTAGGTGTTCATACATACCTCTTTCGAGTTCAAATATTAGGTAGCGTGCTTTAATTTTTTTTTTAAATATTATCGTTTAAAATGTGGTTGCGCTTTCAAGTATACTTTGTTTTATTAGAATAGTTTAGATCATCATATTACTTTTTTTCAAATCATTAGCTCGAATCTACATTATTTATAATGGCACGGAGTAGTCTTTGCTCTTAAAAGATATATAAATTTACAGAGTAGTCAGCAACATTCACAAGCAACCAAAAATATTTAAATTTATGGAAAAAAATATTTATATAATAAACTATACCTTACACACACGATCAGTGGATTGATGAATAGAAGAAGAAGCCAGATTAGAGTCCATTTCCCGGAGAATCTAGAGCGCATCAGCCGCTGACCATTGCCTTGGTTTAATATTAAACTAATCATAATTACAATATGATTTGATTACATTTCTTATTATTTTTATCAAACTTTGATACCTTATTAAAAATATTACTAGTATAAAGCCAACGTACTCCAATACCATAGGGACTTGAGCTTTATTTCAACGTAAACAAGCTAATATTTTTAGTGTTAGAATTCTTGACCCATTTTTTTTGTTGTCATATATATTAATTCTCTAGAATATATCATTCCTTGTAGTTCATATTGTTTTTATTTTCTTGGTTGCTTAATATGTATATGAAAGTTATGACTTATGTATTTATAGCTTCCTTTCACTATACACACACTAATTTATGTGGCAATTTACATGAATAGCTTGCATGATTGTCATATCAGCATTCTTCGTTAGTTTTATAAAAAATAGTACGATTAGCAAGTCATATATACATGTCTCTTATGAAAAAAAATAATATCATACACGACAAAAACAAAATAGGTAAAGCTAGATACATGCATGCGGTTTCGTTGCATGATCGATCTATGCAGTAATTTCCATTGCTGTACTATATCATCTTTATCATAGAAATGACTATGAATTCTATGCCAAAGCTAGAACTTTAATATGAACCTCTCTTTGTCAGGATATAACCCGTATTTTCGAATATGTAAGTTAAGAACATAGAACCGTCCTTGTTAGTTTTAAATTCAAGCAATCTTATTGAATAGCAAAACGAGATATAGAATTTGTCTAGTGCATAAAATATGTCATTGGGAGGTCAAATAAGAAGAAAATTACAAGAGAAGAGAACAAAAAGAACAACCTATCACCTAGACAAAGTCATGCCTACAAGTCACGTGAGTTAACCATGTTATACGGTCTTGAGTAAAAATAGGGTTAAATAATTTATGCGTTTATTGATAATATATACCGAAGTGGGTGGGTCTCGACAGGTTGGTTGGGTTGGGGTAGGTTTTAAGCTTCTTTGATAGCATTTATTTTAATTTATGTTTATTCGTAGTACGTTATAGTATAATAGAAGGTGGGTATAATTAGACACGGAGAGGGAATATTGGTGTTGGGAAAACCAAATCTGCTTGCCTTTGAATATAATGAGACCCTCGCCTTCACCTACGGGAATGGCAAATACATATCGTCTGTTTGCGGTTTACGATGAATATACACGCTGTCTGTCGGGATCCCCTTCTTTTAGAAGTGCTTGTAAAGAAAGGATTAATTGTCCATGTTACTATCACGTTTTGATGAGTATACTAGTACTATTTCTGAGGAATAGCATTGACGAGACCTGTCTCAAAAGTGATATGAATAGCTGGTTAAGATGATTCGAGTGAAACGAAACGTTAATAGAGTAACATGAGTAAACAAAAACGCAAAATGCATTAAGCTTTAACGCATTAATTAACTCGTTTTGTCAATAATGAACTATTCTTTTATCAAGTAGTCTATGATCATGATATCAATCACATCTTTTTGCATGCTAAGACGATAAACAAATGCAAGCACTGGTAGGGATGACGATCACTACGTTAAACCAAATGGCATCTATGCAAAACGAGAAAGCGAGAGGCATGAAAGTAAAATGTAATCGACATAGTTTTCATGGTGGGGTGTGGCCTTAATATTCCACTTTGTGCTTCCTGTTTTAGTATTAAATGGTCCCGTACGTGCCCAGGCAACCTTTCCCTCCTTTCATCATTTCAATTTAAGACCATGGCCTTTGTAGGACATCAATTACTCAAAAGAAATAAAGGAAGGTATTTTTAAATATTCTAAAAGAACTGATATAAACTTATAAGATATAACCTATCTATATTCAAACGAGCAAACCTATTTAAAGTACATTGAGTGGATAGCAAACTCTATCATGAAATTAATAAATGGGCATGACAAGCTAGAGGCGGAACAAAAGAAATTGTTCAAATATTCAAATAACTGACTATAAGAATGTAATAAACTATTTCTTATTTCTTAATCGTGACCAAAATGATGGATTCATTGATGTTAAACGCACGGGTGTGAAAGCTACAAAGTTTAATGTTGTATCTACGATTAAGAAATTTGAATATCGCCCGAAACAACCCAACACTAGCAAGCCTTCTTCTTATAAGGATGCTACTACAAAGGCTTCTACTTCTAAACAACCTAATAAGGATGGCAATATGGCCAATAATACAAATGCATTTGAGGTACTAAGTGGTTTGAATGAGAATGATCCGGGTAATGTGGAGCCTAAGTCCACGTTGGGGTCTGCTGGTGGTAGTCCTATTAGTTCTCCAAACGAGGCTAATGTAGGGAAGTTGGGCAAAAAGGTAAATGATTTAGTTAGGTCTCCAAACGTGTTCGAATTCCCTGTTGTGACATGTGTGGTTACTACTCAACGGTCATCAGTGGGTATTACTCAACATGGGGCTCCAGGAGAATGGTAATCTAAGTCCTACTTCCTTAGCTAGCAAAACTAAAGATATTAAAAAGAAAATGCTTGAGGGGAAGCTCGTATTAGTGGGTGATGATGGAAATCTAATGACACCGAAACATGTGGACACAAGTACACAACCGAGTTCGTCGAGTTTCAGTGCTGAAGAAGATAGCGAGGGTGAAGTGGAACATGTTTCTGACAAAAATGGGAATTTTATGGCTTCTAAGTCAATTAGGAGTGGATACGGGACCAAGAGCTTATACGAACATGGAAGGACTCTAAGGATTAAGATCCATATGATTCGGATGATGATGATGAGTGCAATGCTCATGATCTAACCGAATATCAATTGTCCTTCTCTGACGCTTGGGATATCAAGATTCGCAGGCGGAAGAAGTCGTAGGTTATGTTTTGAGTTAAATGTAATCTAGTTATAGTCGCTATTTCATTCATAGAAGTAGTTTGCTTTTTAGGTTAGCCTTACCGCCTATGTAACGGGTTGAGATGTGGGATTCCACCCATCTTCGTTGTACTCAAACGTTTTTTGGAGTAATACATTTATCGGGGAAACCCTTTACAAAAATAAATAAATAAATTTATAATAAAACTATTTCTTATTTTTGTTTTATATTTTACATGTCTACCTTTAGTTTATTAAATTTGAGGGTCTGCTTATGAAATTTTAAAGGTTTGAGTGTTTGATGCTTAGAGCTAAAGATGGAGGTCAAAAGGGAAAAGTTTCTCAGCTATATATACTGTTGGAATCGCTCCTAACTCGTAAATGGAACGACATTGACGGGATTACATTTTCTATCTTTGTTAGCTAAAACACATGGGCTTGTTATGTCATATAGTCATAGTTGTATGTGTTTAGCTATAAATACCCTCCTAGACTTTCCTAGGAGGGTGAGACTCTTAGTGTAATCCTTTCATTTTCCTTTAATAAAACACACACTAGTTTCTCTTCTCTCTAGTTTCTCTCTCTAACTTGAAGATGGTGTTCTTCCATCTTCCAAGACCTCCCGATTCACCAAATCTTCCATATATTCGATCCTAACAGTGGTATCAATCGCCATCTAGTTGGGTGAAATACTTTTGTTTTTGAAGTTTGTTACTATACGCGTGGGTTTAGTGTTATACACTTTTCATACGCTTAAAGCTTTGATTTTTACACTTGTAAACTCAAGATTCTTGTGGTTTAAGGTTTATTTAGTGTCAAAGTTTCAGTTTTTAGCAAAAAGTTTCAAAATTTACGTGTGTAGATTAGTTCTTAAGCTTGGTTTGTTTCGTGTCTCATTTGTTACGCGTAAGGTGAACAGTGTTTTGGGATAATCAAGTTTCACACTTTCTTGTTGTTTTGGTGATTTTGAAGCTGTTTCATTATTAAAATCAAGTTTACAAAACATTTTTGGGCATAAAAAATCAGTTTTGGTGAATTTGGTACTTTCTACGCCTAGTAAAACCCTAGTTTTATGCTTAAGCATCTACGCCTAACAGTTTACTACGCCTAAGGTTTTCTTCATTTGATCTTCGAAGTTGTTGGTTTACTCAGTGTTTTCTTGCTTAGATAAGCCTAAACACACTTCGACTTGTGGATATCTTTTACACTTGGATAAGTGTAAAAGATTTTTGGGTAAGACCCTAGTTTTACGCCTAAGCTCTAAAGTTTACTAGTAAACACTCTACGCCTAAGTCTAACTTACGCGTAAGGTTCTTACTTATAAACATTAAGTTTACGCATAAGCTTAAGTTTAACCTAAGGCTTAAACGTAAGAAGTATTTACGCCTAAGCTCCTGTCTACGCGTAAGAAAGGAAGTTATGCGTAAGATCACAGTCTACGCCTAAGCTGGTTTCTACGCCTAAGTGTACTTTATCAACAAACTCAAGTTTCATTCGACTATAAAGATCCATCCTCAACACAAGTTTCAAGATGTCTCAACCACCATACTCTAACTACTTTCCTCATGAGTATCCTCAACAACAACCACAACCAACTGCTCAGATTACACCATATGATCCATCACAACAACAATCACAAGAAACTCAATTGGTTCCATAAAACACCAAAAATGATCAAACACTATACAGTGAATCAAATAAGGATGCAGAATCTTTCGATTCTTTGAATCAAGGATTTGTCATAATTGCTAGAGCTTTCGGTGGATTTTCTAACAAATCCAAAAATCGCATTCGTACCTCATCAAACACAAGAAATCAAGCTGTTGTTAACAATGGAAGAGTTGAGGTTCAGAACCGTGGAAATGGTCGTCAGATGGGTAGTGGTCAAGGATTTAATGTTCATGGAAGGAATAACATGGGTGTTCCACAACAACGGGTTCAAATGGTTGATCAGGGAAATGCTCAAACTGGGGTTAATGGTCTTCGATGCTACAACTGCAACGAGAAGGGCCATCTGGCTAATGCTTGCCCAAAGCCGAGAATAAGAGGAAACACTTATCACAATGAGGCTTTATTCTTGGCTCTCAAGGATGAAGCTGGTGGAACACTTGCCAACAAGGAACAGAGCTTCATGGCTGATGCAGATTCTGACGATGACATGGAGGACTTGCAAGCTAATGCAGCTGTAATGTTAATGGTAAACATGCAAGAGCTCCACATGAGTGACACAGGCCCAATGTATGACACTGATGGCTTGTCTCAGGTAACGGATCCTAATATACTTATACATGATCTGATATCTCCGTCTGCATCTGCATCCGACGAGGCACAAAGTGTTCAACATGAGCCTTCTACATCCCATTACGACGATAATCAAATGGATCCCGTAGTTACATTTGAAGATCAAGATAACCTTATGGTTAATATTGATAATCAAGTTGACTCTGTGGTTATATTTGAGGATCTAAATAATGATTATGTTGAGACTCAAGTTGAACAAAATGAACCTTTGTCTAATCCAGATTCAGAACTCATGAACTTATGTCAGACCACCCTTTCTAAATTGGAAAAAAAATCCAAAAACATCAAGGAAGCAAACACCACCTACACTATCCCACTTTTACGATATAAGATCTGTGTGTTTTAATAATCTTGATCTACTCTTACTTGGGTAATCATTTTGTATTCATATAGTTGTTATATCATTGATAACATGTGATATTCTTGTAATCATTTGGGTATTGATCAATGAATCCTGTTGACTAGTTCTTAATAAGATTGTTCTTGATACTGGTTTAGTTAATTAGATTTAGTTAAAATCTTGGATACCATCAACATGGTATCAAAGCTAGGTCTCTTGTGTTTAAGGGGGATTACCTTTATACCTGTGGCCTAAATGTGTTCTAACTACTACATATCTTATTAACTAACTTAGTGTTGTCTAACAAATCTTCTTACCTTTTAGTTTATGGGCATGACCCTTCTATCTCTCATTTAAAAGTTTTTGGTTGTCTTTTTATTATACTACTATTATGAATAATTATGATGAATTTAGTAGTAGATCTGAAAAATATGTTTTTATAGTGTATTCAAATATGGAAAAAAAGGTTATAAACCTTTTAGTCTTAGACAAAAAAAAACAATTTTTTTTTATCTAAAGATGTAAAATTTAATGAAATTGTTTTCCTTTTAAAACTGAGCAAAATATATTTTTTCTCTTAGAAATTGATAAAGAAAATGTTTTTGGAAACAGGTGTCACTAATGACATAAAATCAACAAATTTGTTTTGAAAATGATAACCAAACTTCTTACGACCCAATGATGATGTAGAGTGTGTTCCGGTGATAATGCTACATAGTTGAGTTCTCATAAATGAGAGTGATGATGACTTTGTTGCAACTTCTATAAAAGATAATACACACCTTGAGGGCAATGATACTTCTTTATTTCTCGAAAATCATTTTGTTGAGGATTTTCTGTTGAAATTAAATTAAATTGTGATATAGACAACAATAATTCTTATAATATTTCAGTACAAACTGTGAGAAGATCTAGAACTTCTAAACTTCCTCAAAGGTTAGATTGTTTTGTTATAGAAGAAAATTTTAAGTATGGTGTAGAAAAAGTGGTTAATTATTCTAATTGGAATTATGAGAATTTTTATTTTATTTATAGCCTTACAAAAAGTATTGAATCTACTTGTTGCAAAAGGCTAATTCTGATTGTAACTGAGTTGATGCTTTGAATAAAAAAATATAGGCTTTGAATACAAATTATACATGAGATATAACTGATTTACTATTTGGTAGAAAACCAATGTAAATTGATTTATAAAATTAAGTAGAAATCAAATGAATAAATTGAAAGATATAAAGTATATTAGTTGCTAAGACCATGGACGGGGGATATGTAGGGCAGGGAGGGGTGGTCATCCCTCTAATATTTTGTGTTTTTATTATATATTTATATCCGATTTATAAAGTTGTAAGGTATTTATGCGTTATTTTATATTTTGGCTCCTTTTAAAATTTGTATTAGTGATTTCGGCAACCCTGATTCACATGTTCAAGCTTCGTCGTTGGCTAAGACTTTATCCATAGAGAAGGCATTGATTATGATAAAAAAAAAATTATGTTGTTATGATGACCAATGTTAGACGTTTAATTGTATTATCTGTTAAAAAAATGGCCATTATCTCAACTTTATGATAATCATGCTTTTCTGTATGGTGAATTAGATGGAGATGTTTATATGTCTATACAATATGGGTTTTCTAATACCGAGCTTGTAAAATCCTTGTAAACATGAAGCGAAAAACCTGTGTGTATACTTAAAGAAAAAGGCTTTGTGCATAGTTGAATGATCATGCTTTACTAACTAAAACAGAGAATCTTGTGTTTATCGATATTTTTATATATGTATATGACATTGTGATTACTGGAAACAATTTGATGAAACAAAAAATTTTAAAAATTCTATGAAATCTAAGTGTAAGTTAAGGATTTAGAAATTTGAAGTATTTTTTTAGAATTGATCTCCTCAACATAGATGATAACCGATTATCTCAAAGAAAGTATTGACATGAATTGTTACAAAATTTGGTCTGTTAGGTTCCAAATCTTTTTCCACTCCTACGGAACCAAATTATTTTTATCTTTGAAACCCACTCATGATGATCCTTTACCTAAAAAAATAATGGTTATAAGAAATTACTTGGAAAACTAATATACTTAACCCATACTAGACCTAATATATCTTGTTCTATTCACAATTTTGCACCATATATGCATTCTCTTTTTAAATCTCATTTGCGGTGTGCTTTAAATGTTCTAAGATATCTAAAAAGATCTAGAGGTAACGTGATAAGGTACACGTATACTAATAATAAAACCAGTCTAAAAGGATATTGTGATGCAGACCGAGCAAAGTCCTTAAAAACTAAAAAATAGTTTCAGGTTATTGTATCTTTCTTAATCATTTATTGGTTTCTTGAAAAAGCAAGAAACAAACCACTCTGTTAAAGTCTTCCCTTAAAACAGAATATAGATATGTGGATTCTCCTTGTAGAAAGTATTGACATGAATTGTTACAAAATTTGGTCTGTTAGGTTCCAAATCTTTTTCCACTCCTACGGAACCAAATTATTTTTATCTTTGAAACCTACTCATGATGATCCTTTACTTGAAAAAAATAATGGTTATAAAAAATTACTTGGAAAAC
Source organism: Chrysanthemum seticuspe (assembly GCA_019973895.1). Taxonomy (NCBI): domain Eukaryota; kingdom Viridiplantae; phylum Streptophyta; class Magnoliopsida; order Asterales; family Asteraceae; genus Chrysanthemum; species Chrysanthemum seticuspe. The sequence goes on from BPTQ01000004.1 coordinate 255,480,469, forward strand.
TAATATACTTAACCAATGCTAGACCTAATATATCTTGTTCTATTCACAATTTTGCACCATATATGCATTCTCTTTTTAAATCTCATTTGCGGTGTGCTTTAAATGTTCTAAGACATCTAAAAAGATCTAGAGGTAAGGTGATAAGGTACATGTATACTAATAATAAAACCAGTCTAAAAGGATATTGTGATGAAGACCGAGCAAAGTCCTTAAAAACTAAAAAATAGTTTCAGGTTATTGTATCTTTCTTAATCATTTATTGGTTTCTTGAAAACGCAAGAAACAAACCACTCTGTTAAAGTCTTCCCTTAAAACAAAATATAGATCTGTGGATTCTCCTTGTAGAACACTAGAAGAGGGGTTGAATAGTTTTACTGATTAAAATTTTGTTTTAAAACTTTTAGATTGACTTTGTCAATCTATTTTGGTGTGTGTGGATATTGATAGTGAATAAAAAAAATTACGAGATAAAGAAAGAAAGACACAATTATAACACAAGTATTTATAATGGTTCTGCTACAAGGTCACCTTCATTTCCTTACTCCACTCCTCGAGTACCCAACTCGAGATTTCGTAAACACTACACAACACAAGCTCCTTTAACCGGCGTAGAAGCCTCCCAACGTTGCTTACACTTTTTCCAGTACAAAGCAAAATATCGGGTTCTTCCACAATAAAGAACCAAAGCTATGTCGCCTACACTTTATCCCGTACAAGGCTAGATACCGGGTTCTTCCACAATGTAGAACCAAACCAAGGTCTCTTACCCTTTATCCGGTACACGGCTAGATACCGAGTTCCTTTACAATGGAGGTACTAATCCAACCACCACTAGTTAACACAACACACTTATGACATACTTGAGAGGAATCAACAACACGAGACACTTTTGTGATCTTGTGATGATGATGAAGTCTAGCACCCATGTCTTCGAGCTTGCAAGTCTTCTATTCTAATCATCATGATCTCGCCTGTTAGGTTCCCATATTAGTAACACAAGCATCAATATAAGAAATAGATAAGAAGAGATCGGATGAACAATAAACCAAACACACGCGTATGATAATAAGGAAGAGTTATGCGTAAGGTGAATGATAAAATGAACAACCAACCCTCAAGTGAGGGTTTACAAGAGGTATATATAGGAGGGAACTAGGGCAACACTCCAAGTTCCCATCCTTTTACTTATTGGGCTTGGCCTAGGCTTATGGGCTTTCTACATAAGCCTAGCCTTGATTACTAACATAAAAGCTATATTAAGCTAACTATTACATATGAATCACTAACACTTGAAATATAGTTTAGGAGTGATTCCAACAATCTCCCCCTAAGTGTTATTGATGAATGATAGAGTGAGAAACAATGTAGGTGCTGATGTAATAGTATCTTTGACGTCTTCTGACATTCTTCTTTCTTGTGAGAAGAAGTGCCTTGATTCGAACAATCTCCCCAGTGTAGGCATCTTGTAACTTTTGAAGTATTATGCTTTGACGTCATTTGATTTCTTTGTTCTTTAGTTCTTTGTTCTTTGTGATGGTAGTGATAGTATGTTGTTGTAGTCTGCATCAGGTCTGCTTCGTTGCTCCAGTGTCTCCACGTCTTTCTTCAACATAATCAAACGCTCATTTAACGTTGGATTTCAGTACTGATGTAGTTCTCTTAGTCTTTAAACTTTGTAGATTCTTTGACTTGACGAAGAATCATTCTGACTTTTGTGTTGCCTTTTGAGAGAACTTGCATTAGTGATGATGTTGGTATGAGCATGTGAAGAATCTCCACGATCAGTCCGCTCCAGAGCTTCCATAAGAGGAAAACATACACACGGTTAGTAATAAGCGGATTCCGGCACTTACAAGTTTGAATTTCGAGGGTGTTAACAGCATAGTGTGAAAACACATCTCTAATTCTCACAAAGGTCGTTCCTGAACTGGAGTACCACAAGTGAGATAACACGATGTACCGAAGTACACCTATAGTTCAGATGAGTCGCTGAGGTACACCGAAGCATCACCTCACAACTGTAGACCGTTTGAGACACACTAAGCATAATCCACGAGGAGTTACCGAAGTGACCTGCTGTCAGGGCTGTTTGATGTTGACCCTGGCAGGAGTTTCCATTCAATCACTGAGGATCACATATGTGAACCTCTCATAAATGTTCTCGACAGATTGCTAAGATCTGTGAAGGACACGATAATATATCACTTGCGTTCTTATTGTTGAACGACAAGTGATGAATTGTCAAGTGTACCTAAGAGATCTTTTGATGAATCTCGTGGCTCTAGACTCAATAGTGCACTTTGATTTTCCTGAGCGGAGACTAGGGAGAGGGTCTCCTTCTTCAATACCAGCAATCTCTAAGAGAAAGCCGATAGTTTACGTAGGGTTCCCTGTGAGAATGAAACAAGCTTCTGTTGGGAGAAACTTGAGTGGCTAAGAAGGTTTAGTGCATGCGTCACTGGGTCCATGACGACTTTTAATCTTCAATACCAGTGTCACTAAGTGACAACCAGTAGCATATGAATTGAACCCGGTGTCTGCTCTAAGTTGAATAATCTGAAGGGCTATTTCTTTTCACCCTTTTCTTTGCTTTTCCTTTTAATTCTTCAACTCCTTCTTTCTCCGATTCTCATTTTCTCCTTTTTATAATAATACCTAAGGACTTCTAAGTACTAACTATTTGTGATGTCCTTGGGTAGATCCCTCCGGCTCTGGCGGATCATAAGACGGTTATTCCTAACCTTAGTCACCTTATAACACCATGACTAACCTATGTTGCCATAAAACCATTTCTTGAAAATCTCTCAAAGTGGTTATGATTGAAAAACATTTTGTACCACTGTAAGAGTTTGATCATTTGTAGAAATACTCCCCCTCCACACGTGCTTAAGTGTTTTGACAGAAATTTGCACGGTGAGAGAAGAGCGTGCACTTTTGAATTGATCGACTCAAGATAGACAATCCCCCATGAGACACGGTTACGTTGCATAGTTAAAGAGTTACATTGTCAGCTTTTAGGTGACAACTAGCTCTAATAACTACCTTGAAGGTGTGGACAAACCTCGAAAGGTTGTCAAACCCGTCAAAGTTCATGTTTATCAAGAGCTTCTCGAATAGGTACAATTTACTTGGATAAGTCTTTGGAAGACAAATCTTTTCAATGTATGACTGTTCAGATCCCGTCAATTCATGGGTTAAGTCTTTTCACACGACGATTCAATAGCAAATCAACATATTTCTTATCACAATAATTTTCTCCCCCTCAAAAATGGCATATAAATGTTATTTTTGATAACGTTTTGATATTAAATATGACCATTTTGAGTTTTGTGGGAAGATTATCACGAAAAACAATTTTGTGAACAAATTTTTTAGCAAATACTCCCCCTCAATAAGTAATACTAACTTTTGAGGTTTTGAAAAACGTAAGGGGAAGTACTTGTTCTTTTGAGCAAAACTTTGAAAAATGAAAGTTTTGATAAGTTTTACTCAAAAGTAAGAAGCTTTTGCTCCTTTTATAAGGATTGTGGCACTGAAGCGTACCAAAGGGTCCTTTCATTACAAGAACGGGTTGTACACGGTTATGTGTGTACAAGCCATAGTCATTTAATAATCACACATCCAAAGTAATATGAAATTGAAATAGTTTAAGGGGTACCAGGTAGTCCAGCAATGTCGCCAGGAATGCGAACTGGGCGTTGATAGCCGGTGAGAGTAATCCTAGGACGACCACCTACGAAGCTCTCCAGAGTTCTGAACTGGTCCCTTCTGTACAACCTTTCATTGATCCGAGTGATGATCCTCTTCACATCCCGTTTATCCTGAGAATTCCATCTCTTCTTCGACCCCGATGCCTTCATGTATCTCCTTTAACCGATAAGCTAACCCATATCTGACTTTCTTCAGTGTGTGATCTCCAAACTTATGAAGATCTCTACACGCCATCAAGCAGTTCTGTTGTAGTTCACTTCGGTAAACTACTCCAAATGGTTTGCTGATGAGAGTATATTGTGGAAGATGGTTGATGTCAGGAAGTTTTAGCTGAGGTATGGTGAGGTTGACACGTGTCTGATACGATTCAACAGCAAGTTGTAAATCTTATACACGTTCCTGGATCACTATGCTTCTGATGAAGATGAGCAAGGACTTGATGTATTCACGTTGAATTTCAGTCGAGAATTGTCTCATTCTTCCCTGTACCTTGGCAAGATACAGATCTTCAATGTCGTTGAGAGACAAGTTCTGAAAGTCCGCTTCACGGAATTCATAGTCCCTTTCATCTTGTCTTTTGACCACAATATTCTTGAGGAAACTGTAGTCCCATTTAGACGAAAGGGCTACATGCTTGACAACAACGATCCCTTTATCACTGTGCACTTCATGTTTAGACTTTTGAACCTGGCAGCTCTTGTAGTAGATTCGTCGGCGTTCCGGCCAATGGTGAATCCCATACATTGCATCAATGTCATACTGTTCCACACTGTTAGAAAACATATGAGTAGCCTTTTCCTCGATGGCTATGCAGTTGGAGTATATGGCTGCCGGGAACGGAAGTGTAAGTGATGTAGCGCATTTCTTTGAACCATCGCTACCGTGTAGAAGAAATTCCAAGTCATTGTTGAAGAAGTAGCGGAATGGAATCTTAGGTTGATCTGGTTGGCCAATCGTTGGTAGAGGTTTAGACCAATCGGTGTAGTATGGAGCCTTGTCTCTTCTAGTGAAGTCGATGTTTGCTTCAGGGTTGAGCCAATCAATGTTGTTAGACATGGCTCGTGCTATGTTTTCAAGGTGATATTCAACTTCAATAGCACTTTCCAAGCTGTCTTTGAGTAGTTGAAAGGCTTCATTCTTGATTTGTTTCAACTCTGATTTCGTCATCTTCTTCACTCGGAACTTTTCTTGCAGTAACTTAGCATGCTCCAACGTACTACCTTCTACCATATCTTGATCATCAGTTTGGGCGGGAGTAGCATCAACAAGTGTAGAGAACCAATCATACTCGGTGTCATCTTCGTCAAGCCATGAGACGACATCAGCCTTAGGCGTCTTCTTCTTTTTCTTTGGCCTTGATGAGGATGATGGTTTCTTTGTTGAAGCGGGAGAGGTGGGTTGTTTTTGGGGCTCAAGGACTTCCTCATCGTCACCACCAGTATACTCGAAGTGATCACCGGTTTTCTCTATCTAAGGTGGTAACTCAGAGTCCTGAGGTTTGTCAGCGGAAGAGCATGGAGGAGATCATCTTGTTGTTGGAGTCCTTAGGGGTGGTGGTGGCACAGAGGAGGGTTCTCCAGACTTCTTTGGACGTTTAGGCTCGTTATCTTGGTCCTTATCCTTATCTTCATCGTCTCTTGGACGTTTAGGCCTTTGAGCTTCTTCTCTGCATGCTGATTTGAGTTGGCATTCCAGCAATGCTTCAAACAATTTACCTTCGTAAGAAGTAAATGTTGCAGATCGTTTAGACATTTGAGTTACTAGCCTGGAAACCAATTCAGCATCGGAGAACACTATAGGATCAGTTGGGTTGATTGTTATGGTCATAGGTGTTGATCTTATAGTTTGCTTGGCCAAATGCATCAGATTCGGATAGAGTTGTCTGTTGAACATTTCCTTTGTAACTCCAGGAACGGTGTCGAGTAGGAACTTTTAAGTATAGCCCCTAATCATTTCGTTTAGTTCCCCTTGGACATCACGTTGCATGAACTTTTGAATATACTCCCTTTCATTTGACATCTTTTCTATCTCGTCATGAAGATGTTTGATGTTGTCAGCGAGTATATCTAACTTTTTATTGGTCACATCTTTCTTCCTGACCTGCTTGACAGCTTTAATAATCTTTGTCTTTGCCCGAGATATCCAAGAGTCAGTTGGTTTCTTCACAGATTTGGATGTGGATTTGGTTGTGCCTTTGGATGGTGGTAGGGAAGAGTGAGAAGACGAATCCGATGATGATGATACATGAGGTGACTCAGGGTCCTTTGGTGGCTCAGAAGTTTCCTCCTTGGAGCGTGCGGGACTGTCTAGAAGAAAATCATCATAATTTGCTTCGTCATCTTGTCCAGATTTAGCCTTAACTTCAGCCTGAATCCGGGCTTCTTCTTCTGCTTTGGCTTGAGCTGCAGCCTCTTCATCAGCTTTTTCATTCTCAGACTTTTCCTTTTATGGTTCCTCAAAGTCATAATCAATAGAATCCTCCAGGCGCTTTTGTTGTTGCTCAAGAGTGGTGGCACCAGTTCCCTTATCGGGTTGATTATCGGCATCAGGAATTGGTGTAGATTGGACACCACCACTTGACCCTCCGGGGACACGCATTTGTTCCTATTCAAACTCTTTTGCCACGTGTTGGAGTCTAATGATTTTGAACTTCTTCCTGTAGTTAGTATCCAGTGGCTCTTCATCTGAGCTTTCTTCATCTTGCTCAAGTACTGGAGTCTTCCCTTTGCCTTGGTCAGCTATTGGACTGGGAGGTTTAGCTACTGTTGGAGTGACATTGGTTGCAGTTTCAGAGTAGGTGACCTCTTCGTCTGATTTGGTTTCCTCAGAGCTTTCATCCACTAGCTTTCTTTGCGGTTCAGGCTTGGGAAGAGGAATAGCTTCCTTAGAGGGAACTTTCCGTTTGTGTCCAGGTTTTCTCTTAGGGAACTTTCTTTGACTCTCAGTGCTTGTAACACTTCCTGCACTGCCTCTTCTGGTTTTCCTTGTAGGTGTACCAGCGGAATTTTCATCGAGAAAACCTACTTTGCCTTCATCAACCGCTACCAGATATCGTTTGTACGAATACAGTTGTTTGATATTATCAGTTATAAGGTGATCTGGCAGCACTGCACCTTGTTTCTTTGTTGTAGAGTCCTTAAATCTGACTGAGAGTGTGGGCCCATACAACATGGAGTGTTGTTTGGGGTCATTGAGTCTCAAGGGAATATCAGGATTATACCCTAGAGCTCGTTGGATCAAAAGTTTGGTATATTTGATATACGGGATTTTGGTGCCAAGATTTTTATGGAAAGTCATCATATCGTCCCATATCAGAGCTTCAACTTCTATGTCTTTCTTGTTGACCAAAGCCCAAAAATTTTGTAGTTCCATGAGCTTGGGATGCTCATAACCACTGTCACGTCCAGAAACGGATTTGGTGATCATAATGTAGAGGGTTCTCCATGGCTGGGGAATGTTCTTGAGATCGACATATGAATGCTTTGTAATTACCCCGGTGGCTTCGTCATAGCCAATGTCGATCATGAACTGGAGAACTACCTCTTCAGTTGGAGTGGCATTGTATTCAGTAGGTTCGATGACCGGAATGAGAAGAATAGCCCTTAAGTCTGCAGGTGTGATGGTGACTTGTTTGTGATTGAGCGTCACCGTCACAGCGTTTTGACATTTGATCTTTCGCATTGAATGCCAGAATTGGTGTATGTAGACCTCCTGTACAGAAGCAGAATTGGTGAGCATGTTTTGATAGGGGTGAGTCCTTAGAATATCCACTGCAATCTCACATGAAGATTCTAAGCAGAAGAAGTTCTCAAAATCAACTCTGAGATTGTTCTTTCCAATCTTCATTGGATAACCATTAGGGAAGATATCAGCAACGGTGAGAACATTTGGTGCTTCCACATTCTACATTTGAGCGTCCATGTCGTGATCTGAAAGATATTTATCCAAAAGAACCAACATATCGAAAGACATTATGTTAGTCAACAGATGGTTTGATTGTCTAATTATTGAATGTGATATGTCGATTATTGTTACGAGTCCAATGTCACTTGTTTGTCCAATAGTCCAATAACGTCGTAATAAGTTTCGTGAGTTGATTAACTTTAAATTTTAAAGTCCATGTTTTCACTTATTTTTCACAACATATTAAACGTTTAAGCTTATTAGTGACATTATTGGTTTCGTGGCTTTATGATTTATTTATTTACAAGTTTGCACGCGTAACAATTCATAATTAAGGTTAAAACTAGGCTTAGGCGTAGAAATGGCAAGCTTATGCGTAAACAGGAGTGTTATACGCGTAAGCATAAGCTTATGCGTAGGTTCTTGACTTACGCGTAAGAAATATTACGTGTAGGAAAAGAGTGCCTTATGCGTAAAGCTTACGCGTAAGCGTATATGGAACCTTACGCGTAAGGCTTACTCGTAAGAGTCAACCTTATCCGTAGAGGTTACTGTTTACGCATATCCTTCACAGGATACGCGTAGTCCCCAATGTAGAACCTTACACGTAAACGTTACGCGTAAGATTTCTCTTACGCATAACATGCTACGCGTAAGGTGATCCTTATGCGTAGATTGCAAGTAACCTTGATTCTGAATTTTCAAGCGTAGAAGACCTGAAATAAATTCATCATAACATCAACATTATCATCTACATTCAATCCTTTCAGATTTAAACACTAACATTCAATCAGACAGTTATGCGTAGAACATAAGTTACACGACCCTAAAGCTTAAGAATTACGAGTAAGTTATCTAGCCATAGGAAATGCACCAAACTTATTCTGGTTAGTCTAAGAAGCCTATTGAGTTGTTCTATTCAAGTTTTAACATCAAACTCTAAGCGAATCAAAAATACCCAATTCTTATGAACATAAACCCTAATTTCCAATTATAAGTAACTAGTGTTTCTGGGTAAAATCCAAGCATAGATATGATCAATTAAACTCGTAAACAACATCTTGCAAGCAACCAATTAGCCAGAAACGTACACATATGAAAATACCCAATTCCACGCACAAACCCTAGTTTTCAAAATCAATCAATTCGTGTATCTGGGTGATGTTTAATGGTAAAAATAGTTTCAATGATGTTAGATAAACGTTTTGACTCTATCATTTTAACCAAAAACACACACCATTGATTATGTGTTCATACGCTTATGCGTAGAACACAAAATCACTCATATATGAAAATCTAACCATTGGTTTTTGAAACAATTTAAAACCCTTGTTTGTTTTAACTCAGAGATTGAAAAACCACTTACAGAATAATGATCAGAAACACGGATTGGAAGGATGAGTTTTACACGTAGGATCTTGGTGGTTGGGATATTAAATGAGGTGAATTAATGAGTTAGGTGGATGTTTTATTAAAAAACTTTGAGCTTTTTACAGTTTTAGCCCCTCCACCTTTTCCATTTACATCCAATGTCCATAACTTCCATTTTGGTTACCAAACGAAGGATATTTGGAAATAATTTTGACTACACTCCCCCTCGACTTAAGAAATAATGAAGTTTTATAAATTTTAGTCCGAGGAGTGTTAGTAAACCAGAAAACTGACCATCATTATTAAAGAAACAACCGGGATAAGGTAACATGCAAGTACAAGGTTTTATAAAACCGAAAAATTATTTGTTTTCTCCCCCTCAACACTTGATCTAGAAAATATTGAATTTTGAAAGAATAAAGTGTTGACGGAAGGTTTGTACTTGCCATGTTAAAAGCAATATAGATAGAAGAATATTTTGTTGTTTTATCTGATTTTATAATTTTGTATTTTGTTTTTGAAAAATATTTACAAAAGAGGTTTTGGTGTTTGACTGGTTTTAAGAATGTTTTAAGAGTTCATCCAGTTCCTCTTGAGTCAAACACCACATACCAATCCGGTGGACCAACTCATTAAACCTAGCAGGAGCTAAGGCTTTTGTGAGAAGATCTGCCAATCGGTATTCTGTACCCACAAAGTATAATTCAACAGTACCCTGTTCCACGTGGTCCTTGATGAAATGATATCGAAGATCGATGTGCTTTGATTTTGAATGTTGAACTGAGTTGCACGAGATCGCAATAGCACTCCGATTGACGCAGTACATCGGGATTTTGTCAAATACGTAACCATAGTCTTTGAGTTGTGTTCTCATTCAAATGATTTGAGCACAACACGCCGACATGGCTACATATTTTGCTTCTGTTGAGGACATTGATGTACAATCCTGCTTCTTCGATTGCCATGACACCAGTTTATCACCAAGAAATTGTAAAGCTCCTGAAGTACTTTTCCGTGAATCTAAGCATCCTGCGTGGTCAGCCTCTGAAAAAGCTATTAGTTCAAAACCAGAATCCTTTGGATACTAGATCCCCAAATTAATGGTTCCCTTGATGTATCGGAGGATTCTTTTAGCCTCAGAGAGGTGAGTTTTAGTTGGTCGCGACTGATAACGGGAGCAAAGATATACGGCAAACACAATATCAGGCCTGCTAGCTGTTAGATACATGAGAGACCTAATAATACTACGGTATTTGGTAGGGTCCACCAATTTCCCATGTAAATCAGCGTCTAGCTTCTTGGTATGAGCCATTGGTGTGGCATAGGTGTCACAGTTTTGCATTCCAAATTTGTTTAACAATTCAAGGGCATATTTGGACTGACTCAAAAAAATACCACGGGGGGATTGGTGAACTTGCATTCCGAGAAAGAATGTGAGTTCACCCATCATTGACATTTCAAAATGTTTTGTCATTAATTTTGCAAAAGCATTTGAGTATTTTAAGTGTGTTGACCCAAAAATGATGTCATCCACATAAATTTGAACAATTAAGATGTGAGCCCCGTGATATTGTATGAAAGGTGTAGGATCGACCGAACCTTTGGTGAATTTATTGGCAATGAGGAAGGATGATAACTTATCTTACCACGACCGAGGAGCTTTTTTGAGACCATACAGAGCTTTGTTTAGTTTGTAGACATGGTTCGGGAACTCGGGATCAACGAATCCTTCTGGCTGGCTGACATAAACCGTTTCTTTCAGTTGCCCATTCAGAAAAGCAGTTTTGACGTCCATCTGAAAGACCGTTATATTCATATGAGCCGCGAACGCGAGAAAGATCCGAACAGCCTCAAGACGAGCAACCGGAGCGAATGATTCTTCAAAGTCAATACCCTCTTCCTGTCTATAACCCTTAGCCACCTGACGTGACTTGTTTCTGATTACGTTCCCTTCAGAATCCAATTTGTTCTTCCAAATCCATTTGAGACCAATGACGTAGACCCCTGTTGGTCTTTCAACCAGTTCCCATACTTCAAGACATTTGAATTGGTTGAGTTCTTCTTGCATGGATTCAATCCAGTTGTCTTTTGTCATTGCGTCTTTAATGTTTTTAGGCTCGGATTGGCAGACAGTGAGTGCATAAATGCAATGTTTACCATCTGTGTGAAGACGTTGTCTCGTTACGACTGGTTGATTCGGGTTACCAATAATATTCTCAAGAGGATGGTCTTTTGTCCAACGATGTGTAGAGGGTTGATGTTGATATACATTGTGCAGATTTTGAGGATACAAATGGCTTGTTGATGATTCCGCGACATCAGGTGCAGAAGTTTCATTAGCAAACGGGTTAAAGAACGCATTTGGATCAAAATCTGCAGGTGAGGGTACTTCATTAAGAATATCAGCAGCTGGTTCAGCGTCGTTGGAAGCAGTTTGTTCAACTGTTGTTGTGGAGTCAACTGGTGGTGCTACTTCAACAGTAGTTGTTGTAGCAGGTGTATCAGGTATAAGAGTATGATCAAGTTGAGCAGCGGAAACAGCAGATACACCTGGAGCACGTTCATCAATGTCATCACTAAACAGAGGAGCAAAGAACTTTTCCATTTGTTGACGAGTAAGCTGGGGGCTTGGTTCAGCAGATGATGAGGTTTGGGGGAAGTTTAATCGGTTGTGACCGGGTTCCAAGCTGTTATGCTCAGAAGCCATCTCTGTAAGTTCATCAAAATTAGCATGAATCGTTTCCATAACCTGCTTTATATGACGATTCCAGATCCGGTAACCTTTAGAGTTCTCACAGTATCCAATAAAGACTCCAATGTCAGCTTTGGCTTTGAGCTTTCCAAAGTCATCACGATCATTATTTGGGTAGCAAAGGGATCCAAATACATGAAAGTGTTTGAGATTCGGTTTATGGTTGTGGATAAGCTCAAAAGGTGTTTTGTTGTGGCGTTTTGTAATCATTGAACGATTTTGAGTATAACATGCAGTTGAGACAGCTTCTGCCCACAAGTAATCGTTTAGCATTGATTAACATTGTTCTTGCAGCTTCCACTAACGTACGGTTTCGTCTTTCAACAACTCTGTTTTGTTCGGGTGTACGTGCAATAGATGTTTGATGCTCAATTCCCACTTTCTCGTAAAATTCTCGAAGAGTTTGGTTAACAAATTCAGTTTCTTTGTCTGTTCTGATTTGGCGGACGGTGTTCCGGAGCTGAACTTGAATTTTCGTGAGAAAGGTGATGATCATTTGTGGAGCTTGATCTTTACTTCGAAGAAAGTAGACCCAAGACCATGGTGATTAGTCATCGACAATTACCAAGATGTAGCATTTGCCATTAATCGTTTGCACGCGCATTGGGCCACACAAATCCATGTGAAGAAGATGAAGTACATGCTGAGAGCTGTGTTCCACCTTTGAAGGAAAATGAGCACGAGTGCTTTTCCATTGTTCACAAGAAGAGCAAAGGTGATCTTTAGAATACCAGAATCTCAGGAGACCTTCAATAAGTTTGTGTCAAGCAAGTTTGGTGATGGTTTGAAAGTTTAAATGTGAGAGACGACGGTGCCATAGCCAGGATTTTGTTGATGTTACCTTTGAAAGTAGACAGATGGGAGATGAAGCAACCATGTCTTGCATTGAGATTATGTACAGACTAGAATTGCGAGAGCCAGACATAAGATCGTTTCCTTGTATATCACGAATGAAACAAGTTTTCTCACTAAAAGTAACTTCCAAATCTCCATCACAGAATTAATCGACTGAAAAGAGATTGTGACCGAGGCCTTCCACATAATAAACCCTGCTAATTTCGATATTGCCATTGATATAATCTCCGTAGCCCATGATAGATGCGAAGTGATCATTCCCGAATCTGACAGTGCCAATGAACTTTGCAACAAAGTTTGATAACAGTTTAAGGTTGCCTGTCATGTGTCGGGAACACCCGCTATCAACAATCCAAAGGATGATCTGTATCACCTGCATTACACACAGACGACACAGATGGAATAGAAGTAGATGTGGAACCCAAAGAGTTAGTGGGTTCCGAAGCAGTTATAGTCAAAATACACACATCAATGATTTTAGGCATCCATTTAAATCCTAGTGTATTATGTATCCATTTCTGCCATCTCCAACTAGTCTTAGTTTTAGTCTTAGTGAATGCACTAGGTGGTACTACATTCCTTGGAGGTGATACTGGAGCTACAGGGACATCAATGCGTGTTTTAGAATCTAAAGAGGGTGGTTTACCAAGCACAGACTTAGAAGCAGTAGTAGGCCTAGAGGTATTCCGATTCTTAGGATTCCTTAAACGAGACAAGATAGCTCTAGCAACACATTTGTCATGACAATTAGAAAGCATACTTTTACGACAAATAACACAAGAGGCATCAGACTGAATGTCAAAAGTACTTAAAGGTTTAGCATTCGTTACAACACTTTTTCTATTACATTTGTCAGACGCAATATTTAAAGTGGGTGCAACTTGAGTCTTATTCAAAGTCTTAGGGTGTGCTTCTACTTCAGCATTCTTTATTGATCTTTTCTTAGGTCGTAACTTCCTATTCTTCCTTGTATTGCTCCTAGGCTGTGAAGTGCGGACGTTGGGAAAAGAGGCAACTATTCCTGTTTCAGTAGAGGGAAACACATTAGTATCTTGTGTTTTGTCAGTAGGCATTCTGGGTTCACGTTTGCTAAGTGTTACAGGTGCAATTCTCTTAATGATGCTAGGCTGAACTTGTTCATACTTTCCTAACATCTCCCTTAACTTAATGATAGTGTGCACCAAATCTTGATTTTCAGAATGAAGATTTCCAGAAAAATTCCTGACTTCTTTAGTGTGTGCAAGATAATGATCAAGTTCGTTTGATGCTTCATTATGAGTCTGTTTGAGTAAATCAAATATGACACCATATTCCTTTTTAACTTTTGCAAGTTCTTGTTCATATTTTGAGATTTGACATTTCAAAGACACGTTTTGATCATCCAGTTGCTCAATTTTAGGATTAAACGTTTTTGATTGCAACTGGTGGATTTTGTTTTGCAAAGCAAGTTCACGATTTTGACAATATTTTTGACACCATTGAAGACGACGTTTTGAATTTGAAAGTTCGTTTAACAGTCGTTCATTTTCAACTTTTAAAGACTCGATCTGATGCACATTATCAATATTCTCAACAATATCAACAGAATCAACAGAATCAGCAGAGATATGATCAGATGCATATGCAACAGATTGTAATAAAACAAGATTATTGATATCAGCATAGATAACATCTTCCAAGAGTCGATCAACATCTTTTCTCAACAATTTCTTTTTACGTTTAGTATTTGAAATTGATGTTTCTGTTTTCTCAAAAACTGTTTTCATGAGACCGAGTTCCTTGTGAAAATCCCTTTCCCAATATAGTGCACAAGTTTTCAAATTTTTGACATGGGGTAAAATTATTTTCTGAAGAATGTGTTAGGAATTAGAAAATTCCATAGTGAAGAGTCGGTCACCCCAAATGTTATCTAGCTTAAGTTAGCTCGTAGACTTGTCGTTAGTTACGTTATTTATCAGTTTATTAGTTAGTTATTAGTTTAGTTTAGCATAGTGCAACACCGTGGAGGAAGGACGGGTCTTTACCCACTGTATACCTGATCCACAGGCCGATAGGAGGTCGTATTTCATGTAACTATAAATACCCCTTCCATCCATGGAAGGGGTGGTGCTTTTCAATCTAATATTCTACATTTTGTGAAGTAACTCTCTACCAAGAAAACACCCAACTCTCTAACTTTCTCTCTCTAATGGCAAACATGTGTTTTGATCTCCCAAGACCACCCGAATCATCAAACACATAATATTAAGATCCAACAATTGGTATCAGAGCCAAGGTTTTGTGTTTTGATGTTTTTGTGTGGTTTTGATCGTATGGTTTTATACGGTTGTATGTGGTTTATACGGTCTCTTGGATGGATTGGTTGGTTTGATGTGTCTTGTTTCGTGGGTTGAAGCATGTTATGGTGTGGTACTGATTTCGTCGACTGTTTTATTAATATCACAAGTTGTTTCTAAATCTGTTTCTGTCATGCTATGGTCTATTAATGTCTCAAGATATGTTTATTAATGTCACAAGTTATGTTGAATCTTTATCAGTCTTTGAGCAGGTTTTATTGAAACTGTTTTCAAACATGGTTCTTGATAGCAACTTGTGTTCTTATTTCTTAATGGCGACTTGGTCATGTTTTTGAGGTCAAACTGGGTCAAAACAGTCATATGTAGCTGCCTTTGTCACGTTTTCTGGGTTCATTATGCATATGGTCGGAACTTAGTCGGGTAATACATCGGAAGTTTTCAAAGATCTATCTAGCGACTAGGTACAACCAATGGTGGCGACTTGTCTTTACAAGTCGTCTAGATTCGTTGTATATAAGTAGCAGTTATGCTAGCGAGTTGTATTTACAGCTAGCGACTTGACATAATTGTGGTAGCGACATGAATCAATGTAGCGACTTGTTACTGAACAAGTCGTAGCGACTTGTCCTAGCAACTTAGTCTAGCGACTTGTCCTAGCGACTTAGTCTAGCGACTTGTCCTAGCGACTTAGTCTAGCGACTTGTCCTAGCGACTTAGTCGGGCTAATTGGCCTAGCGACTTAGTCGGACTACTTGGCATAGCGATTTGGCCTTATGACCCATAAGCTACTTGAAAGAAAGAGATGAAGAAGAATGACATAACACAAGACACGACCACAACATATCTATGACCACAACAAGACCACAACCAAAGATCTTTAGACCTCAAGTCCAATGACCATCATCAGTCAACAATATCTATATGTATAAGGTATTCAGATCCGAACCAAAACCAATTTAAACTCAACCCAATTCGAACCTTACCAATCATACATCTAGACTCATCAAGATAGAAGACTCATTCACATCAATTATTACTCGAAACATATTTTTTCTAGATCTCAGTTGTGGCTCAAAGAGTTGTAATCTTTAAAAGATTCTTGAGTATGAACCAAATCACATCATTGACCTTGTTAAGCTTTGCTTTATTTCATGTCCGAAACAATAGGTAAAGTTCATAACAATATTGTTATGTCTCTATCTCGGTTCGTTCCAACTTACGTTGTCAAGATTCATGGACTATGAACATATATCAAAACAACATCAAACCTCTCCTAGTGATCTCAGAATTTCTTTTCGTGACACCATTTAATGATGTATCAAGACTGCCAAGAGTCTTTTACACGAAAGCTCATCATCATCGATCTAAAATTGTTGAAATATCCGAATATTGTTGAAGAAAGTTCAAAACATTTAGGGTTTCAAACCTTGTTCATTATTCGGTTACAAGTAAATTAAAAACATCCAAGATAATTAAAACCTACCTCTGTGGAGAATCGAATATCATGTCAATCTTGGAGCATGAATCATAAATGCTAATGCCATCCCTGTGGCCTATCAAGTTCAAAACCTTGTTTTTAATTTCTGATGGGGGCAAGATTTTTTTTCTGATGATGAGATGAGGATTTGTTAATTATCTGAGATTTATTTTGGGTGCGTTTTAAGATGTAGGCGGATTAGTATTGAAATGAATTTGGGATGGATGTTATTTCGATTGATGTTGGAGCATTTGAGTATTTTCAGGTGAGCTGCAGATTTGTGAGAATAGGAGATGGGGGCTGAGATTATGTTGATAGATATTAGGTTTAGACAAATGACCTAATACTTAGGTAATGTGAGACCTTATAACCGGTTATTGTGTACATGGATCAGGTTTTGTCTACATGGGCTGGATTGATGGTTATGTGTGTGAAATGGGCCGGTTTGTGATAGCTTGGGCTCAGTTTTGTGGCAGTTGGTGACTCTTGTGAATTATCGAGATTTGAGTAACATTTTTGACTTATGAGGACCTCAAGTATATCTCAAGGATATCTCAAGTAACATGGTCGGATTATTGTTTAGGGCTATTATACTTTTATCACTTCACGCTATATTTGAAACATGTGAGTTCAAGTTGGTCTATTTTATGTGGATGGTATTGTATATCATTAACGTGGGGATTGAAGGGATTATGTACTAATTGATCGAGTCTAGTTTTGATTGAATGGAATTTGAGGTTTATGTATCGTGGGGATAATAAATCTCATGGACCAATTTATACTTCAATTTGATTGAGGCCCGGAATAACACCATGTGATCGCATAGATATTGGATAAAATTTATTTTATCTAGGCTTGTCGGATTTGGAAGTGTAACTATTATCATTGACCGGAGATGTTATCTTATGGGCCGTAAATTGTGACCAGGGTTTTGGATCCTACTTATGGGATTGTGTACGTGTGCTTTATATGAAATATTGATCACACAATTTGATAATGAGAGTTGATATATACTGAGATTTGTCGAGATATGATACTTGAGGATGAGTTTTGATTGAAATGAGTTGATGAAATGTTGAGTCTTGTAGTTATATTGGTAAGATACTTTGATCTATACACTTTCACGGAAGATTCTGTTTCACGGCTTGAACTGGTTATCGAACAAAGTTGACTACGGGGTTGTTTGTACGATATTTCTTATTTGAATTTGAAGTAAGGTTTTCCGGGCACGTTTACTTATTTCGTCTTCTTTCTTTCTACCCTTTCGCGAAGATGACTTGTTTGAGCGTTTATAGAGGGTGATAAAGACTTGGCTATTTAATTACGGGTGTGATTCTTTCTCGCTTAACACACAACATAACTATCACTTCGGTGTCTCACGCAGTTGAGGATACGTCAAGAGGTTTTGTACATTGGGTACACCGTTTCTTTTTTTTCACGAGGATTAGTACAAGTTTAAGTAACAAATCTGGGGAATTATACTTCATGATCAAGTTTGGTTTACCGGGTTTACTTCTCTATGTGGTCACTACAATAGCCGACAGAATGCGTGAATGATTTATTTACCAAAGTGTTGATTGGATGATTGTTGATGTTGGATAATGAACCGTTGATGATCCGCTGCATGTTCCCCTAAAACAGATATTCACCAAAACCAAAGTTGTCATTACACATTCAAGCTGACATTGTTTACGGTTTTGTCTTGACTTTGTAAAATCCCGCGAAAGAACCTATTTCTCGGTTTAAATCATAGACTTGTAAAATACCGTGACAATGGAAATATCCTGGTATTAGTAAAGTGCATTTCCGGATCTATCTTACGGTTTATTCTGGGTTTTGTAAAATCCCGCGAAAGAAACTATTTCTCGGTTTAAACCTTAGAGTTGTAAAATCCCGTAATGATGGAACCATCTTGGAGAAGAGAAAGTGTAATTCTGGATCTTACTTGATGCGGGTGCTACGGTTTTTGCTTCGAAGAAGGGATAAAAGGGTGTACTTCATGAATGGGATGTGTGTTTGGATTTTTATTATGGCAGTTTAGTTATTACATGGTTTTACGGGGTTATGTGCTTTTAACCATGGTCGGGATGAAACCATTATCAAAGTTCATTTAAATGTCAAAGAAGGCTAGATTTGGGCAGTTTAGAAGATGTGACAATGGCGTTAATTCAGTATTATTTATTTGAGGTTGAAGTGAAATATCACGGGCGAGTGTACTTAGTATCTGAAGGTATCGGGGATGGTTGGATGAAGATTCTTCATGATCCTTGTTCAAGCTTATTATCAAAAACGAAGACTTGGAAATCTAGTTATTGTTGGGTGTCTTTTACCTTTTCTTTTACCACTTGGGGGAATTGGGCTCATACCACTACAAAATAACTATCACTTTAAAGAGTTACATTGTAGTGCTCAGTGTCACATTCAATTGTGGATTTTCAAGAGGTAATGTACGTCTATTACTTGATGGTTGGTTGGTTGAAGAGTATAGAGTACTTAAGAGATTCAATGGAGCATGAATTCTCGGCACCGCTCTTTGTTACATATGTGCAAGTTTAAGTCACGAGTTCGGGTTAGTTTACTTCAGGGTCAAATTCATCATATTGGGTTTTCTCCATCTGCTATCATGACAAAGAGCCTACTGAATGATAATGGGGTAATTACATGTTTGGCTAAGAGAGCTGAAAAGAGAGAGATAATGACGTCTGTTCACTTCAGTTCAGGCCTCGTACTCTAAAGAAAAGAAAAGTGTACGTTTCAGTGCGCTTTATCTTTGAAAGAAGAGAAATCTTCTTATGATGTTTGAACACAACAGTTCAAGCCTCGTACCTCAAAGAAAAGAAAAGTGTACGCTTCAGTGCGCTTTATCTTCAGAAGAAGAGAAATCTTCTCATTAATGACCATTCTCATCAACATGCTTCATACTTTTTCCATGCGCTTCAGTCATAAAGTGAACCGGGCTACCACTGATTGTTTTCTCATTCCACTTGCTCGATTATAATGAAGATGGCGACATCTCGTGCTGATTTTGCGGGAGAGAAGTGTGAATAGAACATTCGGATGATTTTTCACTTATTTAGTCAAGAATGGCATCTCCGTATGCAATTCTTGAGGGGGAGAAGAAGTGTGAATTTTTTTGCATTGTTGATTGATATTTGAGTATATAAATGGTCATACGGCTCTAAACTCATGTAAGAACCGAGCCTCTTCTTATCGGGTCATCTTCACATGGAGTTTTTCTCTTCTAAGAGCCGTTGGTTGACATCTTCACTCGGATTGATGAGTTTATTGACAAAGTGCTTCCGGTTAATGCTTCACGTATACATCAAAATGATGATTCCGAACAATCTCTCTGTTCTTGTTTGATGTGATTGGTAGTTTGGCGTTACCATCTTGTGTGTTCGTTGCGGCCTAATTGCTGATTTCCTTGATGAATATCTTTCTGTTCTTGTTTGATTGGGAGAGATTTTAGTTATGGGGATTTGCAAGATGTAAGTTAATTGGGATGCTTTTTGGTGGGATGCTTTTTTTGGTGTGAGTTGAAGATGTTAACTATCTATTCCCCAACTGCACAATCTTGAAGAAGGTCGAGTCTACAGTCTGTTCTACATTTTCTGCTACATGTTAGAAGACTAAAGACGAGTTGCATTTAACGATCTAAAGACTTCTTCTTAATTTGGCGTGCAGATTAACCCTTAACTTAGACTGAATATTGAAAGAGGGTTAATCACGAGAGGGGATTTGGCTGTTAGACAAACTATTTACGGGTTTAATTCTTCTTCAGAAATCTAGCAATTTACGTTGAGCAGAAATCAGAAGATTGTACATCGTCTTTTACATCTTGTCTGACATCTGAGCTGGAAGAAGTTCTAACACGTCAACCCCTTATCTATCAATTGTAGAAGTTGAGTGTGGTTTTTTTCGTAGGGTGGTTTTTCGTAGGGTTAATTGAATGTAGAACGTTTAGGGGTATTGATTTTAGAGAGGGTTAGTTTGTTCTTGTCTTTCTATAAGTAGTTCCTTTAGTCGTTAATCCGGCGTTGCTTGTGTGTTCTACCATTGCGGTTTGATGGTTAGTGTAGTTTGTTCTTGTCTCTCTAACAAGCCTTAGTAGTAAAACTACATATGCACTTCGTAATTGGCCTTCGTGAAACAGTTATTTGAGTAGTTAGGCTC
>BPTQ01000004.1:255510405-255547169 GCA_019973895.1 Chrysanthemum seticuspe
TCGACCTTTCCCCGTAAACCAGAACCAAGACAGTTCTTTCATCATTCAATTCTGTTTTTCGGCCGTGTGATTCTGTAAACCACATTAGTTATAGCACCATTTAAATGGGCTACTTTTAATTTGCTTGTATCGAAGACATCTCCCCAGTTTGAAGAATTTTAAAAGTAAATTCATTAGTTCTGTGGAAAACTAGAAGGGGGGTTGAATAGTTTTGCCAATTAAAACTTCCTTTTAAACTATTTAGATTGACTTATGTCAATCTATTTGGGTGTGTGTGTTAGATGTTGATAAATAAGCATATAAGGATAAGTAATGAAAAGATGAGGGTAAGAAGCACAAAACCACAACACGAGTATTTATAGTGGTTCGGCTATAAGGACACCTTCCTTGCCCTACTCCACTCCCCGAGTCACCTACTCGAGAGTTTGTAAACACTACACCAATCTCCTTATGGCGGAGAAGCCTTCACAACGTCGCTTAACCTTTTTCCGGTACAAAGCTAAATACCGAGTTCTTTCACACCAAGGCGAACCACACCTAACACAACGTCGCCTACCCTTTATACGGTGCTAGGCTAACCACCGAGTTCTTTCACACCAAGGAGAACTAATCCTATCACAACGTCGCCTACCCTTTATAAGGTACTAGGCTAAGTACCTAGTTCTTTCACTCCAAGGTGAACTACACCTTCACAACGTCGCCTACCCTTTATTAGGTACTAGGCTAAGCACCTAGTTCCATTGCAATGGAGGAACTACTACCACACTACACCAACGACTAATCCCAAAGAAGATCTACTCCTTTACAACATCATCAAGGATATCAATATCCTTGGAACTAATACTAGTCTATCTTGTACATCGAAACACACCATATCGAATGTACATCTAAGGCACCTTTCACTAATGCCTTTGACTAGATCTACAAGACACCTTTCACTAATGTCTTGTGTCTTCACTTCTAAGCACCTTTCACTAATGCTTCTTTGTCTTGACTTCTAAGCACCTTTCACTAATGCTTCTTGTCTTGACTTCTAAGCACCTACCACAAGTGCTTATCCTATAGACGATATATACCCTTCACTAATATATTCTTCTTGACACTTGAGACATCTTTCACTAATGTCTTCAACACTACACTTCTTTGAAGAAAGAAAGAGATCATCAACAAGAGGACTTCAATAGCCTTGATGATGAGGAAGCATGGCAACTCATGGACTTGAGCTTGCTCGACTTCAAAGGTGGTGATCTTGCCTTTAAGAGGAACCTAGAAGATCACACAAAAACAAAACTACAAACATAGATTTCTTGGATCTAAGGTTAGTGAGATTTAACTCAGGGGAGAAAATGTGTTAGAAAGGGATTGAAAAGGGTTGGAAACAATGAAGAAATGGCTCAATATTTATAGAGGAAAAACCTCTACTGTTCCCCGGATCCCACGGATCCCTACCACAAGGGATCCGGCTAGCACAAAGCTAGGGATCCGTGGTACGCTCCTCTTTGCCCATGGGTATTTTTGGTTATGGGTCATGGGTCATGGGTTGTGGGTTGATCCATGGTTTTCTTTCTAGATACAATGTATCTTAAGGATACAATGAACTTGGTTAAGTGGTATAAATAAAACCATGGGTTATGGGTCAAAACTATTTGCTAGTTTTTACCTATTTAGTATATACTTGTTTTTACCCATTTTAGTATATACTTTTTTTTACCCATTTTAGTGTATACTTAGTTAAGTATATGTTATCCCAATATGTAAACACTAGTTGTTATAAAATCACTTGTACTTGTTTTAGTGTTTTATGTGAAAGCGTAAGTATGTTAGAAAACTATCCGTTCAAACCATTTACGTATTTTATTTGTTTCGTTAAAATGATCTTGCTTTTGTTATCAACAAAACATTAAAAGATCGTAAAATATAAATAAACGTTTTTACGGCTTATTTGTATTAACAGACCCGTTAGGGCCTCAACCTCGTCTTTTCCATCCTATTCACAATGACATTCATGGACCTTTGTATGGGACCAAGCACTACCTCCAACATCCTTGTCTCCTCATATTGAGGACATCAATGAATCCATGTGGGAAGATCACCGACACTCCAAAGCAGAGATAGAAGCCGAACTAAACCATCTCCACAACTTCTCCAATATGGTGGATTCCTACCTAAGTGAAACTATGCAAATGCAAAATACTTTGCTAGCTTCCCTAATAACTCCAACCACCAACAACAACCCCACCATTCTATCACCACAAAATCATGAACCTTACTACCCACCTAGACACGATTGCTCAAATTGTGAGCGGACCGCCCACATTAGCGAACGGACCCGGGTGATGGTCCATGAGCTCCAAGATGAAATGAGGTTCATCCTCAACCACATCCTAGAGTGAATCAACGCTCTTGCTCATCCACCACCTCAATATGAGGGTCCTAGTTTATCTTTGTATTTTTCTAATTTTCTAGGATTCTCTTTTTATATTTTTTAATTTTCTAGGATTTTCTTTGTATTTTTATAATTTTTCTAGGATTTTCCTTATGTACTAACACATCATTGTGTTCCATTTCATGAAAATTTTAACAAGTGAATGGTGTTTCTTATATTGTGATGGAAATATACTTGTGATGATGCTTATTACTAACATCTTTTTTGTAGCTTTTTCACAATCCATGTATCTTTCTCTTGGCACCCAATTTAGGGGGAGCATTGGCCAATAGGGAGATAATGGCTCGGGCTCATTACATCTTCCGCCTCGCCTCTTCTTTTTGTTTCGACAAAAAGGGGGAGAAATATTATAGAACATGGACTTTGACTTTCTTAAAAAGTCAACTGCATACTTTGACTTTCTGAAAAGTCAGCATCATACTTTGACTTATGAAAAGTCAAAATTGGACAAACTAGTATTATCATCTTTATCTAAATCACTAGTTCTTTCAAGTTCTAAAATTAATCTCATATTTTTATAACTCTTGTACAAACTTTACATCTTTTATAAAAATAAAATTTATGTTTTGTCCTCAACAAAAAGGGGGAGATTGTTAATACAAATATCGTCATTAAACGTTATTTATATTTTATGATCTTTACCTAAGTTTTGTTAACGACAAAAGTAAATTTAATTTGTGTAAAACATAAGGCTTGTCAAGATTAATAGATATTAAAACAAGCTTTTCCTTAAATAATATCTTCATCACTCCAGCATTTACATTTTGATTTGTCATATATCAATTAACTTTGATATTCCTCTAAACCATAATGTATGTTAACATTTTTAGATCAAGCATGTTTTAGTTTTTTAAAACAAAACATTACATATGTATTTACATTTAAACATATTTCTAAAAATACAAAACAACATATGACATCATGTGGTGCATCATTGAAATATCTAGAGGATTTCATAAGATATCTTGTGTGGATTTGGACTCTACATATCTTACATGATCTAGGTTGGATTTGGTTGACTTTGGTAAGATTTTGGTAATCTTGCTGTCAGACCCCGGCAGCACCAAAAGTTTACACGAGCGGAACCATTTTTATGGTTCCGTGGTCCGTGGTGACATCATGCTGTTTTGGCTATAAATAGCAAGCCAACCTAAGTTGTTTTCTCATCCCTTTCTAGCATAATCACATACATTCCTTCTCTCTAACATTTCTATCTCAGTTTCATATTATTATAGTGATCCTCTTTTGTTTCAAAGAATATCAAGGCATATTCAAGCTTCAACAAATAGTTGGAAGTCTTGTTTGTTTTGTTGTTGTATGATCTAGTATTGTTCATACATCATTGTTGTACCAAACCATCATAAACTTGTGAGTGTGAGTGGTTAGTATTTTAGTCCTTAAAATACATTGTGTGTGGGAGTGGTTGTACTCTTGGAAAAGAACTCGATATCTAGCTTAGTGTCGGAAATAGTGTGTAAGTGAAGTGTAAAGGTTTCTCCGCCGGTGAAAGGAGCTTGTTGACTAGTGAGGTTAAACTCTCGAGTTGGAGACTCGGGGAGTGGAGTAGGGCAAGGAAAAATAGTCCTTGTAGACCGAACCACTATAAACAACTTGTCGTAGTTTGATTGTTTCTTTCCTTATTTACTCTTTATATATTGCTTGCATATTGTTTGATATTCACTAACATATCTTTGATCAATATCAATTGATCATTACAATAAGTTTCAAAACAAAGTTTTCAATCGGTAAATTATTCAACCCCCCCTTCTAGTTTTCCACACATTGTCATACCCCTCACTGTGTTTGCTAAAATCCTTCGCATTCCGTGTCATGGTGTCTGTATGTATTCAATAGATTGGTCTCTTGATAAACTCAACCAAATGGTCGATCCAAACCGAGTTTACCACACTCCTCTTGATGATCCCATTGTGGTAAGAAACACTATCTTCATTGTGGAAAACTAGAATGGGGGGTTGAATAGTTTTGCCGATTAAAACTTCGTTTTAAAGAATTTAAATCGACTTATATCAATCCATTTAGATTGTGTGTTGGATATTGATAGATGGACATATATATAAGTAATGCAAAGAGATAAAGAGTAAAGGAACACAGAACCACAACAAGAGTATTTATAGTGGTTCGGCTACAAGAACACCTTCCTTGCCCTACTCCACTCCCTGAGTACCCAACTCGAGAGTTTCTAAGCACTACAAAACACAAGCTCCTTAATGTGGCGGAGAAGCCTTCACAACGTCGCCTACACTTTATCCAGTACAAGGCTAGACACCGATTTCTTCCACGAGGTAGAACCAAAACTATCACAACGTTGCCTACACGTTATCCGGTACAAGGCTAGATACCGAGTTTCATTACAAAGGAGGAACTACTACCCAACACTACTACCCAAAGGAGACAAGCTCCTTTTTACAATACTAGAAAGGATATCAATATCCTTTAACCCAAACTACATAACTTATACATCGACGCACCATATCGAATGTACACCTTCGGCATCATACACCAATGCCTTCAACACGACACACTATTGGAGGGAGAGAAGAATTATCAACAAGATGCACTTCAATGGTCTTGATGATGACGAAGCTTAGCAACTCATGATCTTGAGCTTGCACGTCTTCAAGAGGTTGTGATCTCGCCTTTAAGAGGAACCTAGAGAATCACACAAAGATAAAACTACATAGAATGATCCTTTGGATTTGTAGTTAGAGAGGTTAGAACATAGAGAGGAAATATGTCTAAAAGGGTTAGTGATCAAGAGAGAAATGACTCGCTATTTATAGGCAAAACTGCCTACTGTTCCACAATTCCGACAGATCCCTTACCCAAGGGATCTGGCCAGTGCAATCCCAGGGATCCGGCTACTTGACAGCTTAGTCCGGATTTTGGGTTGCAAACCGGTTTATAAGTTATGGGTTATGGACCATGGGTCATGGATACCCAACAAGATACAATGTATCTAGTCAATGGGTTTTGGATCTTGGGTTATGGATCATAGATAATATCGAACATGACTTCATGCACAATGTCATGCAATGGGTTAAGGGTTATGGATCATGCTCCATGGGTATGGGTTATGGACTTTGGTTTTTACCCAACAAGATTCATTTTACCTAGTCAATGGATCATGGGTCTTGGGTCACGGGTTATGGACTTTGGTTTTTACCCATTACAAGTTATACAAAGTACATACATATTTTTATAAAATATAAGTAAACAACATTATTTGTAAGTGTTTTATAAAAATTGTTTTGGTTTTATATAACTTATTTAACTAAACATGTTTTGATGGTTTTTATATGTTTAGTAAAAGTGTGTTAGTAAACTATTGGCTCAAAGCTTTTACGTATTTATTTATTTCATTAAAATGATTTTACGTTTGTTATCGACAAAACATTAGAAGATCGTAAAATATAAATAAACGTTTTTATGGTTTATTTGTATTAACATTCATCGAAATAATTTCACCAACTCTTGTCACCCGAAATTCCGAACTCATTCATCGAGATCCATTCTAAATGGAGCATTCTGAGATGTTTCCACATTACAAGAAGTGGGAATAAATTCTTAGGCGAAATGACATTTGTCTAGCCAGAAACAAAGATCATCCCAATGCATGTCTTGTCTACATGATCTACTGTCTCATCCGAGAAAGACCTTTCAATCTTGCTTACTACATGGCCAAAAGAATGGTGAATGTATTCAAAACTGACAAAATGGTTCTCCCTTATGCCATGCTACTCACTCGCCTTGCAAGACACGTTCCTAGGATGCTACTTTTGAGAAGGATTTGGTGGATCCGGGCAAACAGAGACAATTGAAAACTGCTATAAACGTGTAACTTACCTTTATCCATTCAACACTCAACATTATCTTTAATAACTCTCCTATAAGATTTTAGCTCAGTAGTTTACCTTTATGCATGCAAATGATTGCAATCAGAAGGATTTTAGTGGTTTAGGCTTTAATTTCCTT
The DNA here is from genome assembly GCA_019973895.1 of Chrysanthemum seticuspe. Classification (NCBI taxonomy): domain Eukaryota; kingdom Viridiplantae; phylum Streptophyta; class Magnoliopsida; order Asterales; family Asteraceae; genus Chrysanthemum; species Chrysanthemum seticuspe. The sequence goes on from BPTQ01000004.1 coordinate 255,516,845, forward strand.
GCATGATCCTTCACTACGTAAACCACTTGTGTTTGTGCTTCAATCCCATACCTCAAACTTCACCTTTCTCGACTGAAACCTCATTTTGTAAAGCATCTTTAAGCATGACTAAAGTACCTAGTGCTCGTTCCTCAACTACAAGCCCTGCTAGAAAAATCGTCCGCATTGTCCATGAAATATCATCAACCGAATCCTCACCTATCAAGACAACATCTACTAACTACATCCAAACTCCACCCTCTATTGAAATAACACCACCACAACTTGCTTTTTTACCACTATGTGTACCTATTGAACCAACTCCATTTTATCTAGTCAACCAACTCCTATGTCATCTAGTCAACCAACACGAGTTACTCCTCAACAAATCTCTTTTGATACATCTCAAATCTCATCTTTTCAATACATGAAATCTTTAGAGGACTTGCCTCCTAGACCTCCAAACCCTCCACCATTATCTATATTCTCTTCCATTGAAAGAATGACTACACAACAACTACCTCTACCTTACAACGTAGGTGTTGACATCAGTACGTCACCACTAATAACACACGTGTATCCTCCTCCTTCACCTTCTTTTGGACCATTTTGGGTGATGACTAGATACCAACCGCCATAACTGGACATGCAACATGGATATTGAAACTTCTCTACCTCCTCCACCTTGAATACTTAGATGGTATCAACAAACCAAATCACCCTTAGTATCATTAGAAAGAAGTGCAAGCACAAGTGGTCATCTTTATCTCTTTTCTAGTTTTAGATTTAGTCTTATCATTAGGATTTCTTTGGATCATGTTCTTAGTCTTAGAGATTGATTACTGTTGTACCACTCCTCTTATTTTCATTACATGAATCTACTTGCTTATGCTATGTGTTATAGCATTTTTTATATTTTGTTTTTGGAATAAAATGCATTAAACTAATATAAACAACTGCAGATAGCTGAATCCTTTGATATATACCTGGCAGATCCATTTTGAAATGGATCCGGCAGATCCGGGTACTCAGAACATTTTCTGAGACACATTCCAGCTTAGTTTCTGCACAATTTCATATTATATGTCTGTGTTGTAACTTCTTTTTTGTAGATTTTCAAAATTCACTTGGTGTACTGGACACTCTCAATAAGGGGGAGCTTTTGTAAAAGCAAAAGCATCGCAAATCTTGCAATATTTTCTTCTTAGTATTCCTAAATTACTTGATGCCCTCACCAAAGGGGAGCAAATATGCACTACCTTACCCTTCTTATCTCTTTATAATTTTGCTCTTATTCGGGTTAGTTTCTTTTCGACGCTCTTTTTGTTTCGACAAAAAGGGGGAGAAAAGAGTAAAAACTTAATTCAAAAATTTACAAAATTTTATGTTTACTTAAAATAATTTTATGTTTTGTCATAAACAAAAAAGGGAGATTGTTGATACAAATAAACCGTAAAAACGTTTATTTATATTTTACGATCTTCTTATGTTTTGTCGATAACAATAGTAAAATCATTTAACGAGATAAATAAAATACATAAGTTTTCGAGCCAATAGTTTACTAACTCATTACACTAAACGAATAAAATCATGTTTAGTTAATAGTTTATATAAAACCAAAACCATTTTTATGAAACACATGTAAGTAATATTTTTTACTTACATTTTCATAAATTACGTATTTTAGGACTAACTAGTTAAATGTAGTATGTTAGTAAATAGAGTTGGATTAATCATAACCCAAAACCCATAACCCATGACCCATGCTCATTAAATCATGCATGACATCACAATGGGTAAAAATCATGACCCATTATCCAAAGTTCATGACCCATGACCCAAATTCTATAACTCATGAGCCAAGATGTCCATTGTATCATGCATGACATCACATGACCCATAGTTCATGACCTATAACCCAAAACCCGGAATTGTAACCCAAAATCCGGACTGGACTGACCCAGGTGCCGGATCCCTTGGATTGCTCTGGTAAGATCCCTCTAGGAATGGAACAGGCGGATCCGGCTAATCAGAAAACTATCTCTCTATAAATGGTGAGCCAATTCTTCATTTCTTCTCACCCTTTTTACATATATCTTCTCTCTATATTCTTACCTCACTAACCTCGGATTTAAGGATCATCCATGTATCTTTTCTCTTAGTGATTCTCTAGGTTTCTCTTAAAGGCGATGTTGGAATCACTCCTAAACTATATTTCAAGTGTTAGTGATTCATATGTAATAGTTAGCTTAATATGGCTTTTATGTTAGTATTCAAGGCTAGGCTTATGTAGAAAGCCCATAAGCCTAGGCCAAGCCCAATAAGTAAAAGGATAGGAACTTGGAGTGTTGCCCAAGTTCCCTCCTATAAATACCTCTTGTAAACCCTCACTTGAGGGTTGGTTGTTCAATTCACTCTTACACTTTACGCATAACTCTTCTCCATTTCATACGCATAGTGTTGTCTTGTTCATCCGATCTATCTCTTTTCTATTTCTTATATTGATGCTTGTGTTACTAATATGGGAACCTAACAGTGGTATCATTCGCCAAATAGTTGGGTGAAAAGTTTATTTGTTTTTGAAGTTGTTTGGTTCTACGCGTAACTCACGGTTCAAAAACATGGTCACGTTTAAAAACTCATTTTTTACACTTTTCAATCCAAGATTCTTGTACTTTCATCGTTTTTAAGTGTTAAAATTTCAGTTTTAAGCAAAACGTTTCGAACTTTACGTGTTTTTCCTTAGTTTTAAGCTTTATTTTATACGCCTGATCATCTTTACGCGTAAGGTGTTTTGAAGTTTTAGATCATCAAGTTTCACACTTTTGTGTTATTTTGGTGATATTGAAGCTGTTTCATCACAAAAATCTTGCTTAGAAACATCTTTGGGCAGAAAATCAATTTTGGTTGCTTTCTACGCGTAAGAAAACCCTAATCTTACGCGTAACTCATCCGTGGTTTGATCTTCAGATTTCGTGGTTTACTCAGTGTTTTTCTTGCTTGGATAAGCCTGAAAACACTTTGACTTTGGATATCCTTTACACTGTGATAGTGTAAAAGATTTTTTTGGGCAAAACCCTAATTTTACGCGTAAGCTCAATCTTACGCGTAGAACTCTTTTACGCCTAAGCTTTCTCTTACGCCTAAGCATTGTCTTACGCATAAGTTTTCTACGCCTAACTTTCTGTTTACGCCTAATCTTAGTGTTTCTCAATTCTTACGCGTAAGCTAATCCTACGCGTAACTATTGCTTTTACGCGTAAGTTTGGTGTTTTTACGCTTAAGTGTTACTTTGCCTAAACTTGATTTTTTCTACGCCTAAGGATACTTCATCAACAACGTTTTCATTCAACTACAAAGATCCATTTAACAACACAAGTTTTTAACATGTCACAACCACCATACTCTAACTACTTTCCTTACATGTATCGTCAAGTACAACAACAACAACTAAGTCCACAACATCAACAATTTAATCAACAACAACAAATTTATCAACAACAATTTAATCAACAACATACTCCACAACTTGGAGCAATTTCACCACAAATGGTTCAACCACCACCTAGTCTTCAAGTACAACCTTACACAAACTTCTACAATCAACATCCATCCAGGAGTACTATGAAGGATCCGACATGGTTTGGCAAGATGTGTGAAGCCTTAAGTAGCCAACAATCAATTCATGAAGCTGGCTCACTTGATAGACCTCCAATGCTCACTCCCGGAAATTATGATCAATGGGTGATAAGGTTCTTTAGGTTTTGTGATCTAAAGAAGCCACATGGAAAGTTTTTAAAGAAGGTCATTATGGAAGGTCCATTTCAGATGCCTACTGTTATCATACCCGCAGATCCAGATGCCAATCCACCAAGAGATGCTGTCACCAACATTGCAACTATCTCAGACCTCACTGTTGATGAACTTCTACACTTTGAAGCCGATGAACTAGCCATGCAATACATCCTTTTAGGATTACCCAATCCAATCCTTCGAAGTGTTGATGCTCAAAAGACTGCAAAAGCAATGTGGGAACATATTCATCTTCTTCTGGAAGGCACAACACTCAATCAGGAAGACATGGAATCCAAAATCTACTTGGCCTATGAACACTTCATGCTTGAACCAGGAGAGACATTAGAGCCATATCATCATCGTTTTTCAGACATCATTAATGATTTGGAAAAACACAACATCATCATGCCACGAATTGCTGTCAACACTAAGTTCCTAAGTAGTCTTGGTCCTGAATGGGAGAAGTATGTCATTTTTCTCTGTCAAGCTAAGAACCTTCATCATGCTACATACGGATTGTTGTACGACTATCTGAAGCCTCACCAAAAAGAAGTTGACAAAGAAAGGGCTATCCGTGGACTCCCGGCTTTATAGTCACTTCCAGATAATCAATAACTTGCTTTGTGGGCTCAAACTAGTCTTCCTCCTCAAACAGCTCCTCAACCCGCTCCTCAACCAACTGCAACCATCACACCATATGATCCATCACAGCAACAACCTCAACAAACTCAATTGGTTCCATACAACAACAACAATGCTCAAGCACTTTACAGTGAAGCTGATGAGGACTCCGATGCTTTCGATGAATTGCAACAAGGATTTGTTATGATTGCTAAAGCCTTCGGCCGGTATACAAAAAAAATCCAACAATCGCATTCGTTCCTCATCAAACACAAGGAATCATGCTGTTGTGAACAATGGACGCGTTGAAGTTCAGAATCGTGGTTATGGTCGTCAGATGGGAGGTGGTCAAGGTTTTAATGCTATGGGAAGGAATAACATGGGTGCTCCGCAACAACAAAGGGCTCAAGTGGTTGAACAGGGGAATGCTCAGAATGGGGTTAATGGTCTTCGTTGTTATAACTGCAATGAGAAGGGTCATCTGGCTAATGCATGTCCTAAGTCGAGAACAAGAGGCAGTGCTTATCACAAAGAGGCGTTGCTCTTGGCTCTCAAGGATGAAGCTGGTGGAACTCTTACCAACAAGGAACAGAGCTTTATGGCAGATTCAGATTCTAATGATGATATGAAGGACTTGCAGGCTAATGCAGCAGTGATTTTGATGGCACAAATTCAAGCTCTACACATGAGTGACACAGGCCCAGTGTATGACACTGACGGCTTGTCTCAGGTACCGGACCAAAATACACTCATTCCTGATCTGATATCTCCGCCAATTTCTCCATCTGACAAGGATCAGAGTGTTCAACATGAGCCATCCACATCTCATTCCGATGATTATCAAATAGATCCCGTAGTTATATTTGACGATCAAGATAAGCTTATGGTTAATATTGATAATCAAGTTGACTCTGTGGTTATATTTGAGGATCTAAATAATGATCATGTTGAGACTCACGTTGAACAAGATGAGCTTTTGTCTAATAGAGAAATTGAGCTCCTAACCTTAATTAAAGACCAAGCATCTCGTTTGATAATTTGCAATCAATTAAAAGCTAAAAATGCACTGTTAATTAGGGATAATGAATGCTTAATTAGACAAATCAATGTTTATAAAACTCAAGAAAAATGTGAACACGGTTTTGAAGTCGCTTTTGCTAAATCTCATCAAAACAAAAAATCATTAGAACGACATATACGCGATCTAGCCGCTTCCAAGAATGCTTTGTTGTCTCAAATAGAACAACTGAAACATGAACATAAACAACAACTTAACGCTCTTACTTTGGAAACTCAAAAAGCCAAGGCTGAGTTGTTAACTTGTCAAAAACAGTTCTCTGAGTACAAACAGCATTCCACGAAACGAATAGATAACTATCTTGAAGAAATTGTCGACTTACAACACAAAATCAAAGAGTTTCGAAATGTTGTTTATAAACATGGTGAGTCAATCACAACTATTCAAAAGTTTACTTTTAAACCAAATCCAAATGGATATGGACCAATTCTTGCTAATTACAAACCGAAGTTTTCAAACAGAGCATTCAAACCAAATCCTGAAGTTTACAGTGCAGAACATAGAATTGATGATTCAATTATGATTGATGTTGAATATAATCGCATGGAGGAATTAGATGCAAATGATGAGAGTCGGTCAAAAATGGAAAATGTCGTTTACAACAAACCATTTAACTATTCAAAAGCCGTAACTTTTGTCACACAACAAGATACTTCAAACAAACCTTTGGTTATCACACCAGTTTTTGAAGTTCGTCCCCAACACAATGGTGCACAAATTAATGGTCCTTTACCTTCACTTAGTGAAGTTAAAACTAAAGCCGAAAGTTGTCGCGTTATCAAATATTTTGACATTTTCTTATCTGACCTCAAAATTTTGGAACGTGAGATTGAATTTCATTCTGAAATAAAAGTTGAACATTTTCAATCGCCAATGGTGCGAGAACAAAGAGACATTCTGTTGGATCTTAATATTATGTGTTTGATGATTCGGGTGGTCTTGGGAGATCAAAATACATGTTTGCCATTAGAGAGAGAAAGTTAGAGAGTTGGGTGTTTTCTTGGTAGAGAGTTACTTCACAAAATGTAGAATATTAGATTGAAAAGCACCACCCCTTCCATGGATGGAAGGGGTATTTATAGTTACATGAAATACGACCTCCTATCGGCCTGTGGATCAGGTATACAGTGGGTAAAGACCCGTCCTTCCTCCACGGTGTTGTACTACGCTAAACTAAACTAATAACTAACTAATAAACTGATAAATAACGTAACTAACGACAAGTCTACGAGCTAACTTAAGATAGATAACATTTGGGGTGACCGACTCTTCACTATGGAATTTTATAATTCCTAACAATCTCCCCCTAAGGGAGGTCACCCCATGTTTTACATTTCAAATCCTAGCATTCTATTTTATCTTTGTTCTTGAGCTCGTAGACTTCAATTCTTCATTTCAACAATCTTTGTGCTTTAGTAGTGATTCTTCAAAGTCCGCACTGATTTGTACTTTTAGTGGAGGCCTTTAATTGATCCACATCTTTGATGATCTTCGAGCTTTCTTTGAGATCATCAGCCACAGTAAATCTCTCTGGATCATCCATAGTAGTGTTGCCTTCATGTGAAGTTGTGACATTTGGACCGACATGCTCACACTTTTGAATCATGACATCTTTCCATCAGAGTAGCGGAAGCCTTACTGGTTCATGATATTTGCAGCAGCGAAGCAGAAGCATAGTATGAAATATCAGAGCCAGGTTATGTAGATATGCACCAGTCATGATTTCTTTAATTAAGTGTGGATGCTGTGAGCATGCGGCTTTGGATTGACTCCTCAATTCTGATCAGCTGCAACCGTCCAAGTGTACCTGCAAACAACAGTTAGCAATAAAACACACGAAAGTGTCTTTGACCACTTTCGTTGAATTGAGGTACACGGCCCACGGTTCCCCGTTGATCAGTACAAGTACTGCCTGTGATCAGGTAGGATTCCTAAGAATCTCCTTGACAGGGTTTCGCAGCTGTTCTAGCTGTTCTCAAACCGGAACGTCTCAAAGAAGACAACACGGAGTGAGTGAACCAGCGAATTGAGATTCACTGATTGATGAAAAATTGATTTGAAAACAATCGCGTATTGCTTAGAATAAAGAGTTTTGCAATACGACAAAGGTTTTATGAGAAAGATCAATTTTCAATCAAAACACTTTTTGTATTTGAAAATAGTACACAATCGACGTGCTAGTGAAAAGAAGAGATTCGCACATCGACCGGTTTTTCTAAAAGTATTTTTCAATCAGAGATACTTTTTGAATTTTGAAAACATAAGTACACATTCGACGTGCTAGAGAAAAGAAGATTTGCACATCGAACGGTTTTTCCAAAAGTATTCGTCAATTCCATTCCTGGACCAAGGTTGATTCAAGACAGAATCGCCCCATTGTTTCTATCCAGTTGTCACAAGTTTGATCTTACGAGAAGATCTCACATGTCACCCACCAAGAGCTTGTTTGATGTCGGCTCTAGAAGGATTTCCATCTTCATCGTGAATATTTTCATATCACTCGGATGTTCTGGCAATACCACAAGGATAATGCGTAGGACTCTTAATATATACTTACTCTCCACATTGTGTGAAACAGCAAGTCTTCAAGAATTTAGTGTCCTAATGAGATATTGTGGATGATCTCTTGGCTCTAGACTCAATAGTGCATATTTGGTTCCTGTGTCGGAGACTAGGGAGAGGGTCTCCTTCTTCAATATCAACAATCTCTAAGAGAAAGTCGATAGATTATGTCGGTTCCCCGTGAGAATGAAACAAGCCCTTTTGAGAGGAACTTGAGTGGCTTGGGAAGTTGTAGTGCAGTGCGTCACTGGGTCCATGACGTCTTGTCTTCAATACCAGTGTTACCTTGGTAACCACCAGTAGCATATGAATTGAACCCGGTTTCTGCCCTAAGGTTGAATTATTGGAGGGCTATTTCTTTTCACCCTTTTTCCATTCAATTCTTTTTCATTCTTCAACCCCTTCAGTGCTTATCGAGACTTCATAACTAGAACCTTGTTGGGTTTATTCCAGTTCTAGCTCTATCTCAGTCCGCACTCTTCCCATATTCTCATATTTCTCCTTTTTTTTTCAATATTCCTAAGGACTCTACACTATCTAGTGGATTGTCCCTGGGAAGATCCCTCCGGCTCTGGCGGGATCGTGGGAACGAATACCTAACCTAACCATCCTTATAACACCATGCATAAAGTAAAATGGTCGGTCTTTTGGTACAGTTCATTCTTCCGTGAAACCAATTGAAAAATCATTTGGAAAAACAATCAAGGTACTTGTGATACGAGATCAAAGCATTTTGTACCCTAATAGTTTTGATCATTTAGAAAAACCTCCCCCTCAACATGTGCGTATGATTTAGAAATTGTTCAGCACAAGGAGACAAGAGGACTTTGAAATATTTTATTTGATCACAATTTTCATACGAAAAAAGCCATTTGATTTTCATGGTAAAATTCTCCCCCTCAATATGTGCATAGGATATTTAAAATCATTTTATCACATAGAGGCAAGAGTTCTTTTGAAGCACATCCACGATTACAAAAGCCATTAAGAAAACCATTTGATAACTCAATCAAGGTACTTTATAAATAACTTTAAAAAGCTTTAGTACCTCGATAGTTATGCTCCTCCTCAAAATGTGCTTCGAGATTCGAAAGCGTTTAGCACATATGAGAGAGCAGCCTGCACAATTAAATCAAAACGATCAACTTTTATCAAATTTCATTATTAAATCACAAATTCTCCCCCGATCAAAAATATCAAATCCTTTGAGATTTTGGATCCCAAGTGATTTAATTATGTTTAAAAAACATGAGAGAAAATGTGGCCTTGTTTAAATACTCATCTGGTTTTTGGATAAATCCTCCTCCTCAACATGTGCATTGTGTATTTGAAACCGTTTGGCACATGGAGGCAGGAGTGCATTTAAAGGACTAAAACCAATTCTATTTAAAACAGATTTGAGATTTAAATCACGATCTCTACCCCGATCAGAAATATCAAACCATTTGAGATTTTTTTTGTGATCCCAACTGATTTAAATCATTTAGAAAAATTTGGGGAAAGACGTGGCAAGATTCAATTTTGAAAGATGACAGATAAGGACCATTTTAAGACATTAAAGATTGTTAGTGTCAGGTATGATAGTTTTTTAAGAGATCTTTTAAGTAAAACAAAACAATTTCACGATCAAACAAGAACAGAAAAAATTTCATTTTGAAAGACCTTGATTCTAAAGAAAAAAAATCATACCATGACATAACATTAAATCTTTAGATCACCACTTAATAACGTACAAACCGGAACTTTATAGATGAAATATCGTTTTGAAAATATTTAATTTAAAATCACTCTCCTCCTCAATTGATGATCGAAGTCGATAATTGAGTGACTTAAGTTTTGATAAAATGAAGTCCGGTGATTTTCAAAATTTAGTCCAATATATTTTCAAAACAATATATTCCATTTTCAAAACAATTTATTCAAATTTATTCAAAATTGTATAAAAATGGTATCCTGCACAAAGATACGTTAGTGGTTGAGAAGCTTCCGTTGTTGTTGTTGTAGGGTTGGAAGAAAAACCGTCTGCAAATGCAGTGAGACTTCTTCTTACGTTGCATTTTGAATGCCAACTGAGGTCCAATTAAGCTCCATTTCTTCACTTGCTGAAGAAAACCATCTGCTGATGCAGTAAGACCTCTTACGTTGCATTTCATGCCAACTCTCCATTGAAGTCCAGTTAAGCTCCGTTTCTTCATTTGTCAACCCAAGATATAGTTACCCTTTCCTTTCGGCATCCAATCATCTTCAATTGTGGGATACGGATCGGGAACATTCTTATAACCAATATACCTGCATACGTTAGTGAACACACATACAAATATATGGTGGTCGACAACACCCAAACAGCAATCGACTAATAAAAGTCAATCCAACATATCAATCAGATCATGTAAGGTATGGGAATAATGTATTTCTCAAACTCTAATCATCTAAACCTAACAATCATATCCTAGAAACCTAGTCCTTCAACATAGGCAATTATATTTTTTCAGATAAGCACGTAGGATAATTAAGAAAGTCCGTTAGATGACATAAATTTGAAAACATTCTCCCCCTCAATCAATGACTTATTTTCTGAAAAGATTAAAAGCGCTGAAGTCATTGATTGAGTTTTCAATTTTCACAAAAACTCTGAATCTGATAGATTTACAAGCAACTCATTTACCACCATTTTAGAAAACAACAAATATTTTTCTGAAGAATTTATAGACGGAAAAATATTTGAGTAGGAACAACAGTCCTTCGACATACTTTCCTCATTATGAATTAGGATAAGTGCACGAAATATTTTGAAAATAGATTTAGCGCAGCACTTTCCTTCCTTGAAGAGCGGGTTGCTATCAGAAATAATAGCAAGCCATGGTTTAAGCGCGGGTCACAGTCAGAAGTAACTGTAAGCCATATTTTTGAGACATGTTTTGAAAAAGAATATTTACACCTCCTGCTCGAACTTCATCTATGGTCCCGTGCCATTATTGAATGGCATTTCTAAGACCGTAGATGTTATCGATACCAGAAGACATGTCTTGGAAAACATATTTTTGGTATTTTTGAAATTTTCTGATTTTTATGGGTTTTTGAAGGTTTTATAATTTTCTATTTTCTTTTTTTTGGTTTTATATTTTTCTATTTTGTTTTTGTTGGTTTTATATTTTTATATTTGGTTTTCTGATAAATATTTACAAAGATAGAGAAGATGATATAGTTAAAGAAGATGTTGATACGAGTACCGAGATAAGGATATCGAGCAGCACGTCGTAGAAGATAGAAGTCATCAACTCTCAAACATTCACCACCAAAGCTTCCAAGACTCTTGAATCGAAGAGAGAAATTGAGCCATCTGAAAGTGATACTTTGGCAGCTTCCCCCCAAACCGAAAATCCTTTAGCTGAGCAGATTCGAAGCTCTATTTCAAGCTTTCCTTAGCCAGGTGCACAGAGAAGCACACCATTATCATAAATCCCGCTGCTCCTTTCAAGAATAATCACCGTGATTCTTCGTTCGAGGTTATATCATCAACAAGAACAACAACGTATCATCCCACGTATAAATAATCTTCTCAAATTTCTTTTCCACTGAGGTCTGAAGCAATCCATTCCAAAAAGGTGTCAAGAGAACAATTCCCCCAAGTAGTTGAAATGATGCAGTCAGTCTCTTTGTATAATGCTCAAGAACTCTCCCGAATACACATCATGAGGGTAATGAAGAACACCTCCCCAATGTTCACATCTTTCGTCCCTGATGATCGTGTATGAAGCTCAAGAACCCGAAGTACACCACTATCCAAGAACTCTCCCAAATACACATCACGAGGGTAATGAAAAACACCTCCCCAATGTTCACATCTTTCGTCCCTGATGATCGTGTATGAAGCTCAAGAACCGGAAGTACACACATTCCCATCGAAAGAATAACTGATAACACCTCCCTCATGTTATACATTTATCTCCCCTGAATATGTCATACTTGTGTACCTATTTTATCTTCAGAAACTTTCTCTTACATCTCTTCCCCCACGTAGTTGGAATAAGAACACTAAACGCCTTGATGAGTAAAACCTTGAGTTTCTCTGCGGTCATGACATTTGTTTTCCCGGAATATCTTCAATCACTTAGAAGAGTTAAGTTCATCAAGTTTACTCGCCATGAGTTAAACCTTGAGTTTCTCTGCGGTAATAACATTTGTCTTCCCGGGATATCTTCAATCACTTAGAAGAGTTAAGCTCATCAAGATTACTCGCGTTTAGATGCGTGTCTCCTTTTCCCTTGCTGGTTTTGATGCTTCAGAATCAGCAACTCATTGAAAGCCCGTATACTAGAAATTTGTTGAGAAGAACACTTGAATTCTTTGTGAGAATCAACTTGCTGAAGACTCTCTCTGACTATTTATATCAACCCTTCTGTAGACAATTTGAAGTGACCACTGAAAAAGAAAACCCGCTATACCATACTTGAAACTGAAGTCAACTTCCCCACATTTGTATCTTAAGCTTGCACCTAATGATGGAAGAACGGTGTAGAGAATTTATGCTTCAAGCAAATCTCTAAGTACTCACTACCCAAACAAAGTATGAGACATTAACACCTCTTGCGTTTATCCACACCGTCATATGCGTGTGACACTGAGTAAAACAAAGTAACTCCTAATAGTGATAGTTAACCAGGTCTTCAACCATCCACCTCGACTGCTGGTAACTAGATAAGCCAAGTCTTCAACTCAAATTCTTAAGCCCGAGCAAGTTATCAAATAAGAACACGCCTTTGTGAAAGTCAACTTCAATCTCAAATAAGTGATAAATGATTAACTCCGAAGTAATCACCTTGTGTCAAATGTCCAACAATAGTCAATATCAACGTCTCGAGTAGTCACTGCTAAAGAATATGAGCACGTCTAATTGGGAATTGAATCTGACTTATAACTTTCTCCCAATTAGTGCTCTCCCCTAAACCGACAATCTGTTTGATAAATGCCCAAATTAAGAAGAAGTCTTTAGATCGTTAAATGCAACTCGTCTTTAGTCTTCTAACATGTAGCAGAAAATGTAGAACAGACTGTAGACTCGACCTTCTTCAAGATTGTGCAGTTGGGGAATAGATAGTTAACATCTTCAACTCACACCAAAAAAAGCATCCCACCAAAAAGCATCCCAATTAACTTACATCTTGCAAATCCCCATAACTAAAATCTCTCCCAATCAAACAAGAACAGAAAGATATTCATCAAGGAAATCAGCAATTAGGCCGCAACGAACACACAAGATGGTAACGCCAAACTACCAATCACATCAAACAAGAACAGAGAGATTGTTCGGAATCATCATTTTGATGTATACGTGAAGCATTAACCGGAAGCACTTTGTCAATAAACTCATCAATCCGAGTGAAGATGTCAACCAACGGCTCTTAGAAGAGAAAAACTCCATGTGAAGATGACCCGATAAGAAGAGGCTCGGTTCTTACATGAGTTTAGAGCCGTATGACCATTTATATACTCAAATATCAATCAACAATGCAAAAAAATTCACACTTCTTCTCCCCCTCAAGAATTGCATACGGAGATGCCATTCTTGACTAAATAAGTGAAAAATCATCCGAATGTTCTATTCACACTTCTCTCCCGCAAAATCAGCACGAGATGTCGCCATCTTCATTATAATCGAGCAAGTGGAATGAGAAAACAATCAGTGGTAGCCCGGTTCACTTTATGACTGAAGCGCATGGAAAAAGTATGAAGCATGTTGATGAGAATGGTCATTAATGAGAAGATTTCTCTTCTTCTGAAGATAAAGCGCACTGAAGCGTACACTTTTCTTTTCTTTGAGGTACGAGGCTTGAACTGTTGTGTTCAAACATCATAAGAAGATTTCTCTTCTTTCAAAGATAAAGCGCACTGAAACGTACACTTTTCTTTTCTTTAGAGTACGAGGCCTGAACTGAAGTGAACAGACGTCATTATCTCTCTCTTTTCAGCTCTCTTAGCCAAACATGTAATTACCCCATTATCATTCAGTAGGCTCTTTGTCATGATAGCAGATGGAGAAAACCCAATATGATGAATTTGACCCTGAAGTAAACTAACCCGAACTCGTGACTTAAACTTGCACATATGTAACAAAGAGCGGTGCCGAGAATTCATGCTCCATTGAATCTCTTAAGTACTCTATACTCTTCAACCAACCAACCATCAAGTAATAGACGTACATTACCTCTTGAAAATCCACAATTGAATGTGACACTGAGCACTACAATGTAACTCTTTAAAGTGATAGTTATTTTGTAGTGGTATGAGCCCAATTCCCCCAAGTGGTAAAAGAAAAGGTAAAAGACACCCAACAATAACTAGATTTCCAAGTCTTCGTTTTTGATAATAAGCTTGAACAAGGATCATGAAGAATCTTCATCCAACCATCCCCGATACCTTCAGATACTAAGTACACTCGCCCGTGATATTTCACTTCAACCTCAAATAAATAATACTGAATTAACGCCATTGTCACATCTTCTAAACTGCCCAAATCTAGCCTTCTTTGACATTTAAATGAACTTTGATAATGGTTTCATCCCGACCATGGTTAAAAGCACATAACCCCGTAAAACCATGTAATAACTAAACTGCCATAATAAAAATCCAAACACACATCCCATTCATGAAGTACACCCTTTTATCCCTTCTTCGAAGCAAAAACCGTAGCACCCGCATCAAGTAAGATCCAGAATTACACTTTCTCTTCTCCAAGATGGTTCCATCATTACGGGATTTTACAACTCTAAGGTTTAAACCGAGAAATAGTTTCTTTCGCGGGATTTTACAAAACCCAGAATAAACCGTAAGATAGATCCGGAAATGCACTTTACTAATACCAGGATATTTCCATTGTCACGGTATTTTACAAGTCTATGATTTAAACCGAGAAATAGGTTCTTTCGCGGGATTTTACAAAGTCAAGACAAAACCGTAAACAATGTCAGCTTGAATGTGTAATGACAACTTTGGTTTTGGTGAATATCTGTTTTAGGGGAACATGCAGCGGATCATCAACGGTTCATTATCCAACATCAACAATCATCCAATCAACACTTTGGTAAATAAATCATTCACGCATTCTGTCGGCTATTGTAGTGACCACATAGAGAAGTAAACCCGGTAAACCAAACTTGATCATGAAGTATAATTCCCCAGATTTGTTACTTAAACTTGTACTAATCCTCGTGAAAAAAAAGAAACGGTGTACCCAATGTACAAAACCTCTTGACGTATCCTCAACTGCGTGAGACACCGAAGTGATAGTTATGTTGTGTGTTAAGCGAGAAAGAATCACACCCGTAATTAAATAGCCAAGTCTTTATCACCCTCTATAAACGCTCAAACAAGTCATCTTCGCGAAAGGGTAGAAAGAAAGAAGACGAAATAAGTAAACGTGCCCGGAAAACCTTACTTCAAATTCAAATAAGAAATATCGTACAAACAACCCTGTAGTCAACATTTTCCAATAAACACTTCAAGCCGTGACATAATAACCTCCATGAAAATGTATAAACCAAGGTATCAACCCGCACAACACTACAAATCTCAGCATTTCACCAAAATTCATCATCAAATCTCATTATTACAAATTTCATTGACAAAACTCTTGAACAAATCCATCAAATTCAAATCTCATAAAATCATAAATTATCAAGTCAAGCCCATGTCAATTCAAACCCGATCCAATTTCATCCGATTAATGACTCATGTCAAAATATGCCCACGCAAACTTAGCTCAAGAAGTTCATGATATGAATGACGCAAATAGGTCCATTGACAACTTAATAACGGTTCATGGTAACGGCCCATGAAAGTAAATCAATATATCCCATGCAACTCATACTATATCACATGATTTATAACTTCACCTTATATAAATTGTTTTGCACATAAATGAATCATATATTCCCACACATTTGGTATTCACGAGATTTGAAAAGATAGCTAACTCCATTTAGACCATACACGATCGAGAATACATAGCATCACCTGATCCCTTTAACACACCATGAGGCCCACCACATGATCCCATTTAATACATGACAAAGCCCACCTCTCGAATATAGGCCCAAGAGTCAATTTAATCACCAATAAGTTTCAGCCCATCACTGCACGATCCATATTATAACACACCAATCCTAACCTTCGGGGTTATAAAACGTACCACATACTCATAAATCCCTAAACACTCGTTACTTAGGCAAACCCTAATTTTTCTCACTTTACCAGTTTACCTCCGCCTCCCTTCGTTTAATATATCAAAACCCACCTATCTTAAATTTCTCAAAACGAAAGCAGTTTCTATTAACCACGCAAACCCATGATGTTGAGTCCCTCAACGAACAACAAAAAATACCGAGAACAAGAACATGTATATCCACTTGCCACAGGGATGGTTTGAGCATGGTTTGTCTAAGCCACAGGGATGGTATTTGGTTTTGAAGATGGCTTCAAGAACTTGGAACGGTCTCAGGTAGGTTTTAATTTTTGGACTTGACCACTGAATCTTTTTAATTTTTTACGAATCAAGGAGAATTTGAGTTAACAAAATTGTTAATTTCACATCTTCTAATTCGGATATAATCAAAACTTTTAAGATCCATGAGGCACACGAACATTTGTGTATAGATCTTTGAGGTCTATGTGTTTGATGAACCTAACACAAACGTATCAAAGCTGAGATCATTTTCATAACTACTTTTATCCGTTTTGAGTCATGAACGAAGCTAAGAGAAGATGTAACAAACTTGTTATAATCTTGTCAATAATTTCGGATATAATCATAGATCTGTGATGATAGGGTTAGAGAAAAGGATCTTGGAGATATCAAACCGTGACTCTTCTGAGATCTATATGTCAAGTATGTGTCGAGTCTTGTGATATGATTGTTGAGAGTTGATGGAATGTTGTGAGGGTATGGGTTGAGTCTAGATTAGGTTAAGATGGATTTGATTTGGTTCTGAGTTATTGTTCATCTCGATGGTTGTTATGATGTTTGTATTATGGTTTTGTGGTATGAGGTCGTGTTGTGGTCAAGGTATACGGTTTGAGTCTTTTTGTGGTCGTGGTCTATTCTTCTTCATCCTTTCTGTCAAGTCGTCATATGGAGTCAAGTCGCCAGACCAAGTCGCTAGCACTAAGTCGCTAGACCAAGTCGCTAGCACTAAGTCGCTAGCACTAAGTCGCTAGACCAAGTCGCTAGCACTAAGTCGCTAGACCAAGTCGCTAGCACTAAGTCGCTAGACCAAGTCGCTAGCACTCATGACAGGTCGCTACGACTTGTAAATACAAGTCGCTAGGCAGATTTCTGGCATAACTCGCTACACCAAGTCGCTATATATAAGGTACAATGAACCTGGACACAAGATAAGTCGCTAACTTGATAAACAAGTCGCTAGTATGATTTAATACATTTTCCGATGAGTTTTCCGACTACTTTTTCGGCCAGCTTCATGTAAACCCAGAAATTATGACAAGGAGACAACTTTATATCCATTTTGACCCATATTGACCACAAAGACATGACCAAGATGACATTAACGATCATGAAAACAGGTTGAAAACAAGAACCATTATTCAAAACAGTTTTACCAGTAAAATCTGATAAAGATTAAACAAATGTTTACAAAACTGTTTTAAATAAATATGCTTAAACCGGATTCTTACAAAACAGCTTGTGACATTTATAAACCGACGACAAAATCAAAACCACAACATAACACACCCCACGAATCAACACACATCAAGACAACCAACCCATTCAAGATACTGTGTAAACCGTACACAACAAACCGTATAAAGCCATACGAATAACCAAAAAACAATACAACCTAGGCTCTTGATACCAATTGTAGGATCATTATTTTATTGTGTTGATGATTCGGGTGGTCTTGGGAGATCAAAATACATGTTTGCCATTAGAGAGTTAGTAGAGAGAGAGAGGGTGTTTTCTTGGTAGAGAGTTACTTCACAAAATGTAGAATATTAGATTGAAAGCCCCACCCCTTCCATGGATGGAAGGGGTATTTATACTTACAGACACAACGACCTCCTATCGGCCTGTGGATCAGGGATACAGTGGGTAAAGACCCGTCCTTCCTCCACGATGTTACACTACGCTAAACTAAACTAATAACTAACTAATAAACTGATAAATAACGTAAACAACGACAAATCTACGAGCTAACATATGCTAGACCATTATTGGGGTGACCGACTCTTTAACATGGAATTTTCAATTCCTAACATCCTGCTAACCCACTTACTAGTTGGTTTGGGTCTGATGGTCTACTTAACCTTAGCAATGGATTCATGGTCAGTGGTTGAGTGAAGTGTGCTATTGATTGGATCCCAACCGTCAAGTTTATTACACAAGTCAACCACTTGTGAATGGTCAACCGTAATAAAATTCAAACAGTCTAAAACCAATGCAATTTCCCTTGGAATATAGTGGATTCCTGGGTCGTTAAGTCTCACGGAGGATTAATGGTGCTTAAAAACGTTCAAATGTCGAATGATCACTAAGGATAATGATCAGTAAGGATTTTGGGGAATAATTATACTACTGATTGATTGGAATGGTATTTGGATACAGAATTATAAAGCACAACAATCAGATTAAACAAACTTAAACGCGTACGTTTACTAAATTTTACGTAAACGTCCAAAATAAAACGTAAATTTAAAAGAATAAAACACCTATGGATATGAAAATGATATTTTTACAATCCTAATAATAAAAGAAAATTATTGGAAAATTAAAATTATTTTTATAACTATTTATTTAATTATTATTAATTAAAAACTATTTTAAACTATTTAATAATACCCTAAAATATAATAAAATATGAAATAAAGTTAGAAAAATGAAATTATGACTTAGAAAAATCTAAAATATTATAAAACTAATTTTAAAACTAAAAATATATTTTTTACACTTTTTATCTATTTATTATTAATTAATTACTATTTATTATTTATTTAAAATATACTTAAATACAAGAATATATAAAATTAACCTGGAAAAATGAAATTTTAACTTAGAAAAATCTAAAATATTATAAAACTAATTTTAAAACTGAAAAGATATTTTTTATGCTTTTTATTTATTTATTATTAATTATTTAATACTTTTTAACTATTTTAAATTCTAATAAATACTAAACAAGCTAAGAAAATTATGAAATTTTTTCTATAAATATCCTATGGTGACAGAAAGCTAAGAAAATTATAAAAACTGAAAGTGCTTAATAATAAGCTGAAAAAGAAAATTAAAAAGCTAATTTATATTAAATAAACGCTATCACTATTTTTAAAATGATGTTTTTGTGATTTTTCTTTTTGAAAACTATTTAACTACTGATTATAAGCAACTTTTATAAAAACAAAAATTTTACAACTTAAAAATAAGCAGTTTAAGACTATAAAAGCTTAACAGTTTAGCTTATGAGCTTATTTTGATTTTTTTTAAGCTCAAACAAGCTTCACAGTTGGAACCAAAGGTCAAATAAGATGCAAATAAGCTAAAGCTACTTATATTAAGCTAAAAGGCACACAGAAACACACTGATAATCTGAGGATAAGCAAATAAGCACTTATCCTAAACCTATCAACCAAACAGGCCTGCAGTCATATCTAGAAGCAATTTAAGCTTATGAAATAAGCTTAAAAGCTCAAAACAAAGACTGAGGTATTGAGATGGGTTGGTGAGCTTTTCAAAAAGTCCAAGTTCACACACTGGGGTTGACTAATGAGCTTATGACAAGCTTGTGAAAAAGTTTGTAAATCACTGATTACTCAGTGTATGCTGATACACTCAGTATACACTGAGTGGAATGCGACAAAGTAAAAAGCAACTAGCAGCCCTATCAAATAAGCTACAAAGTGAGAAATAAGCACTGAACTAAAGAGATGGGTAGATTGGCTTTCCAAAAAGCCAAAATACATAAGCTAAAGCTAACTAATGAGCTCTTTATGAGCTTGAGAAAAAGCTTGTAAAACTGTGCACAGGGCACTTTTTCAAACAAGGTGTTAAAAGAAGCTAAGAAATAAGCTGTTAAATAAGCTAACTAGAAATTATAAAAAATACTATGATAAATATGAGCAGTTGAATATTAATATCCCAAAAGCTCAAATCTTGAAACTTAATATTAAATCCTATATAAAATTATCTAGTTTATTCAAAAACTGATTAAGCTGAAATTTGACTTTTTATATTACACTAATAGGTTGACTAATATGAACTTTGGATTGATTCTACTTACTGATTTTGATGTTATAAGGTTAATTAAGACTAGATTGATTAATAATAACAACTTATGAACATGAAAACATGATTATAGAACATGAAAATCAAACAGATAATGAACAAGATGTGATCAAAGGTTATTTTGACTTTTTCACTAATGAGCACTGGTTTTTATGGCTGTACTGAGCTATTAGGTACTAGTGTGACTTTAAACAACAACAAGAAACAACACAGATAATACAGAGAATCCAAACAACACTTAAAAACTGTGAACTTGTGATTTTCAAAAGGTTTCACAGATTAAGACCATGCACTTGATTAAAGACCTTATTTTATCATATAATAAGACTAAATAAGCATTAAACAGCAACAATAACAACATAAAACTAAGAAATGACACTTATGCTATAATAACTGTTAAAATAAGATTTTTAGTAACTACAAATTTTAAAGAACAAGCAAACTGTTTTATTGTATAATTCTACTTAACTATAACTCAGAAACATAAACATACAAAGATTTAAGCTATAAGCTACTTATACAGTTAAATGCAAGAATTGCTTAAAAAGGCTTACAACTTCAATTTAGCTGAAAACGCAGAACAAGGTCCAAAGATCAACCCTATTAGCTTACCACTAAGCTTCTAAACCCAAGGCCATCCAAGATTTACCCTGCTCCAGCTGTGATCTTCATTTCTTTTGATTTTTTATTTATAACTTATTTTTTTGGTATTTTTGGTAATTTTTGAGTTTTACTTCTAAACTGAGTTTTATAGTTTCTAAAAGCTTAGAAAAGCTTTCTAGGAGCTTAAGTGAGCTTATGAGTCCATAATAACAACTACAAACAACATTAAGCTAAATTGAGATTTTAAGCTTGAAAATCATAAACTTGAAAATGATACTGAAACTTGAAATTGATTATTGATAAAGATGTACAATACACTGAAATTAATAAAAACAGTACTTGAAAGCTAAGAAATACACTGGAATTTGAAAATTAATTAAAACAACATACATTAACTAAATTAAAACTAGATAGATGTCTACATTGCTCCAATTCTTCTTTATAAAGATCTTTTTGAGCTTCTTGTCGACCTCTGAATCTTTCCCACCTATTTCCAACCATTGGATCCATTGAATTCATCATATTCGTCCATTTGGCATTTTGGCGCCAAAAGTCTATTTGAGCAGGTTTTTTGCATTTAAAGAATTTTGGGAGGATGTAGAGGTGGAGGGGACAAAGAGAAGGTAGTGGTGAGAGTAGGTAGACAGCTGGGGTGATGAGGTGGTGAAGAATACCACTGGTTTTGGGATAGCAGGTGTGGGAGAGAAGGGTGTACAGTGGTGGCGGTATTATATTTAAAAACGTGGGTTTGGGCTTGATATTGGGCCAGCTGGGATTGGGTTGTGTTTTTGGGTTTAATATCAAAAGGGATCCGTTTGGTTTGTAGAAATATAAGCCCAAGGACCATTCATGTAATATTCTGAAAAACTGAGGGACTGAAGTTGAAACTTTTCCAAAGTTAACACAAGGACTAAACCTGCAATTAATGGTTAATACAAGGACCAATATTGCATAAAATTCCATTTTTATAAATCCAAGGACCAAAACTGCCAACTTTGTAACTCCAGGGACCAAACTTGTAATTTTCTCAAAACTTATCATATAAGGACCAAATATGCCACATTTGAATAGTACAAGGGTGTAGTTTGAATAATTTCCATTTTTAAACACCTAGGGACTGATTTTGACACTTTTGTAAAGTTGAGGGACCAAAGTTGTCATTTTGTAATTCTTAAACTTTGAAGGGTTTGTTTTGACAACTTTTGAATCCATAGGACCTTAAATGATATTTTTCTTTATTTTGATTTACCAGGGACTAAATTTGACAACTTTTAAAACTTGGGGGACTAAAACTGCCAATTATGCAAACTTGATACGTTTTTCACCTGATTTTGGTATTTTTGCATTTAAAACACATAAAACACTTATTTGTGATATTTTTATCATTTTGATGAATTTCTGAGTGTTTTCAGATGTTTTTGCAGACTAAAAGGTACAAAAATGATGAGTATTTGCACACTCATCAGCTACCACAGGTTTTTCATTTGCTTACTGAGGAAGACTCAGTGATGCGGGGTTGTTTTGAACTTCTCCTTGCTTGTATGACCCTATCATACTGAGATGTCTCATGAGCTGGATTTCAACAAATTTCACAGCAAGAGTTCATGAGATAGTCATCAGGATGATGATCATTAAAGCCATAGTGTGGTTAAGGAGGAAAAGGTTTTTCTTTAGGCCTTTGAGCCTGCTTTGAGGATGAAGCATATTGATGACCAAGATTGATATGATTTGCTTCATTGAATGATCTTACATACTATAAGTGAACAGAAGTTATGTGATCTTCCTTTTTGTAGATCATGCAAAAATAGATTCTGTAGCAATTATTAGTGGTATGGCTAGTATAATGGCACATATTACACTTCTGTTTGGGCTTGGTTTTTGGTTTTGACTTTGAGGAACTAGAGGAGGTTGACTTTGGTTCCTTAATTATTGAATCAGGAGCTTTCTCAATAGAGTTCATCTTATCAGTCAACTTCCTCACAAGTTCAGCCAATTGTTGGATTTGACCTTCTTTAGTAGGAACTGAAGATGTGGAAGTCTTAGTAGGAACTGAATCTTCTTGGGTTGGTTTTGCTGGTCTTTTCAAAATTGTTCTACCAAGTCCTGACCTTTCTTTAGGAGAGTGAGGGTTGAATTGTAAAGGAGTAAGCTCAGAGCTTGGTGCAGCTCCCTGAAGAGGTTTCAGAGGTGGAAGCGGTGCTTCTGATTCATCTTCAGACTCAGTGATGTGTTCAGTACTATTGGGTACATCAGGGAGTCCAAGCATGCTCTTGAGAGCCTGACTTTCAGGCTCGAGAATCCTTCCAAGATCAAAGTTTGGAAGCTTACTCTCAGGGTTTACCCTTTCAACCTTCACTTATATACTATTACTCCCTGGTTATCTTTTATTGGTTGGTTGAGTTGTCACGTCCTTTATCTTAACGCGGTTGTATTCCTAAAAGTCGTAGGGTGTGCATATCCCCTAGTTCTATGAGGTTATCTCTCGTACATGATTCACGAAATCGACAAACCTAACCTATTCCATCCGTGCACCATATCATCATTAAGCATACTCAAGCATTAAATACAACGATAGCCTAGATGCACTTCTAAGCCAATTTCAATTAAGATAAGAAATAACCTAACAACAGATAATAACTATGTTTCATTGATCTAAGTAAACACACAAGTAAATTAGCTAGACATGATAGACAAGCAAGCATACACACAATCAATCAAACATGGGGTAGACATAATGATAAATTGGATTATCAAACTTATCTTGATGTTTAAAATAGGGTATGGGACGCTAGAATATTGTCCAAGTCGGACTACAACTGAGTTAGGGTTTGCTCTCATAAATTCTACCTCCCAAAATATAGAAAAACCGAATTCTATATATAGATTTACAATCGCGACAGCGTCGGCTTTGCATGCGACACCGTCAGGTCACTGTCATTAGGGTTTCTTCTGGGCCAAGTCATCGATGGACGTCGTCACTTTAGAGTTGTGACGCCATCGGTCTTTAGTTGAGACGTTGTCTTAATTCTAGATTTGGGCCGTCTGGAGTGAAAACTATGAGTGACGCCCTCCATATTCAAAGTGTGACGCCGTCAGGCTTTACAACCAGAAATTTCATTGAGTCGTCGCGTTCATGTTTTGATCAAGTCTTCATAGAGGGACGACATCGCCCTTTGGATGGGACGCCGTCTGCTGATCAATATTGAGTGGCTTCGATTTTGACTTTGCCATTTTCTTCATGTTTGCTCGTTTTCGTCCAAATGTGCTTCATTCCAGCATTTTGCTTCCAAAAAACCTAAAAAGTGAAAAAGAACAAAATTAAGCAGTAACGGATAAAAAATGTGTCGAAATAGGGCTTAAATTACCCCCTAAAAGCGTATGTTTTAAATCCTTATCAATTGACAAGTCTTTGGATTCTTCGATGGCCGTCACCTTTAATCTCCACTTAGATAGAAGCGCCCTTAGATATCTCCTAACATGATTACGACTAGAAAAATACTCATCAAGTGCTTGTAATGAAGTAATAATCGTATTAAAGTTAGCAAAATAATTATCTATACTATCCTTATCCGATATTGAAAATTGTTCATATTGTTGAATAAATAAATCTATTTTGTTGTTTTTAACTTGTTGATTTCGTGTGAGTTACAACTAAAGAGTTCCAAATTTCTTTAGAGGTTTTAAGCATAGAAATTCTTTCAAATTCCTTTTTGGGTAAAGCATTATATAAAACCATTTTTGCTTCACTATTTTTGGAAAGCTTTTTCTTTTGATCGTCGGAGAGGAGATCATGAGGGATGTTTATTTTGTTGTCGGTTATATCATCTTTTGTAGTGGCTTGAAAGTCACCTTCAACAATGATGTACCAAAGATCGATATCTTCTGAATTCACATAAGTTTCAAATCTATTTTCCAATAAATAAAACCATTTGTTTCAAGTAGTTGAGGTCATTGCATAGATTTCCCTTTTTTATAATTTTCACAACTCATTGTGATCAAACATTTTTTAAAATATAATTTACTTTAAAACTTTTGTGAACCTTGCCCTTGATGCCAATTGTGGAAAACTAGAAGGGGGGGGGGGGTTGAATAGTTTTGCCGATTTTAAGTTTAGTTTCAAAAACTTTAAATTCGATCTTATGTGAATTCGTATGGATGGATAGAAAGTATAAAGCAATAAGTTGAGTAAATAATGAAAGCAAGTAAAGTAAAGGATAGAGAGTAGTGACATAAGTGATTTATAATGGTTCGGCTATATAAAATTTTGACAATGAATATCAAAACTCTTTGCTGTGGAATTACTTTTGCGAGGACGATAAGTAATACATAGTAGTTTTATGAATTCAAATAATCTTTGAAATGTACAAACTGCAAGAATCCATGAATGGATATATGCATGCATCTAGGAGATGACTCTTATGTTTAATATTAAATTCAAGTTTTGATTTAATAATTAAAATAAGATAGCTCATAAGTATTCCTGAAAGCTAGTGGGAGTATTATGTTTATTAAAATCTTATATGTTGTATGACATATGGGCAGTTACATTCCATCTAAGTTAAATGTTAAGTTTTATTTGGGAATGAAACTTCGCTTGTAAGATTTGGAAAATAAGATATACAACCTTGGAATATATGTTTATTTCTATAAACACACGCAGTAAATAAACGAGTCTAATAGAACATGATGGATACATATCTTTAACAAGATAGAATATGAATGAGATCTTAAAGTCTAACTTGAAAATTCATCATGCTACATCATGTTGTGTATAAGGTTGTTGTATCATGCTTGATTATAAGATGATTTAACAACATTGTAATATTTATGTTTGGATTTAGAATCGCATTCCTCAGCCTGGAGTTGCTCCCAGATTCTATACAACAATTGTTGTGTAATTGTCATAGCCAACAAACTTGAAGTTTGAATGACACCAAACAAATAATATTCAAAGTTTACGGATGTTTAAAGAGCATATTGTTGTACACAATAATACTAGTATAATTGAGATGACACTCAATTCTGGTTATGGTATCCTTGATGATGACTATGTTGACTAGTTATGCTCAAGTAAGAGCATAGTTGCATTATATATTAAAGAATAAAAAATAATTTAAACTTTAAAAGGTTTGGAAGTTGATTGTCATAAATTGGTGATTGAGGATGTCACACACTTTATAAAACATAATGTGGCAATGTCAAGGTATTTGAATATGCACATACAAGAAGTTCACTTATTGAATTCTTGGAATAAGTATTCTCAAAATTCCTATAGATCAAAGTTAGTTTAAATTATGCCTTGACAACAAGTATGATTGTCATAACTTGAGGCAAAATTCATTAACTAAGAATTATCATGAATTGATCTATTTAGTATTTTGATAAAGGATGTTAAACAGTTATTATTTATAATGAATTAAAGTACTTTATAAGTTTAATTTGATTTATAATATTGTGTCATGTATTTGCATGTTTAAATCCTTGAATACCTTAAGTTATTCTAAATAGTCCCTTGTCGATCAATAACATGGGATATTGAATTAAGACAAATCTGAGTATTAGTTAGAATATACTTGAAAGTATATTGATGCGCAAAATGACTAATTTCAAATGATATTCAATGGATTGAATATAGGACTTATGCCACCCACATGATGGTATTTTATGGATCTTTGTCATTAAGTACATCATGAATATTTATCCTCAGACTTGAGATACCATAGAAATGTCATGGATGTAGTGCATTTATGTGAGACAATCTAACGCTATACGTAACTGGTAGTTATAAGGGTTGTTTTCAGAAGTGTTGCGAAATTTATGAATTCTTCTCGTTGTCAAAACGGGATTTGTTTCCTTCAAATTTGTTTTGAAGTTTAATACTGCTGGGCCCTTCGTAGGGTTGTCAAGATGTTTGCATGGCTATGCCCAAGGTCTTCTGGAATATGTTCAGAATAATTGGTAGTCTAGATCAATCATATAAAGCGAGAAACATGGTATTAGAAACAAAACGATGAATATGATGATGAATCATCAAAACAGTTTTTCTCTAGAAAACCATACACGAGTTGTACCGGGGGCATTGGCGTGTTGCTAGACGCTAACCAATGTCATTACACGTTTTGTAAACATATCCAAGTGGGAACTGTTAGAATATGTATATATTTATATAACCGGGCATGTCCGGATTTGAACTCGTGGCCACGGGATTGCACACATTAGCGAATGAGAATCAAGTTAAATAATTAATGTATAATGTTTATGATTAAATATTACACAAAACCTGACTAATGATTGTGTCACACCCCCAAAATATCGCAGCGGAACGATAGTGTCATTGGGGTATAACGTCATAGCACAAAGTATGGATACAGAAAACGACCTCTATAATGAGACGTTTTGAAAAGTTTACCATTCGATTTCATATGTTAAAGTTTACACAACAAGAAATCACAACGTTTGATAATACATAAAGAGTTTACAAAGCATGTCGAATGGTAATTGTTAAAAACACAAGACTCCAATGTATGCCATGCGACCCAAAAGCTCCATGAAGTGCTATCACCTTAAGACCTGAGATAAACATGCTAAAAAGTGTCAACACAATGGTTGGTGAGTTCATAAGTTTGTGATGAAATGTAAAGCCTTTCAAAAATTGTTTATGCAGCAAAGGCATTGTAAATCCACTCAGTTCCAAGTTCCGCCCATACAAAACTTGCAACCTGTGTGTTTACAACCCATTGCCAAAATATAGAATTGTCAATCTTGTTTGTAAGTAGGAAATAGGTGCATACGATATATACATGTACTTAATGCAAAGAATCACAGCCAACTGAACCTCTTGACAAGTCTAAATTGTTTGTTATGTTTCCTTGAATAACAGATTATATTCACCCCAGGTCACGTCATCAAGGACCCAAGGGTGGGGGCGTCAGCCCGATAGTACTATCAATACCTCTCCGCCGGCTCCCGCAGGAGTTAACCAGTTGCTAAAGTTTGTATGTTGATGCATAATTGAAAACTAGTTTAGCACATTAAGGCACATATCGCAATAAACCACACATAATGTCCAAAGTGTATAAGAAGTATATTGTAACACAATTGTATAAATGGTTTGAGTATTCGCAAGAGTGAAACAAATATTTAAGCATGTATCTCCCCAAAATAGTTTGTAAGAATTTAAACGAGTAAAAGTGGGGTATGAACTCACCTGGTATGATGGATATGCTAACAAAATGAAGTGCACGAAAGTGAGACCCGGAACTATCCGCGACCTAAAATGAATGTTATGACTTGAGTTATGATGTAATGTTATGCATGCATTTCGTATGTTACTTATACCATTTGTGAGTTTTGAAAATAATACTTATCGTCGAAAAATACCCTTTTGACGTCTTGACCATTCTTAAATTACTTTACAAGTATTTACGTCAAAATGTCATCCTTCAATGGTTTCGTAATGATTTATGGTGAAATTTTCACTTTTCGTCGTAAAATAATGTCGTCGGAAAATTTCATGAAAGTGACAAAAATGGCTTCGAAAAGCTAGTCGTAAAATGGTGTACGTCGAACGTTAGGAAACGAACTCGACGGTTTTGGAAAGTTTGTATCAAAATCTAGAAGTTTTAGTTCATGAGTTTTCGACATAAAGGTCTCGAACATAAAGATAATAAGGGTTAAAGATGGTGATTTTGTCTAATTGTTGTGTAAAAAGTGAGTTTCGGCCAAGTTTAAGCATCCGTAAATAATTTATTAAAACTCCACTATACAAACGGTTGGTCGTTTTAGAAAATATGCTTGGTGATCTTGATTTTACTAGAAGACATTTCGTTTCAAAAAGTTCTACATCATAGTTAAAAACAGCCGTCAACATGGTCGTTGTAGTTACCGTAACACTTGTCTCGTAAAAATAATATAGTTTTTCTGAAAATAATAGTTACGGCAATTTTATGAAAACGTGCATATCTTAATCGTTTCAAATCCGTTTTCTACGTATTATATGTCCTTAGCTTCGTATCAAAGTATACTAATATATTTTTGATAAGTCGAAATAATTTGTAAAGCTTAAGGCTCGTTTTTGACTCGTACAAGATAAAAATAGTATGCTGAAATTTCTGAAAAATATATATTTCGTCGTCAAACTTTAAAAATTCATAACTTCTTCGTTATAACTCCGTTTTATTCCGTTCAAGCGGCCACGGATTCGTTTTAAAGTATATTTTCTAAATATCAAGGCCAAAATTTCGTGCCTACTGTCGGATTTTCCAGAAAATCAAACAAGGACAGAACACTTTTATATACTTATCGAAAATAGTTTTTCTCGTACTAAACCTATTCCAATCCCTTCAAATCAACTCCAAAGCTAATCTAATCCTACCATACACCTTCTTAGGGTGTCATGGGTTCCTAAACATCATCAAGACCAACATATACCAAGGGGATAATTATAGGATGACCTTTATATATATATAATTCTAAAAATCATGTAAAAATGGTATAAATCAACATAAGTCATGCATGTTTGCTCCAAAAATGAAGAGATACTTATGAAATGAAAATGAAAGATGAAAAATATAAATGATATGCTTACAAGTTAATATGATGAGGTGCAAAGAACAAGGTTTAGCCTAAACACTCTAGGTTTTTATTTCAAAACCTTATAAAGAGTGTGATCTAGATTGTAATACTTGTGCTTGCAAAATTTTTGGATGATCCCTTGGTAATTCTTGATGTGGCCGGTTTTTGAGATGAAACAAGGAGAGAGTAAAACACTTTTTACTTGACTAGAAAGATGAAGTGAATGAATTATGAAAGTGAATGAAGTAGACTTTTAGTAAGTGTATGTATCTATACAATCTCATTAAACCATACCAATCAAATAAATGCCAACCCTCCCCTTGTCGGCCAAGGGGGAGGGATTTGGTAAAAATATATATTTTTTTCTTTTTATCAACTTGTGTAAAATTGTAAATAAAATGTAAGTAAATGTTATGTTAAGTAGAATTTGTAGTAATTTGTACATAGTTGTGATATTAGAGTAGTATGAATTAAACTAAGTTTTAGGGGATCAAAGTAAAGTATAATGATATTATAAAAATTATAAAAATACATTCCTTGTAAAATTTGAGTGATAAGATAATTATCGTGTAATTTTTAAGAAAAACGTCGTAATAATATAAATTTAACGATTTATATACAAAATAAATTCAAAACACTAGGTAAACTAAAAATATAGTTTTTATAAACTAAACATAAGTATAAAAATATATCGGGATCATTTTTGAGAGTAACGGATTTAATATTCAAAATAATAACTCACGCGATAACGTTTATTTAATATAAAAATTACGCGTTTAAGGTGAAATGCAATGTCATGAATGAACTAACGTGATGCAAAT
>BPTQ01000004.1:255565548-255669551 GCA_019973895.1 Chrysanthemum seticuspe
TTACCATAAACATCACCTTTATTAACTCATCATCTCTATAGGTTCAACTATGACGCATGAATATGAGTTTGATTTTTCACTAACTAGCGTCTACACTCCGAACATCTCTCTCGAACCCAACACACCTGACAATCATGTCCGTGAGTTCAATAATCTCGAAAACCGTCACTTCCACGAAGGACGTATTGTAGACACCTCTCTACAATTCGAAGAAGGTATCAATACCTCCTTCCGAGCCATAGGACTAGAATGTCTTCTTGAAATCAACGAGAAGATATGTCCAAGGTTCATAATGGAATTCTTCCGTCAAGTCGAACTCGTTCGTAACGAGGATCGCTCTCTATCCCTTTGGTTTTATATCAAAAACCAAAAGTTCACTCTAACCCTTGGGCATTTTGCTCACATCCTTCGGATTCCAAATCATGGACAATGTGCCTTCACCGAAGATTGGTCTCTTGATTCTCTCTTCAACTTTTGTGAAGAGAATAGTCCATATTGTTCACACATACCCTATCCGGAAGATTTAAATCGCATAATATGCAAACCTCGACCATATTACACCGATCCAAACATTATCTTTACAAGGGATATCCGAGAAGAGTACAAGCCTCTTGCACTCATCCTACATGAAAATGTTTGGAGTCTTAGGGGAAATCGAGAAATTCTTCCCGCTTGTTGTGCTCACATGTTGTACTGTTTGCTAACACAACAACCATACAATCTCGCCTACTTCTTCGCAAGGAGAATTGCAAATCTTCAAGGCTCCAAGAATAAACTCATCCTTTATGGAATGTTCTTGACACGCCTCTATCATAATGTTATGCACTTCCATCCTCAATTTCAAAGTCCGTTGTACGTACTTGTGAACAAGATGATGGAACCGCTAAACATATCTCTCATGAAGACTTTCTTCATTCTTGACTCCACCAACACTCATCAATCACATAATGATCCTTCTAGCGAAAACACTCAAGGAATTTAGTAGTATTTCAAATAAGATCAATTCTACTCTACTCGTGCTTTCTCAATGTAATCCTATTTCCTTCATGAAATAAAACATCTTACATTTGATATCTTAGTTTTAGAACTCCTTTAACTAATCTTGGAATATAATGCATTGTCAAAATCATTGCATACCTTTAGTAAAGGTTCTGCCTAGCAGATGGACGGATCCCAAATGTTGTACTAGACGGATCCCTATCTTTAGGGAACCGTGGGATCCGGCAAACAGAGAATGCAATTGCAAGCATTATATTTCAAAACATATCCTTAGAACATCTCACTAAACTAAACATAGGGTCTTAAGGCAGATTAAGTACTTATCAAGATAGGTTGATTTTTCCTACTCATTCCAACTCACATAGATCACACTCTAAGACGTTCATAGATCTATCATTTTATTTTAATCCATCACTCTTCCGCTCTCAAAACTCACACTTCATTTTTTCTACTTGATCCCTCACATCTAGTCATAGAAATCCTTCGATTATGGCTAAGTTGATCATAAATCATCCTCACCACAAAATTGATCAAAGTTGATCAAATCCTAGTTTTTCCATCTCAAAACCTTTAGGATATTTTCCAAAACACAATCCTAAGTCACAACCTGATCTCTAGGATCATTTAGCTTCAATTGACACTCTCATCTTTAGTGTCATCCTTGCTCATTCATTGGTACTCATGAAAATTCCAAATCCTTCCATAAAAGACAATCATTAGCTACAACACTCACCAGCTTCAAGTACCTAAGCACCTCTTCATCTTAAACACTTAGGAGAACTGAAATATTCAAAATGAGATAGGCTTTAGCTCCTAGAAACCTCATTTCAAACCTGTCATAACTACTGAGAGCCTAATCCCTAGGATTAGCCTAGCCGGATCCCTCCAAGGAGGGAACTGTGGGATCCGGATAACAGTTTAGGTCAAATCTTGCTAAAACAATCACTTCAACTCATCTTCCTAAATCAAACACTCCATCTCATCTTAAATGAGTTCCTAGATCAGTGTAAACTCTGAAGTTGACTCTTGTGCATGTTAATCATCACATTCCAATGAATCCTAGTGGCTTAAGGCTTGAATGCACTTGCCAATTCTCTTGCTTTATAAACCACCTTGTTAGGACCTCCATAGTCATCACTCTCATTCTACCTTTCAGCTCTTGCAACCTCTTGAAATCATCTCACCATGAGGAAAACCCCAAGTAGTAACTTATCCACCAAAGAACCTCCCATGAAAAAGGTTCGTGTTGTACACGAAATCTCTTCAACCGAATCATCTCCGGTCAAGCCAACAAATGATAGAATCCTTCATCATCCAATCAAACTAATTCCTAAAAGGTTAGTACCCACAAAACTACCTATGCCAAACACCACCATACCTCCTAGGCCAAACAATATCATCTCCACTAAACCATCACCATTGGTTCCTAGAGCTATTTCATTTACTTCATCACTATCATCACCACACCTCTACCATTTAGAGGACTTGCCTCCTAGGCCGTCTCATCCGCTTCCGCTGACAACATTCTCCTCATTAGGAGGAATAATGGTTCAAAATCAAGGTGTTGAGTCAACACTTGCTCCGGCTTCCTTTTCGCCATCTCCATCATATAATCCTATTTGGATTATGAGAAATCATCAAAGTCAACCATCCGACCATATGGAAGTTGACACTTCATTACCACCACCATCATTCTTGGTCGAGGCATTCTCAAATGCACCTCCACCAATCCCTTCATCGTTTGAAGCTCCACAAGCCGCTTCACTTGATCCTTCGCATCAAGCCATTTCATTTCATCCACCACCACTACCTAGCCATGACAAAGATTGCTATCATTGTCAACATGTTGAAAGTTGGATACATGAAGTACGAGAAGACCAACGTTTAATGTTCTATCATCTCCTCGAAGGTTTCGACGAGATCAAACCTAAACAAAACTTGAGCTAGAAGAATTTTAGTGGTGTCCTAGCATCAAGCGTTAGTTGGTCTAGAAATTCCTAGTCATGTATTGTCTATTTTCTTATTTTTAGAGTCATGTATATCATAACTCTTGTTTTATTAAATGGAATTACATGCTACTTGTTATTTTGTTGAGCATATGATTACTTTGTATTCATATCTCATTTATGTGATAACATTACTTGTTATATCACCTTTGCTGATTTTATTTATCAGCCAAACGGATCCCTCAGAATTGCCTAGACGGATCCCTACTAAGAGGGAACCGTGGGATCCGAGAGACAGGAAACTATTTTCCTACTAACTTGGACCACATTTGCAGGAAATTGTGAATTATACTTGTTTTCTAACCTTTGTTTTGTAGTTATTCAATTAACACATGAAGAATTTGACACCCTAAAGCTAAGGGGAGCTTGGTGTCAAAACAAATACATTGCAAAATTACTTGCAATCTTAGATTTATATTTCATGACTTCCCGTTGCAAAATTGCAATCATCTAGGGGGATCACATCCGTCACATAGACGTAATCTTTTGCAAAAATTTGCAAATGAACTAGATTAGCATTACTTTCTTGACGCCCTTACTTAGGGATGGACTCGTCAAGGGGGAGTAACGACGAGATCCTTTCCCGTTACTTGCTTTTTATTTCTTATTTCTTTTCTATTTTTCACACATTTTTCTTAAAAACAAAGTGTTGCTTTCTTTCAAAGCTCTTTTTGTTTCGACAAAAAGGGGGAGAAGAAAGTAAAAACTACAAATTCAAACTCTTACGAATTTTAGCTTTTCCTTAAAATAATCTTATGTTTTGTCATCAACAAAAAGGGGGAGATTGTTAATACAAATAAGCCGTAAAAACGTTTATTTATATTTTACGATCTTCTAATGTTTTGTCGATAACAAAAGCAAGATCATTTTAACGAAACAAATAAAATACGTAAATGGTTTAAACTAATAGTTTTCTAACACACTTACGCTTTCACATAAAACACTAAAACAAGTACAAGTGATTTTATAACAACTAGTGTTTACATATTGGGATAACATATACTTAACTAAGTATACACTAAAATGGGTAAAAACAAGTATATTCTAAAATGGGTAAAAACAAGTATATACTAAATAGGTAAAAACTAGCATATGGTTTTGACCCATAACCCATGGTTTTATTTATACCACTTAACCAAGTTCATTGTATCTAGAAAGAAAACCATGGATCAACCCATAACCCATGACCCATGACCCATGACCCATAACCAAAAATACCCATGGGCAAAGAGGAGCGTACCACGGATCCCTAGCTTTGTGCTAGCCGGATCCCTTGTGGTAGGGATCCGTGGGATCCGGGGAACAGTAGAGGTTTTTCCTCTATAAATAGTGAGCCATTTCTTCATTGTTTCCAACCCTTTTCAATCCCTTTCTAACACACTTTCTCCCCTGAGTTAAATCTCACTAACCTTAGATCCAAGAGATCTATATTTGTAGTTTTGTTTTTGTGTGATCTTCTAGGTTCCTCTTAAAGGCAAGATCACCACCTTTGAAGTCGAGCAAGCTCAAGTCCATGAGTTGCCATGCTTCCTCATCATCAAGGCTATTGAAGTCCTCTTGTTGATGATCTCTTTCTTTCTTCAAAGAAGTGTAGTGTTGAAGACATTAGTGAAAGATGTCTCAAGTGTCAAGGCGAAGATATTAGTGAAGGGTATCTATCGTCTATAGTATAAGCACTTGTGGTAGGTGCTTAGAAGTCAAGACAAGAAGCATTAGTGAAAGGTGCTTAGAAGTCAAGACAAAGAAGCATTAGTGAAAGGTGCTTAGAAGTGAAGACACAAGACATTAGTGAAAGGTGTCTTGTAGATCTAGTCAAAGGCATTAGTGAAAGGTGCCTTAGATGTACATTCGATATGGTATGTTTCGATGTACAAGATAGACTAGTATTAGATCCAAGGATATTGATATCCTTGATGATGTTGTAGAGGAGTAGATCTCCTTTGGGTGTAGTGTGGTAGTAGTTCCTCCATTGCAATGGAACTAGGTGCTTAGCCTAGTACCTAATAAAGGGTAGGCGACGTTGTGAAGGTGTATTTCACCTTGGAGTGAAAGAACTAGGTACTTAGCCTAGTACCTTATAAAGGGTAGGCGACGTTGTGATAGGATTAGTTCTCCTTGGTGTGAAAGAACTCGGTGGTTAGCCTAGCACCGTATAAAGGGTAGGCGATGTTGTGTTAGGTGTGGTTCGCCTTGGTGTGAAAGAACTCGGTATTTAGCTTTGTACCGGAAAAAGGTTAAGCGACGTTGTGAAGGCTTCTCCGCCATAAGGAGATTGGTGTAGTGTTTACGAACTCTCGAGTAGGTGACTCGGGGAGTGGATTAGGGCAAGGAAGGTGTCCTTGTAGCCGAACCACTATAAATACTCGTGTTATGGTTTTGTGCTTCTTACCCTTATCTTTTCATTACTTACCTTTATATGCTTGTTTATCAACATCCAACACACACACCCAAATAGATTGACATAAGTCGATCTAAATAGTTTAAAAGGAAGTTTTAATTGGTAAAACTATTCAACCCCCCCCCTTCTAGTTTTCCACAGGGTCATTTGGGTCAAAGGATGGACGTGGAGACTCATGAGCTATTCGCTCAATTGTACCAAAGGATGGTAATGGAGGTGGAATATTGGTCCTGGGAGGCAAGTCCTCCAAAAATGAGTTTGGAGATGTAAGTGGTGTGAAGAATAGCTCTAATGGTATGAGAGTTGGAGATTTAGGAGGTGATGGTGACTTGGATGTTTGAATGGGAGCCGGTGGCGGAGAGCTAGCAATGGGAGTTTTGTTGGTGTTGGAGTGGTGACTACAATAGGTGATTTTGGAGGTGGTGTAGGAGTGGTCAAAGTGAGAAAGTTCTCATCTCTTATGGGAGATGAGATGGTTAGGGGAGAGGAATCGGAAGATGAGCTAATGTTAACAAAGCAAAATGGTCTAACACTCAATCTAGCCGTTCTCTTGCAAGGCTTGTTTGATGGAGAAGAGGTGGATGACTTAGTCATTTTTGCTTAAGCTTGTTCTAGTAGAAGATGAGAGAAATTAGGAAGGTGTGAGGATGATCATCTTAGAAGGTCTTAATTTATAGGATTATGAAATTATGGATAAATGTGTTTGATTTGATGTTAAACCATAGAAGAAAGGAGGTTTCTAATGATTTGTAAGGGTTTTTAATGCTAGTCATATCATCTAAGTCAAGCTATATAAGAAGGATGGAGTGAAGAGACAAAGATATGCAATAAATGTGTTCTAATGATTGTAGGATCTTGAGAATCAGATCACCCACGGATTACAAGGAACCAAATTTTTGGTTCCTTCCTTTATGAAAAAGGGTTCCTTGGGTGAATTTTTGAAATTTTTGAATTTTGGTGGGAAATGAATATCCTATATGTCTAAGTGTGTTAAACTAGTTATAATATGGATAAAAACTAGTAAAACCTATCTTAGAAGCAAATTATGGTAATTTGGAATGATGAAATTAGCAAAATTTAGAAAATTACCTGCAGTCACCACGGCACCAATTTTTTACACAGGCGGAACCAAAATTTTGGTGTCGTCTGGTCCGCCTGAACAGGTCTGGTGGCACCAAAATTATCAATGGAAGGAACCAAAAAATTGGTGCCGTCTGGTCCGTGGTGCCCAAAATTCTTCACAGACCCGTTTTTTGACCATCGGGGACTTTTCCGAAACCTGAAATTTTTCATAAAACATATGGAAATAACTATTTCTAGTTAGGAACAGTCAATAACGCATTCACAAACATAGTGGAGCATTGATTTTTAACAAGGGCTAATGATTTTCACATATAAGTGAAAATGGGTAAAATTTGATAACACCCGTGTGCTATCCCCCTGCATGAACCGGTTAGCATACATCAATGTTTCAAGTTAGTTTATCATTCTACAAAGTAAAAACACCCAAATAATATCATACATCATTGTTTTTGTCTTGTTCCAAACACTCCCTTAAACCTCACTTATCCAACTTTTTGTAGATCTTTTTCATCATCCTTCCAAGGAACTTGAACATCCCCTTGGTTTGATTAAACTCCGCTGATTCGTTCTCAATCTCGGGAAGAGAGGCATAGTACTCATGGGGTTGTAGCCGAGAATTGGGGAGACCGTCTTCGGAGCTATTTGATGATGATGATGAAGGAGTTGGAGGCTTTGGCCTTTTACCTTTTTCCTTGGTCTTGGACACTCGCTCGTCACTCAAGGGCACAAATATGTGAGGGATGAGAGAATAATCTAGTTTCAACCCTTTTGGACTTGGTGGAATGGGTGCAAAGGCTTTATAGAGAAGGGTGAGTAGCATCCCGTATGGAAGAGCAACGGAGCCTTGAGTAGGGATATCTACCATTCTCCTAGCAATGTAGTAAGCTAAGTTGAATGGTTTACGAGTGGACAAGTTGTAGAGCATGTGACAAAGGCAAGCATTGATATGGTCTCTATTTCCTATGGTGCTAATGACATTGGCTCTAAGAAGTTCCTCCCACTTTTTGAATTCGGGCTTGAGCTCATTGAGTTCCATACCATATGGATCTTGGTTGACTTCCTTTCCCGCTCGATTGACACGGGTTGGTGCTACCCTTTCATTAAATAGGTGCTCACGAATGACGTCCTTGTCTACCAAAGGAGTTTGGTAGGGAAGAGAGCGGTCATGGATATCATCAAGGATAGTGAGTGACCACTTATCTGAGTAAACACATGTACCACGGCAAGGAATTCCTAGCACTTGAGCAAATTGGTTTAGAGAAATGGCGTAGTCATTTTGATTGATCCTAAACCTAAGAGCCATTTGATTATCTTCATTTGTGAAAGAGACAACACTAGCATAGAATTCTAGGATAAACCTAGGACAAACTGGTTCATCGATGTCAAGGAGACAATCGAAGTTGATAGTGGCTAGTTCTTGACGGAGATTAGTTCCATCCACAAAAGAGGAATGAATGGTCCTTCCCTCATGGAAATACCTTTTCTCTAGATTCTTAAAGATTTTAACTTGTTCTTTGGTGAGGCCCTTGGTTTTGTGATGTTGAGGGATGTAGTTAAGAGTGTCCTCGTAAAATTTTGCGGCTACCATGTTTGTTCCTATGAGCAAGAATTTATAAGTTTTAGTAAAAATGAAAACAAACTTAGCGTTTTTGTTCTAGTGTGTGCCTATATGAAAACAATTTGGAGTTGCGGTTATCTCGACTCATTTTATGCATAAAATGGTTTTTAATGGGGGTGTTTGGCAAAAGGCGAGAGATAACCCAAACGTTCCTAATTCAATGTGGCTTCATTTGAATATACCCGGGAATGCATATTAGTTATGCATTACCTTTAGTATTCAAGAGACATTATGCAAGTGATGAAAAATTATGTTTCTATTTGTATTAACAATGAAAAATTGTTTTCCTACAAGTGAGAAGCTTTTCAAAATTTTGACATGGGGTTTTTGTTTAATTAAAATAATGCCTTATAGTAATTATCTTTTAATTAGTGGGAAACATGATTAGTTTATGCAATGTGACAATGTAGTACATAATTTCAGTAACTAGTTATGCAATTTACCAATTGAGTTCATGTTTTGTACAAGAGTATACATAATCCCCATGTAATGGTTTTGTGCATAAATTAGAATCTAAGACTCAGAATTAAGAGAAGTAATGTAGTTAGGATACTTACAATGATGTTTTCTTCAGTGATTAGTGGGAGAAGAAGCCTTAATAATGAGTTGGGTAAGTTGTTGGTTCGTTTTGGTAAAGTGAATTGTGAAGAAAAAGATGTTTTGTATTTAGAATATTTGCTACTGTTGTCACCACGGATCAGACGGACCCAAATTTTTGGTTTAGTCCGTTTGGTCGTTTGGTGTCGTGGGAACAGTATATAAGCTAAATTGTTTTGTTTTGGTTATTCTAAGGTTTTAACTATATGTTTGGTTCCATTAATCCTAATCTAAGTCTAAGAAGATTAAATGGTTCTCATTTGAGAGGTTTAGTTAGGATGTCGGCAATGTTATCTTCGGAGGATACTTTCTCAATTGAGATGTTTCCTTTCTGAACATTGTCGCGAAGGAAATGATGGCAGATTTCAATATGTTTTGTTCGAGCATGTTGGACGGGATTTTTGCTGAGATCAATAGTTCCTTTGTTGTCGCAAAGTATATAGATATCATTGAGATGAATTCCGTAATCCACGAGAGCTTGTTGACATGCTTTTCCGGCTGAGACATATTCGCCTTCAGTAGTTGAGATAGCTAGAGCGTTTGTTTCTTTGCAAACCATGAGGTGAGACAATGTCCAACAAAAGTACAAATACCACTTGTACTTTTTCTATCGACATAGTCACCGGCATGGTCCGAATCGGCATACACTATAGTTTCTACACCCGTTCCTTTGGGATACCATAATCCTAAACATGTCGTTCCCTTAATGTATCTAAATATCCGTTTCAAGGCTTCTAAGTGTGATGCTTTGGGATATTCTTGGAAGCGAGCACATAGACAAACACTAAACATAATGTCGGGTCTACTAGCCATGAGATAGAGTAGGCCACCAATCATTCCTCTATATTTAGTGTTATCTACCGATTCACCTTCCTCATGCTTGGTGAGTTTTGTGTCCAAGGACATGGGTGTTTTAGTTTGTTTTGAGTCTTCAAGACCAAATTTCTTAAGCATATCTTTTATGTATTTAGATTGGTTAAAGAATATGCCATCTTCTAGTTGTTTAATTTGAAGTCCTAGGAAGAAGTTTAACTCACCCATCATACTCATCTCAAACTCATCATGCATGATTTTAGAAAAATCATCACATAACTCTTGACAAGTTGATCCAAATATGATGTCATCACCATATATTTGGACTCTAATAATGTGTGATTCCATTTTCTTGGTAAAGAGAGTATTATATACTAATCACATGGTATATTTGTGTTCTACTAAGAAAGTCTTAAGCCGATCGTACCAAGCTTTTGGTGCTTGCTTAAGTCCGTATAATGCCTTCTTAAGTTTGAAGACATGATGTGGTTTTTCAAAGTCGGTAAAACCGGGAGGTTGAGCAACATATACTTCTTCGTTAGTGAACCCATTTAGGAATGCACTTTTAACATCCATTTAAAATAATTTAAAGTCATGAGCACATGCATATGTAAGTAAGATTCTAATAGGCTCGAGCCTAGCTACCGGTGCATAAGTTTCATCATAATCAATCCGTTCTTGTTGATTATAACCTTGTGTGACAAGCCTAGCTTTGTTTCTAGGCACTACACTGTTTTCATCCATTTTATTTCGAAAAACCCATTTCGTTCCAATTATAGTTTGATTTTTAGGTTTTGGAACTAATTTCCAGACATCATTTCTAACAAATTGGTTTAGCTCTTCTTGCATAGCAATTACCCAAAATTCATCTTTTATTGCTTCGTTTATGTTATTTTGGTTCAATGGTTGATACAAAGCAAAAGTAGTTACTTTGATTTTGGGTTTGTGATCTTAATGTTCTTTGATTTAGTTGTCCTATGACTTTTTCTAAAGGATGACTTTTGGATTCTTTAATGTTTATAATTTCATTATTTAATGGTTCATCTTCCTTGTCATTTTCAATTATTTATTGACTTTCAACAAGTTGACTTTCAACTAAGTCATCATCTACCAAAGGTGATGTCTTAGAGGGAGGTGGACTTTCGTCGAATGTTATGTTCAACGATTCCTCGACTCTCATTGTTTCTTTGTTTAAAACTATGTATGCTTTGCTAGTTTGTGAGTAACCAAGAAATACACCTTCATAAGACTTTAGGTCAAATTTGGTGAGATAGTCTTTAGTATTAAGAATGAAACATTTACACCCAAACACAAAATATCCTAAAGTCGGCTTTTTGCCTTTATATAATTCATATGGTGTTTTGTTCAAGAAAGGACGTATTAACACTCTATTTAAAATGTATGTAGAAGTATCAACGGCGTTACACCAAAACTTTTGAGGTATGTTTTGTTCATTAAGCATTGTTCTACTTATTTCTTGAATAGTTCTATTTTTACGTTCTACAACTCCATTAGATTGGGGTGTTCGAGGAGCCGAGAAGTTATGTGTTATACCATTTGTATCACAAAATTTTCCGAATTGTGTTTCATTGTCGAACTCACGACCATGATCCGTTCGGATCGACACAATGTTAAAACCTAGTTGATTTTGAATTTTCTTACTAAGTATTTCAATTTATCAAAAGCTTCATTTTTAGTTTTCAAAAACATTGTTCAAGTGAACCTTGAGTAATCATCTACTATAACTAAAGTGTAGAGGTTCCCTCCATAGCTTCTTATAGCGGATGGACCAAACAAGTCCATATGCAAAAGCTCTAGGCATTTAGATGTGGAAACCATGTTTTTAGCTTTATGACTACTATGAATTTGTTTTCCTATTTTGCAAGCGTCGAAAAAATGTTGGTCATATTTTAATTTCGGTAGGTTTCCAACTAGCTCTTTTGAGGATAGGTTTTGGATGAGTCTCATATTAGCGTGACCTAATCGTCTATGCCAAAGAGTAGAGTTATCATCAAAGGTTGTTAGGCATAGTTTGTCTTTAGATATTCTATTTATTTTCATAATATATATGTTATTTTTCCTAACTCCTTTAGCTATGGTGATACCATCTTTTGGTATTTTATTACCATATTCTTCAAATAGTACTTTATACTTTTTATCACATAGTTGGCTAATATTAAGTATATTAAATCCTAACCTATCAACATGAGCAACATTTTCAATAGTTAGGGATTTATGAGCGATCGTACCTTTGACAATGACTTTGCTTTTGAGATTGCTACCAAAAGTGACATTACCTCCGTCATACT
Organism: Chrysanthemum seticuspe; assembly: GCA_019973895.1. NCBI lineage: Eukaryota > Viridiplantae > Streptophyta > Magnoliopsida > Asterales > Asteraceae > Chrysanthemum > Chrysanthemum seticuspe. The sequence continues at coordinate 255,577,372 of BPTQ01000004.1, forward strand.
CTTGGTATGTTGAGAATAGGATTTTGGTGCCCGTCATGTGTCTTAAGCATCCACTATCTTTTATCCATTCATCAGATTCTAATCCAACTTTCAAGCATACCTATGACACAAATAACTCAAGCGTTTGGTCCCCAATATCTCATGGGTCTTTTTGGGTTAAACATACCATTTACTTGGTTCATGTATGGAAATGATGGGTAAGGGTTCCATGGCATGTAATTTGGAGTTTGATATGGTCTAGGGAAGTTTTGATTCCAACCGGCATGTTGTATGTTGTAGTTACTCTTGGGAAAAGGGCGTTTGGCAATAGGTGTTTTAGGCCGTTGTTGAGTAGTTTTAGATCAAAATTCATTTCTAGCAAGTCCTACTCCTAATGTAATAGCAGGTTTTAGTTTAACAATATCCTTGGTTTTCTTTGTTACCTTGACAAATTCACTACGGTCCGTTTTGCAAACATTATGTCCTGCTGCAGTCACCACGACACCAATTCTTACAACGGACGGAACCCTATTTTTAGGTCCGTCTGGTCCGTGCAGCAGATGTGACATTATTTTTGTCTTTTTCGGCCGTTTTGGTTTGACTATTTGGAGTTTGTACTTCATTAAAACCTAACCCACTTGTGTTTTCTGGTACTTTTTGAATTATTACTATTTCATCAGCACAAGAAATGTTTTTGTTAAATCTTTTAAATTTAGAATTATGTTCAATGAGAACTTCTTGTGTAAGTTTTAGCTTTTCTATTTCAAGACTAAGCTCTTGACATGATTTGCAACCATCGTCATTTGCTTTCCCCTTTTCTAATCGTTTTGCCTTTTCTTTTAACTCATAAATTTCGTTTTCTAAAAATTCCTTTTTAGCCTTTAAAAACTTGTTTTTAGTTATGATTTTCAAGCTAAGCTCACACAATTGATTATATTGTTTTTGCAAAGTGTCATCATCAATAGAAGAATAAGATGAGTCGGAATGTACCTCGTTTGATTCATGTGCCATTAGAGCGATCTCATCTTTGCTTGATTCTTCATCATCTTCACTATCACTCCAAGCACCACTTACAACAGCTCGTTGAGTTTTGCTTTTAGGTGGCTTGGGGCAATCTTCTATTAAATGACTTGTATCACCGCATCTAAAGCACTTCCTTTCACCTTTTCCCTTTTTGTCATCTCGGTCTTTTCAGAATGGCTTCTTTTCATCTCGGGGTTGCCTTACGAACTTTCCTCTTCTTCTAAAGAACTTTTTGAAATCTCTAACGGCCATAGCATACTCCTCATCTTCACTACCGGAGCAAGATTCTTCAGCATCACTAGATTCCGTTCTTGCCTATAGAGCAACGGATTTGACTTTCTCTCTTTTTCCTTTGATGATCTCCGAATCTTTCTCCATCACCATTTCGTGTACTTTGAGGATTCCAATTAGCTCGTCAAGTGACATTATTGAGAGATCTTTTGATTCATCAATAGTCGTTACTTTTGCTCTCCACTTCGGATGGAGTGCTCTAAGAAATTTCCTAACAAAGTTCTTACTACGAAAAGTTTCATCACGTGCTTTAATAGAAGTAATAATTGTATTAAAGCGAGCAAATCCACAATCAATGCTTTCATATTCAGGGATAACAAATTGTTCATATTGTTGAACAAGAAGATCAATTTTGTTATCTTTTACTTGTGAATTTCCTTGATGTGTAATAATTAAAGATTCCCAAATCTCTTTTGCGGTTTCACACATAAAAATTCTTTCATATTCTTTTCTAGGTAAAGCATTATAAAGCATCATTTTAGCTTCATTATTTTTAGCTATTAATTTCTTTTGATCATCACTAGAAATACCTTTTGTTGTAGGACTAAAGTCTCCTTTAATTATAACAAACCAAAGATCTATATCTTTTGAATTTACATATGTTTCAAAACAGTTTTTCCAATAGATAAATCCATTGGTTTCAAAGATTGGTGGTCTTTGCATAGATTTCCCTTCTTTAAAGTTTTCGGAATCCATGGATCGTTTCAAGTTTATAAAATACAATATATTTAAGAAATTCTTGAGCAACGAGGCTCTGGTACCAATTGTGGAAAACTAAAAGGGGGGGGGTTAAATAGTTTACCGATTAAAAAATTTCTTTTGAAACTTATTGTAGTGATCAATTGATATTGATCAAAGATATGTTAGTGAATATCAAACAATATGCAAGCAATATATAAAGAGTAAATAAGAAAAGAAACAATCAAACCACGACAAGTTGTTTATAGTGGTTCGGTCTACAAGGACTCTTTTCTTTGCCCTACTCCACTCCCCGAGTCTCCAACTCGAGAGTTTAACCTCACTAGTCAACAAGCTCCTTTCACTGGCGGAGAAACCTTTACACTTCGCTTACACACTGTTTCCGACACTAAGCTAGATGTCGAGTTTTTTTCCAAGGGTACAACCACTCCCACACACAATGTATTTTAAGGACTAAAATACTAACCACTCACACTCACAAGTTTATGATGGTTTGGTACAACAATGATGTATGAACAATACTAGATCTTACAACAACAAAACAAACAAGACTTTCAACTATTTGTTGAAGCTTGAATATGCCTTGATCTTCTTTGCTACAAAAGAGGATCACTATAATGATATGAAACTGAGTTAGAAATGTTAGAGAGAAGGAATGTATGTGATTATGCTAGAAAGGGATGAGAAAACAACTTGGGTTAGCTTGCTATTTATAGTCAAAATAGCATGCTGTCACCACGGACCACGGAACCATAAAAATGGTTCCGCCCGTGTATACTTTTGGTGTCGCCGGGGTCTGACAGCAAGATTACCAAAGTCTTACCAAAGTCAACCAAATCCAACCCAGATCATGTAAGATATGTAGAGTCCAAATCCACACAAGATATCTTATGAAATTCTCTAAAGATTTCAATGATGCACTACATGTTGTCATATGTTGTTTTCTATTTTTAGAAATATGTTTAAATGTAAATACATATGTAATGTTTTGTTTTAAGAAACTAAAACATGCTTGATCTAAAAATGTTAACATACATTATGGTTTAGAGGAATATCAAAGTTAATTAATATATGACAAATCAAAATGTAAATGCTTGAGTGATGAAGATATTATTTAAGGAAAAGCTTGTTTTAATATCTATTAATCTTGACAAGCTTTATGCTTTACAAAAATTAAATTTACTTTTGTCGTTAACAAAACTTAGGTAAAGATCATAAAATATAAATAATGTTTAATGACGATATTTTTATTAACACAATGGTTTGATTATTGATGATGAATGAGAGAGAGATTGTCCATCATTACGAATGATTCAGATGCTTTTGTAGAATTCTAGAACAAAGACGGGACAAATTTGTTCGTTGATTTCAAGAAGACAATAGAAGTTGATTCTTGAAAAGATGTGGGGAATGTTGGTATCATCAAGGAATGATTGCTCAACAACACGTCCTTCATGAAAGATACGTTTTTGGAGCATCTTGAATGCTTTTTGGTCTTCGGGAGAAAGGTCAATTTTACGACGATGTCTAGGAATGTAGTGGACAATGTCGTGATGATCCTGTTGAGTTGACTTAGGCATATTTTGACCTAGAAAAAAATGGAATGCAACGAAGTAAGGAATGTGATAACGGATCGTGTGTTTGTGTAGTTTTATATAGAAACTTTCTTTATTTAGAAATATTATAAAATTTCAATCAAATGAGTTTTTAGGATTATCACAATTTGGTTGGAAGTTTTTATATTTTGACTACATTTAGACTTAGCATTTTGAATTATAACATGTCCTCTTTTACTTGTATTAACAATGCTAAACACATTTCATAACCCTTTTATGATTATAATTTAGAAAATCATTTTGTTGTGGTTTTGAGAAAATCTTTATAAGGAGAATGTAATTCCTAATTAGGATGGTTATCTTAGGTAACTATTAAGAACTAAAAACCTAGAATTTGTCAAATTATAATGTAGTGGAATTATTACTTACAAGAGTGATTAATTAACACTAATAGATGATGATTTTGCTCCAGGAAGAGTGTGAGTGAGTTTTAGGTCAAGTTTGAGAGGGGTAGAGTAAAGTAGAAGTGCACAGTTATCATCAAACATATATTTTGTTTTCTAATGTGCCGGTTTCGCCAGATCCTTTGGAAAAGGGATCCGACACTTTATAGCCAAGGGATCCGGCTATTTAGTAATCACACAGATTAGTATGTTTGGTTTTTGACGTAAAATTTTGATCCTAATTATTATGAGTTCAATGTTTATTAGTATAAATTGATCCTAAGTCTATGATGTGATTTTAGAGAGATGAGGATTATGAATTTTTCTAGAGTCGCGAAAATGATTAAGAAAATGAACATGAGATAAAATAAACAAAACGAAGTTCATATTCCATTCATTTCAATGCGCAATGCAATACAAAAAATTGGATAAATGACAAAAACACAAATTCCTAGAACAAAGTACAATGCTTCGCACGTGAACTTGATCATTGGGTAGACTAGTGCGACAAGGGAAATGACGATGATCATAAGGACGATGCTAATCATTTTCACATAAATTATCTTCTTCTTTTGAGAGAGTTTCTGTGGGATGAGTGTTAATTTGAATTTTTAATTGTGAATGAAGTTTGAGTGAGAGGGATTAGATAAAATAAGATTTTGAAAAGATGGATTAGTGTATCTAGACGTTCGAGTGGTATGGGATTTTGTGAAGAGGGATTTTTGAATGTTGTGGTTTTATGCTTACACATATTTCACATTTGGATTAGATAATAAGGTTTTTAGAAACACCGAATCATTTGAAAAAAACATGAATCTAGGAAATATATGTACTAAAAGGAACACATGTAGATAGTTATGAAAAAATTGGCATAGCTACTTACAAATAGATTAACACATATAAGTAGAGAAAAATCTAGCTAAGTGCAAGAAAGCATATGTTATGAGAAAAGTTTATTTAAAGAAGTAACATACCTTTGTCTTTTCTTTGAAACTTTTTGAGATTGTTTTCAATAAATACTTCGTAGACTTTTAAACACACCTGAAGGCTTTTGTACAAAGGATTTTGATAGATCCTTTAAGTGTGTCAACTTCGATCTTTCCTTAGATTAAAAATAGTATTCGAAGTTTCCTATCATGAAGATACTTAAACACATATTAAAGTTAAGTATCTAATAAATTAGTAAAGATGAATACTGAAGGTAATATTATCTAAACTATCATTTATCAAAAATAAAAGTTTTAAATGAGTTTGATGTTAGTTTTTACAAAGCTTTTCCTTCTTTGTAGTTTTCATAAAATACATGGATCGTTTCAAGTGTTTAAAGTACAATATACTCTAAGAAACTTGATAAAGAATATTTTTACTGATTTAAACTTTGTTTTAAAAATTTTAGATCGACTTATGTCAATCTGTTTTGGTGTGTGTGGATATTGATAGTGAATAAACAATATTACGAGATAGAGAAAGAAAGACACAACAATAACACAAGTATTTATAGTGGTTCGGCTATAAGGTGACCTTCCTTGCCCTACTCCACTCCCCGAATATCCAAATAGATAGTTCGTAAACACTACACACCATAAGCTCCTTTAACCGGCAAAGAAGCCTCACAATTGTGCTTACACTTTTTCTGGCACAAAGCTAAATACTGGGTTCTTCCACAAGGTAGAACCAAACCTACGTCGCCTACACTTTATCCAATACAAGGCTAGATACCGGGTTCTTCCACAAGGTAGAACCAAACCTACGTCGCCTACACTTTATCCGGTACAAGGCTAGATACCGAGTTCCTTTACAATGTAAGAACTAATCCAAACACCACTAGTTAACACAACACACCTATGACTTACTTGAAAGGAATCAACAACAAGAGACACTTCTGTCATTTTGTGATGATGATTTAGTCTAGCAACCCATGTCTTCAAGCATGGAAGTATTCTATGCTAATTGTCGTGATCTCGTCTTTAAGAGAAACCTAGAGAATCACTAAGAGAACAACTACATGGATGATCCTTAGATATGAGGTTAGTGAGGTAAGAATATAGAGAGAAGATATATGTAAAAAGGATGAGAAGAAATGAGGAAATGACTCACTATTTATAGAGAAATAGTTTTCTGATCAACCGGATCCGCCGAATTCATTCCCAGAGGGATCCGGCCAGTGCAATCCAAAGGATCCGGCACCTGGGTCAGTCCAGTCTAAATTTTGGGTTACAATACCGGATTTTAGGTTATTGCTCATATGATCTCATGCATGATGCAATGGACATCTTGGGTCATGGGTTATGGACTTTGGATCACGAGTCATCGTTTTTACCCATTGTAATGTCATTTTATGATGTAATGACCATGGGTCATGGGTTATGAGTTATGGGTTTTGGGTTATGGATAGTCCAACTCTGTTTACTAACATATTACATTTAAATAGTTAGTTCTAAAGTATGTATTTTATGAAAAATGTAAGTAAAAATATTACTTATATGTGTTTCATAAAAATGGTTTTGTTTTTATGTAAACTATTAACTAAACATGATTTTATTTGTTTAGTGAAATGAGTTAGTAAACTATTGGCTCAAAAACTTACGTATTTTATTTATCTCATTAAAATGATTTTACTATTGTTATCGACAAAACATAAGAATATCGTAAAATATAAATAAAAGTTTTTACGGTTTATTTGTATTAACATTCCTTCTTGTGAAATTAGCTAGATCAAAAACTTATGAAAGACTTATATGTTGATATATATTTACTTGTTTCTTTGTATTGTGATAACAAGTATGCTTAGCAACTCGTTGTCAATCTTGTTTTTCATGAAAGGTCAAAGCACTTTAAGATTAATGTTCATTTTATCATAAGAAAATTTGTAAAATGGATTTTGAGTACCAATATAACACCCCCAATTTCGTGATATGCAGCGGAATTTAAACCGGGTGTTACTTCATGGCATGACAGTCATAACAATAGAAAATTATCTCTTAAGGAGTCGTTTAAAAAGATTTATCATTCGATTTATATAAATATCAGAGTTTACAAAAATAGGTCCCAGTTGGTTCCATTGTTTACAAAATACATTAAATGAGTTTTCGAATGATAATAAAATTTATAGCCTTCTTCAGTATCCTTGCTCCTCTGTGCCAGCTTCCGACATTATGAACCTGAAATACATGCTTAAAACTGTCAACACAAAGGTTGAGTGAAATTCATAGAGTTTTGAAAATCAGTTGAACACATAATGTTTGTAGTGTGAGTTATAAATTCACACCAATGGTTTGAAAACCAAAAGAGATATTATTGCACAAAGCTCATGATACCGAAAACGTTAACAGATTGTCAATAGAAATTGATAAAATAGTAACAGTTGCCCTAATAGGTAATTTGCCAATAAACCTATAGATGTTCAAATATAGTGCGTTTGTTTGCCTACCCGGTCAACACAAACGGGATTCGTCAATCCCAATAGGCCTATCCACAATATTCGCGTTCACTCGCAAGTGATTAATGGTTCATGATAGTAGGGACTTAAGATTGGCAATAGTTGTACTTAGTGCAAATAATACATTCAGATAAGCATACAGTTTGAAAGCAATGTGTTCGATTTAAAATAAATCATGTATCTCCCCCAAGAGTTTGTAAAACAATTAAGTAATAAAAGTGGGGCTATGAACTCACGGTAATCGTCAAAGGTTTAGAGTACTTGTGAAATTAAATGAAAATAGTTGAGCATGTATCTCCCCCAAAGAGTTAAAACAAGTATTAAAAGAGTATGGGCTATGACTCACGGTAATCCTTAAAAGTTTAAAGTACTTATAAAAGTAAATGAAAATAGTTGAGCATGTATCTCCCCCAAAAGTAATTCATAACATATAAAACTAGGGGCTATGAAACTCACCGAGAGTTAATGATGTTAAGTACTTTAACGGATATGATGGATAAGTCGGAAAACTTCTACGTGCAACCTAAAAATGAAATGTTGCGACTTAAGTTTGGAATAATGTTTTAGGAAAACATAAACCATTCTATATATATTTCTATGTTGATCATGATGTAGTCAATTATCATTTGATGTTTATAGAAAAATCTTTAATTTGTGAAAACGTATTTAGTTTATAGATATCGTACTACCATTCGGGCCATCATAATTCAGAGGTCATGCAGTAAACATTCGAGGAGCTAGGACACTTTAAATCGTAAATCCAGCAACTCGTCGATACGTTTTACTCAAATGAAACCCCTCACATGAAGCTCCCTACTATTGTAGCACTTAGTAGATAAAACATATGTTTTGAGTGAAGATTGTTATATCATAAAGTTTATCATGTTTTTAGTAAATATCTAGTTTTTACAAGTTCTCATTGTTTACTAGTGATTACAACTTATTAATATGTTCAAGAATGAAGTTTTGGTAAAAATCATCGGCAAAGGTAAAATGATCATTTTTCCGTTACTTGTGAAAATACTATTTCAAAGATTAAATGAAATTTTGTTAAGTTAATATGTAACTAGCTATGAAAATAACTTGGTTTCGCTTTTAGTTGTGACAAAAGTATAGTCTTGAAACTACATATAAGGCAGTTTCAGTTTTTGAAAGAATATGGCATGTTTAAGCGTTTTCAAGGTCCGAGCTTTTTAATAACCGATGGAAAACGTCGTTCTGGACAACTTTCGTGTTTTAACTTTTTGATGATTCGGACCAGAAGTACCACTTTTTACATGACCAGACCCTTAACAGCTTATGCATGGCAGTTTTGGCGTTTAGGTTTCGCTAACTTCTTTTGCTTATAACGTTTGACTCGTTTGTCCGTTTCGGGTGATTCAAGTTGCTATGTTTACCTTTTTATCTTGTCTACCATAGTATGTAAGTTAGGAAGTCCATAGGTTACTTATTTTAATGGTCGCAAATGTGTAGAATATGACTAGTTTACTAGTTTGTTACTTTTATGACGATATGTAAATTAAAACATGTGATTGAGTATATGTACATCATGAATCAACATAATAACAATATATATACCATGAAATAGTTAAGATTATTAATAATAAAGATGAGATGATGGTGGTGATAAGTTGCTTACAACTTTTGGCTTTCACTTAAGAAAGGAGTAAGTTAGTAAGGATAGGACTTTGACTGATCGCTTAAGACTTCGGATTGAGCTAGCTTTCCACACCTTGGCACCCTTGCAAACTTGAAGAGTTGGTGATGAAGTACTAAGTGACTTGAGTGGATATAAACTCAAGAAGATCACTTAAACTTGCTAGAGATTTGATGTAGTAGCTTGATCTTTGGAACTTCATTGCATAAACTTGGAGTTTATAGATCAAATGATGGAAGATGTGTATGATTTGTGATATGAACGACCAAGAACAGAATATGAGGGTTCTTAGGATGTATTTTGCTTGCTATTTATAGGAGGGTAAGTCTGGTTAACCATATATTGGGTTAAATATTAACCATGGTTAAGTTAGGACACTTGTAATGATCTAAATGAACCATGGTTAGGATGATGCTACCAAAATGATTACTCCCCCCTAGGTCGGCCATGAAGTGATGATAAGGCTTAGATGATAAGTCTTGGTCTTATCTTGAGTTTAGAGTAAGTTTTGGTTCCGTTAAATGCCAACCGTAAGTTGTTAAGCCATAAAACGTAAAACCGGGTATCGTAAAAATACGAAACTTACAGGAATGATGATACTCATCATTATACTCCATCGAAAAATATAAAATGAGTGATAAGTCTCATTGGGTGCAAAAATGCTGCTTAAAGCTGGAAATACGGGTCAAAAACGCGTAATTCGCAGTTTATCGGAAAAGAACGAAATTTCAGGGAAACGACCGTGAATTTATTTAGAGTAGACTAAAATTAGTCTAAAAGTGATATGAGATGTCAAAATATGGTTTTCGTCATACGCGGGATAACTTAACAGTTATTTGTGAAGTTTAAAGGTTACGCGATTTAAGCAAAAATGTAGAACGTACAAGATTAATTCCTTTATGGTCAAAGGAGGAGGGAAATATGTTTGACTTTTCCAAAAAATATAAAAGTGTCAAAAACATATTAGAAACACAGTGCAGGAATCGTTAAGCCTGGATGTAAGTAGAATTGTTTAAAACGTAAGTTTAGTTTTGTTCAGCGCAGGGTTTATTTGGTAACATAAAAATAAATCTTAAAAATTCTTAAATTAATTATGAGTGATCTAAAAATTTATCTGATGCGAGGAAAATTGTCAGGGTTGATTTTCGTTATGTGCGTGATGTTTAAACGGTGTACCGACCAAAATGAAACTTTATAACGATGTTTTCTTAATAACTTTTGCGAAAATGATCTAACGATGGTCGAACTCTCAGGTCATTACTAAAATAATTTATCTTACGACAATGTGAAATAAAAATTTTACGGGATGAATAGTGAAAGTGAATAGTAAAAGTGAATAGTAAATTCTCGAAAATGAAAAGTAACCTAAAAATGCGGGTGGTTACAGTCTCACCACCTTAATGGGAATTCTGTCCCATAATTCAGGGTTTGTTATCCGATGTTGAAGTGTCTAGGGACATGTGGGTGTATGCGCCGAATTCTAATCTTTGCGTTCTCAAGGTTCTGGTCATAGAATGTGTTATATACCATGTGGCTTAAGTTGATAATCTAAAGAGTTTTGTTAAAATCTTATAGAGTTCAATATACCTAAAGTTTGGCTTTTCCCGATTCTCAAAACGAATCATATCTTATTATATCGAGGCTATCAATAAAACCTTAATTTCTAAGATGGAGTTTTTGGTGATAGTGTGCGGCATGGAGGCTAATTTGTATTTTTATGGTTACCTTAATTGTTTCGTGGGTGATCTCTAAACACCTTAGTCCAACAAATGGTTAACTAACACTTTCGTCTATATAGTGCCTCAAAATGGAATAGTTTTGTTGTTGTTAGGGTAACTGTTGTTAATCAAAGGTGTAAGATATTGTTGATGTGAAATGGTTTATAATAATGTGACAATTGTCGTTGTAGGAAAGTCTTGATAGTGGCAAGTGGTTATCCAAACCATTTCCAAAGTTGATCGTGTCTATGGTGGTTTCGAGATTAAGGCTATATCGTATAGTGTTTATGTCTACTATTATTCTTAGGTAGAGATGTCAAGTTTGTTTTAAAATCATAAGTGAATGACGGAATGATATCCTTGAAACCTAATCAGGCTAGTACTTCTAAGAAATGACGAGAAGATTTGATGACTATCGCAAGATAGTAGTTCGGATTATCTCATGTATAAAAGACTTGTAACCTATGTTTTCACATTCCATTTCACTGAAGATAGTATGGGTAGATACGTGTGGAAAGGAAATCTTAAGTAATTCTAAAATAGTCTATACTTGGCTAGAATCACGAACCTTTAACAATGAAGGTTTCAGAAGAGAATTTTAATGAATGTAGAGAAAGTTGCTGAACTTCGGCTTTTGTAGATGATGAGTCAGTTTATCTTTTAGAAATCCCATTTCTTGTATTTCCATTAGGGAAATTGATAGACTGTGACGGGTTTCATGTAAAACAATATCATATAATGTTTATAAGATAATTTTTGGAGACTATTGTATAACTTACAATATCTGAGGAGTAGTTGAGACCATTGTGCAACTCACAATGTTTAGGAAATAATAGAGACCATTGTGCAACTCACAATGTCTAAGAAATGATGGAGAGATCATTGTGTAACCCACAATGTCTTGAGAAATGATAGAGAGATCATTGTGTAACCCACAATGTCTTGAGAAATGATGAAGAGATCATTGTGTAACCCACAATGTCTTGAGAAATAAATGAGACCACTGTAGGATTTACAATGTCTAAGAATGTAATAAAGACCACTGTAGGATTTACAGTGTCTGAGAGTGTAATAGAGACCACTGTATCTCACAGTGTCATGAAAAATGAATGAGACCATTGTATCTCACAATGTCTGGGAAGTAGGAAAGACCATTTTAATCAGTTACAATGTCTTGGATAAAGTTTCGTAATCCTAAAATGCATGAGTAGATGTATGATTGGGAGATTGGGAAAATATGATTGTGCCGTAATGCCTTAGAATAGGCATACACAGATATGTTGAGTACTTTGTTTAGCTAAAATGATTGAAAATATGTCAAGTGTATATATCAATATACTAGTATGTTTGTATAGCTTAAAATGCCTAAAAGTCACATAATCGTCTAGAGGATTGAAGGCACGGAGAAGGGAAGGCTATAAAATGTTTTTGTTTGTAAAAGTAGTTATAGTTTAAGTCTCAATTAGACTCGTTTCTCTATAACTGTGGCTCTGATACCAATCTGTAACACCCCCAATTTCGTGATACACAGCGGAATTCAAACTGCGTGTTACTTCATGGCATGACAGTCATAACAATAGAAAACGATCTCTAAAGGAGTCGTTTAAAAAGATTTATCATTCGATTTATATAAATATCAGAGTTTACAAAAATAGGTCCCAGTTGGTTCCATTGTTTACAAAATACATTAAATGAGTTTTCGAATGATAATAAAATTTATAGCCTTCTTCAGTATCCTTGCTCCTCCGTGCCAGCTTCTGATATTATGAACCTGAAATACATGCTTAAAACTGTCAACACAAAGGTTGAGTGAAAATCATAGAGTTTTGGAAATCAGTTGAACATATAATGTTTGTAGTGTGAGTTATAAATTCACACCAATGGTTTGAAAACCAAAAGAGATATTATTGCACTAAGCTCATGATACCGAAAACGTTAACAGATTGTCAATAGAAATTGATAAAATAGTAACAGTTGCCCTAATAGGTAATTTGCCAATAAACCTATAGATGTTCAAATACAGTGCGTTTGTTTGCCTACCCGGTCAACACAAACGGGATTCGTTAATCCCAATAGGCCTATCCACAATATTCGCATTCACTCGCAAGTGATTAATGGTTCATGATAGTAGGGACTTAAGATTGGCAATAGTGGTACTTAGTGCAAATAATACATTCAGATAAGCATACAGTTTGAAAGCAATGTGTTCGATTTAAAATAAAGCATGTATCTCCCCCAAGAGTTTGTAAAACAATTAAGTAATAAAAGTGGGGCTATGAACTCACGGTAATCGTCAAAGGTTTAGAGTACTTGTGAAATTAAATGAAAATAGTTGAGCATGTATCTCCCCCAAAGAGTTAAAACAAGTATTAAAAGAGTATGGGCTATGACTCACGGTAATCCTTAAAAGTTTAAAGTACTTATAAAAGTAAATGAAAATAGTTGAGCATGTATCTCCCCCAAAAGTAATTCAAAACATATAAAAGTAGGGGCTATGAAACTCACCAAGAGTTAATGATGTTAAGTACTTTAACGGATATGATGGATAAGTCGGAAAACTTCTACGTGCAACCTAAAAATGAAATGTTGCAACTTAAGTTTAGAATAATGTTTTAGGAAAACATAAACCATTCAATATATATTTCTATGTTGATCATGATGTAGTCAATTATCATTTGATGTTTACAGAAATATCTTTAATATGTGAAAACGTATTTAGTTTATAGATATCGTACTACCGTTCGGGCCATCATAATTCAGAGGTCATGCAGTAAACGTTCGAGGAGCTAGGACACTTGAAATCGTTAATCCAGCAACTCGTCGATACGTTTTACTCAAATAAAACCCCTCACATGAAGCTCCCTACTATTGTAGCACTTAGTAGATAAAACATATGTTTTGAGTGAAGATTGTTATATCATAAAGTTTATCAAGTTTTTAGTAAATATCTAGTTTTTACAAGTTCTCATTGTTTACTAGTGATTACAACTTATTAATATGTTCAAGAATGAAGTTTTGGTAAAAATCGTCGGCAAAGGTAAAATGGTTATTTTTCCGTTACTTGTGAAAACACTATTTCAAAGATTAAATGAAATTTTGTTAAGTTAATATGTAACTAGCTATGAAAATAACTTGGTTTCACTTTTAGTTGTGACAAAAGTATAGTCTTGAAACTACATATAAGGCTTTTGAAAGAATATTGCATGTTAAGCGTTTTCAAGGTCCGAGCTTCTTTTAAACCAAGGAAAACGTCGTTCCGGACAACTTTCGTGTTTTAACTTTTTTATGATTCGGACCAGAAGTACCACTTTTTACATGACCAGACCCTTAACAGCTTATACATGGCAGTTTTGGCGTTTAGGTTTCGCTAACTTCTTTTGCTTATAATGTTTGACTCGTTTGTCCGTTTCGGGTGATTCAAGTTTCTATATTTACCTTTTTATCTTGTCTACCATAGTATTGTAAGTTAGAAAGTCCATAGGTTACTGATTTTAATGGTCTCAAATGTGTAGAATATGACTAGTTTACTAGTTTGTTACTTTTATGACGATATGTAAATTAAAACATATGATTGAGTATATGTACATCATGAATCAACATAGTAACAATATATATACCATGAAATAGTTAAGATTATGAATAATAAAGATGAGATGATGGTGGTGATAAGTTTCTTACAACTTTTGGCTTTCACTTAAGAAAGGAGTAAGTTAGTAAGGATAGGACTTTGATTGATCGCTTAAGACTTCAGATTGAGCTAGCTTTCCACACCTTGGCACCCTTGCAAACTTGAAGAGTTGGTGATGAAGTACTAAGTGACTTGAGTGGATTTAAACTCAAGAAGATCACTTAAACTTGCTAGAGATTTGATGTAGTAGCTTGATCTTTGGAACTTCCTTGCATAAACTTGGAGTTTATAGATCAAATGATGGAAGATGTGTATGATTTATGATATGAACGACCAAGAACAGAATATGAGGGTTCTTAGGATGTATTTTGCTTGCTATTTATAGGATGGTAAGTTTAGTTAACCATATATTGGGTTAAATATTAACCATGGTTAAGTTAGGACACTTGTAATGATCTAAATGAACCATGGTTAGGATGATGCTACCAAAATGATGACTCCCCCCTAAGTCGGCCATGAAGTGATGATAAGGCTTAGATGATAATTCTTGGTCTTATCTTGAGTTTAGAGTAAGTTTTGGTTCCGTTAAATGCCAACCGTAAGTTGTTAAGCCATAAAACGTAAAACCGGGTATCGTAAAAATACGAAACTTACAGGAATGATGAGACTCATCATTATACTCCATCGAAAAATATAAAATGAGTGATAAGTCTCATTAGGTGCAAAAACTGCTGCTTAAAGCTGGAAATACGGGTCAAAAACGCGTAATTCGCAGTTTATCCGGAAAAGAACGAAATTTCAGGGAAACGACCGTGAATTTATTTAGAGTAGACTAAAATTAGTCTAAAAGTGATATGAGATGTCAAAATGTGGTTTTCGTCATACACGGGATAACTTAACAGTTATTTGTGAAGTTTAAAGGTTACGCGATTTAAGCAAAAATGTAGAACGTACAAGATTAATTCCTTTATGGTCAAAGGAGGAGGGAAATATGTTTGACTTTTCCAAAAAATATAAAAGTGTCAAAAACATATTAGAAACACAGTGCAGGAATCGTTAAGCCTGGATGTAAGTAGAATTGTTTAAAACGTAAGTTTAGTTTTGTTCAGCGCAGGGTTTATTTGGTAACATAAAAATAAATCTTAAAAATTCTTAAATTAATTATGAGTGATCTAAAAATTTATCTGATGCGAGGAAAATTGTCAGGGTTGATTTTCGTTATGTGCGTGATGTTTAAACGGTGTACCGACCAAAATGAAACTTTATAACGATGTTTTCTTAATAACTTTTGCGAAAATGATCTAACGATGGTCGAACTCTCAGGTCATTACTAAAATAATTTATCTTACGACAATGTGAAATAAAAATTTTACGGGATGAATAGTGAAAGTGAATAGTAAAAGTGAATAGTAAATTCTCGAAAATGAAAAGTAACCTAAAAATGCGGGTGGTTACAGTCTCACCACCTTAATGGGAATTCTGTCCCATAATTCAGGGTTTGTTATCCGATGTTGAAGTGTCTAGGGACATGTGGGTGTATGCGCCGAATTCTAATCTTTGCGTTCTCAAGGTTCTGGTCATAGAATGTGTTATATACCATGTGGCTTAAGTTGATAATCTAAAGAGTTTTGTTAAAATCTTATAGAGTTCAATATACCTAAAGTTTGGCTTTTCCCGATTCTCAAAACGAATCATATCTTATTATATCGAGGCTATCAATAAAACCTTAATTTCTAAGATGGAGTTTTTGGTGATAGTGTGCGGCATGGAGGCTAATTTGTATTTTTATGGTTACCTTAATTGTTTCGTGGGTGATCTCTAAACACCTTAGTCCAACAAATGGTTAACTAACACTTTCGTCTATATAGTGCCTCAAAATGGAATAGTTTTGTTGTTGTTAGGGTAACTGTTGTTAATCAAAGGTGTAAGATATTGTTGATGTGAAATGGTTTATAATAATGTGACAATTGTCGTTGTAGGAAAGTCTTGATAGTGGCAAGTGGTTATCCAAACCATTTCCAAAGTTGATCGTGTCTATGGTGGTTTCGAGATTAAGGCTATATCGTATAGTGTTTATGTCTACTATTATTCTTAGGTAGAGATGTCAAGTTTGTTTTAAAATCATAAGTGAATGACGGAATGATATCCTTGAAACCTAATCAGGCTAGTACTTCTAAGAAATGACGAGAAGATTTGATGACTATCGCAAGATAGTAGTTCGGATTATCTCATGTATAAAAGACTTGTAACCTATGTTTTCACATTCCATTTCACTGAAGATAGTATGGGTAGATACGTGTGGAAAGGAAATCTTAAGTAATTCTAAAATAGTCTATACTTGGCTAGAATCACGAACCTTTAACAATGAAGGTTTCAGAAGAGAATTTTAATGAATGTAGAGAAAGTTGCTGAACTTCGGCTTTTGTAGATGATGAGTCAGTTTATCTTTTAGAAATCCCATTTCTTGTATTTCCATTAGGGAAATTGATAGACTGTGACGGGTTTCATGTAAAACAATATCATATAATGTTTATAAGATAATTTTTGGAGACTATTGTATAACTTACAATATCTGAGGAGTAGTTGAGACCATTGTGCAACTCACAATGTTTAGGAAATAATAGAGACCATTGTGCAACTCACAATGTCTAAGAAATGATGGAGAGATCATTGTGTAACCCACAATGTCTTGAGAAATGATAGAGAGATCATTGTGTAACCCACAATGTCTTGAGAAATGATGAAGAGATCATTGTGTAACCCACAATGTCTTGAGAAATAAATGAGACCACTGTAGGATTTACAATGTCTAAGAATGTAATAAAGACCACTGTAGGATTTACAGTGTCTGAGAGTGTAATAGAGACCACTGTATCTCACAGTGTCATGAAAAATGAATGAGACCATTGTATCTCACAATGTCTGGGAAGTAGGAAAGACCATTTTAATCAGTTACAATGTCTTGGATAAAGTTTCGTAATCCTAAAATGCATGAGTAGATGTATGATTGGGAGATTGGGAAAATATGATTGTGCCGTAATGCCTTAGAATAGGCATACACAGATATGTTGAGTACTTTGTTTAGCTAAAATGATTGAAAATATGTCAAGTGTATATATCAATATACTAGTATGTTTGTATAGCTTAAAATGCCTAAAAGTCACATAATCGTCTAGAGGATTGAAGGCACGGAGAAGGGAAGGCTATAAAATGTTTTTGTTTGTAAAAGTAGTTATAGTTTAAGTCTCAATTAGACTCGTTTCTCTATAACTGTGGCTCTGATACCAATCTGTAACACCCCCAATTTCGTGATACACAGCGGAATTCAAACTGCGTGTTACTTCATGGCATGACAGTCATAACAATAGAAAACGATCTCTAAAGGAGTCGTTTAAAAAGATTTATCATTCGATTTATATAAATATCAGAGTTTACAAAAATAGGTCCCAGTTGGTTCCATTGTTTACAAAATACATTAAATGAGTTTTCGAATGATAATAAAATTTATAGCCTTCTTCAGTATCCTTGCTCCTCCGTGCCAGCTTCTGATATTATGAACCTGAAATACATGCTTAAAACTGTCAACACAAAGGTTGAGTGAAAATCATAGAGTTTTGGAAATCAGTTGAACATATAATGTTTGTAGTGTGAGTTATAAATTCACACCAATGGTTTGAAAACCAAAAGAGATATTATTGCACTAAGCTCATGATACCGAAAACGTTAACAGATTGTCAATAGAAATTGATAAAATAGTAACAGTTGCCCTAATAGGTAATTTGCCAATAAACCTATAGATGTTCAAATACAGTGCGTTTGTTTGCCTACCCGGTCAACACAAACGGGATTCGTTAATCCCAATAGGCCTATCCACAATATTCGCATTCACTCGCAAGTGATTAATGGTTCATGATAGTAGGGACTTAAGATTGGCAATAGTGGTACTTAGTGCAAATAATACATTCAGATAAGCATACAGTTTGAAAGCAATGTGTTCGATTTAAAATAAAGCATGTATCTCCCCCAAGAGTTTGTAAAACAATTAAGTAATAAAAGTGGGGCTATGAACTCACGGTAATCGTCAAAGGTTTAGAGTACTTGTGAAATTAAATGAAAATAGTTGAGCATGTATCTCCCCCAAAGAGTTAAAACAAGTATTAAAAGAGTATGGGCTATGACTCACGGTAATCCTTAAAAGTTTAAAGTACTTATAAAAGTAAATGAAAATAGTTGAGCATGTATCTCCCCCAAAAGTAATTCAAAACATATAAAAGTAGGGGCTATGAAACTCACCAAGAGTTAATGATGTTAAGTACTTTAACGGATATGATGGATAAGTCGGAAAACTTCTACGTGCAACCTAAAAATGAAATGTTGCAACTTAAGTTTAGAATAATGTTTTAGGAAAACATAAACCATTCAATATATATTTCTATGTTGATCATGATGTAGTCAATTATCATTTGATGTTTACAGAAATATCTTTAATATGTGAAAACGTATTTAGTTTATAGATATCGTACTACCGTTCGGGCCATCATAATTCAGAGGTCATGCAGTAAACGTTCGAGGAGCTAGGACACTTGAAATCGTTAATCCAGCAACTCGTCGATACGTTTTACTCAAATAAAACCCCTCACATGAAGCTCCCTACTATTGTAGCACTTAGTAGATAAAACATATGTTTTGAGTGAAGATTGTTATATCATAAAGTTTATCAAGTTTTTAGTAAATATCTAGTTTTTACAAGTTCTCATTGTTTACTAGTGATTACAACTTATTAATATGTTCAAGAATGAAGTTTTGGTAAAAATCGTCGGCAAAGGTAAAATGGTTATTTTTCCGTTACTTGTGAAAACACTATTTCAAAGATTAAATGAAATTTTGTTAAGTTAATATGTAACTAGCTATGAAAATAACTTGGTTTCACTTTTAGTTGTGACAAAAGTATAGTCTTGAAACTACATATAAGGCTTTTGAAAGAATATTGCATGTTAAGCGTTTTCAAGGTCCGAGCTTCTTTTAAACCAAAGGAAAACGTCGTTCCGGACAACTTTCGTGTTTTAACTTTTTTATGATTCGGACCAGAAGTACCACTTTTTACATGACCAGACCCTTAACAGCTTATACATGGCAGTTTTGGCGTTTAGGTTTCGCTAACTTCTTTTGCTTATAATGTTTGACTCGTTTGTCCGTTTCGGGTGATTCAAGTTTCTATATTTACCTTTTTATCTTGTCTACCATAGTATTGTAAGTTAGAAAGTCCATAGGTTACTGATTTTAATGGTCTCAAATGTGTAGAATATGACTAGTTTACTAGTTTGTTACTTTTATGACGATATGTAAATTAAAACATATGATTGAGTATATGTACATCATGAATCAACATAGTAACAATATATATACCATGAAATAGTTAAGATTATGAATAATAAAGATGAGATGATGGTGGTGATAAGTTTCTTACAACTTTTGGCTTTCACTTAAGAAAGGAGTAAGTTAGTAAGGATAGGACTTTGATTGATCGCTTAAGACTTCAGATTGAGCTAGCTTTCCACACCTTGGCACCCTTGCAAACTTGAAGAGTTGGTGATGAAGTACTAAGTGACTTGAGTGGATTTAAACTCAAGAAGATCACTTAAACTTGCTAGAGATTTGATGTAGTAGCTTGATCTTTGGAACTTCCTTGCATAAACTTGGAGTTTATAGATCAAATGATGGAAGATGTGTATGATTTATGATATGAACGACCAAGAACAGAATATGAGGGTTCTTAGGATGTATTTTGCTTGCTATTTATAGGATGGTAAGTTTAGTTAACCATATATTGGGTTAAATATTAACCATGGTTAAGTTAGGACACTTGTAATGATCTAAATGAACCATGGTTAGGATGATGCTACCAAAATGATGACTCCCCCCTAAGTCGGCCATGAAGTGATGATAAGGCTTAGATGATAATTCTTGGTCTTATCTTGAGTTTAGAGTAAGTTTTGGTTCCGTTAAATGCCAACCGTAAGTTGTTAAGCCATAAAACGTAAAACCGGGTATCGTAAAAATACGAAACTTACAGGAATGATGAGACTCATCATTATACTCCATCGAAAAATATAAAATGAGTGATAAGTCTCATTAGGTGCAAAAACGCTGCTTAAAGCTGGAAATACGGGTCAAAAACGCGTAATTCGCAGTTTACCGGAAAAGAACGAAATTTCAGGGAAACGACCGTGAATTTATTTAGAGTAGACTAAAATTAGTCTAAAAGTGATATGAGATGTCAAAATGTGGTTTTCGTCATACACGGGATAACTTAACAGTTATTTGTGAAGTTTAAAAGTTACGCGATTTAAGCAAAAATGTAGAACGTACAGTAAAACCTCTATAAATTAATAGTGTTGGGACCGGAATATTTTATTAATTTAGTGAGATATTATTATATCGATAAATTAATAATTTATTAATTTAAAGAGATTTTACGTATGGCTTTTAAATTTTCAACTATAATATAATAGCTAGTTACAATATATATTCATTAGAAACGAAAAATAAATCTGAAAGTCAAATTTCAATTAACACTTTATTCATTCACATTTATATTTTATGAAAATAAAATTAACACCTTTTGTTGCAATACGAGAAGACAACGCACCAACTATTTAGTGCAATAAGAAGATTTCAAGATAAACTCAATATAGATTTGAAGTTAAACAAAAAACAAGTGACTATGGATTCATTTTTTACTAAACAATCTTAGGATTTTGAAGTGTATCTCTCTCACACACACATATACATATATATGTTATTTTTAGTAGTTATTAATTTATAGTTTCGTTGGGACTAATATATATACATTGGGGTTTCAAAAAAATTATTATCTTATTATTTTATCGATTGGTGTCCAAATTTGCACTGGTCCCAAGTTGGGACTGGACAAATTATTAACTTTATCGAGGTTATTAATTTATCGAGTATTAATTTATAGAGGTTTTACTGTACAAGGTTAATTCCTTTATGGTCAAAGGAGGAGGGAAATATGTTTGACTTTTCCAAAAAATGTAAAAGTGTCAAAAACATATTAGAAACACAGTGCAGGAATCGTTAAGCCTGGATGTAAGTAGAATTGTTTAAAACGCAGGGTTTATTTGGTAACATAACAATAAATTTTAAAAATTCTTAAATTAATTATGAGTGATCTAAAAATTTATCTGATGCGAGGAAAATTGTCAGGGTTGATTTTCGTTATGCGCGTGATGTTTAAACGGTGTACCGACCAAAATGAAACTTTATAACGATGTTTTCTTAATAACTTTTGCGAAAATGATCTAACGATGGTCGAACTCTCAGGTTATTACTAAAATAATTTATCTTACGAGAATGTGAAATAAAAATTTTACGGGATGAATAGTGAAAGTGAATAGTAAATTCTCGAAAATGAAAAGTAACCTAAAAATGCGGGTGGTTACAGATTGGTCCATCAAACCAAATTAAGGATGTTTTTACTAAACAACTGCCTATAAATTAACATAAAATTTCGTGTGAAAAATGCAAAAGTTTGACAATTATTATAGTCATATTAGAGGGATGCTCAAATTTGCAAATATAAGCTTGTTAATCTGGTTATAACTTATAAGTGTTTAATAATTTTTTGTTCTATGTTTCACATGTTTGTGTCTAGTTTACTAAAGTTGAGGGATTGCCTATGCAATTTTAAAGGTTTGAGTATTTTTTGCCAAGAGCTAAAAAAGGAGGGCTAAACTGAAATTTTCTCGGCTATATATACATCTCTTACGATCTTGATTGTGGGTTATGAAACCATAAAATTTTCTTTGCCTTTCTAAATTTTAGGATTTAAGCGTTGTGTGTTTTGATCATCTTGATCTACTATTACTTGCGTAATTATTCTTGAATTCGTATATCTCATTGATAACAAGTGATATTCTTGTAATCATTTAGGTATGTTTTTTGGTAAAAGGGTTACCGCCGGTAAAATATTATTACTCCAAAAAAACAATTACAGAACAACAGGTATGGGTGAATCCCACACCTCAGCCCGAAAAGGCAAACCAAACACACCTATAGTGCTTAAGACCTAAACTAGTATAAGAAAGACAAACCAATCTTATGATCAAAGACTATAAAGACATAAGAATAAAACTAACATTTACTCTGACTATGCAGATTTATATCCATTGAGTCACAAAACGCGAGCTCTTCCAGATTTAAACCTTGAAGGTCATAAGTGTCATATAGATCAAAATCTTCATCCTCATGCAAAATAGCACTATACGAACCTCCACTCGTCATAAAATGAGAAGTTTCATCATAAACATATTCAACTTCATCATCACTATCACTATCCGAAAGAACCACATTCCCAACCTTAGAAAATGGATTACCTACATTTTATCCCTCATTAACCATAACAGGTTTACGATTAGCCTTCTTTTGCATAGGAAGCGGCTTCCCATCATCACCCAGAAGCACAAGCTTCCCCTCAACAATTTGACTTTTAATATTATTAATCTTTTCAACAAGAGGTGTATTACTTGGACTATCAAATGCATCAATGGTAACACTTGTCTGTTTACTTACAACATGATCCTCATCCAAATCACCAAGGGGCGTCAAAAGCATTAGCCGTGGTAATCACTTCAGCAACCTTACTTGGTTGTTTAGATGCCTCCTTAGTGGTAGAAGGCGAATTATTTGTATTCTTAGAAGCAACCGGCCGAAATTCCATGTTCTTTGCAACTCCAAACACACACTTATATTGGAAGCCCTTTCGCTTGATAGTAGTGAACCCTTCTTTCGACACCCCCTTATTAGCCCTCGAAGAGTTAGGAACACGTTTAGGAGGAGCTTTGGGACATTCCTCAAGAAGATGACCATATACCAAACATTTACTACATCGAGGAGGATCCCATTCATATTCAACTCGAATGGTGTGTTTCGTATAACCAATTCCCTTGATATTAGGGACAGCAACAACCAAAGTATCACGAAGGTCATTAGTCGCATTTATTTCAATTAATGCTCTAGCATAACTACTTCTACCCCATGATTCTAAGCACATCTCATTAGTATACGAATCAAGAAGCATAGGATTACCAATTTTAGACGTAATAGAGCTTAAACCATCAGAAGAATAAGCAACAATTGGAACATCATGGAACTTAACCCAGACTGGAACACAAGACAAATCTTCCTTCAGGAGGCTAGTCTCAGGAGACCAATTATTGAGAATAATTGGAATTCCTCGAATCATCCATACACCATCACGAAGAACATATTCAGCACCTTGAATAGTTGATGAGTGTCTAAATACTCATCATTTTTGTACTGTTAGAATGCCAAAAACATCTGAAAACACTCAGAAATGCTTCAAAATGATAAAAATATCACAAACAAGTGTTTTATATGTTTTAAATGCAAAAACATCAAAATCTGGTGAAAAACGTATCAAGTTTGCATAATTGGCAGTTTTAGTCCCCCAAGTTACAAAAGTTGTCAAAATTAGTCCCTGGTAATTCAAAAACTTGTAAAATGTCATTTAAGGTCCATGAGATTCAAAAGTTGTCAAAACAAACCTTTTAAAGTTCAAAGATCACAAATTGACAACTTTAGTCCTTCAACTTTGAAAAATGTCAAATATAGTCCTTGGTGAATTTTAAAAGTGAAAATAATCAAAAATAAACCTTGTACTATTAATAAATGACAAAATTGGTCCTTATGGTAAACTTTTGTAAAATTACAAGTTTGGTCCCTAGAGTTTCTAAATTGGCAGTTTTAGTCCTTGGACTTATAAAAATGGAATTTTATGCAACATTTGTCCTTGTACTAACCAATGATTGCAGGTTTAACCCTTGTGATAACTTTGGAAAGTTTACATGATCAGTCCCTTACTTTTCAGGAATTGCAAAATTAGTCCTTGTGTTATTAACTTAAACCAAACGGATCCTATATTAAACCAAATCCAAATCCACTAACTGCTGGCCCAATATCACAACCCAGCCCAAATTTTAAACAGATAGAACCCGCGTCTACTGTTCATCCCCTTCAACCTCCACCTGTGTCCACTCCTCCCCCGACACCTGTTCACTACCACCTGTCCACTACCTTTCCAGCTCCTTACCCACTTCACACCCTGTCCCCCTCCACCTCCATATCCTCCCAATATGCATTAATTGCAAAGAACCTGCCCAAGATTTTTTTGGCGCCAAAAGTAAAATTGATGGCTAGGATGTATTACAGAGATCCAATGGTGGTGGGATAAACTCAGAAGCATGTGGGGAGCCTAAAAAGGCTATAAAGAAAGAAAAAGAAGAAGAGGAGAAGGCAAGTAGTGTAGTATAGTTTAGTTTATGTTGTTTCATTTAATTTTCAAACACTAGTGTAATATTAAGCTTTTAAGTTCTGTTTCCAGCAATGTTAATGTATTGTTAAACTTTTTCAAGCATCAATTTCAGGTCTAAATTATCTTTCCAGTTTATGCATATTTTCAAGTTCAAAATTTCAAAATCTGCCAATGTTGTTTTTAGTTATTGTTTTGGACTGAATAAGCCATATAAGATCTTAGAAAGCTTATTCGAGCTTTTAGAAATCTTAAAACTCAGTTTAGAAGCAAAAACTCAAAAATCACTAGAAAATAGTTAAAAATTCAAAAATCTTTGGAGAAGATGCAAAAGGCTGAAACAAGGTCATCTGTGGATTTATCCTGGGTTAGAAGCTTTGAGGAAAGCTGTTAGGAGTGGTATAAGTCACTAATTCATGTTCTATGGCTGGAAAACAGTTGTAAGCTTTTTAAAAGCATATTTGCATTTCATCATATAAATAGCTTTTAGCTTAAATACTTGTGTTATTTATGTTTCTGAGTTGTAATTGAATAGAATTGTACAATAAAATAGATTGCTTGCTCTCTAGAATTTGTATTTGCTAAAATTCTTAAATTAACAGTCATATTAGTATAATTGTAATTTCCCAGTTCTTTTGCTGTTATTGTTGTTGTTTAATACTTAAATAGTCTCATTACATGATAATAATAGGTCTGTAATCAGTACATGAACTTAATCTTTGAAAGCCTTTGAAAATTGCAAAATCAGTTTATTAAAAGGTTGTTTGGAATTGCTGATTAAGAAGCTTTCCAGTGTATGCTTGATATTGTTTGTAGTTGCTTTATATCATGTTAGCTCTAGATACCTCAGTTAAAGCCTAAAATATAGTCTTTATTTGTTTAAAAGTCAAAATCATATTTAATCTTGCTCTATTTGTTATCTGTTAGATATTTAGAATGCATAATCATGCATATTAGTATAAAAGTTGTTTATATAGCTTAAGTAAGTCTTATAGTAGCTTATTACATCATATTAAGTCCTTAAGATAAATCAGAAGTTCATAAAAGTCAAACTTGTTCACAATTAAAAAAAAAGTCAAAAATGCCTTGTGCACAGCTTTGCCATCTTTTCACAAGCTTGTAAAAAGCTTATCAGTTGGTCTCAGCTTGTGATTCTTGGTTCTTTGGATAGCTAACCAAGCCATCTTAAGGTCCCAAGTTCACTTTTCCACTTTTTAGCTTATTTGAGTAGGCTGCACTTAGCTTTTATTTTTGTCCAAAAATACTCAGTACACTGAGAAATAACTCAGTGGTGTTTTCAAGTTTTTCTCAAGCTCACCATAAGCTCTTTAGTGAACTCCAATATGAAAGATTTAGCTTTTTAGATAGCCCAGCTGGTTAGCTAGTTAATTCCAGTTTTCATTTTCATTTCTTAGCTTATTAAAGTCCTTAAAATTTAGCTCAAAGTTGCCTAGAAAACCAAGTAATATACTATGTAACAGTGTAGTTAAGTGCTTATTTTGGAATTTTTAGTGCTTATTTCTTATTAATTTTTCTTTTTCAGTTGTTAATTTAACCTATTATAGGGTAATTAGCTTATTTCTAGTTTCCTTCTTGCTTATTTCTAGCTTATTAAGCCACTTGGCTTGATCTTGTGCTTATTTCTATCTTATTGCCTACTGTCAAGAAAAGATAAGCCAAATCAGAGCTTATTAGTGTTTTTCAATAAAAGTTGTAGTTTTAAATATTGCTTATCTTACTATGCTTAATAAGTTTGTAAAGAAAAATTCCAAAAATAAAAATATTTTGCAAAAAGGTGGGGAGGCAGGCTCGAACCTGAGACCTCCCCCCTTTACGAGAGTGTTAGAGTGTATACCTGTAACCATTGCGCCCTTGGGTCTTTCTTGGTTATAGTTTGCATAATTAAATACATAACCCCTTATAGTCTATTAAGCTTATACGTATATTTCAGCTTATTTCTAGCTTATTTAGTATAGCTTTTTCAGTTTTTGTATTTTTTATAAAATTGTATTAGTATTAAGTATTTTATAAAAAAGTTTCAGATTTTTCCAAATAGTTTTAGTATTTTTAAACATTTAATTAGTGTAAAATCTTAATTAATTCATAATAAAAAATATAAAAGTCTAAAAAAATATAAATCTTTTTTCTAAAACTTTCTTTTATCATATAGTACGTAAAAAATTTGTTTTTACACTTGTAGGACTTTTATTTCATAAAATTTACGTTTTTGCTTGCGCACTCGCGTAATTTTTAGACATAACTTACGTTTTCATTTTAAATCTAGTTTTTAGATAATTTGAGTTTACGTTTTAGTTAATATAGTTTATTTAAGTTATTTTATTTTATAAAATTATAAAAACATCATTGTAAAAATAGTGATAGCATTTATTTAATATATTTTAACTTTTTAATTTTCTTAATTTGCATTTAAGTCGCTGTAATTTGTAGATCTTTTCTTTAGGTAATTTTCCATCAAAAACCTTATTGATCACTATCCTTAGTGATTATTCTATCATCTGAAGTTGTTTAACACCAATTCATCCTCCGTGGGACTTAACGACCCAGGAATCCATTATATTCCTCTGATCTTAATTGCATTAGTGTTTGAGCTGTTTTAAGTTTGTTACGGTTGACCATTCACAAGTGGTTAGCTTGTGTAATTAAACTTGACGGTTTTGCACCGATCAAAATTTTGGCGCCGCTGCCGGGGAGGCTGTAAGCGTGTTTTAAGCATTTCCAGACCCGTACTTGCACATATACCACCTTTTTGTAAACAGTTTTTAAAAATCAAAAAAGTTCATTAACACTTTTCCTAAAGTGTTAATAACACCAAAAATATTTTCATCCTTTGTTTTTACAAATTATTTATCCAAAAATCCAAAAATATTCATCTTTACCCTCTTACCCTTTTTGATTCTTTATTTCTTTACCCTCTATCCATTTGATTCTAACTTCTTCTATTCTTATGGAATCTCTCGACTACGACGAATTCTGGAACGAAGTTGAAAAACTTCCTATTTTATCACAAATGTCAAGAATTCGTGTTGTTCGTAATGATCCATTAATTCTGCGTAGGGAAATGGGAAGAGAAACCAAGGTGACAAAGGACCAGGTACTTTCATCTGATAATGAAGGTGCTAAATACGCCCATCCTACGGTTATCCAAAGATCTAACCCCTCGATTGCTCCTAAGCCGTCTAAAATTGATCCTACACTTTCACGATTTACGGTTAAAAGCAAACATGCAGAATTCAGACCGGTGACTAGCAAGAATGACTTGCCTAATTTTCACGTTTCTCAAGAACCAGAACCAGAGACCATAACGGAAGTGGTGGAAATTGCTAGCTCTCAGAGCACACCACTTGTCCCACCTCCGGATTTTTCAAAATGTTCTTTGAATCTTAATAGTCATTCAGATCACCATGTTGGTTTTGTTGATTATTTGAATGAACGGATTCCTTCTCATAACTCTCAAATAGAATCGTTTATTCCTTGTGTCGGTTGTGGTGAGCCTCTTTTTGGTTCACCATGTAGCTGGTGTACGTGTGTACAGTGTGGTAATGATATTCGTAACGGGAGTTGTTTGTTTTGTGGTTAGAGGAATTCATTTGATTATGATCCTAATCCGAACTCATTTAACGACCCCTCAAATTTTTCCAATTACCCACCACAACCCGACTTATCTTCATATAATCAACAATACTGCTGTGAATTTTGTGGAGGTCCTCACCAAGGATTTGAGTGTCAATCCGGAAACACGTTTGTCTATGAACAGTTTTCCGGTGATGCTCAGAACTTTGGTTATGACCAATATCCATATGATTCACCAATCCAGGCTCAACAGTTTTACTGTTGTGAGAACTGTGGAGGTCCCCATTTCAGCTCTGATTGTCAAACAGGGAATCCATTTCCTTGTAACAATTATGACTATCCATATCACGACCAACCTCCACAGTGCCAAATAACTCAAACTCCTCAGCAAACCCAACAAGACACTTATCTAGAGCTTCTGGAGTCAGTGAAAAGAACTGAGGAGTTGAGTAAGACAGCATTTCATAATGTTCCCAGTTTTTCTTGTGTATATTGTGGGGGTCCTCATGATGATTATCAATGTCAACCTTCCGGTTTTGACAAATCCCCACTCCCACAATGTCCCATCATTCAAAATTCACATGAGAAATCCATGGAAGAATTGCTAGCTGAAGAGCAGGTTGCTAAAATAAATTCCCAAATTGCTTTTGAAAAGTCTATTATGGAATTAATTGCAAAAGAAAAAGCAGCCAGATCTAGCTCTCAATTTCATTTTATTCCTGATGACAGTGATGATGAAGATACACTTGAAGATTCATCAAATTCATCAGTGGATATTCCAGCAGTTGAGATTCATTCTCAAACAGCTGCTATCACACCCGAAGCTCCCACTCACTCTCTGAACATGGGGGACGAGCATCTTAGCACTGTTCCTGAAAAGGAATCGGACGAATTCATAAAGTCTAGTGTTGAGGACCTTGTCCCAATCCCAAGAGAGTCACAAGGAATTCTCGAGCATTTGTGTGATATCCCTACCCCTCTTGTCTTCCAAAATGATCATATTGAGATGTTCTCTGATTCTGATGAGGACCATTCTTTATCTTGTGGAGACATAAGTTATGTGGGGGAATTACCTTCTGAGCTTGTCAGCTTAGGAGAAGAGAATGATGAAGAAATAATCCAAGACGAAGCTCTTCATCTTACATTATTGAATGTTAATCTTCTCATTTCTAGAATCGGGGCTTTTAATGAAAAGCCTACTTCATATCCTATCCCCTTTGAGGATAGTGAACTTTTGTTCAATGATTCTATTCCCGAATTGCAAACGTTCCATTTTGATCATATGGGAGAGAAGATTAGTGGTATTACCACTTCTCATTCTCATAATTCTCTCCCCGATTATGAATCATTCACTTTTGAGGAGTTCCCCAGTGAACTCACTCAAATCAATCCCGAATATGAATCATTTTCCTTTGAGGAGTTCTCCTGTGAACTCACTCATATCATATCTCTACCGGAGTATGATAACTTCTACTTTGATCTAGACACACCAGGGATATGTCTAGATCAATTGAGCTTAAAAGATGAAATTCATGCTATCATGAATTCCCCTTCTGATGATGATGAGTTAGTCAAGATTATTATCATGACTTTCTTTCTCTTCTTCACCTATCCCGTGGCTTCTCCTGTTCTTCACTCCTTCGGGAATGAAGACATTATCTTTGACCCCGGCATTTTCATTTATCATTTGTGAGCCGGGTCTTTCTATGTATATCTCATCGGTGTGGAACTTTCACGTACTTCAATGTTTATACAAACATCTTGAATGAATGTCCGATGGAGATTGTCTCTTCCACTTTGCTTCCCCATGAACCAATTAATTCGGGGTCGAGTCAAGCTAGCGACTCGGTAATCAAAAACAGTAGCTAAACATGGGTTTTCACCCGTGTGTACCACCTTAGTGTGGGGGAGATGCCCCACATGTTGTATATAGACCTTAAAAATGAATGAAAATTGTAAATATTAAAAAAGAGAATAATTGTTGTGTTTCTACACTTAGCTAGTAATGTTATCTTTTTACGTTCTAAGTTTCGGCATAACAGCCGGTACTTTGAATATTGAGGACAATATTCATTTCTAAGTGTGGGGGGGAAATTCTGGCGAATTTGATCATAAATGTACCCTTTTAGTCCCTTTTTCCCCAAAATGGCCAAATTTAAAAAAAAATTAGTGGAAGTACTATGTACTAAACACAACAAATGGTAATCAGTCCACCATGTCTAACACACATAAGGATTGGCTAATCCAGGAGCAAACGGCTCTTGGTAAAGATATCTCAAATCCGTTTATGGCTTGCAATTTGCCTAAAATTGTATGGTGTTCAGCTCACCATATCCTAAAAAGTAAAGAGTTGGCTAGCCCGCAAGTTTATGGCTTGTGGTAAAGGCAGTTGGAAATCCATAATTGGTAATCGACTCACCAAAGATAATATTGATAATTTATCTAAGAGTTGGCTAGTCCAGAAGCAAACGGCTTCTGGTAAAGACAAATCAAACCCGTTGAAAGCTTATGATTTGCTCAAAATCATTTGGTTATCATTGTACCAAGGTTCTTACTTGAACTGAAACAATTGGCTACTCCAGAAGTAATGGCTTTTGGTAAAGAGATAAAATCTATTAACTTTTCATAAATCATTGCTAGGGACTAGCAATATCTTAGTGTGGGGGATTGATGAGTGTCTAAATACTCATCATTTTTGTACTGTTAGAATGCCAAAAACATCTGAAAACACTCAGAAATGCTTCAAAATGATAAAAATATCACAAACAAGTGTTTTATATGTTTTAAATGCAAAAACATCAAAATCTGGTGAAAAACGTATCAAGTTTGCATAATTGGCAGTTTTAGTCCCCCAAGTTACAAAAGTTGTCAAAATTAGTCCCTGGTAATTCAAAAACTTGTAAAATGTCATTTAAGGTCCATGAGATTCAAAAGTTGTCAAAACAAACCTTTTAAAGTTCAAAGATCACAAATTGACAACTTTAGTCCTTCAACTTTGAAAAATGTCAAATATAGTCCTTGGTGAATTTTAAAAGTGAAAATAATCAAAAATAAACCTTGTACTATTAATAAATGACAAAATTGGTCCTTATGGTAAACTTTTGTAAAATTACAAGTTTGGTCCCTAGAGTTTCTAAATTGGCAGTTTTAGTCCTTGGACTTATAAAAATGGAATGTTATGCAACATTTGCCTTCAACAATGCTTGCGGTTTCACCTTGTGTTTGATACTTGGAAGTTCCTGATAGTCTTTCTTTCGGCCTTGGCCAAATTGTTTGTGTTATTATTAACAGGTCTATATAACCAACTCCCAAATCCACAAGGCTGGCCCACATAAACCCGCCCTTGACCCCGCTAGAACCGGTCTCGTATCCCCCTTCCTGTGTCTCCCTAACGTATCCAACGTCCTACCCTTTCGTCCTACCATATGCCATGTGTGTCTCACTTCCTTACCACTCCTGCCTACCTGCCATTGGGCCTGACGAGAGAGTGTGTGTAGAGCCCGGCGATATGGTTGAGGATATCATAATGGAGGCTCGTGTTTCTTTACACTTTGTTGTCTCCCTCTTTGTGGGGCGCTTAAGGTATTCTAAGATGTCGTCGACAACGACGCAGCGGCTCGGCGTAGTTTCGTGTTGTTTCTGTGTTTCTTACAGCAACAAACAAGTGCCAGTGGGTCCGAGGTGTGACGATCTTTGCGGTGTATCGTCTGTGCTTGATCGTGTAATGTCTGCTTTAGGTCCTTTCTCGTTTATTGGAATGAATCTTTCTTGGTTTGTCTTTAATTGTCTTTCTAATGGTATGTGCTGTGGTTGTGTGCACAATTTCAAAAGTTGCCACACCCCTCCAGGTGAGGATGGCAGGGAAATGGTGACTTGAGTCGTGGTAGGAATGCATATGCATAAGCGAGCAATACGGTCCGATTTTTCTTCGTCCCGCTTCTCGAGCGCCTGGCAACCCCGTTAGCTGGGAGACTTTCTTACCTATTTCGTATACGGGGGTGGACTCGGTACACACCACGCAAGGGAGCTAGGCAGTCCCCGCCAACTCCCCTCACAAATCCCTCGCAAAAATACTTATGATAGTTAAAGAACATTCACAGTTCGAAAAAGAGCCCTTCATCCTGGACGGCGAAGACAGAAGAGCTAGAGAAGAGTTCGAAGAGGCTTGAAACACAAGGTCATCTTGGCTTTTCGGGTAGTGAAGAAGCTTTGAGGAAAGCTGTTAGGAGTGGTATAAGTCACTAATTCATGTTCTATGGCTGGAAAACAGTTGTAAGCTTTTTAAAAGCATATTTGCATTTCATCATATAAATAGCTTTTAGCTTAAATACTTGTGTTATTTATGTT
The DNA here is from genome assembly GCA_019973895.1 of Chrysanthemum seticuspe. Lineage (NCBI taxonomy): Eukaryota > Viridiplantae > Streptophyta > Magnoliopsida > Asterales > Asteraceae > Chrysanthemum > Chrysanthemum seticuspe. The sequence continues at coordinate 255,610,094 of BPTQ01000004.1, forward strand.
TCTGAGTTGTAATTGAATAGAATTGTACAATAAAATAGATTGCTTGCTCTCTAGAATTTGTATTTGCTAAAATTCTTAAATTAACAGTCATATTAGTATAATTGTAATTTCCCAGTTCTTTTGCTGTTATTGTTGTTGTTTAATACTTAAATAGTCTCATTACATGATAATAATAGGTCTGTAATCAGTACATGAACTTAATCTTTGAAAGCCTTTGAAAATTGCAAAATCAGTTTATTAAAAGGTTGTTTGGAATTGCTGATTAAGAAGCTTTCCAGTGTATGCTTGATATTGTTTGTAGTTGCTTTATATCATGTTAGCTCTAGATACCTCAGTTAAAGCCTAAAATATAGTCTTTATTTGTTTAAAAGTCAAAATCATATTTAATCTTGCTCTATTTGTTATCTGTTAGATATTTAGAATTCATAATCATGCATATTAGTATAAAAGTTGTTTATATAGCTTAAGTAAGTCTTATAGTAGCTTATTACATCATATTAAGTCCTTAAGATAAATCAGAAGTTCATAAAAGTCAAACTTGTTCACAATTAAAAAAAAAGTCAAAAATGCCTTGTGCACAGCTTTGCCATCTTTTCACAAGCTTGTAAAAAGCTTATCAGTTGGTCTCAGCTTGTGATTCTTGGTTCTTTGGATAGCTAACCAAGCCATCTTAAGGTCCCAAGTTCACTTTTCCACTTTTTAGCTTATTTGAGTAGGCTGCACTTAGCTTTTATTTTTGTCCAAAAATACTCAGTACACTGAGAAATAACTCAGTGGTGTTTTCAAGTTTTTCTCAAGCTCACCATAAGCTCTTTAGTGAACTCCAATATGAAAGATTTAGCTTTTTAGATAGCCCAGCTGGTTAGCTAGTTAATTCCAGTTTTCATTTTCATTTCTTAGCTTATTAAAGTCCTTAAAATTTAGCTCAAAGTTGCCTAGAAAACCAAGTAATATACTATGTAACAGTGTAGTTAAGTGCTTATTTTGGAATTTGTAGTGCTTATTTCTTATTAATTTTGCTTTTTCAGTTGTTAATAATTTAACCTATTATAGGGTAATTAGCTTATTTCTAGTTTCCTTCTTGCTTATTTCTAGCTTATTAAGCCACTTGGCTTGATCTTGTGCTTATTTCTATCTTATTGCCTACTGTCAAGAAAAGATAAGCCAAATCAGAGCTTATTAGTGTTTTCCAATAAAAGTTGTAGTTTTAAATATTGCTTATCTTACTATGCTTAATAAGTTTGTAAAGAAAAATTCCAAAAATAAAAATATTTTGCAAAAAGGTGGGGAGGCAGGCTCGAACCTGAGACCTCCCCCCTTTATGAGAGTGTTAGAGTGTATACCTGTAACCATTGCGCCCTTGGGTCTTTCTTGGTTATAGTTTGCATAATTAAATACATAACCCCTTATAGTCTATTAAGCTTATACGTATATTTCAGCTTATTTCTAGCTTATTTAGTATAGCTTTTTCAGTTTTTGTATTTTTTATAAAATTGTATTAGTATTAAGTATTTTATAAAAAAGTTTCAGATTTTTCCAAATAGTTTTAGTATTTTTAAACATTTAATTAGTGTAAAATCTTAATTAATTCATAATAAAAAATATAAAAGTCTAAAAAAATATAAATCTTTTTTCAAAAACTTTCTTTTATCATATAGTACGTAAAAAATTTGTTTTTACACTTGTAGGACTTTTATTTCATAAAATTTACGTTTTTGCTTGCGCACTCGCGTAATTTTTAGACATAACTTACGTTTTCATTTTAAATCTAGTTTTTAGATAATTTGAGTTTACGTTTTAGTTAATATAGTTTATTTAAGTTATTTTATTTTATAAAATTATAAAAACATCATTGTAAAAATAGTGATAGCATTTATTTAATATATTTTAACTTTTTAATTTTCTTAATTTGCATTTAAGTCGCTGTAATTTGTAGATCTTTTCTTTAGGTAATTTTCCATCAAAAACCTTATTGATCACTATCCTTAGTGATTATTCTATCATCTGAAGTTGTTTAACACCAATTCATCCTCCGTGGGACTTAACGACCCAGGAATCCATTATATTCCTCTGATCTTAATTGCATTAGTGTTTGAGCTGTTTTAAGTTTGTTACGGTTGACCATTCACAAGTGGTTAGCTTGTGTAATTAAACTTGACGGTTTTGCACCGATCAGTAGTTGAGAACTTAAGAAAGAAAAACCCTTTCGCGTTCATTGTTGCTTTCTCAACACCATACTTTTTCCAGTTATTGCGTACAAACCATTCGACTACGGGGAAGGCAAGCCTTTTACCAATGAAGTAACCGTATAGGGAATTTTTCAACCTCTCATGAATCTCAAGAACCGAAGCTATAGGTAACCCGACTACGTAGTCAGCCTCTTGTGACACATTATCATCAACTTTCCGAAAAGTGATCTTAGTCCCAAGCGACAGATTCAATTTATTGGCATACGAAACCGGCTTCATAGCATTAGAGACAGGTGGTTCCTTAGAAGATACCCCAATCGGATGAGGGACAGTAGGTAATGGGGTAGCAGTAACAGGAATCAATTGAGTACCTGTATGTTCAGCCCCTAGGTCAGTCGCCTTATTGGTATTAACCGCTCCATCCCCATCCACACCACTTACATGATCATGCAACACAGTGGACTCTGTTAATACAAATAAGCCGTAAAAACGTTTATTCATATTTTACGATCTTCTAATGTTTTGTCGATAACAAACGTAAAATCATTTTAACGAAACAAATAAAATACGTAAATTGTTTGAACTAATAGTTTCTAACATATTCACATTTTCACATAAAACACTAAAACAAGTATAAGTGATTTTATGATTTAGTAATACATATGTACAACAACTAGTGTTTACATATTTGGATAAAATATACACATAACTAGTATGTAGTATATTGGGTAATATAAATGGGTAGAAACTTAAGCATCACAACCCATTGGGCAAATACATTGAATGTAGTTGGGTACAACCCAAAGCCCATAACCCATGGATCTTGACCCATAACCCATTGCATGACATCATGCTTATATCATACATGGATAATATCCATAACCCATGGATCAACCCATACCCAAGTGACCAAGTGCATTGCACTCAAAGATACATTGTATCTAGCCAAATATCCATGGTTCAACCCATGACCCATGACCCATAACCAAAGTACCCATGGGTAAAAGGGAGCGTCCCACGGATCCCTAGCTTAACGCTAGACGGATCCCTTGTGGAAGGGATCCGTGCGATCCGGGGAACAGTAGGATTTTTCCTCTATAAATAGTGAGCCATTTTTTCATTATTTCTCACCCCTTTCTAACACACTTTCTCCCTGAGTTAAAAACTCACTAACCTCAGATCCAAGAGATCTATGTTTGTAGTTTTGTTTTTGTGTGATCTTTTAGGTTCCTCTTAAAGGCAAGATCACCACATTTGAAATCGAGCAAGCTCAAGTCCATGAGTTTCCATGCTTCCTCATCATCAAGGCTACTGAAGTCTTCTTGTTGATGATTCCTTTCTTTCTTCAAAGAAGTGTAGTGTTGAAGACATTAGTGAAAGATGTCTCAAGTGTCAAGACGAAGATATTAGTGAAGGGTATCTATCGTCTATAGCATAAGCACTTGTGGTAGGTGCTTAGAAGTCAAGACAAGAAGCATTAGTGAAAGGAGCTTAGAAGTCAAGACTTGAAGCATTAGTGAAAGGTGCTTAGAAGTGAAGACACAAGACATTAGTGAAAGGTGTCTTGTAGATCTAGTCAAAGGCATTAGTGAAAGGTGCCTTAGATGTACATTCGATATGGTGTGTTTCGATGTACTAGATAGACTAGCATTAGATCCAAGGATATTGATGTCCTTGATGATGTTGTAAAGGAGTAGATCTCCTTTGGGATTAGTCGTTGGTGTAGTGTGGTAGTAGTTCCTCCATTGCAATGGAACTAGGTGCTTAGCCTAGTACCTAATAAAGGGTAGGCGACGTTGTGAAGGTGTAGTTCACCTTGGAGTGAAAGAACTAGGTACTTAGCCTAGTACCTTATAAAGGGTAGGTGACGTTGTGTAGGTGTGGTTCACCTTGGAGTGAAAGAACCCGGTGGTTAGCCTAGCACCGGAAAAAGGGTAGGCGACGTTGTGAAGGCTTCTCCGCCATAAGGAGATTGATGTAGTGTTTAAAAACTCTCGAGTAGGTGACTCGGGGAGTGGAGTAGGGCAAGGAAGGTGTCCTTGTAGCCGAAGCACTATAAATACTTGCGTTGTGGTTTTGTGCTTCTTACTCTTATCTCTTCATTACATATCTTTATATGCTTGTTTATCAACATCCAACACACACAACCAAATAGATTGACATAAGTCGATCTAAATAGTTTAAAAGGAAGTTTTAATTGGTAAAACTATTCAACCCCCCCTTCTAGTTTTCCACAATTGGCATCAGAGCTTTGTTACTAAGTTTCTTGAAGTATATTGTACTTTAAAAACTTGATACGATCCATGGTTAATTGAAAACTACAAAGAAGGTTTTTCATAAAAACAAACACCATGTCTTTTAAAACTTTACGTTTGGATGTTGATTTGATAACAACATTTTATTTATTTATTTATTTATTTTACTTAGTTGCACTAATCTTCCTTGTCATGTTGATTAGTCAAAGCTCCTACCCACCAAGCTTTAGGAGTCGCTTGGTAACAAGAATACCTTCCTTAAGAAGGTATCTTAAACGCAAAGGAGCGGGAATAGTCTAAGTGACATTTGCTGTGTCATTTGTAAAGACATTCCTAAGTGCGCTAGAGGTATGATTTTCCTTTTACTTTACTTGCTAATTAAGTATACCTATTTAGGTATTTATATGATTATCTTTTGTGCAATTACATGTTTTACATTAAGCTTCATTAGGAAGCCTTTTTCTCACATACGTGTTTTATTTCTCGTCTAAAGTCGTGGTATATAAAACTTATGTTTTGTTTCTTTTAATCCAATAATAAAACAAAACACGAATTTCAAAAATTCCTCATTCCCTATAAATACTCCCACCGTCGACCACTCTATCAAACCCTCACTTTTTCAAATCTTCCAATTTCAAAAATTTCCTCTCACTCAAAAACTTCATCTTCCTCCTCATTCCATCTCAACCAAAACCAAGAAGATCCGTCATCAACATGGTTTACATCGCACTCGTGCTCATCATCTTAACACTCATCGCACTTGTGTTACCTATGATGAAGTTCACATATGGAGACATTTACTTTGTGTTCTTAATCTACATTGGGATCATATACCCAATCCTTTGTATCATCATTAGCATTGAAATGCAATACTACTAATAATCTTGTTTTCTTTGTTATTATTTATTTTCTTGTGATTTATATGTTTCATGTTCCTTCGTGATACATTAGAAGTCATGTATGCATGCTAAAAGAAAATGTAGGATAAAACACTTTTCGTGGTATAAAAATTTAAAACCTATGTTTTTATCAAATCTGTTTTTGTTACTACAGATCCACGGATCCCGGAAGTCATACTAGCCGGATCCCTTCTAAAAAGGAACCGTGGGATCCGTCCTACTGGAGAACAGTTTTTCATGCAAATTAAAAACCATTTTTCTTCTAAAAGTAATACTCCACTAGAATGTCAAAACTATAAGTGAGTCAAGTGTCTTTCTTGTTTAAAAAACCATTGTTAATAAAAATCTAATAAAAATGTTAGATAATCATAGGTTGACCATAAACATCACCTCTTATTAACCCATCACTTCTATAGGTTCAACTATGACGCATGAATACGAGTTTGATTTTTCACTCACTAGCGTCTACACTCCTAACATCTCTCTTGAGCCCAACACACCTGGCAATCATGTCCGTGGGTTCAACAATCTCGAAACCCGTCACTTCCATGAAGGACGTATTGTAGACACCTCTCTACAATTCGAAGAAGGTATCAATACCTCCTTCCGAGCCATAGGACTAGAATGTCTTCTTGAAATTAACGAGAAGATATGTCCAAGGTTCATAATGGAATTCTTCCGTCAAGTCAAACTCGTTCGTAACGAGGATCGCTCTCTATCTCTTTGGTTTTATATCAAAAACCAAAAGTTTACTCTAACCCTTGGGCATTTTGCTCACATCCTCCGGATTCCTAATCATGGACAATGTGCCTTCACCGAAGATTGGTCTCTTGATTCTCTCTTCAACTTTCGTGAAGAAAATAGTCCATATTGTTCACACATACCCTCTCTGGAAGATTTAAATCGCATAATATGCAAACCTCGACCATATTACTCCGATCCAAACATTATCTTTACAAGGGATATCCGAGAAGAGTACAAGCCTCTTGCACTCATCCTACGTGAAAATGTTTGGAGCCTTAGGGGAAATCGAGAAATTCTTCCCGCTTGTTGTGCTCACATGTTGTACTGTTTGCTAACACAACAACCATACAATCTCGCCTACTTCTTCGCAAGGCGAATTGCAAATCTTCAAGGCTCCAAGAATAAACTCATCCCTTATGGAATGTTCTTGACACGCCTCTATCATAATATTATGCACTTCCATCCTCAATTTCAAAGTCCGTTGTACGTACTTGTGAACAAGATGATGGAACCGCTTAACATATCTCTCATGAAGACTTTGTTCATTCTTGATTCCACCAACACTCATCAATCACGTAATGATCCTCCTAGCGAAAACACTCAAGAAACCTAGTAGTATTTCAAAATAGGATCAAATCTCTTGTACTCGTGCTTTATCAATGTAATCCTATTTCCTTCATGAAATAAAAACATATTACATTTGATATCTTAGTGTTAGAACCCCTCTAAACCAACCTTAGAATATGATGCATTGTCATGATCATTGCATACCTTTAGTAAAGGTTATGCTGAGCAGATGGACGGATCCCAAAGTTTGTGCTAGACGGATCCCTTCACTTAGGGAACAGTGGGATCCGGCAAACAGAAAATGCAATTGCAAGCATTATATTTTAAACATATCCTTAGAACACCTCACACTAAGCTAAACATAGTGTTTTAAGGCAAATTAAGTCCTTATCAAGATAGGTTGATCCTTCCTACTCACACACCTAGATCACACTCTAAAATGCTTGTAGATCTACCATTTCATTTTAATCCATTACTCTTCCGCTCTCAAACTCACACTTCATTTTCTACTTAGTCTTTAAAATCTTTCGACTATGGCAAAATCGATCATAAATCATCCTCACCTCAAAATTGATCAAAGTTGATCAAATTCTAATTTTCTCATCTCAAAGCCTCTAGGATATTTTTCAAAATACTATCCTAAGTCACAACCTGATCTCTAGAATCATTTAGCTTCAATTAACACTCTCATCTTTAGTGTCATCCTTGCTCATCCATTGGTACTCTTTGAAAGTTCCAAATCCTTCTATAAAAGACAATCATTAGCTACATCACTCATTACCTTCAAGTACTTAAGCACCCCTTCATTTAAGACATTTAGGAAGACTGAAACACTCAAGATGTTATAGGTCTTAGATCTTAGAAACATCATTTCCACTCTTTCATAACTGCTGAATTGCCAGATCCCTAGGATTATCCTAGACGGATCCCTCTGAGGAGGGAACCGTGGGAACCGGATGACAGTTTATGTCAAATCTTGCTAAAACAATCATTTCAACTCATCTTCCTAACTCAAACACTCCATCTCATCTTAAATGAGTTTCTAGATCAGTGCAACCTCTGAAGTTGACTCTTGTGCATGTTAATCATCACATTCCAATGAATCCTAGTGGCTTAAGGCTTAAATGCACTTGCCAAATCTCTTGGTTTATAAACCACTTTGTTAGGACATCCCTAGTCATCACTCTCATCCTAACTTTCAGCACTTTAGAAATCTTTGCAAACCTCTTGAAATCATCTCATCATGAGGAAAACCCCAAGTAGTAACTTATCCACCAAAGAACCACCCATGAAAAAGGCGCGTGTTATACATGAAATCTCTTCAACCGAATCATCTCCGGTCAAGCCAATAAATGATAGGATCCTTCATCATCCAATCAAACCAATTCCTAAAAGGATAGTACCCACAAAACTACCAATGCCAAACACCATCATACCTCCTAGGCCAAACATTATCATCTCCACTAAACCATCACCATTAGTTCCTAGAGCTATTTCGTTTACATCCCCACTAACATCACCACACCTCTACAATTTAGAGGATTTTCCTCCTAGGCCGTCTCATCCGCTTCCGCCGACAACATTTTCCTCATTAGGAGGAATAATGGTACAAAATCAAGGTGTTGAGTCAACACTTGCTCCGACTTCCTTTTCGCCGTTTCCATCATATAATCCCATTTGGATCATGAGAAATCATCAAAGTCAACCACCTGACCATATGGAAGTTCACACTTCTCTACCACCACCATCATTTTTGGTCGAGCCATTCTCAAATGTGCCTCCACCAATCCCTCCATCATTTGAAGCTCCACAAGCCGCTTCACTTGATCCTTCGCATCAAGCCATCTCATTTCTTCCACCACCACTACCTAGCCATGACAAAGATTGCTATCATTGTCAACATGTTGAAGGTTTGATACATGAAGTACGAGAAGACCAACGTTTCATGTTCTATCATCTCCTCGAACGTTTTGACGAGATCAAACCTAAACAAAACTTGAGCTAGAAGATTTTAGTGGTGTCCTAGCATCAAGCGATAATTGGTTTAGAAATTCCTAGCCATGTATTTTCTTATTTTCTTAGTTTTTAGAGTCATGTATATCATAACTCTAGTTTTATTAAATGGAATTAGATGCTACTTGTTATGTTTCTGAGCATATGATTACTTTGTACTCATATCTCATTTTTGTGATAACATTGCTTGTTATATCACCTTTACTGAAATCAGCTAATACGGATCCCTCAGAATTGCCTAGACGGATCCCTACTAGGAGGGAACCGTGGGATCCGTGAGACAGAAAGCTTTCTTTCTACTAACTTGAACCACATTTGCAGGAAATTGTGAATTATACTTGCTTTCTAACCTTTGCTTTGTAGTTATTCAATTTACACATGAAGACTTTGACATCCTAAAGCTAGGGGGAGCTTTATGTCAAAGCAATACATTGCAAATCACTTGCAATACTAGGTTTACATTTCATGACATCCCCTTGCAATATTGCAATTATCAAGGGGGAGTACATTCGTCACTTAGACGAAATCTTTTGCAAAATTACTTGCAAACAAACTAGATTAGTATCACTCTCTTGACGCCCTTACATAGGGATGGACTCGTCAAGGGGGAGTAAAGACGAGATCTGTTCCCGTTACTTGCTCTCTATTTTTTTTTCTTTCACATGTTTTTCTTAAAAACGATGTGTTGCTTTCCTTCAAACACTTTTTGTTTCGACAAAAAGGGGGATAAGAAAGTAAAAACTACAAATTCAAACTTTTACGAATTTTAGCTTTTTCTTAAAATAATTTTATGTTTTGTCATCAACAAAAAGGGGGAGATTGTTAATACAAAAAAGCCGTAAAAACGTTTATTTATATTTTACGATCTTCTAATGTTTTGTCGATAACAAACGTAAAATCATTTTAATGAAACAAATAAAATACGTAAATTGTTTGAACTAATAGTTTCTAACATATTCACATTTTCACATAAAACACTAAAACAAGTATAAGTGATTTTATGATTTAGTAATACATATGTACAACAACTAGTGTTTACATATTTGGATAAAATATACACATAACTAGTATGTAGTATATTGGGTAATATAAATGGGTAGAAACTTAAGCATCACAACCCATTGGGCAAATACATTGAATGTAGTTGGGTACAACCCAAAGCCCATAACCCATGGATCTTGACCCATAACCCATTTCATGACATCATGCTTATATCATACATGTATAATATCCATAACCCATGGATCAACCCATACCCAAGTGACCAAGTGCATTGCACTCAAAGATACATTGTATCTAGCCAAAGATCCATGGTTCAACCCATGACCCATGACCCATAACCAAAATACCCATGGGTAAAAGGGAGCGTCCCACGGATCCCTAGCTTAACGCTAGACGGATCCCTTGTGGAAGGGATCCGTGGGATCCGGGGAACAGTAGGATTTTTCCTCTATAAATAGTGAGCCATTTTTTCATTATTTCTCACCCCTTTCTAACACACTTTCTCCCCGAGTTAAAAACTCACTAACCTCAGATCCAAGAGATCTATGTTTGTAGTTTTGTTTTTGTGTGATCTTTTAGGTTCCTCTTAAAGGCAAGATCACCACCTTTGAAGTCGAGCAAGCTCAAGTCCATGAGTTGCCATGCTTCCTCATCATCAAGGCTACTGAAGTCTTCTTGTTGATGATTCCTTTCTTTCTTCAAAGAAGTGTAGTGTTGAAGACATTAGTGAAAGATATCTCAAGTGTCAAGACGAAGATATTAGTGAAGGGTATCTATCGTCTATAGCATAAGCACTTGTGGTAGGTGCTTAGAAGTCAAGACAAGAAGCATTAGTGAAAGGTGCTTAGAAGTCAAGACTTGAAACATTAGTGAAAGGTGCTTAGAAGTGAAGACACAAGACATTAGTGAAAGGTGTCTTGTAGATCTAGTCAAAGGCATTAGTGAAAGGTGCCTTAGATGTACATTCGATATGGTGTGTTTCGATGTACTAGATAGACTAGCATTAGATCCAAGGATATTGATGTCTTTGATGATGTTGTAAAGGAGTAGATCTCCTTTGGGATTAGTCGTTGGTGTAGTGTGGTAGTAGTTCCTCCATTGCAATGGAACTAGGTGCTTAGCCTAGTACCTAATAAAGGGTAGGCGACGTTGTGAAGGTGTAGTTCACCTTGGAGTGAAAGAACTAGGTACTTAGCCTAGTACCTTATAAAGGGTAGGCGACGTTGTGTAGGTGTGGTTCACCTTGGAGTGAAAGAACCCGGTGGTTAGCCTAGCACCGGAAAAAGGGTAGGCGACGTTGTGAAGGCTTCTCCGCCATAAGGAGATTGGTGTAGTGTTTAAAAACTCTCGAGTAGGTGACTCGAGGAGTGGAGTAGGGCAAGGAATGTGTCCTTGTAGCCGAACCACTATAAATACTCGCGTTGTGGTTTTGTGCTTCTTACTCTTATCTCTTCATTACATATCTTTATATGCTTGTTTATCAACATCCAACACACACAACCAAATAGATTGACATAAGTCGATCTAAATAGTTTAAAAGGAAGTTTTAATTGGTAAAACTACTCAACCCCCCCCCCCCCCCCCTTCTAGTTTTCCACAGACTCCATTGTCACATGATCCAAACTAGAACCAATCGAATCATTACCATTCTTCTTTTTCTTTTTCTCACCGCCTCCTCCCGAATCCAAAAACCCTGCTTTCATCATCAAACAATGCAAACAAAATCAAAATCCCGAAGAACCAATAGCGTCTATCTTCAAATTAACGTAGAAACCCTAATAAGAACTAGGGTATAAAACAAAGCACTAATAAAAACTCACATGATAGTATTCAAAACATATATTATGGTAATATTAATTAACATAGTGAGCTAGATCTTGATCTTGAATTACAAGCAGTAACTAATGCATGCAAACAAGAAAAATAGCGAAACAAACCAAAAATCCTAAAGATGCTTAAACAATTTATGTGTCACAACCCACGATAGATCCTTAAATTAATAAATTAATTTAAGGCATAATAGTGGAGAATGGATACTAAAAGTTTAAAGATTCGGTAAGGGATGTTAGGGTATCGGGTTTCGCTTTTTTTCGCCAGAGGTTTAATCATTTAGGTAATGATCAGTGAAACCTACAACTCGTTTTTAATAAGATTGTTCTTGATTCTGGTTTAGTTAATTAGTTGTTATCTTTGATACAATCGTAGAGATATTAATAACTAAGGCCGTCTTTGAGGGTGTGCAAGGTGAGCGACCGCTCAGTATCTCAGAATTTTTAGGTCTCTAAAATTTGTCCAGTTAATAATTATATTCATGTGTAGACATATTTTTCACGAAGAAAAAAGTATTTAGATGAGAAAATATCTTAATGAGTAATATGTTAGAACGTTTTCAATAACTAATTGCATTATATCTTATTAACATTGACACTTTATATATAATATTGCTTAACGAAATGCCTCATTATATAATTTCGTACATGACCTTTAAAATTTCGCTGATTCATAAGACGGCCCTGCTAATAACTTCAAAATGCTATAAGTGCCAAGCGTGACCAACCACATGTTCACCAAAAGAAACATCGTGACAAATAGCCTACACAAGGGTTTGATACGCTAACTGTTGACAACGAGCTTTTCTTATATTTCCGTTCATTAAGTATGAAAAAAAGTACAAAAATAGTACAAAATTTTGCATCAAGTCTCCGGTCATTTTCCAACCTAATTCTCTAAATGGTCATGCGCAACCACGAATCTCCGCAACTCCACTAAAATTGCGCCACTTGTCCATTTACAAAGGCCTACATTAACTTTCACAATTGCGCAACCGGCGGCTACTCAACCGGTGGTTGCGCAACCGACGGCTGATTTGACTGATACTTTATTGGAAAGGTAACAAAAATCAAAGAATATCTAAAAGTAAGATTTTTGTTACCTTTCCAATAAAGTATCAGTCAAATCAGCCGTCGGTTGCGCAGCCGTCGGTTGCGCAGCCGCCGGTTGCGCAACTGTGAAAGTTAATGTGGACCTTTGTAAATGGACAAGTGGCGCAATTTTAGTGGAGTTGCGGAGATGCGTGGTTGCGCATTACCATTTAAAGAATTAGGTTATAAAATGACCATGATGGAGACTTAATGCAAGATTTTGTACTATTTTTGTAATTTTCTCTTAAGTATATCATAAGAAATTGATAGCTGCAGTTTGATGAGTACTAGAATTAATAGCCATTTAAGTAGTAAAACTTTTGTCTAAGAGAGTAAGAGCCATCCTTTGTGACACTAGCGGAAGAGCCATTGATTACTATTGCCAACTTTCTCTCATAATAAGTGTTTTACATATGTATTTTTACCTAGTTCCGCATCAAATTGAAACATATTTGTGTCAACTGGTATCATTAATATACGCTCAAAAGACGTGGGTAATGTTTAATATCTGTAGTACGCAAGACCAAAGGAGGTAGTTCCATCTCAAATGTGTAAATTGTTTTGAACACGGCATATTAAATTTTGTTTGTAGATGAGACCAAAACTTAGTCTAAAGTTTGTATTACTTATTTGTACCTTATGATGATTATTTTTCTAGGTTATTGTATATATAACCATTTTATGAACTTCCCTTTTTTTTATTTAAGGATATTTGAAGAAATAATTTAACTATGAGTTTTAATCCAAAATTTTGCTATCCCGAGTTTCAAGCATTCCCTCTGCACAAACACTACCATCTCTCTTTGCATAACTATCAACTTCATTCTTATCTCTCTCTCTGGTCATTTAATCAAAGCTTGTAACCTTCTTTTTTACTAACTTTTTCTTTGATATCTGCAACCTTCATAACTCTCAGAATAAAATAACCAAAAGTAATTAAATTCTTTCTTCCAATTCTTCGTCAAACCTCAAACCTAACCTACTACTACTAGTCTACTATGATAAAAGCCTACACACTCTTTACTACTGATGATAAAGTCTACTACTACACACCCTTAATAATCTCTGAAACCCCATGCAAATATTAATCATAAGGCACTCATGATATAATCACTACTCAACACCCTTTTCTTGAACACCATCCAATCTGTCTTTTTATATCTCATAACATATTCATTTCAATTTTTAACTCAATGTTTCTAGCCTCAAAAACAACTTTAATGGCAAGTGGTAATGAACCTACATCTTTGCCTGATCTTTCATTACAAATCAGTCCTCCCGCTGCTGATTGTACCACAACTGATTCAAACAGCAGCGAGAGTGATTTAAGCCATGAAAATGGCTTAAATGTCTTTAACCATCAGTACTACCAGCCACCGTCAGATATGCGAGGTTTTGTTAGCCATGGAGTCCAGCTTGATCAGCCGCGACTGAGCTTGGGACTCGAGATGGGGGGTTTTAGTTATCCACAACCACATCATCTCATGGCACCCTTGCATCTTCCAAGAAATGGTCTTTTTGTTCAACATCAGTTTGGCAACCAACATTATCATCATCAACCTCAAATCTTTGGACACGATTTTAAGAGGAATTCGAGGATGGGTAACCGTGTTAGAAGGATCGTTAGGGCTCCTCGTATGCGATGGACTTCGACTTTACACGCTCACTTCGTTCATGCTGTTCAACTCCTTGGTGGCCATGAAAGTATGTTTTTGATTATTTTCATATAAATCTTCGCATATAATTTCTTTTCCACAACACACGATCCCTAATGTGACTTTATGAAAATAGTTCGAATGAGTTAGTTTAGTCTATTGGATCGATTTTGTTTAAGTATACGTAATGGGGTTCTAATTTTTGCTTCTATGGGCAGGAGCGACCCCTAAATCGGTGCTAGAGTTGATGAACGTAAAGGATCTAACTCTTGCTCATGTCAAGAGTCATTTACAGGTGAATATCCTTTTTAATTATATGAGTCATGTACAAGAACACACTTTGTGTGCCATCACGTCATTTTAATACATCTTTTTAGTTTAAGTTATTAGTCGTGTCAATTAGTGTTTTGTCTTTGCTGATCAACATTCATGGATAAGGTGATATTTCAATCTCAATGTAGTTTTTGGGTAAAGAGATCTATAATCTAATATCAATATGCTAGAACAAAACATGAATAGTAAGGTCAAAAGGGCATCTACAAAAGGGTGTGTTTTCTTTCTTAGTCAAACCCATAATTACTCACATATTTGTGGGATATATTCATGCAGATGTATAGAACAGTGAAGAGCACTGACAAAGGAGCAGGTATTAGATTTGGATCTTTTCATTTTATAAGAACCATCATGCATACCAATGTTATTTTCCAAAATAAGTCCTCATCTGAATTATTACTGTTAGTTTGTCTAGTAAATAATTGGTGGTGTATGAATGTGTTTGCAGCTGGACTTGAGGATATTGGTATGATAAATCCTAGAACATTACTGCAAATGAAGGATGGTTTGTCACCATTTGATGATAACATTGATGACACCAACAACCCATCAAGACCAACTACACTACAAACATCACAGAGGTTAGTGTGTGTGTGTGAGTGCCACTGATGATCAGTACATATTTGCAGTATTCCATATCTGTCTGCAAGTTTTGTTCTTTCCTCTTATTTTGTTTGTTCATCATCATTACATTTTGAACTTATTGTACCAAATATGATGCAAAATTGACTTACGAAAAGGCATCTAATAAGTGCATATCAGAAACAAACATATAAATGCTTGATGTTGGTAAATGAAATAAAAGCATGTTTTTATCAAAATTTCTATATATATATTGGTGATTTAAAAAACTATTTAACTATTATACTAGTTCTTTATTTTCACCTTTATTTCCTAGATACTTTTAGTGACTTTTCTATATAAAAGAAACAAAATGGCAATGAAATGAATCTCAAGTAAAAAAAGTCAAGGAATATCGCACAACTCCTGTGTGATTAGTAGTGTTATAGGGTGACATTTGGAGAACATTATGCATAAGGTTACAAATTACATTTATAAAACAAGAATTAGTATATAGCTAATCCAAACTAGCTAGGGTATATATATTTGTTAAATTCTCTTTGGTATGTTTGTACCATACAATTTTTCAAATAAGAGTTAGCTAGAACATTTAATGTAAAAGACATTGGCTGGCTGTCCTCTGTTGACCTAATTGTTTCTGGACGGCAATTTATATCTATCAGCTATATATCAGCCCGACGTACACATGTGGTTAAAGGTTTCTTAAATTTATGTATAACTAAAAAACACATAATTTATTTATACCTTTTTAACACTTTAATTTTCGTATCTTAGAGGTGAGATTTCACAAGTCTTGGATGTTTAAAAGAAAAAAAAAAATGATACATTCTTAACTTTACTTTTGTTGCTCTTATTCCTAATATGCCGCATTCAGTGTCTTGCCACCATTGGTGCTTATTGTCTGACATATAATATAGTTGAAGCTATTTATTGGTTTATGCTTGAAGTAAATGTAGATATATAATAATTTGAACAATCAAATTACCATGTGATTTTAGGAATTATTTGTTTCTTAAGAGTAAATCATGGTAATCAATCTTTTAATTCGCCATCCCTAGTAGTAGTTGTTAGAATATTTGTCTCGAGTCTAAAAATTAGGCTCCCAATATAGACAAGTTTTGGTCATGTTTTTTCGTAGGTGTCGTATTAATGAACGTTTAAATTGATTTACATGTTTGGATTAGTCTATAGCATTTCGATTATAAGGAGAAAAAGAAACTTCTGAAGATGTGGTTGCAATTAATATATGTAAAGTAATTTTATTCTCTACCCTCTTAAGAACTAAACCAGTGATTTCATATTTAACATGACTTGTTTATTTTACTAGAAAGAGTAAAGTGTTTATTAGTTAATTTCAAACTTGCCCTCTCATGCATTTTTCATAAAATTACCGTTTTCATACAGAGAGCCTTGGTCGTTGTCGATGGACACACATGATTCAAGCTTCTCCAGCAAAGAATATACACCAAATTGTTCTACACTAGGAGCAGTTGATGCTAAGGTATATATATGCACTACATTCAATTCAAGTTATGATTAATACATACATATATAACATGTATGCTTATATGCATACCGATATTGGTAACTGTTTCTAAAATCTAATTTCTTGTTTTGCCATAGGTGGATGAACTTGAGGCATCCTTAAACCTCACAGGAAAGGATAAGAAGTTTGGAAATAGTATTAGGAATAAATCTTCAGATTCAGACCCAAGCTCAGATAGGTTGCTAAATCTTGAGTTCACTCTGTGAAGGCCAAGCTGAAAAAATGGACAACTTGATCCCAAATGAAACCGAACACTGTTGTTGTATTAATATGACTAATAACGTACGTGCTGAAAATCTAGGCAAGCAGCGGAGAAGTGTTTAATGTTGCTTGATCCGCCAATTGTGTTAACCTCTGACAATTTTGTATCATGTAGCTAGTTGAGATTAAAATGGAGAGGTGAAAGTAGACAACCTTTAGAATGAATAATATCATTACATTCTCGCTCTTAAGTAATAATATAATTGCTATGAGCGATTAACTTTTCTAAATTTTTTGTTCACATAACAAACCCCTCGATGATAACTATGGAAGCATTTCTTGAAACAGACGATTTTTACGCAGGAAATAAATTTTGTGTCCATGTACATTTAAGAACCTGGCCACGCCCGGACTACTCGACAAGCCTTTGAAAACATAATCAATGTCTTGATTATGGCCCATATGAGATATTTTCTTGAGGAAGCAAATTTTTTTTAAAACTTGTAGGAAATATGCAGTGATATCTTTTCCAACAACTAATCAAAACCCCTCCAAGAGAAAATGTTTTATATTATGGTCTTCTGCTCAAATTTGTGCTACAGACATCAACAGAAATAATATTCATATCAGAGCCGCCCATATTTTTGGATCAGGCCCATTGATAGAATTGTCATAAGCCCATCGTTAACAAAATTTCTATGTGATATAGATCTTAATACTTGACTATCATTAGGCACCCAATCACCCATAACATTCTACCATAGTTGTTTCATTGTTTCCTCTACTGTTTTGGAAACTTGACAACGTACAAAAGGGTTTAAGCTATTAAATAGCCACGTACTTTCTCAAATGTCCCGATATGGTACCTGTACTTTTTTTGCAACCTGGTTAGGTAGTGTACTTTTTTTCTGTGTCGATATGGTCACAAACTTCCTACGTGGCATATCAACTAAATAGATTGAACCTCACGTGGAATTTTTCTTGTTTTTCTTTTTTTTAACGCCAACAATAAAACCATTCACTTTTCCCCCCACTCCTCAGTTTACCCCGCTTCACTTTCCCCCCTAATTCACATGAACCCTAATTATTGTAATCATAATAATCAAAAAATTGACATAATCCATGAAGAAGATATCACTTGTTATTCATCACGAAGGTACATTTACCTACGATCCCCTGTGCTACAGCGAAGGTGATGTTGATGTTGTAGAGAATGCAGATTTGGGTAAATGCAACCATGCGAGGCTTTTAAAAATTGTCAAAGAGTGTTGTATGTTTCCGGTTGAAGGTATGTACTACTGTGCTCCTAAACAAGAGTTGGGTAAACATTTGAAATATTTAAGGAATGATAGTGACTTAGCAAATTTTATCAAATTAGCTTTTGATAATCGATGCAAGGTAGAACTCTATGTTGAACATCATGGATATGATGTTATAGCAGAGGGTGTAGATGCTAGTACTGAGGTAGATGAAGACGATGAATGTGATAATGAAATTGATTTTGAAAATGTAGCAGAATATGTAGGTCCAGAACATGTAGGTGAAGATGATGTGGTTATTCCAAAGTTTGACATTAAGGATAGTTTTCTAAGTAAGCTTGTTGATGGTAAGTTCATTAAAGATGATGCTAGACAGCCTAAACCTAATTTAGGTACAAGCTCTTCAGTTAATGGACAGGAACATGAAGCAGAGCAAAGAGAGATTGATGACAGATATAAGGTGAAAGAGGGGTTTTCATATCCTGTTTTTGATCCTAATATACCATGGAATGAGATGAAACCATCCTTGGGTATGAGATTTGAACACTCAGAGCAGCTGAAAGAGTGTTTGATTAACTATGGGGTTGCCCATGGTTATCAGTTATGGTATAGAAGGAATGACTATATAAGTTTAGCTGTGTTGTGTGGAAGAGATGTGAAAGAGGGTAGGTGTTCTAGCCAGAGAGGTAAAAGGAAGGTGGATGAGGACACAAGTAAGTCTAAGTGTAAGGAAATCATTGTTTGTTCACCTAAGTCTAAGTCTAAGTCCAAGTGTAAGACACCTGATTTAGGTAACACTTCACAGAAAGGTTGTTCATTTAAATTATGGGCAGGATGGATGCAAGGTGAGACAACTTTCCAGATCAAAACATTGATTCCTAAGCACTCATGCGCAAGGAATTTTGCTCTTGGGTCATTGGTTACTTACAGGTGGCTAGTTAAACAGTTTGCATTGGAGGTTACTAGGAATCCAAGTATTAGTTATAGGCAGATGCAAATAGATGTTAAGCAAAAGTTTTTTTATTAATGTAAGTGTTGGGATGTGTAAGAGGGCAAAGCAGAGGGCAATTTATGATCATCAAGGAGGTGTGATAGATCACTATGCAAAGCTCTGGGATTACAGAGAACAAGTCTTGGTAACCAATCCTGGTTCTTCAGTGCACTTAGATGTGGACACTTTGGATGGTGGAAAAACTCAATTCAAAAGAATATATGTATGCTTCAAAGGTAAAATGTTTTACAAATATAATACTTGTTTAACACTTGGTTTCTAACATTGAATGTAGTCTAACATTGTTTTATTCCATAGCTATGAAAGAAGGATGGGGAGGATGCAGAAGAGTTATTGGTTTGGATGGTTGTTTTTTGAGATCCACTTGCAGAGGTGAGTTATTAACAGCCATGGGAAGAGATGCTAACAACCAGATGTTTCCCATGGCTTGGGCAGTGGTAAGCATTGAAAACAATGAGAATTGGATGTGGTTTGTGAATCACTTGTCTCAAGACTTTAATCTTGCAGTTGGTTTATACTTGACAATCATTTCAGATGGTCACAAGGTAAATACTAGGTGCAAACATATAGTACAATCTATCCACTGCTAGTACTAACTCCTATCAACGCATGTTACAGGGTCTAATTCAGGCTGTTAAAGAAATCCTACCGCATGCTGAACATAGACTGTGTGCAAGGCACATCTATGCTAATTTCAAAATGAAATGGAATGGATTGCACTACAAGTCCTTGTTTTGGGGTGCTGCTTCATCTACTTTAGAGGTACTATTCAAACAAAAAATGGAACTTATAAAAAACATTGATCCTGAGGCAGAAAAATGGTTACTAGATAGAGACCCTAAGACTTGGTGTAGGGCTTATTTTCAAATGGATAGGACTTGTGCTGCCTTTGAGAATGGCATCTCAGAAGCATACCATAGTGCCATAGCGACACTTAGATGCAAACCTTTAATTACTATGCTAGAAGAAATTAGGGTTTACTTGATGCAAAGAATGGTTGCTATGAATGAAAAGGCTACAAAGTTAAATGATAGTGTCACTCCTTCCATTAGAAAAGAATTAGAGAAACTTAGAGATCACCAAAGGTTTTGGGAAGTTTATGCAAGTGGATTTCAGGAATTTGAGGTTAGAAAAGCAGATCATGCATTTGGTGTTAACTTGAAGACTAAGTCATGTACTTGTAAGTGGTGGGATTTATCTGGAATCCCATGTGTGCATGCAGTTGCTGCATATTGTTATCTTAATCAAGATCCTGCAATTGGTGCTTCTAGCTATTATAAAAAAGCGATGTGGGTTGAAACATACAGTCACTTTATTAGGACAGTTGGTGGTAGTTCAATATGGCCAAAGACTGATCATATGCCACCCTTACCCCCCAAGAAAAGGGTCATGTCAGGTAGGCCTAGAAATAAAAGGATTAAACATCAAACTGAGTCTATCAATGAGGTTTCTAGGCATGGTAGAATGATGACTTGCACAAACTGCTGGGAGAAAGGTCATAACAAAGCAAGATGTTACAATCAAACAAGGCTAAAACCAGTGAAAGAAAAAAGAAAACCTGGTAGGAAACCCAAAAGTGCTACCTATCAGCCATTCAACCCACCCAATGATTGCTCTGGTCCAAGTAATGAACCACATGATGAAGATCCACATGAAGCAGATCCACATGATGAAGATCCACATGAAGCAGATCCACATGAAGCAGATCCACATGTTGTAGATCCACATGATGCAGATCCACATGATGCAGATCCAGATGAAATACCTATTCCAAGTTCATATCCTGAATTTGCAGATTCAAATGCTAGTCAAAGCTTCGCAGGTCTACTAAAAAGTGTGGAAGAACAGGTATATACCTTCACTCTAACAAAATCTTATAAATCTGTAATCTTATACTGATGCAGAAATCTATTTCTATTGACAGAGACAAGATGCACAAGATGCAGATATTACTGATGCAGAAGTTATGAGGCTTGCTGAGATAACTGAAGCAGAAGAAACTGCAAAAAGAGAGGCAAACAGACAATATCATCAAAAGGATCTAGACCTAGCAAGACTTGGACTAATTAGAAAGAGAGGACTTAGGGGACCATCTGAAAGGATCAGGAATCAAAAGAGGAAGGAAGACCCCAATGCTCCTGGACACACCCCAGATACTGCACTTGGTGTATCAGATTCAGATTAAAGACCGGAAAAGGAAGAAGACCCAAATGTTCTTTAAATATATCTTTTGTTAGACACCAAGTAGTGGGTATCTTGGACCACTTTAATTGTATGTTTTTTTTATCTATCCTAGAAGTGACATGTTTCCTTGGACCACTTTAATTGTGGCATGTGGATGGTACCACTTAAAACAATATGTTTTGGGACCTAGTAATGCAGACAGTATCTTTGTTTTGCTTTAATTGATGAATATTGCATGGCATTACATACATAAACATGGACATAAACTACCAACAAAAGAGATAGTCATTACACATACATAGTAATTACATAAACAGTCATTACACACATAGATAGTCATTACACACATAGTCTTTGGGTGTTAACCCATATAGAAGCAACTAGAATAGATTCATTGACATGAAACATAAACTACCAACAAAAGAGACCTTGCATACCACATGCTGAACAACTAGGCAGCATGTTTCTTTCGTTTGCCCTTTTTGTCTGCAACTGGTTCAGATGGCTTTTTGATTCCAAATTTCTTACCTTTGATATCCTCCCAAGTCTGATTAGCAGCTAGTCCTAGCACTATAATTCTTTTACCTGCACTTGGGCCACTAGCTTCTGACTTTTGACCTTTTTCATCAGTTGACTTTTTGGCTTCAATAGCTAGTGGCTTTTGAACATCATCATAGTAACCAGGAGGAAAGTAATAACTCCAAGCCACTGGAGCTATTAGTTCAGCACTTGATTCAGATTCATCAGCAGAATCAGATGAAATGTATATCACAGATTCATCAGGTTTGGAGCTCATTGTTAAGGTGGATTAAAAAGGGTTAATCACTTGTTTGACTTTCTTAATTCTGAAAATATGAGGTGTGTTATAGTGTGGATATAAATGCCAAAGAAACTACCCAATGTATTAATGTCTCACCTACAATGTAAATGTAATTGAATGCTGATTTGGTTATCTACGTTTGACTTGCATTGACCCTCACTTATGACCCATAACAGTAAAATATCTTTGACCCTCACTTTTGACCCATTACATAGCACATAACTTACAAAACACAAAAGCATTATCACAAGATTCACAAAAGCCAACTTCATTGTCATTGATACAAGATTAACTACATCCATTACACAATCCTAACATCTAGATTCACAAAAGCCTACCCTTGACATGCTTAAGACACAATCCTAACAGCAAGATAAAGCCATACCAGCAAACCTTATCATCATTAAGTTAGGAAATACATAACAAACACAACAATAGTAAAGAAAATCACTGCTTTCTTGTAGCATTCACCAGTGCTAGTTCTCTCATTGAGTTCCACCTCCAGTTCACGAATTCTTGACCTATATGTGAATTCTTGCACTTGCATTTCTCGCCTTAGCTGTTGGACTTGAGTGTAGAGACTATGCATCTCAGTTCTATAGTAACCATAACGAAGCTCAGGATCAAGAAAAAAGTAAAATCGGCATTGGTTGCCAGAATCCTATAAACACAAAAATTAGCATAAACACAATGTAAATAACCAAAAGATGAATGCTTTTTGCTTACACTTGGATTAGGGCAGCAAAGAAATCTTCTAGCAGGGTTGGCAGGGGTGCGCGAGGTTCTCTCAGCCACAGGCAAGTCACAGAAACAGTGAGTGGGAATTGGTCTAAGCCAGTTGGAGGTTGAAGATGATGAAGACATGATTCAATTGGGATAAAATTTGATTTGGGGGTACACTTTAGGGTTGGAAAGGTAGGTTTTTGTGTTTATATACAGGTAGATGATGTTGGCAACAGTTATAATTCAAGTTTAATGGCCACGTCACACACCCACAACTGACTTGGCAAGACACGTAGGTGACAGGTAGGACAAGTGCTGGAAAAATGAAGTATAGGTACCATATCGACACAGAAAAATAAGTACACTACCTAACCAGGTTGCAAAAAAAGTACAGGTACCATATCGGGACATTTGAGAAAGTACGTGGCTATTTAATAGCTTAAACCCCGTACAAAACCAGCAGTTTTATGTTTAATGCTTCAATAGATATGCGACCCAAGGAGGTCATAATTAATTAAAAAGTACAAAAATCAAATCTCTATACATTTATAAAATTAAATACAAATGGCCAATGTACGGACTTAAGCATTGTATGAAAATTAATAAATTGTAAATGTATTTGGTGATTTTGGATAAATGATCTAAAGAGTGTCCTGTAGTTCCCTTGATTTATTATGTTCGGGATTATATTGTATTCTAACAGCTAGCTTGCAATGAGTGGAACACAATCCTAAGTTTTTTGTAATATTTTTTCATTGCTTTCTTGAAATATAGAACCATAATCAAACACAACAATTAGGGATATATTAATAAATGTTGATGCTTATCTTAGTTTTTTTTAAATGACCAATTCTAATGAGACATACCAGCTGGAACTTTTGAGTTACAAATGCATTTTCTATATATGCACTGATGTCATCTTTTGTATCACATGATCAAAAAATTCAAAGAAAAAATAATTCCTCATGGATCTCTTTTCCTTGCAGGAAAGTAAAACTCTCATTACTGGAGCATTAGCTATTGCTTTGGCCTTTTATTTTTACACATTAAGGCGTAAACCGGGAAAATACAGGGCTGTACCTGAACCAAGTGGTGCGTGGCCTATAGTAGGGCATATCAATATTTTCAGTAGATCTTCAGATCTTCCACACAAAGTCTTGGCAGCCTTGGCTGTAAAATATGGGCCCATATTTACTGTCCGGCTTGGCATACGTAAAGTCTTGGTAGTGCATGATTGGCAGATTTCCAAGGAGATTTTTACCACCCACGATGCAATTATTTCCAATCGTCCAAAATTCTTAGCATCCGAGATACTGGGATATAATCACACAATGTATGGAATGGGTCCTCACAGTCCATTTTGGGTTGAAATGCGCAAGATTGTCTCACTTGAGCTGTTATCTAACCGTCGCCTTGAGCAACTTAAGCATGTACGAATATCTGAATTGGAGATCTCTATAAAAAACACGTACGAGCTTTGGAGGGACAAGAGAGATAAAAATGAAAAGGTATTGGTGGAAATGAAGAAATGGTTTGGGGAATTTAATATGAATGCAGTTCTTAGAATGGTTACTGGAAAAAGGTATAATGGGGCTACAAATCCAGAAGAAGAGAAAGAGATGAATAGGCGTCGTGAAGTTATGAGGGAGTTTTTTCATCTCTTTGGGACTTTTACTGTGGCGGATGCGCTTCCTTTCCTAAGGTGGTTGGATTTGGGTGGTCATGAGAAAGACATGAAAAGAGTTGTAAAAGAAATAGATAATATGGGGGCAAAATGGCTAGATGAACACCGTAAAAATAGGAAATCTTTACAATCTGGTGAGGAGAAAGACTTCATGGATATGATGATATCGGCTGTAGAAACTGGCAGCCTGTCAGAATATGATGCCGATACTACTATTAAGTCTACATGCATGGTATTTTGTGTTTGATAAATTATATTAGCTGATAAATTACTTTTTCTTATGTAGATATTTTTACATATTGCAGATTTTAATTACAAGCAGTACGGATACAACCACTGTGATGCTAACATGGACGCTCTGTCTATTATTGAATAATCCCCATGTTCTAAAGATAGCGCAAGAAGAACTCGACAATATTGTCGGACGTGATAGACAAGTAAATGAATCAGATATCACCAATCTAGTCTACCTACAAGCAATCATAAAGGAAACGTTGCGACTGTATCCAGCAGGGCGTCTTGGTGGTATAAGAGAATTTTCGGAAGATTGCACAATAGCAGGCTACCATGTCCCAAAAGGCACATGGTTGATAACCAATCTGTTTAAACTCCAACAAGACTCAGAAATTTGGTCTAACCCATCGGAGTTCAGGCCGGAGAGGTTCCTTGATGAGAATCATAAGCATGTTGACGTTAAGGGAACACATTTTGAGTTGATCCCGTTTGGTGCTGGGAGGAGGTCTTGTCCAGGCATAGGTTTGGCACTCCAAATCTTACATTTGGTTATAGCTACATTCTTACAACATTTTGATATAAGTACACCAGGTGATGCACGAGTTGATATGACCGAGACAGCTGGAATGACAAATGCCATGGCTTCTCCACTTGAAGTTCTAATTTCCCCACGAATGTCCTCTACTACTATATATTAAGTGAGTAAGTATGTATGTTCCACTTTGAATAATGTGATTTCATATCCCAAACAGGATTTACTTGTGTGACAATGGGGTCATTAAACACAGTTTACTATTAAGACATGTAACATTAGTTGAAGTTTGTATTCATGTAATTTGAGTAACCGTGTGTATGTTCATATCAGTTATAACTTACGCGATATGATCATCATAATTCTGTTTTTTAAGTGTTTGTAATCTCCTGTCATATGCTAGTCATTTCAGTATAAATGTTGTTGACATTCAAAGGAAGTGTCACATAATTTGTTTAGGGTTGGGTTATTTTGACCCCCTAGTTTTTTAGATTGACCCCTCCTATTATTTTTGAAATTTTTTTATTTTTTTTTATTTTTATAATTTTATTTATATCAAAAAACTATAAACCTGAAAATGCGAAACAGTAAATATAAAGTTTAATAAGTCAAACGCTTAAAACTGTCAGAAATACGGAACAGAAACTGACAAAAAACTGTGTTGTACTGCAAAAAGTGGGGGACAAAAGGAATATTCCCCTATAATGTGACATCATAGGGGGTTTCAATAGTGTATCCCTTTGTTTCAGATCAAAAGTGTATTGAACCTAGGTGCTTGTTTGACTACACTCTTCCAAATGCTGGACAAGAACGCCTTGTTTGACTACATTCTTCCAAAGCTATGCCAACTGTAAAAAACCATCAACTTAACCTTAAGCATATTAAACAAAATAACTTGATTATAACAATAAAGCTAAACTTATTAGATCTCAATATATATAAATATATTATATTATGTATATTTATCTGGATGAAATCATAAAATTCCAATTATAAGTGTATTCATAATTAACAAGCACATTCTTATCCAACATTTCGAAAATGGCACAATTTTGGAATCTCTTCTTGTTTTTCACCGAAGAAAGTTCTTCATGTATAATAGATAAAAGTCTCTATCTGTATTGAAACATGATTAGTCTCTGCCATTAAAGAAAGGGAAAAAAAAGAAGGTGATCGAAACATGATTAGGACTTAAATTGTCTTGTTTATCTATTTCTTATGTAATGACGTACATATTTGAATATTGGATTAACCACTTCTTCTTCTTCCGTTCTCGACCTAATCCCAAAATTTGTAATATATGCATTAATATGAATATATTTGTAAAACAATCGTCTACAAGGTTGATTAAATGAGCTCAAAGAATATAATATATGCATTATAGTCTTTTCTAGTGATACGAACTAGTATAATCCACGTTTATATTAATCCTTTTGAGCACAGACTACTAAACTCAACGTCGGTTTAGGTGTTTGGTGTTTGTATCTTCAAAGAAAAAATTGGGATCACCTTACGGATGGAGAGTTTTGGGATATCTTGAAACAAGATTTGGATGATAAAACAAATTGGGTCAGTTAATGACAAAAAAATGGGAAGTGCTTGTCAATTCGAACTGTCACTAAGAAATTTGCCTGTAAGGAAAGTCAAACCTGTCTTTATTCTAATCTTGTTCTATTGCGGTGGCTGATTAGTTTATGTTATCGTTAGTTTTGGCAGTAATAGAAAATTAGTGTTTATTTTAAATAATTTAGTGAACAAGTTTTTTCTTAATTTGTTGGGCTAACTGAGTGCTCAATGATCTCTTACTAGGATTTGAATATAAATTAGTTTAAGTAAAGAAGAGTCTCTGATTAAATCAGAGAGCAACTCAAGAAGACTCGCTGACCATAAAGTTAGCGAGCAACATTTGCAGAGTTCAAGTCATAGATATCGTCATTGAATGTAGTCAAAGATTACTTGCAGACATACTTACTAGTTGGTGCGTGTCAGCTAGTATGTATTTGCCAAAAGATAGTTGGCCCCATTCCGTGTGTGGGTTAGGGTCCATTAGAGTTTTAATATTGCATCTCATATGTACTTTATAAATAGTTGATGATTAATAAAGTTGAGCCTACGGGGTTTTAATGTTCTTACATGGTATCGGAGCAGGTCTGATCCTCAGACGGATCAGACCTAGGTGATTGTGTTAAGCCGCCTCCCCTAAAGTCGCCGCGTCAAACCTTAATAATAAAAAATAGCCGTCACTTCCATAAAAAATAAGAAAAAGAAAAAGATTTGTTTGTTTGTGGTTTGCCTATAATTTGGTTGGATGATTAATTTGGTCAAAAGTTACGGCTGAAGAAGAAGCGTCCAAAGACTCTTTTTGTTATTTGTTTGTGGCTCATCTTTGGAGAGAAGTGGTGGAACATAAGCTGAAGCATGGTTAGTCATGATTGAAGTAAGTCTTGGGTGGTAATGTTTCTTATAGTAAACTTTTTGGTTGCCGTTATCATCTTTTGCCGTATATGAGGTGTAACAATGGCTACTGCTTTCTCAGTTTGTTGATGCAGCGTTGTTTAAGAATTGATGCGTTGTTACTTTTTTTGGAGTATTTTGTAAATACGTGTCGAACAAGTAAATTTGTCATGTTGGGTTCAACAATGATGTTTGTTGCTGACAGTTAAAAAAATTGTTTTTGTTTTTTATTTTAAGGATACTTTGGTTTATCCGGTTTGGTACAGATACTTTGGTTCATCCGATTTATTGTTTGTTTGTTAGTCGATTGTTCGTACTTACTAGTCGACTAAAGTTGACCGTTGGTACCAGTCCCTAAAGACGACCGTTGGTACGGTTTTATTACCAGTCAACTTAGTGGACCGTTGGTACCAATCAACTAAAGTCGACCGTTTGTACGGTTTTATTGCAGGTCGACTAAAGTTATGTTTTTATTATGTTAATTTTTTTTCTTTCCTAGTTTACTACTCCAGTCCGAGCTTTCGCGATTTCGCCGCTCGGACTGCGGGGGAGTATTAGTCAATAGATAGTTGGCCCAAGCCCTTGTGTGGATTAAGGTCCATTAGGGTTTTAATATTGCATCTCATATGTACTCTATAAATAGTTGATGATTAATAAAGCTAAGCCTACGGGCTTTAATGTTTAAACAATATGTAGAAGGAACTTATGTTGGAGGATAAAGGTTCATCAGGGTCGACAATATCCTGATGAACCTCTCACCTCTCTGACTACCAACATAGCATAGCTCTTGTCCCTGGTGTTTAGACGGGACTTTTCATATATACAAAGAAGCGGGATAAAGTGCATTTGGTGAAAAATCAAACAATGTATGAGTTGGTGAAAATCAGTGAATAGTTGACAAAACTGTTCACTAAAAGTAAGATTGGCGGGTTTTACAGAATAAAAACATTAAATGAAAGATATACTTTATTGCTTATTATATTGGATGCTTGATAGGTATTTTACCTAACCTCAAACTACCTTGTACTAGTATAAAATGGAATGTTGGTCGAGAGAAATGCTTGTCTCTTCACATTCTTATTGTTGAATTTATTGAAGCACATTTGCTCTCATTGAACTTACAACGAGTCTCTGATCATATCATAGACTCATAAGTTCACTTGCTAACTTAGAATCCTAAAGGGCCGTTTCTTTTTGACTTAATGTCCTAGATAGAACCAAAACAAGATGGAAACAGGAAAAATGAATGTTTCTTTTTAACTTATTATAGACATAAATCCTATTTGTGAAAGAGAGTAAAAAGGAAGGGCTTCTCCATCTAGGACATAATACGCTCTTCTACTCTATCTTTTCATTCCATCTGATCTTCAACAATTATCTCTTCCACTTCATTTTTCATCCCACCAAAGCTCTTCTGGGTCCCACTTATAAACATCAACCTCACCAATAATATCCATCTTCAAAAATCTCCTGCAGATCCTCCTCTTCGGATAATAAAGAACCAATTCTTCATCAGTTGGATGAAACCTAAACCCTGGAGGAGAACACTTTCTGTGGAAAACTAAAAGGGGGGGTTGAATAGTTTTGCCGATTTTAAGTTGATTTCAAAAACTTTAGATTCGATATTATGTGAAATCGTATGGATGTTGAGAACGTATAGATCTAATGATAATGCAAGCAAATAAATAAAGATAAGGGATAGAAATGACACAACCGATTTATAGTGGTTCGGCTACAAGGACACCTTCCTTGCCCTACTCCACTCCCCGAGTCACCTACTCGAGAGTTCAAGCACTATGTCAACAAACTCCTTCACTTGGCGGAGAAGCCTTCACAACGTTGCTTACACTTTTTCCGGTACAAAGCTAGATACCGAGTCCGTAGCACGGTGGACCAAACCAACACAACTATTACACAACAAATATGTGAAATATCAAATACAAGATCTTCGCTACAGAAATCTTGCGGAGTGACAAATCAATCAAGGACCCCTTGCTTGGATGACTTGTAGAATGCTCGTGATCTCGCCTTAGAGAAGGACCTATATGAGGATCACAAATAGAAAGAAAGGAAGAACAACTCTCTAGATCTAGTGATCTATATGTTAGAAGAGAATGAGAGTGTATGAGAGATTTAGTAAGAAGAGGGGTGAGTTAGAATGAAGAAATGGCTCTTTATTTATAGGCAAATTTCCTCACTGTTCTCACGGATCCCACGGATCCCTTCCACTTGGGATCCGGCGAGCACAAAGCTAGGGATCCGTGGAACGCTCCTCTTTGCCCATGGGTTTTTTGGTTATGGGTCATGGGTTATGGGTTGGTCCATAGGTTTTCTTTAGATTCAATGTATCTAAGTATACATTGTATCTAGTCTTCTTGGGTATGGGTTAAGATCCATGGGTTATGATCCATGGGTTATGGTTTTTACCCATCCTAATAAACTATTACAACAAATGTTTAATTAATACATTTTTGTATTTAAAAGATTATATGTAAATGCTTTACAAAAATAACATGTATCCTTATAATTATACTTAAGACAACATTATATATGTTATCAACAAAACACAAAGAGATTGCAAAATATTAATAAACGTTTTTACGGTTTATTTGTATTAACAATCTCCCCCTTTTTGTTGATGACAAAATATAATGTTATGATGAGTAAAACTTAAGAATAGATGTAAGTTTTGAAAGCTCCTAAGTTTTACTTCTTCTCCCCCTTTTTGTCGAAACAAAAAGTTAACCCTCGGAGGAAAAAGTAGTCTACGAATTTCTTACTCCCCCTTGACGGTAGCTCCCCCTAGTTTGGGGCGTCAAGAGAAGAAAAAAAATCTACAAAAGAAAGTTAGTAACATGCTTAAATGATCTTATGGTTGTCGAGAATCAAGATAGGGAGCCAAGGTATGTAAACAAGGCCTTGTAATAAAATGACAAATTGTAGTGGTAGTTAAGCCACTTACAAGCATGTAAAAATAAGAACAAGACTTGTTCTTAAAAAAAAATTTAATACTAAAAGTGAAAAATAGTAGTAGAGATTCCTTCCATGCTTGCATAAGGTTATGGATGGAGGTTTTGATGAGTAATGGTATTGATGCGATCAAGGATGAGGTTGAGTATGAAACGCATTTCTTTCCTAACTTCTATTGCAATTTCCCTAGTGGATTGGCAATGTTCACAATGTAAATGATGTGGGTAATGAGTGCGGAAGTTTTCCGGGTTGTTTTGATTTGAGTTATGCGGAAGTTGTGGTGGAAAAATAGGAAAATATGGATCAAAATCCGGAATGTTTGTAAGTGGTGGTGGAAAAGAACCTAGATGTTCTTGTAATGTGATGGGAGCTATAGATGGTGATGTTTTAAGATCTTGAAAAATAGTATTTGGTGATGTGGGGGGTGTTGAAAAGACTATTTCTTTTTCTTTAGGTTGGGTAGATCTTGTTGGAGTCTTAAGGAGTTCCAAAAAAGTTATTTTAGGTGGTGATGAAGTTGGTGTACTTGTTGGTGATGAGGGTGGTGCTATAATGGAAGCATCTTGTGGTGAGTTATTTGTTGAGGATGAATCATTTGAGGTTGGTTTTGCTAAACAACAAGATCGGATACTAATCCGTGCGGATATCCTAGCATTTGATTGTGGTATTTTGGATGGTGGAAGTACAAAGGTTTGGATATCATGATTGTTTGTACTAGATGATTCTCCTAAAGGGTTTTTGGATGACATGATGAAGTGTGTTTGTGAGAAGGAGATGGAGTATGCAAGCAATTTGGGAGTTATATATATAGAAAAACAACACATTGTAATGAATGCTTGACCCAAAATGTGGATTAAAATCTAATGATTAGATATGAATTCAAGGCATGTGATCATGAGAACACAAGCATTAAAGAGCATACTCCCAAAAATAAAACAAATGAGGATTTTTCATTCAAAATGACAAAAATAGAAGTTGAAAACAGCTTCTGTTTACACGGATCCCACGGATCCTTCCCTTGAGGGATCCGTCCAGCATGAAGGCTGGGATCCGTGGGTCTGGTGATTCAGGCAGCACAAAATTTTTCTTTTTGAAACATTTTTGCCTATTGTGTGCCTATATGCTAACTATTTGGAGTTGCGGTTTTCTCGACCTCTAAAAAGAAAAGGAAAATAACTAGAGAAAAATAAATCCTAATTGAGATAACCCGAAAACACACATTTGGTACATAAGTACGTAATATTGTGTTATCAATGCTCCTAATTCATTTTTGCTTAAATGAATGTACCCGAAAACACATATTAGTTATATGTTCTCTTTAGCATTCAAAAGTCATGAGATGCAATGAAAACGGGTTTTTACTTTGTATTAATAATGAAAAAGCGATTTGTCCTAGACGTGAGAAATTGCTTTTGTGAAATTGATACGGGAAGGTATCATTCCTTTTAGAAAGCATTTTGAAAGGAGATTTTCTTTAAAAATGTGTATGTAGTTAAAAAAATTATAAATGGAATACTTATCTTGGGTTTTGAAAATTCCCGTATTGTTTGTGAGTTGTGCGTGAAATAGGAATCCTAGACTCATAAAGAAGAAGGCTAGTGTTTACATACCTTGTAGAGTCAATTAAGTTATGACGTTTGTTCCATTAGACCAAGACCAAGACAAAGTAGGTTGAATTGTTCCCGCTTCAACGGTTTGGTGAGGACGTCGGCTATGTTGTCTTCGGATGCAACCTTCTCAATAGAGATGTTCCCCTTTTGAACATTGTCTCTTAGGAAGTGATGACGAATCTCTATATGCTTTGTGCGAGAATGTAATACCGGATTCTTGCTTAGGTCGATTGCACCTTTGTTGTCACATAGAATGACTATGTCGCTTAGATGGATGTCGTAGTCTACTAACGCTTGTTTCATCCATAGTGCTTGTTGGCATGCTTTGCCGGCGGAGACGTACTCGGCTTCGGTTGTTGATATTGCAAGTGCTGTTTGTTTCTTAGAAAACCAAGATGTTAAACAACATCCCATAAAAGTACATACCCCACTTGTACTTTTTCTATCAACGTAATCACCTGCATGGTCAGAATCTGCATATACAATTGTTTCTACTCCCGTGCCCTTAGGACACCATAATCCTAATTGTGTTGTACCCTTAATATATCTAAATATTCTTTTTACGGCTTCTAGGTGTGATATTTTAGGGTCTTCTTGAAACCTAGCACACAAGCAAACACTAAACATGATATCCGGCCTACTTGCCGTGAGGTAGAGAAGGCTACCTATCATGCCACGATATTTAGTATTATCAACGGATTCTCCGTCCTCGTCTTTTGTGAGTTTGGTGTCGGATGACATTGGAGTCCTAATTGGTTTTGACTCTTCTAGACCGAATTTCTTTAACATCTCCTTGATGTATTTAGATTGATTAAAGAAGATACCATCTTCTACTTGTTTTATTTGTAGACCAAGAAAGAAACTAAGTTCTCCCATCATACTCATCTCGAACTCGTCATGCATGATTTTAGAGAAATCATCACACATGTCTTGACAAGTGGATCCGAATATAATATCATCTACATATATTTGTACTATGATTATGTGTGACTCTCTTTTCTTAGTAAAAAGTGTGTTGTCAACTAACCCATTGGTGTAGTTGTGTTTAACTAGAAATGACTTGAGTCTATCATACCAAGCTTTTGGAGCTTGTTTAAGACCGTAAAGGGCTTTCTTTAATTTATACACATGTTTGGGTTTTTCAAAATCAATGAAGCCCGGAGGTTGAGCTACATATACTTCTTCATTTATGACACCATTTAAAAAAGCACTTTTGACATCCATTTGATAAAGCTTTAGATCATTAGCACAAGCATACGCAAGAAGTATTCTTATAGACTCTAATCTAGCCATGGGGGCATAGGTCTCATCAAAGTCTATTCCCTCTTGTTGGTTATACCCTTGAGCAACGAGTCTAGCCTTGTTCCTAGACACTACTCCGTTTGCATCTAATTTGTTTTTATAAACCCATTTGGTTCCTATTATGGTTTGATTACTCGGTGGAGGGACAAGTGTCCAAACATCATTAGAAACAAATTGATTTAGTTCTTCTTGCATAGCCATTACCCAACTTTCATCTTTAATGGCTTCTTGTGTATTCTTAGGTTCTAAGGTTGAAACGAAAAAAAACAAGCTACTTTGGTTTTGAACTTGAGACCTTAATGTTCGTTCGTTTAGCTTTCCTATGACTTTATCTACGGGGTGATCTTTGGACTCTTTAATGTTTACTATTTTATCACTTAGAGTTTCTTCTTCTTCACTTATCTTTTTCTTTATTACTATGGCTTCACTTTCTATAACCTCGTCATCGACAAGAGGTGGAGATGGTTTGGGTGGACTTTCATCAAATTTTATATTTAATGACTCTTCTACCTTCATTGATTCTTTGTTTAATATGACGTAAGCCTTGCTATTTGGCGAATAACCTAAAAAGATACCTTCGGTTGATTTAGGATCAAATTTTGTAAGGTAATCTTTAGTGTTAAGAATAAAACATTTACTACCAAAGACTCTAAGGTGATTTAACGTAGGCTTTTTGCCTCGAAATAACCTGTATGGAGTTTTTCCTAAAATTGGTCTAATCAAGACTCGATTGAGTATATACGTTGAAGTATCAACGGCATTACACCAAAACTTTTGAGGTATGGATTGTTCATTAAGCATGGTTCGACTCATTTCTTGTAGAGTTCTATTCTTTCTTTCTACTACCCCATTCGATTGTGGAGTGTGTGGAGCCGAGAAGTTGTGAGTAATACCATTAGCGTCACAAAAAGCTCCAAATTGCACTTCATTATCGAATTCCCTACCATGATCCGTCCTAACAGACACTATATATGGGTTTTCCTAGTTGTCTTTGGATCTTTTTGCTTAATATTTCAAAATAGTTAAAGGTTTCCGTTTTGTTCTTTAAAAATTTTGTCGAAGTATACCTAGAGTAGTCATCCACTATTACCAAAGTATAGTAGTTGCCTCCATAACTTTGGATAGCGGATGGACCAAATAAATCCATATGTAGTAATTCTAGACACTTAGTTGTGGACACCATGTTTTTAGCTTTATGACTCGAATGAACTTGTTTTCCTATATTACAAGCATCACAAAAATGATGTTCATATTTTACTTAGGTAGATCTCTTACTAGATCTTTGGATGATAGCGATTGAAGAAGTCGCATGTTGGTGTGACCCAATCTTCGATGCCATAAGGTCGAAGTATCATCCATAGAGGTAAGACATAGTTTGTCTTTAGGTTCATTACCGATTTTAATGACATAGACTCCATGTTTCCTAATTCCTCTTCCTATGGTTATGCCATTTTTAAGTATCTTACTACCGGTTTCGGTAAAAAGTACATTGCACTTTTTATCACATATTTGTCCTATACTTAAGAGATTAAAGTTTAGGTTTTCTACGTGACACACATCGTTAATCGTTAGAGATTTGTTAGAAACCGTACATTTACCGATGATTCTACTTTTGCTATTTCCAAACACCACATTACCTCCATTTACGGATTCATATGTGGAGAATAGATCCCTATTGCCGGTCATGTGCCTCGTGCACCTGCTATCCTTGACCCATTCATCGGGGTCTAGGTCGACCTTTAAGCACACCTAAAACAATAATAAACTCAAAAGTTTGGTCCCCATTTATTCATGGGTCCATTAGTGTTAAATATTCCATTCATGTTAGACATGTATGGATAAGATGAGTATGCATTCCATTGAGCAAAGTTTTGAAAAGAGAAACCGTTTTGCATATTAGGGTTCCATCCCATTTGATGGTTACTTCTTGGATAAACGTTATTAGGTCTCCTAGATGCATTATGTTTTTGAAAGGATGGTGCTTTGTTTCTTGCAAAAGTAGGATTATTTTTTGGAGGTGGATGTCTAGTGGTGACATGAGTTGGTTTCTTCCTATTTACGATAACGAACTCGGTTCTAGATGATGAGGCTATGTTATTACCACTAGTTGTCACAGCAGATCCACGGATCCCAGTTTGTACACTAGCCGGTTCCCTTTTTAGGGGATCCGTGGGATCCGCCACAACAGTGGCTGGTTTTTCTAATTCTTTAACAAATTTTGTTTCTTTACTTTCACTAGTTGATGGATCAAGTTGTTGTATACCTAGACCCTTTTGGTTGTTGCCGGTTTTAACACCATCGAGTATTGTATCTAAGGTGTTTGTACTCATTCTAGCAATTTTAGAATCTAAATGATCAACTAGTGTTTGAAGTTGAACACAAAGTTTACATTCACCACTTGCTATTTTACCTTTTTCCAAACGTTTTAGTTTTGCTTTTAATTCTGTGACTTCTTTATCTAAACGTTGGTTTTGACTCTTTAAAAGCTTGTTTTTGTTAATTAGTTTTAAGCTAATATTGCATAGTTTATCATATTCATTATGCAATGAGTCGTCATTAAGTGATGAACTACTATAGTATTCGTGACATACCTCGTCATTTGCCATGAGACAAATTTCTTCGTCCACCTCGTCGCTCATTCCCCACGTGCCGCTCACGAATGCCTTTTGATCATCCCGTTTGGGACACTTACTAATAAAGTGGTTTGGGTCCCCACATTTAAAGCAAGTACGATCATCCTTTGGCTTCTCGTCCTCTTTGATTTTCCGAAAGCCTTTCTTATCGTCATACGGTTGTTTGACGTATCTACCCTTTCTTCTAAAGAACTTTTTAAAGTCCCTTACCGCCATAGCGTACTCTTCGTTGTCACTACTCGAAGATGAGTTCTCCTCATCGCTCGAAGCCTTTTTGGCTTTAAGGGCACGAGATTTGTGTTTCTCTTTCACCTTTGAGGCTTCGGAATCTTTAGCAAGGACAAGCTCGTAGACTTTTAGGTTGCCTATGAGTTCATCGAGGGTGAGGATTGTCAAATCTTTTGACTCTTCGATTGCCGTCACCTTGGATCTCCACTTCGATGGAAGTGCCCTTAGATATCTTCTAACATGGTTACGGCTAGAAAAGGATTCATCAAGTGCTTGTAAAGATGTAATAATAGTATTAAAGTTAGCAAATGAATGATCTATAGTTTCCTCATCCGATATTGAAAATTGTTCATATTGTTGAACAAATAAATCAATTTTATTATTTTTAACTTGTTGGTTGCCTTGATGAGTTACAACTAAAGAATTCCAAATTTCTTTAGAGGTTTTAAGCATAGAAATTCTTTCGAATTCCTTTTTCGGTAAAGCATTATATAAAACCATTTTTGCTTCACTATTTTTAGAAAGCTTTTTCTTCATTTCATCATTTAGTTTATCATGAGATATGTGAACTAAATTTCCTTTATCATCATTTGAGGTAGCCTCAAAATCACCTTCAACAATAATGTACCAAAGATCAATATCTTTAGACTTCACATATGTTTCGAATCTATTTTTCCAATATATAAAACCATTAGTTTCAAGTAGTGGTGGTCGTTGCATAGATTGCCCTTCCTTATAATTTTCAGAACCCATAGTGATCGAAAAGTTTTTAAAATACAATTTTATTTTAAAACTTTTATAAACTTAGCTCTTGATGCCAATTGTGGAAAACTAGAAAGGGGGGTTGAATAGTTTTGCCGATTTTAAGTTGATTTCAAAAACTTTAGATTCGATATTATGTGAAATCGTATGGATGTTGAGAACGTATAGATCTAATGATAATGCAAGCAAATAAATAAAGATAAGGGATAGAAATGACACAACCGATTTATAGTGGTTCGGCTACAAGGACACCTTCCTTGCCCTACTCCACTCCCCGAGTCACCTACTCGAGAGTTCAAGCACTATGTCAACAAACTCCTTCACTTAGCGGAGAAGCCTTCACAATGTTGCTTACACTTTTTCCGGTACAAAGCTAGATACCGAGTCCGTAGCACGGTGGACCAAACCAACACAACTATTACACAACAAATATGTGAAATATCAAATACAAGATCTTCGCTACAGAAATCTTGCGGAGTGACAAATCAATCAAGGACCCCTTGCTTGGATGACTTGTAGAATGCTCGTGATCTCGCCTTAGAGAAGGACCTATATGAGGATCACAAATAGAAAGAAAGGAAGAACAACTCTCTAGATCTAGTGATCTATATGCTAGAAGAGAATGAGAGTGTATGAGAGATTTAGTAAGAAGAGGGGTGAGTTAGAATGAAGAAATGGCTCTCTATTTATAGGCAAATTTCCTCACTGTTCTCACGGATCCCACGGATCCCTTCCACTTGGGATCCGGCTAGCACAAAGCTAGGGATCCGTGGAACGCTCCTCTTTGCCCATGGGTTTTTTGGTTATGGGTCATGGGTTATGGGTTGGTCCATGGGTTTTCTTTAGATTCAATGTATCTAAGTATACATTGTATCTAGTCTTCTTGGGTATGGGTTAAGATCCATGGGTTATGGTTTTTACCCATCATAATAAACTATTACAACAAATGTTTAATTACTACACTTTTGTATTTAAAAGATTATATGTAAATGCTTTACAAAAATAACATGTATCCTTATAATTATACTTAAGACAACATTATATATGTTATCAACAAAACACAAAGAGATCGCAAAATATTAATAAACGTTTTTACGGTTTATTTGTATTAACACTTTCCACCCGATTTTGACTTTTGTTACGTTGACTAAATCTCATATCATAACCCATCAAATTGGAGTGGTAAAAATTGGGCGTTTTTTTGTGGATTTTAGGTTGGTTTTTGTTTAATTGAAATGGGTATTTTTAATTTTTCTTAATTTTATCGGATTAAGGTTTAATTGAACAGATTAACTAAAAAACTGATTGAAATTGGGAGTTTGTTTTTTATAAAGATCTAATTTTTTAATTTGTTTATTTAACTTGGTGGACATAAGATTTGGATAAACATTGTTAAATGTGAATTTGTGCGTATAACAGATTGAACAATTTTTTTTTGTTTATGATTTTTGGTTCTTCACAAAACTTACAATTAGTGAATTTGGAAATTGACTGTGAAGTTGTTTGGGTTGTTGCAGTTCAATATTTAATTGGATGAAAGGGTAAAATGCTTATTTTAAGCCATTCATTAAGCAAAAAAAGAAGCACAATTTTTTCATTCATCCGTTTTACAGTAAGTGACACTTTATTGAACCAGGAATCTTTTACAAAAAGGAAAAAAAAAGAAATACCCCCGAAGTTTGCTTGTTCAGAGAGCTGGGTTATACATTGTCATTCAGTTAAATGTTTTTCTTTGTTATTTTTTATTTATATTAATAAAGAGTTAGGTTTTTGGTCCATTTAATGAAAGGATAGGTTTTTTCTCTTGCCCTTTTACTAGATATGGACGACTTCCTGGACTGGAAGAATAAATTATTAGTCTATTTAATGGACTAAAACATTTTCTTTTGAATTTTTTTGAAAATGATCTATTTGCACCCTAAGCACTCTCTTCAACACTTGAAAACTTTTTGCCTAAACCACAAAAATAATGGTCTTCAAATGAAAGGATACTCGCTAATCAAGATAGTATGCTAAAATGGGATATCCAAGATTGGCTTAAAGCAAACGCGCTCATGCTTAAATATATACATTAATACATAAATTTTGTGAAATAATCATCTACAAGGTTAATTAAGTGAGCTAAAAACAGTTTCATCATGTGGGTCATCGCATCACATATATATACATATTATTTTCTAGTGATATAAACTAGAATAATCCACGGTTATATTAATTCATTTGGACACAGGCTACAAACTGTTAAACTCATATAACGTCAAAGGAAATAATCTTTAGAAATATCTAAACCTATTTACCGTCTGGTCTAGATGTAACAGGAGTCTTCTATAGGGTTGTTTTTCACTCACTACTACAAAATGGAACATAGAGCCCCCTTAATAGAGCCCGATTTTAGTAAAACACGGGCTCTAAAAGGATTCCGGGTTGTGAAAAAGGGTATAGAGCCATGTTTTTTCATATAAAACCGGGATCTATGTTGAATAACGTTAGAGCCGTGTTTTTTGCTTAAAAACCGGGCTCTATTCCTCGTATAGAGCCATGTTCTCTTTAACAAAACCAGGCTTTATGTTGAAAAGCATTAGAGCCATGTTTTCCTCAACAAAACCTGGCTCTATTCCACTAACTACTCAACCAAAATATTATAGGAGGTTCTTTAAAACGAAACGAAAAAACTTGGATGTTTTTAGGCGCGTTATTTCCCTCATCAGTTTTCATTTCTTTAACAAAACCCTAAACTTTTCCCCCTTCACTTCCACAAACCCTAACCCTCTAACCTTCACCGCCGCTTACCACCATCACTTAGCCACTGTCGCACCCCATTGCAGTCACAGGCCACCTTCGTCACGCAACCTAGCCAACAACAGACTAAGCTAATTCGGAGGTACCAAATTGCTACAATTGATGTTGTTGTTCAGCTAACCTATTTAATGTATCTCATTAATGTTGTTGTTAGGTTTGATTCTGAAATAAGTTGTGTTTAATTATATGTTTTTTGTATTGTTAGGTAATAAAGTCTTGATTAAAATAAAATTGTTGAATCTAATTATTGTTGTGTTTAATTATATGTTTTTTTGTATTGTTAGGTAATAAAGTCTTGATTCTGTTATTGTTATTGGTGGTGGCGTTGTTGGCATAGCTGCCGCAAGAGCTCTCCATGATGCTTCATTTTGGGTACTTATATAATAAAAATTAGTTGGTATAAATATTTTGTCAAAATAGCTCTGTAAATGCGATATTTATTAATCTCACTTACGTTTTCAGGTTATTTTACTTGAGTCTAGGGAAAGAATTGGTGGTCGAGTTTGTACAGATTACTCATTTGGTTTTCCTGTAGACCTTGGGGCATCATGGTGAGGACTGATTTCACAATATCGACTACTATGAGATATGTCGATTTATAATATGGTAGTTGTATATTTATAATGAAGGACAATCTGATAAGTAGGTAGGTAGCTGCTTATCTCAAAGTGTTTATTTTTACTGATATTGATATTACTTTCTTTTAAAGACCAGTTTAACTATAAACTTTTTATTAATGGATTTGATTAAAAAGTTTCAACAAATAATTGTTTTTCTGAGTATTGTTGCATTTTCTTAACAAAATAAGCAAATCCAAACACCATTTTTTGAAGTACTAATTTTTAAGCAGAGAAAAAAAGTAATCCCAAACACCCTATAAGCAGTTTGTTATTGGTGAATTCAAAATTACAATTTTACTACTAGAATGTTACATAGGTGTTTCTAAAAAGCTGATAATCTGTTTCGGCTTGATAGCATAAGCGTAAGTTTTGTAAGTAAGCAATTCCAAATACCACATATTTCAATAAATATTTACCGCATTTATGCAGAATCGTGTTGCCGCTTAATCATAATCAGTACTTATTTGTTTATGTCCTGTTAGTTAAGACTTACGACTACATTATGTATTCCGAGATGTTAATATCAGAATGCATGTTTTCATAGGATTTTTAGTCAAGTAAATATAGAGAAAAATTTGAGTTATGAAGACTAAATTTACCGAAAAAGAGTGATTTGATAGTCCAATAGAAACTGTTTGTTGAAAGATTAAAGCTGAAATTATCCACTTGCTTCAAGTCATGGTTACAAACCGGATACGACACATAGTGTAAGTTTATATTCTTCTCATCGCTTTAATTGGCTAGTATAATTTCAATCGGCTACCTCAGAGTTAAGCTCCCCTTCTTATTTGATTTGCAACTGCTTGTTGAATTTAGTTTTCAAAACCTGAAATGAATCTTTCAATCCTTTCATGAAATTATGTTAATGAAGCTATAAAACTGGTCGTATAGAGCAATATAGTATTATATGTTGCGTACTCGTACATAGTATTAAGCTATTCATACTGTATATGCTTAGGTGTCCTTTGAATCCCTGCATAGGTGATTCATTGCTAGAAGGTCACTCGGTTAACTAGTTTCTATAAAATTGAGTCCAACACTTCCATCAATATGGTTGTAGTTTTGATTTATTAGGGAATACATGTTTCGAGATTCACTTTAGTGGTATAAAAAAGAATAGTTAGCTAATACCTTTTAATAAGTGACATTTCTCTACTATCTTTGGTTGCTGTAGTTAATGACTAAGACTGCACTAACTTACTACTAGTTCTGCACATGCTCTCAATTCCAGTTTATGATTCGTTCAGTGTAGTGGATATAATTTACATGACCATTAAGTGCTATGGGTCCTTTTGCACTATTTGCCTCAAACTTGACTTCGCCCATGAAACAAAATGGGATATTTCATACCATACTGTTCTGTTGTACCGCAGGAAATTTATACATAATTTTGGATCTTCTTTGCTCTTTTGACCCCTGTATATTTTCTTACACTTTTGACCCCTGTATATTTTCATGCAGTTTTGGCTTGGAACAAGGACTTATCGGTTTGTTGAAAAAACCACGGAGAAAAGTGCTTTTACGAGAATTGGACGCGTGTTTGCTGAAGCAACTTGAAATCGTAGAATCACGCACTCAGCGTTATCTGTGGAAGAGCAGGCTTGTGGGGACATCTCATCAATATGGTTCTCATCAATTCAGGTAAGAGAATAGAACCTTATATTTTGAGTTTTGTATATGAAAAGATAGTATTTGATAAATCATATACGATAAAAGTTCCCGGTGTATACTATGTGCTCTTGCATGATGGGAGGGATGGTAATGAGTTGATTGCAAAGGATTTGTTTAGTACATGTTGAAACGAGTCGGGCTAGTAACTAGACCTGTAAACACTTTTTTGTCCACGTTTTGTAAATTGGTAATCGTTTAATTATAATTACAAAGTACATGTTATCACGGTGATAATCTTATTTTTTTTTAATAAAACAATGTAGGAGGTTGTTTGACTCCCAATAGGCAGTTTTATTCGATTTGACCCATTTGACGTAAAACTAAATTTTAATCTATCAATTTTGTTAATACAAATAAGCCGTAAAAACGTTTATTTATATTTTACGATCTTCTAATGTTTTGTCGATAACAAACGTAAAATCATTTTAACGGAACAAATAAAACACGTAATTGGTTTGAGCCAATAGTTTACTAACACACTTACGTTTTCACATAAAACACTAAAACAAGTCTAAGTGATTTTACTATTTAGTATTACATATGTACAACAACTAGTGTTTACATATTGGGTAAATATATACATAACTAGTATGTATTATAATGGGTAATATAAATGGGTAAAAAATTAAGTATTTGACCCATTGACCAAATACATTGATTGTAGTTGGGTATAACCCAAAGTCCATGACCCATACCCATGGAGCATGACCCATAACCCATTGCATGACATCATACTTAAGTCATATATGGATATTATCCATGACCCATGGTTTTAACTCATGACCCATAGAATAGATGCATTGCATCTTGTAGATACATTGTATCTACTTGGATACCCATGA
This sequence comes from Chrysanthemum seticuspe, assembly GCA_019973895.1. Taxonomy (NCBI): domain Eukaryota; kingdom Viridiplantae; phylum Streptophyta; class Magnoliopsida; order Asterales; family Asteraceae; genus Chrysanthemum; species Chrysanthemum seticuspe. Next base: position 255,653,340 of record BPTQ01000004.1, read on the forward strand.
TCCATAACCCATGACCCATGACCCAAAACCCATGGGTAAAAGGGAGCATCACAGGGATCCCCAATAATACACTGGACGGATCCCTCAAGTGAGGGATTCGTGGGATCCGTGGAACAGTAGCTAAATTTCTTCTATAAATAGTGAGCCATTTCTTCATTTTGGGTGGCCACTCCCACACATACTTTCCCCAAGTATTGTAACCTTCTAACCTCAGATACTAAGGATCTCTCTATGTAGTTTGTCTTTTGTTTTTGTGTGATTCTCTAGGTTCCTTTTAAAGGCGAGATCACCACCTCTTGAAGTCGAGCAAGCTTAAGTTCATGAGTTGCCATGCTTCATCATCATCAAGACTACTGAGGTTCTCTTGTTGATACTTCTTTCTTCCTCAATAGAAATGTTGTGTCCAAGGCATTAGTGAAGGATGACGAAAGAGTCAAGATGAAAGCATTAGTGAAAGGTGCTAAATGTCCGTGTCAAGAGCATTAGTGAAGAATGCTAAAGGAGTCAAGACGAAGGCATTAGTGAAAGGTGCCAAACGTCCGTGTCAAGGGAATTAGTGAAAAATGCCGAGAAGTCAAGTCAAGTGGCATTAGTGAAGGATGCCAAGGTTGTATACTCGATGAGGTGCATCGATATAAAAATAGAGATTGGTTGTATCCAATGATACTGATATCCTTGATGGTGTTGTAATAAGGAGTTGGTCTCCTTTGGGATAGGTGTCGTGTAGTGTTGGGTAGTAGTTCCTACATCGTAATGGAACTCGGTACTTAGCCTAGTACCGAATAAAGGGTAGGCGACATTGTGGTAGGTGTGGTTCTCCCTTGTGAAAGAACCTGGTGGTTAGCCTAGTACCGGAAAAAGAGTAGGTGACGTTGTGAAGGCTTCTCCGCCATAAGGAGTTGGTATCGTGTAGTGATTACGAACTCTTGAGTAGGTGACTCGGTGAGTGAAGTAGGGCAAGGAAGGTGTCCTTTTAGCCGAACCACTATAAATACTCGTGTCGTGGTTATGTGCTTCTTACTCTTTATCTTTCATTACACAGTTATATATCTATCTATCAATGTCCAGCATACACATCCAAATAGATTGACATAAGTCAATCTAAATATTTTAAAACAAAGTTTTAATTGGTAAAACTATTCAACCCCCTTCTAGTTTTCCACAATTGGTATCAGAGCCTCATTACCAAGTTTCTTAGAGTATGTTGTACTTTAAAAACTTGATACGATCCGTGTATGTTTGAAAACTACAAAGAAATAAATCTTTTAAAACACATATTTTTTATGTTGGATATTGGTACATTAGTCTAACATTCTCTTTTCAAGAAATCTTCATGCTAGGATCTCTCCAAAGTCTTCATTTCTATTCAAAGAATAATGAAGTCAACTTTCAAGGAAGAACCTAAAAGTGATCGCAATCTACTTATTCTAAGTACAACTGATTACTTTAAAAGCTCATGAAGTATTTTCGGTCTTATGGTCTCCTTAAACCATACCAAGAGCATAAAGGTATGTTCACTTTTCATTAGCTAGCTTACATCTACATGAATATATTGATGCCGTCTTTTATTTTAGACGTTAATAATTGCTATTCTCTTAAAAGTCTCTTTTTGCCACTTTCCCGACATACTCATCATCGAGAATAGTATTCCTCTTGATCTCGTCAAACTAACGCCGTCGTCACAAATGGATCCTTGATAATTAAACTATCAAATCCCGTTGACCAAACATCTTTTCAATTAGAAACCTTAAAACTATTTTTGTTCCATAAGCTAGTTTATAACTTATTACAAAAATAATGCCAAACACCCTTTTTCTGTCTACAGTAGCCGGATCCCTCTAGTTGTACTAGCCGGATCCCTAATACAAGGGATCCGGAGGAACCGTGTGACAGAAACCATCTATAAGCCTTTCAAAATCAATTTTGCTCATTTTCCCTCTCCTCACAAAACACAAAAACGACCCAAGAGCTGTTTTCATCTCCATAGGACTCCATATCCTCAAGCATTCATCTCTAGAACATCATTGTAAGTAATTACACTAACATGGTCTAATCTTCATCATCTTCATCCTAGGGTTTATGGTTTTTCAATTTTTCTTAATCAATTGATAAAATTAGGTTTTCCAAAATTGATCCCTAGAAAAGGTTTTCACATAAGTAAGATTACATTGTGCTTACAACATTGTTAATACAAATCAAAACCATAAACCCATCTCAACAAATTTTTCCTAATTGGAATATTTATTTTTCTAGGACCTACCATGCCTAAAGCCACCCAACAAGACCACCATGATACCATCCATTACCTCACCCAATATTATCTAAAAGAGGGTTTGTCAAAAACCGATCGCAAAGCCTTCAAAAGACTTGAAAAACGACTTATCCACGAAGGTTGTGTGGTCAAGTAATGTTTCCTTGAAAATACCGACATTCGTCATGTCTTCTCGGCAATCAACTTTGATTATCTTCTTGATATTGATGAACAAATTTGTCCGGTTTTCATATTTGAATTCTACAAAAGCGTTAGGATCATTCGAAATACCGATGCTAGCATTTCAATCGCCTTTATCATCAATAAACAAAACTTCACTCTAACCCTCAACACATTCGCTCAAATCCTTCGCATTCCTTGTGAAGGAATTTGTATGTACTCTCAAGATTGGGCAATATCCGCTTAATCTTTTGCTCTTAATTCCAAACCAATCTACCATACTCCTCTTGATGAACCCGCAACCGTTCGAGACACTATTTTCAAAGTTAGAGCCGACCAATCACGTTTCAACCGAAACAAAGAGCTCATTCACCGTGATCCCTTTCAAATGGAACTCTTCAAAATGCACCCCATTTTTAGAAAATGGGTAGAAATTCTTAGGGAAAATGTCATTAGCTTGGTCGGAAACAAAGACCATCCAAATGCATGTCTCGTGCAAATGATTTATTGCGTTATTCACCAAAAGCCATTTAATCTCGCCTATTACATGGTGAAGAGAATAACCGGGGTATTCAAAGTTGCCAACATGGTACTTCCGTATGGTATGCTCCTAACACGACTCCGTGAGTATGTTAGTGCAATGCAACCATCTCCAATCAACGATGATCATTTCTTCTCCGATCACGTCATGGTACCTCTTACCAAACAACCCTCCAAACGGTTCATGGTCAATGGAAGAAAACCTAAGGCTCTCCCGGACTCCTCAGACGAAGAAGAAGAAGTAAATGTCAACCCCGAAGCCAACGTCGACTTGGACCCCATTGCCTACTATCAACAACTTCCAACTCTTCCAAACGAGACCGCGAAATTTAAACAAATAAATGGTATGTTACAATGCCTAGCTAACTACGTCATGAAGTCGGGAAAGAGGAAAAGAAAGGATTGACGAAAGAGACATTAGGATTATGTTTGTTTTTTAGACATTTGGTTTATGTATGAATGCTTAGGTTCTTGAAGCACACTTGTTTGTTTTGTTTTGGATATTGTCATTACTACTCTTATCTATGATATGATTTATGTGATATGATGCTTGTTTTGTTGTTCCTTGGAGTAGAGTTTAATAGAATTTAGTATACATAGTAGGGTGCAAAAACTGCATCTCTTTCTGTGATGTTTCTGATCTGCAGTTGCCGGATCCCTAAAAATGTAATAGACGGATCCCTCCTTTGAGGGAACCGTGGGATCCGTAATGACAGATGAACAATGCAGAATCCCTCACATCAAAACAGATCACTAGATCACTTCACACTAGCTAAACATAAGGCCTTAGAACCACTTAAGTCCTCTTCAAACTTAGAAAGCTTCACACTCACCCATAGCTAACTTAGGATCAAACTCAAAGTGTTTTTGATTTATCAACTCATCAAAACTCACCATATTTCCGCTCCAATAATCACACATTGTTCCTCACATCTGAAAACACTTAGTTCAATATTCTTATCAATTTTAGCAAATTGATTTTAGTCATCCTTACCTCAAAATGGGTCAAAAACTAGTTTTTCAATTTTTGTAATTTTTAAGGATTTTTCAAATTTTATCTCAAGATTACATCTGATCTCTAGAATCATTTAATATGACTTGACACCATCAAAATTCCTAGTGTCATCCTTGAACACCCATTGGTGATCATAAAGTCTCATTTTCCTTCCATAAAAGGTTATCATTAGCTACATCACTCATTGCTCTTGATCATTTAAGTACTCTTTCATTTAAGACACTTAGGAAGACTGAAACACTCAAGGAGGTATAGGCTTTAGACCTTACAAACATCATTTCTTATCCTTTCCTAGCTGCTGAGATCCGGATCCCTAGGATTAGCCTAGACGGATCCCTCATTGGAGGGAACCGTGGGATCCGGGTGACAGATTCATGTCAACTCTAGCTAAAACAATTATTTCAAGCTCATCTTGCTAACTTGAACACTCCATCTTATCTTAATTAAGATCCTAGATCAGTACAACTCTGAAGTTGACTCTTGTGCATGCTAATCATCACATTCCAAGGGATCTTAGTGGCTTAAGTCTTGAATGCACTTGCCAAATCCTTCCCTTTATGAGTCATCTTGTTAGAATCTCTTAGTCATCAACCACAACATAATTCTCAGCATTTAGAAACCTTTTTCTTATTCATTTCATCATGTGGAAAGCTCCTAGTGCTAACTCATCCACCCAAGAACCACCCAAGAAACTTGCTCGTGTTATACACGAAATTTCCTCAACCGAATCATCTCCCGTTAAATCCACAAATGCTAGGATTTCTCCTCCACCAAATCAACCAATCAAACCAATCCCCAAGAGGATTGTTCCCACAAAAATATCATCACCAAACTCCACAATTCCTACTAAACGAAACACACCCTTTTCAACCCAACCAACATCATTGGTGCCTAGAGCCATATCATTTACCACTTCACAATCATCTCCACATTCCTAAAACTTAGAGGACTTACCCCCTAGGCCATCTCATCCTCCACCATTACCGACACACTCTTCAATAGAGAAAACTGTGCAACAAAACCAAGGTGTTGAGTCAACACTTGCACCGATGTCCATTTCTCCATTTCCCTCTAATGGTCCATTTTGGATTATGAGGAGACATCAAAGTCAACCACCCGACCACATGGAAGTTGACACTTCTCTACCTCCACCATCAACCCTTGTTGAGCCACCATTTAATGTGCCTCCACCAATCCCTCCTTCATTTGAGGATCCCCAACCTTTTTCACTTGAATCTCCACATCAAGCCGCTCCATTTTTACCACCACCTTTTCCAAACCATGACAAGGATTGTTATCATTGTCAACACGTTGAAGGGTTGATACATGAACTACGTGAAGAGCAACGTTTCATGTTTTATCACCTCCTCGAACGTTTTGATGAGGTCAACAAACCCAAACAACCATGAGCCTAAGGATTAAAATGGTGTCCTAGTCTTAAACTTAACTTAGATCGTTTAGGAATCCCATTTCATGTTTAATCATCTTCCTAAAAGATTGGACCAAATCAACAAGTCTACTCATCCTTAGACTCAAGCACATTGATGCTTTTTAAGTTTTTGGTCACTTATTAGTATTAGTAGAAAATGTATTACATGGCTAAATCAATCTCTTAGTTTTAGAGATTTGTAGATCATCTCTTATGTTTTATTGAATGAAAGTTTATATGCCATATTGTTTTGAGTATATGTTTTTTGCTTAAATACATATCTCACTTTGATGTTAACATTATTTGTTACATCACCATTGCTGAATTTTGTTATCAGACAGACGGATCCCTGAGTTTTGCCTAGACGGATCCCTCCAAGGAGGGAACCGTGGGATCCGTGTAACAGAAGACTCCTTTTCTACTAACTTGAATCTTATTTGAAGGAAATTATGCATTATATACTTGTTTTCTAACCATTGTTTTGTAGATTTTCAAAATACACATGAAGACTTTCACACCCTAAGCTAGGGGGAGCTTTGTGTCAAACAAAAAATTGTAAAACCATTTACAATATAATCCTCATATGGATTACATTTCATTACGTCCCTTTGCAAAGTTGCAATCATCAACGGGGAGCATTATCGTCACAAAGACGAAACCATTTGCAAACATAGTTGAAATACATTAGCTTAGTAATTTTTCTTACTTGACGCCCTCACAAAGGGATGGACTCGTCAAGGGGGAGTTAAGACGAGAACTCTTCTCGTCACTTGCTCTCTATATTTCCTTTTCTTATTACACGTTTTTTTTAAAACAATGTGTTAGTTTCTTTTCGACGCTCTTTTTGTTTCGACAAAAAGGGGGAGAAAAGAGTAAAAACTCCAATTCGAACTTTTACGAATTTTAGTTTTTCCTTAAAATAATTTTATGTTTTGTCATCAACAAAAAGGGGGAGATTGTTAATAAAAATAAGCCGTAAAAACGTTTATTTATAATTTACGATCTTCTAATGTTTTGTCGATAACAAACGTAAAATCATTTTAACAGAACAAATAAAATACGTAATTGGTTTGAGCCAATAGTTTACTAACACACTTACGTTTTCACATAAAACACTAAAACAAGTATAAGTGATTTTATGATTTAGTATTACATATGTACAACAACTAGTGTTTACATATTGGGTAAATATATACATAACTAGTATGTATTATAATGGGTAATATAAATGGGTAGAAAATTAAGTATTTGACCCATTGACCAAATACATTGATTGTAGTTGGGTATAACCCAAAGTCCATGACCCATACCCATGGAGCATGACCCATAACCCATTGCATGACATCATGCTTAAGTTATATATGGATATTATTCATGACCCATGGTTTTAACCCATGACCCATACTCTAGATTAGGGCTGAGCATCGGGTCGGAACCCGACCCGACCCGTCCTGACAAAGCCCGATTACCGAAAGTGCTGAAATGGTAACCCGAGTCCCGACCTGAGAAGTATTCGGTTGATCGGTTTCGGGCTAATCAGTTTCGGGCGGTTTTGGCTTGTTTTTTTTTGGTTTTTGGCTCGCCCTGACCCGACCCGTCCCGACCCGATTACCGAAATTGCTGAAATGGTAAACCGAGTCCCGACCCGAGAAGCTGCTAGTCGGTATCGGGCGGTTCGGGTTCTGTCGGGCTCGGGCCGGTTAGCGGGTCTCGGGCGGTTTTGCTCACCCTTACTCTAGATGTATTGCATCTTGCAGATACATTGAATCTACTTGGATACCCATGATCCATAACCCATGACCCATGACCCAAAACCCATGGGCAAAAGGGAGCATCCCACGGATCCCAAGTAATACACTGGACGGATCCCTCAAGTGAGGGATCCGTGGGATCCGTGGAACAGTAGCTAAATTTCTTCTATAAATAGTGAGCCATTTCTTCATTTTGGGTGGCCACTCCCACACATACTTTCTCCAAGTATTGTAACCTTCTAACCTCAGATCATAAGGATCTCTCTATGTAGTTTGTCTTTTATTTTTGTGTGATTCTTTAGGTTCCTCTTAAAGGTGAGATCACCACCTCTTGAAGTCGAGCAAGCTCACGTCCATGAGTTGCCATGCTTCGTCATCATCAAGACTACTGAGGTTCTCTTGTTGATACTTCTTTCTTCCTCAATATAAGTGTTGTGTCCAAGGCATTAGTGAAGGATGCCGAAAGAGTCAAGACGAAAGCATTAGTGAAAGGTGCTAAACGTCCGTGTCAAGAGCATTAGTGAAGAATGCTAAAGGAGTAAAGACGAAGGCATTAGTGAAAGGTGCCAAACGTCCATGTCAAGGGCATTAGTGAAAAATGCCTAGAAGTCAAGTCAAGTGGCATTAGTGAAGGATGCCAAAGTTGTATACTCGATGAGGTGCATCGATATACAAATAGAGATATGTTGTATCCAAAGATATTGATATCCTTGATGGTGTTGTAATAAGGAGTTGGTCTCCTTTGGGATAGGTGTGGTGTAGTGTTGGGTAGTAGTTCCTCCATCGTAATGGAACTCGGTACTTAGCCTAGTACCGGATAAAGGGTAGGCGACGTTGTGGTAGGTGTGGTTCCCCTTTGTGAAAGAACCCGGTGGTTAGGCTAGTACCGAAAAAAGAGTAGGCGACGTTGTGAAGGCTTCTCCGCCATAAGGAGTTGGTGTCGTGTAGTGATTACGAACTCTCGAGTAGGTGACTCGGGGAGTGGAGTAGGGCAAGGAAGGTGTCCTTGTAGCCGAACCACTATAAATACTCGTGTCGTGGTTATGTGCTTCTTACTCTTTATCTTTCATTACACATTTATATATCTATCTATCAATGTCCAACATACACATCCAAATAGATTGACATAAGTCGATCTAAATATTTTAAAACAAAGTTTTAATTGGTGAAACTATTCAACCCCCCCCCCCCCCCTTCTAGTTTTCTCCAAATTTGATAAGTGAATGAGTCAAATTACCACATCAACTTTAATGAGATATGGAATGTCCTGGATACTAACTATATGTGTCCAAAAGTGGAAATTTCAAAACATCTTGGATTATCTTTGTATGGGGTTGTTTGGATTGTTGTTTGTGACTTGACTGTCTAATAATCCGTTTAGCCAGTTTCACACTGACTCCCATTTTGCACGATAGCCTGTAGGGTCATTATATCGTTTTGTTACATTACAATTAGAATTCCTTATATAATCAACCAATTAGTTCCTTGATTATTAGAATTTCAAACAGGACAAGCATTTCCAAACACCATCCCCAATAGCATGATATTTTACAGCGGATTATTTGAGTCTGATTATTCAATAACATATAACCACATGCAAATCGCACCTCCAAACACCCCTTTTATGTTATGTTTCGCGCTAAATATGAATGTAAATATTTGTGGTATAGCGTAAGTTGCTAAAATCTTATTATTATTGGGCTTAAATAGATTTCTCGACAAAGCCTTGCTTTCACTTGATGGAAGTGTTTGTAGTACTAGTGAAATGGAAGAAGCAAAGTCAGTTCTTAGACTTGTTCCAATATGGGCCAGCTGTTTAGCGTATGCAACAGTATTTTCTCAAACTTCCACGTTATTTACTAAACAAGGAGCTACCATGGACCGGTCAATTGGGTCAAGTTTTGAGATTCCAGCTGCCACTTTACAATCCTTCATTGGTCTCTCTATTATCATCCTCATTCCCATCTACGATATGGTGCAGTTTTGGCTATGGATGATTTGAATGAACATGTTTCTCAAAACAATTCTGATTTGCAGTCGTACTCATATGCTTTACCAGAAACTTTCGGTTATGTACCCCAATTAGCTGAAAATACTTTCTAGCTACCTTGATGTTCTTTGTATCGATGTATGTAACTAGAGGCAACATTTTTTACCTGTTCACTTATTACTGGGTCTATTCTGGCTTTGTTATATCTCTGACGAGCTTTGTGTTCACTTGGCCAATAAGAATTGGATTTCATGGTTGGATTTTTTTTTTTTTTTTTTTTTTTTTTTTTTTTTTTTTTTTTTCACATAGAGCTATGTTCTTTGATAGAAAACCGGGCTCTATAACATATAATAGAGCCCGTTTTCAAAATTGGGCTCTATTTGTTTTCGCATAGAGTCCTTCCCCTTTGTGCCCTCATGTAAAACCGGGCTCTTTGCACCTTTTTAACCTAGCTCTATGCCCTTTTTTGTAGTAGTAACTGGTCTTGGTATCTTCTATCATCTTACTAATTTTAACAAAATTGGCATTTAAAGCCAAACAATTGGAATCGTTTTTACGGGTGGAAAATTTGTGATGTCTTGAAACAAGATTTGGATGATATATAAAACAAATTGAGTAAGTTTATGATAAAAATAAAAATAATAAGTGATTTGTCAATTTAAATTGCATCAAGAAATTTGTTACTAACGAAAGTCAAACTTGTCTTTAATCTAATATGTTCCATTGTGGTGGCTGATTAGTTTATATTATCGGCAGATTTGACCGAAATCTATCAACTTGTCAAGGTGTACTAATAGAAGATCAGTGTTTAATTTAGATAATTAACTGAGCAAGTTTCTCTTAATCCAGGCTTTATAATGTTTCAGCTTTTATAAAATTGATAACATCTCCACAACACATTGTTTGAAATTATAACATAAAGTCTAACGTTGTTACCTTGTTGCATTGTCTATAATCAAAAGGTTCCAAAAATACTTATACGTTATCAAAATAAAAAATCATTTTGATAACAATAAGCGTGTTGTTCATCATCCCTCTATTATAAGGCTAGTGATACCAAACTGATATAGGAGTTTTTAATTAGCCATAGATGTCTCTGTTTCTGTTATACGTTGTGTGGCAACTTGCTATAGTTTCTGTTTTAATTCTACCAGTTAAAGAAAAGTTTAAGCGTTCAAGTCCTTGCTTTAATATTGAAGGCGCACGCAAGTCAATTACGAAAAACATATCTTCCGCAACTAGGGCAACATGTCTAGAACAAATGTTTGACCAATCAACCCTCACCCAAAAAAAGGAGATTGGTGATTAAAACATTCTTATATCGACAAAGCCCAGCTAGTAGTCCCCGTTTAATTCGAAATACTAATTTGTAGAGTAAGAAAAGATTTACTAATTAAAAAAATGATGAAAATGAAAATTAAACAGACGGATATGAAGATAGAAGAACTTGACATACTAATATGTTTTTCCAATACTCACTTTCATGAATACATAACAACCCTTCACAAAAGTATAAAACAACGTCTCTGATTATACAAAGCCAAAGTACATTTTTTTTTTTTTTTTTTCCTTATCTATAATATATGAACCACATGAAATATCTTCCCTATACGTCTCTGATTACACATGGACCACATAACTTTGAAGATTATTAGTAGCTTGCTAGTAGAATAACTATACATAATACGAGAAGTGTCTTTATACATATATATTTTCATCAAGTTATACATGACAAACGCGGGACAATTTGAACTTCCAGTGGAGATGCCTTGGCATTTATTAATCCAACACTTTCGGTCATGTCTACTGGCTCATCGTTAAGAACAGACATGTCAAAATTATGTAGCAAAGTAGCTAGAACAATATGTAACATTTGAGCTGAAAATGCCATTCCAGGACAGTACCTTCTCCCAGCTCCGAAGGGGATCAACTCAAAATTTCTCCCTCTAAAATCTACATGCATATGAGTCTCAGTAAGGAACCTCTCAGGCCTAAACTCTGATGGGTCTGACCAGATTTCTGCATCACGTTGTAGATTCGATATATTGACCATCAACCATGTCCCTTTTGGAATGCGGTAGCCAGCTACAGTACAATCATTTGAAAATTCTCTTGGCGCACCAAGTGGTGCTGCTGGGTATAACCGTAGAGTCTCCTTTACAATCGCTTGGAGGTATACTAGCTTGTCGATGTCAGAATCCTCAACTTGTCTATCTTTTTCAACATGCTTATCGATTTCCTCTTGCGCCTTTTTAAGGGCATCAGGATTGTTCAATAGTAGGGAAAGAGTCCAAGTTAACGTAACTGTGATAGTATCCACGCTACTAGCAATAATATCCTACAAGAATTCATTTATTCATATAATTAAAACAATAATATACCTATGTTAGAAGCTATTTAAAGCAAGTTTAATACTCCAATATGGTCAGTACATACCAAGCATGTAGATTTGATAATTGCGTCAGCATTGTAGTCTCCCAAACCTCCTGTTTCTACAGCCGATATCATTACATCAAGGAAGTCTTTTTCTCCCATAGCTTCAGTGGAATCTCTTTTCGCCCTATGCTCGCCCAACCATTTTCCAATGATGAAGTCAATTTCTTTGGCAACTCTTTTCATGGCCTTCTCATGACCACCCAAATCAAACCATCCAAGGTAAGGAAGAGTATCTGCCACCACAAACAGACCTAAGAAATCAAAGAATTTCCTTACGACTACTCGAAACTTATTCATTTCATCTTCTTCACCATTAGTGGCTCCACTCAACCGTTTTCCAACAACCATTCTAAGTATCACATTCATATTTAATTCCCCAAACCATTCATTCATGACCACCAACGCTTTTCCCTGACCATCTCTCTTTTCCCTCCATAGTTCATACAAGTTTTTGATAGAATTTTTGAGTTCGGACACACGAACATGCTTGAGTTGCTCAAGGCGACGAGCTGATAACAGCTCAAGTGAGGTGATCTTACGCATTTCTCGCCAGTATGGACCATAAGGCGACACTCCAAACATGGCATAGTTATATCCCAAAATTTTAGCTGCTGTAAATTTGGGACGAGAGGAAACAATTGCATCATGGTTGGTAAAAATCTCCTTTGCGATATCCCAACTATTCACTACTAATACTTGACGTACTCCAAGTTGAATGGTGAAGATGGGTCCATATTCAACCGCCATGGATCCCAATATTTTGTGGAGAGGATCTGATAATCCTCCAAAGAGGTTAATGTGGCCTACAATAGGCCAAGCACCTGCTGCAACGGGTGGACGATTGTTTTTACTAGATCTAGTGATCGAAGATGTAAAATAAATAACCAAAAGTACAGTTACAACTCCAACAAAAAGAGTATAATTTTGTTGCAATAACAGGAGATCCATTTATTAGGAGATTGATGAACAATCACTAAGTCAAGTGGTTCGGAATCAATATATGAAAATTCAGCAGATAGTAGTATAGTACTTATAGACGTAGAAGGCTTCTCTTTATATATGTGGCCCGGATCGTTTTTGTCTTGGGTTGATGTTTCCTATCCATTTGTGTTGACAGTATACAATGTGTGGCTGCATTTGTTGAAGCCACATAGTTAAAACGCAACCAATTATAAGAAAAGAAAGTTATATACTTTATCCTCTAGTTCATCCGTATACGTATAGCTAACATAAAGTTTTGAAATCACATAAAACAATCAATTTGTTTGATTTAAAAACAGCAGATATCGATCAGAGTCAAATGACGTACAACTAGTGGCGGATCCAGGAATTGGAAGACGTCTATGGATACTTTTTCATAATTACTAGAGATGAAAACAATCTATATAATAGGATTATCCAGCTCAAAATAAGAAGGAATAGTGTAACAGCAACAATAACAGTAGAAACAACACATAAATGTTGCATTACTAGTCTCATATACCCAATTTTCAAGTTTGAATCACATACATCTCTTGTTGAGTTTACAAACTTCAAACAATATTTGCGGCAGTCTGGCAGACCATTTTACATAGTATTGATTATACACCAAGGTGATGAATCTAATATCTCGAATATTACAAAATTCATTACCCATAGTTTGGTCATTTATTGGGATTAAAGATAGTTACACACATTATATTACTTTAAATTCAACATGCATAAATACTTTTACATATCAAGGGATACACGAGGGTAAAGAAGGACTTCAAGTGGCATCGCTTAGCTTGTAGTTAGTCCTGAGCTCTCACTCATATCAATGGGTTCATCTGATGGTTTTTCTAGCTCGAACTGTTGTATCAGAGATGCTAACTTTAAACGCAGAGCCTTTAGAGCAAAGAAAACACCAGGTCGAGACCTTTGTACTATGTTTTGGTAAACATTGAAGTATCTAACAACAAAGTCAATATATCTACCGTGATAGTCGAGACCTTAATACAAACATATACCACAACAGGAAGTGTAACACAGACCATGCATGGCAAAACAACCTAAACACTTCACATAAACCTAAAGCAATTAAGCAACTAGCGATTCGCCAAACCAGATACCATGTCCGTGATGAGTTTCAATGGCTGTGTCCATATTATTACATGTTCGGAATTGGTGGGCTGATTCACAGGTTTGTTCATGCAGAAAGTTGCATGTCCACAGGATCGTATATATGATCAAACAACATCATGGTAACAACAACAATAAGAGAATCGATAATGAGATAAAGGAAACAGGAAGATGGGGTTTGAACCCATTAAATATGTAAGATGTATAATCTTAAAGGGTTACTTACAAATACAGAATTCTAAACTATATATAGGATATGAACACGTATGAATAAAGGGTTGTGTTGGTTCAATTTAGCCGACCGACATGACCATCTATGCATAACTGTCAATAACTGACTATATGTAACTGTTCTAAACTGCCATGTTTCTGAATTTGCTGATGCTAATTTGCAGCCCAACACCGAAACTTAATGGCTTTAATCTTTAACAAAGAATAATTGGATTATGTTTTCCAACATATTCCTCCCTAATCTAATTAATCTTTGTTTCTTCTTCAATCTTCTTGTTCCTTGGTGCTTTCTTTAATCTTTCTTTTAATCTTGATGTCTTCAAATTGGTGCGGTCACTGGATCCTCTCGATCTCCAAAGCAAGTCCTTTAGCCTCTTGAAACATGTCCTTCTGTTTCAACTTGTGACTTCAAAGCAAGTAAATCCCTTAGCCTTCTTCCTACACCGGATTTGAGTGCATCTTTATCTCGGTTAAATCCACCATCTCTAATCTTTCTTCTTCAATTTGCATCCGTTTAAATCTTGAATGATGATGATACATGAATTGGATGTTGCTTGATCTCCTTCGGCTCTGATGCCATGTTCGAAATTTGGTGGGCTGTTTACACAGGTTTGCTGTTCCAGGATCGACAATGATCAAACAAACATCATGCATCATCAAAAGAAAATCAATAAAAGCAAACAAGAGAGATTTTTTGAACCCTCATAATCTGATATTATATAAATTGAATGGGGTTGCGTTTCTCTTACAGAACATGATGCTATGTATATTGAATGAATCGCTGCTATCATAAGGATACAACGTTTCATCTAAACTAAACGTTATAATGTTTTCTTAACCGTTGTAAACCTAATAACCGTTTCATCTAATGGGTTGTTGGCCTTTGGCCCAACCTGAATACCGACCTAAAGAAAACAAAGCGTCTGTTTTGGCATAAAGACATTAATCAGTCCAACATTACAATGCATGTAACCCTCTTGCACATAAAAACCTCAAATATATGCATCAAAGTTCTAAAAAAAATTGAAAATTTATTGTAAGTGCCAAACTAGTTGTACTCAAGAGTCAAGACCTAGAAGAGTAAGGGCCCGCTTGGTTTGTAGATGGGTTTAGATTAAGATTTAGATTTGAATGTAAAGTTGTAGATTATGATTTGGATTTGGTTTGAGTAGGAGAGAGAAAATAATATTTAGAGGAAATTTTTAAAATGAACACTTTCACCTGGTACTTTACACATATAAACCACGCCCATACAATTTTCTAAAATGAACACTTTCACCTGGTACGTTAGATCGGCAGCGTAATACGTTTTAAAGCGTACACGTGTACACCAAATTCTCTGGGCGTGGTCCTGGGCGAGGGAGTGACCTAAGCGTGCCTGGGCGTGGCATGAGCGTGCCCTGGGCGTGGAACTGGGTGGCTGGGCGTGGAGCATGGGTGGCTGGGCGTTCCCTAGGCGTGGGCGTGAACCTAGGCGTGGCATGGGCGTGCCTGATAAGGTTTTAAAATGTACCTTTTTGAGGGGTCGTTTAAGCCCTTATTTGATCACTTTTGTATCCATTATTGCTCAATATCGTTCCTTTTCACTTTTTAGGTCTCTTGAAGGCAAACTGCTGTAATGGCACTTATTTGGACGAAAAGGCGCGGATATATGAAGAAAATGGCCAAAGTCAAGAATCGAGACACTCAAGCTGCTAAATTACAAGGGGACGGCGTCACTGCTTAACTGCGACGCCGTCGGAGGATTTTTGTGACGGGACAGAAGCCAAAACTCCTATTTTCAAGTGACGACGTCAAGTTTTAAAAGACTATGCCGTCGCAACTCAGACGGCCTAGATTTGATCCAGACGGCGTCAGAGACTGAAGGGGACGGCGTCACAACCACAAGGTGACGCCGTCACAAGGTGATCAAGACTATCACAGCATGCGCGCGAAGTAGTTGATATTGTTTTGGCCATAACTTTTGCAGACGAACTCGGATTTAGGTGGTTCAAAAGCCCACGTGACCGGAACGAGAAAATCTACAATTTGGTGAAAAAATGGTCGTGACGCCGTCACTCTATAATTGTGACGCCGTCACCCTTTGCCGTCAGAAAATATGCCTATAAATAGAACATTATAACTTCACTTTTTGTAAGCCCTAAACCCTAAGTCCGATTCCAGGGTTTAGGTAGGTGTTTTTCCAGCAACTTAAAGGGTCTCAAACACTCCATAAACATCGTGTAATGATTTGTTTGTTAATCAAATCCTATGGTATGTCTTCAATTATCACAATTGTTGCTTGCTATT
>BPTQ01000004.1:255669575-256053868 GCA_019973895.1 Chrysanthemum seticuspe
GCCGTCGGAGGATTTTTGTGACGGGACAGAAGCCAAAACTCCTATTTTCAAGTGACGACGTCAAGGTTTAAAAGACTATGCCGTCGCAACTCAGACGGCCTAGATTTGATCCAGACGGCGTCAGAGACTGAAGGGGACGGCGTCACAACCACAAGGTGACGCCGTCACAAGGTGATCAAGACTATCACAGCATGCGCGCGAAGTAGTTGATATTGTTTTGGCCATAACTTTTGCATACGAACTCGGATTTAGGTGGTTCAAAAGCCCACGTGACCGGAACGAGAAAATCTACAATTTGGTGAAAAAATGGTCATGACGCCGTCACTCTATAAGTGTGACGCCGTCAACCTTTGCCGTCAGAAAATCTGCCTATAAATAGAACATTATAACTTCACTTTTTGTAAGCCCTAAACCCTAAGTCCGATTCCAGGGTTTAGGTAGGTGTTTTTACAGCAACTTAAAGGGTCTCAAACACTCCATAAACATCGTGTAATGATTTGTTTGTTAATCAAATCCTATGGTATGTCTTCAATTATCACAATTGTTGCTTGCTCTTCATTAATTATGCTTGGCTAATTCACCTTGTGTTTGCTTATGATTGTATGAAACTTGTATATAATTAATTAGATCTTATTGATTTCTTAGTGATGCTTGTGTCTATCTTCATCATTAGGGGTGTGACAATTTCAATGAGTCTAATTGGTTTAGTTTATAATTCTTGCACCCTACTGTCTCTTGTTTGATTGGTTGTCTCTTATCTTAATTGTAATTAGCTTAGGAGTGCGACTAGGCTATCGTTGTGTTTAATACTTGATAAATCTTTGATAGTTTATGAATGACTTGGTGGATTTCGTTTACTAAATCAAAGATAACCTTAAAGTTAGTTTATAAATGACTTAGTGGATTTTGTTTACTACACTTAAAGGTGACTTTAAAGAGTTAGGGAATGCACACCTTAAGACCTTAGAAAACACAACACGTTAAGAATAAGGACGTGACAATTCAACCATCAATAGGACGTGACAATTCAGTAGGTAGAATTGGATAGCTAGCAAAGAGTAATACATCATAAGTAGATACGCTTCACATTCCTGGTAGACCCATAATTTAGTTAGTATCTTTTGGGATAGTTGACTAGCAACTAATTCCACCCTCCCCTCCAAAACCGAGATTCATAAAATATAAAAATACAAAAATAATCATCCCTCACCTTTAGACTTAAATCGACATACACTTCAGCCTAACGACACTATTCCCCTAGAGAACGATATCAATACCCGTGGCTTACCCTAATTACTACACTACAACGATTAGGTTCACTGCCTAGGGTGTTATAAAACTTGCTCGAAGAAAAGGAAGTTTCCTTGACCCCGAACGACGCGTGTAGCGTTATCAGTGCCCTAGGCGTGGGCGTGAACCTGGGCGTGGCATGGGCGTGCCCTAGGCGCAGAGGCGGACCTACACTGTACGAAGGCCGGAAACCACCTTAGAAATCGACACCCTTTACAAGTTATATATGCCAAAAACTTAGGACCTACCTTATGTTTTGATTGGGAACCACCTTGCATCTTGAAAAGATAAAAGGTGACAAAAATAGAGAAGGAAACATCTAAAACAAATCTCGTAGTCGTACGTCAATGGAGGTTTTATGGTTTCTGTCTTCGGTATAGAAGATGACTCAAAAACTAAGGTTTATTTATTTTATTCATATAGCCTTATTGATATCTAAAGTTATGTTTTAATCCTTATACGGAGTACTTTATAATGGACTAGTTTACTTTAGCCCTTACTCTTAATTAAAGTGATTTTTTAACCCTTATAGTTAAAATGTTTAGTTTATCAGTCATTTACAAATGTCAAAACTACACATAAATCGAATACAAATATAACAGTGTGTATTTGGTGATATACATGTAAGGGTGATATAAAAAAATAATACTAATAGTACTTGTGATAAGATAAAAGGGAAGGGGACCACTTTTTGGGGCACTCATTTTTGGTCATGACAGGGACATGTTGATAGGGACATGTTTTGGTCATTCTGGTAAATCACTCAAAAAAAGTTCACTCTCGTAATATGACTCTCAATATGGATTATTTTGGTAATTTACTTTAATATTTAAATATATTTTATATATTAAAATATAAATTTAAAATTATTTATATTATTAATTAGAGTGATAAAAAGAATAATATGAGGATGAGAAAAAAGATGGCCCCACACTTTTCATAAAACCCATCTAATACATAACTTTAACACACACCTTTATATTTAGGATTAGAATCTAAACCCGATTTTTAAAATTGCAACCAAACAATTAAATTTGACGTTTTAATCCTAAACCCAATAGAAAACCCCAAACCAAACGGGCCCTTAGATTAGGATTAGGATTAGGATTTGAATTGATGTAAGAGAGAGAAATAATATTAAAAGAAATAAAATATATATTTTAATAAATAAATAGTTAATTTTTATAATTTAATATACATATTATATATGTGGGGTCCAACAAAAGAGAGAGTAATATCTAGTGGGGCCTCTTTAAAGTTTAAAATCTAGCTAACTCATCTCCTTTTGAAATATGTAGGACCATTTGGGTTGAATCCCAATTTTATAAACAAACATGAGTTTTAGTCACAAATTCCAAATCCAAAAGAGACGCATGTGAAACAAACGCACCCTAAGAGTTTAGGTTATTATGGGATGCTGAGTTAGCGACTAAGTGTTCCTAAATCGATGGCTTTATCAAATACAAACCATGTGCGTTTGATTGATCAGCCGTACATGTGCGTGAATCAATCTTTTACAAACACCTACGGTCAAATTACTACAAATAGATTAAAAAACGACCCGTAACCCAAACATAGACGGAACTTGAACATTTTTTTTGAGAGGGCCGAATCGGAGATTTGTTTGTAACCTCAACTAAATTACCCCTAAAACCAATAATATTTACACTACGTACCGCAAAAAAAAAAACAAAATAAAAAAAAATTGAGAGGGGGGTGGGCTCCCCCGCCCCTACATAGTTCTCCATGCACCCAAACCCACATAAGCAACCGACCTACACCAAAACACCATTATAAAAAAATAGTAGGAACATAAATCTCTCATATAGAGAAATGTACTCTTTGGATCTCATACCAATGGAGCATTAGTCCAATGGTTGGAGCACTTGTGCTTGAGTCAATTGACCCAAGTTCAACTCCCATCCTTGGCATTTGCTTCATATAGGTACCCACCTCCGCAAAACCTATGGGCACACTAGAGAGACTTTGTGGAATAAGAGCTCAGGGGTCCGAGTCTTGGCTCGTGCTCACTCCAGTTGGTGCTTCACTAGGCCAGGGGAGTTGCTGGAGCTATTTCTTGTGGGGTGGACAATGGCTGGGGCCAAAAGGCACCCGGGATCAGAGTGTTCCCGTCAATCTACACCTTTTGTGAACCAACTGGGCTAGCTCAGTTGGCCACCAAGGGTAACCTTGTGGAGGTTTCCTTGGAGAGGTATCAGGTTCGAGTCTCACCATGGACCTTCAGGGGCCCGAAATAAATAGAAGCAGGAGTGGGGTTTATCCCCTAAGGAGAAAGGTTCGAGGCTTGCATACTGCCCAATTGGATGTCACTGTGGGCTCAGATCACTAACTACTAACTCGCCGTTAAAAAAAATAAATAAATAAATAAAAAATCTACACCTTTTTATGAAATAATATCATTTTTTTAGTAGCATGTTTTTGGATCCAGAAAATCAGTTTCTCAACCAACGAGACATGTTTGTGTGATCTAGGAACCAATAATGCAGCGTAGTCAAATTTTTTGTTTTAACTATTAAAACGTAGGTGCAACTAGCATTTCACCAAATTTGGTCCAAGTCATATTAGGGACATGTGTGTGAATATTTTCGTTCAAAAAAAGGTATAACTTTACCAGACATGAGGCTTCGATGACAGTATCATGGTCAAACCCAGGAAAATCCTCAGCGGAGGCACCTTGGAGAACCGAAAACAATACATCCATAAAGACCTGGTCATCTTCATGTTGTTTCCCCGACACTTTCTTTCTCTTGTGCTCCTCTAACCATCCTACGAAGATGGTGTATCTCTTGCCCTGCTATCTTCATTTCCTTCTCATATCCTCCCAAGTCGAGACAATTCATATAGGGAATGAAATCAGACACCACAAAAGCACCCAATAACTCAAAGAATCTCCTTACCACATTTTGAAATTGAACCCCTTCTTCATCATTGAATGGAAACCTTTTTCCTGAAATAACTATAACATTTAGAACCAAATTCCCAAACCCTTGTTTCATAACCACATTTACCATCTCCAAGCCGTTACTCTCTTTTTTCTTTACCCAATCGTAATATATATCTTTCATGGACGCTCTAAGTTCTGATACTACTCGAACATGTCCAAGCATCTCAACTCGTCGTTGGGAGAGAATCTCAAACGTGATCATCTTACGCACTTGTCGCCAGTAATCACAATATAGAGCAAGACCAAACATGGCATAGTTATAGCCCATGATCTCTACTTCCTTCCATTTGGGTCGACTTGCGAACACCTTCGTTTGTGGTATAACACTCTTTAGCTATCTCACGGCTACTAACCACCAATGCTTGGTGAAAACCAAGCTTGATGTTGAAGATAGGGCCATATTTTTCTGCCAAGTCACCTAGAACCTTATGAGGCGGTCGAGACCCGCTTAGAAGGTGTAGGTGCCCGATTATCGACCATGCACCCTTTGCTTGAGGTGGTGATGTGGTCTTCACTGTATCTACCCTCTTTCGGTTCAGGATCTGCAGCAAGGAAGCTATTATAATAACCAAAAAGATGCCTGCTACAGTGAGTGAATAGGACATACTGAACTCGATTTTGCCTTTTTTTGTGAACAACAGTATGAGACTAATATATAGCCGGTTATGCATTACTGATATTAAGAATAATATTTTATTGTAAAGTGTCTTTTTCTTAACTTTGATGACAAGCATACTCACCATTTAACTATTGTCTATTCACTTAGAAAACTACAAATTTCCATTATTGGTAACATTTCGGGATCTCTATGTTATTGCTTATTAAATTAATGTCATCGATCTTTTCATATATAATGCCGTCTAGCTTGATACGTGAAGCTAGCTCTCATCATATCCCAAAGTTCTAACTTACTTTAGAAAAGCAGGTTGTGTCATTTGGGGCACATCGACAGCTAATAAACATAACGTACTGTTTTTTTTGGGTGCAAAGGTGAAAGAATTATATTAATCTCCAAAGATATTACAGTCATAAGGATATGAACTAGATTTGGACATCTCCCAAATCTAAAACAAACAAACCATACAACTTACTAATACTCAAACTTAATACATCAGAAGCAGTCCTATATCAGACATATCAACTAAGTCTGATATACACAAACTCATACACTAGGATTAGATCATTTCCAGCTTCAAGCTATATCAGCAAACAACCATTCTTTCCTTATCAAATCACCTTAATAGCACCAACCATCTAGGTACATTTCCTCATATCCACTATACCATTCCACTCAACCAACAACCACAGTAGACATGGTAGAAAAAGGATAGAGGCATCACTAGGAATCCATAACCCATCCATGGGGTGGGCTCTGCCAATCATCCTACATTTTCCTCTCAATGGAAGGCTTCAGATGATTAGGAATACACTCCCTTCATGATGACCACCATTACCTCCTGTGAAGATGTATTGAATGGACCAAGAAGGTTCATCTTTCACACCTCTCTATTCCATTCAACATACATCTTCCTTCAAGACCATTTACCCTCCACAATAGGGACCCTACTTTATGGTACATTCATATCAGTTTAGGCCTCCTACTTAGCCAAACAAGACTGTCCAATTCCCTCCCACGGCCAAATAGGAAATCAAGAGGTTACCATAGGTACAACCATACTGATTAGAACTCCAAGATATAAGGAATCACACCATTGTAATGGACTGAAAATCATAGATCAGAAGTGAACATAAGCCATTACTTCTGAAATTCACAACTCCTAATTTGCCTTAGAGAAAGACTGTATTAGGAGCATAGATATTCCTGAGATACTTCAATTGTAGACTAATTCTGCAGCTTCAGTCATTCAAAATAGCATCCCACAACTCAAATACTTCCTTAACACTATCTGTCTTTTTGGTTTTTAGGCTTGACAGTTTTTGTCTCACACTATTTTCAACAGCAAAACAGACCTCTTCCCAACTTCTACTTTTATTTTGGAATATCCTACCATTCCTTTCTTTCCAGAGGAAATAGACACAAGCTGCATAGGATATTTTTTTTTATACTAATCCAAATGCTTTTGATTTTTGGAAGTGCAGCAATCTCATCAAGCACCTCCTTCCAGTTATTAACCATAACCATAATTCTGCATTTATTCCTTATAACATTCCATATTCTACTAGCATACTCACAGTTGAAGAAGAAATGATCTGTTTCCTGATGAAAAACAAATCATTTCCAACTACAAAGGTGAACTGAACTGATAATTAATAAAAAGTCAGAAAATTATCAATATCAACTAAAAACATTTAGACAAGGTAAGTTATGTTTCTTATCCGCAATAACACAAGTTAGAAAATCTCAATTGTATATTCGGGATATTGTTCAGCTTTATATATATTTTAAAGGGGTTAATAAACAAAAATGTCACTAAACTGTTAAAAAAAATTGTCCAAAAGTAACGAATTTTCATTTTGTTCAATCAAGCTACTCATGTATACGGGTTTGTAACTGCAATGCAATTGTTTAAAACGTTTGTTAACCCATTTAACAAACCCGTATACGTGAGTCACTTGAGTGAACAAAATAAAAGCTCGTCATTTTTGGCGCATTTTTGAAAATTTTAGTAACATCTTTGTCTATTAACCATTTTTCAAAGTGACACTCGTGATATCTCAAATACGCAGCCTTCAGTTTCGCTGCTATTAATCTGTCAAAGGCTTTATAGCTTTCGGCTGAGCCCAGAGAAAGGCCCATTATAGCTTTCGGTTAGACTAGATTGTTTTGTTATGTTGTTACTGAATGGATATGTCCATTGCAGTTTAAGTGAATTGATTGTAAATTGTTTGATCTTAATAAAATATTTCCCCCATTTGCAAAACAAAAAAAAAAAAAAAAAGAAAAAAAGAAAAAAAAAAAGGGCTTTTTTTTAAACTAAATGGGGTAAAGGATGACCAGCATCAAGTTCAATATATGAATAGTGTAACAACAAAATCAATATTATCAAGAAAAATAAAAAATAATAAAATAAGAAAATAATAAATAAAAAAGAAAAAGATTAATTATGGACTATTTAGTTCTATATGTACCTATTCAAATTCAGAACATCTCGTGTCAAGGATACAAACTCCAGAATGAATGTTGCAGACCATTATGCAATGTCAAAACTTATCTTGCTAAGGTGATGACGAATTGAATGCCCCGTATATAACAAATATCATTACCTGTAGTTGGTCATTTATTGTGTATAAAGATAGTCACACATATGTGGAAATTTCAAAATTAACATAGACAAATACATTTACGTGTTAAACAATGAAAACCCCGTAGGAATATTGTATTATAGCGGAGTATATAAGAGAACACATATCAAGAAACCTTAATAGACCCAAACCCACAAGCGGGCTTGGGCCATATTTATTGTGTAATATTACGTATAGAGGGCTGAACGAGGGGAAAGAAGGATTTCAAGTGGCGTTGCTTTGCTTGTAGTCAGTCCTGAGCTCTCACTCATATCAATTGGTTCATCGGATGGTTTTACTAGCTCGAACTGTTGTATCAGAGTTGCTAATGTTAAACGCAAAGCCTCTAGGGCAAAGAATACACCAGGACAGATTCTTCTACCACTTCCAAAAGGGAGCAATTCGTAATGTTTTCCTTTGACATCAATATCCTTGTCATTTGTCATGAATCGTTCTGGCTTAAACTCGTCAGGATCTGGCCAAATATTTGGATCACGTTGCAATTTCCAAAGATTTATTAGCAAACGTGTGCCTTTGGGGACGTTGTAGCCACTCACAACACAATCTTCCATGGACTCGTGAGGAAGAGCTAGAGGACCTGCTGGGTACAAACGCAATGTTTCTTTGATGACGGCTTCGAGATAGAATAAGTTTTTCATGTCTGATTCCTCCACTGGTCTATCACTTCCAACATGCTCATCAATTTCTTCTTGGACAGTTTTTAATGCTTTTGGATTATTGAGCAACAAAGATAAGGCCCACGTTAAAGTTACAGATGTCGTGTCTAATCCAGCAGCTATTAGTGCCTGCAAGATTGAAATCAAAGCTTATTTATCTTTCAGTATACGAGTCGACTTTCTTAACAAAGTATTGGTTTCCTCATGTATCTATCGGAAATCATGAAGTAAATCATTTCAAGAAATTATCTTTTGTGACACCTGATGTCAATCAATAATCAGAAAGCCTTAAAGGTGTCGGCATGTCTATAATGACACAAAAAGTTTGGAAAGATTTTAACTTTTGTGACACCTTATTTTGACAATGAAAACGCGTCCATGAACCAAAAACATATAGACTAAATAATACGAGTACGTATCTATAATCTTTAGTAATTGAAGTGACACTTTTTCTGTCACTAATAGGTAATATATAAACACTTTCCTTATACTGTAATGGTAATAGTAGTAATATAGATCAAACGTTAGTTTACCAGACATGAGGCTTTGATAACAGTATCATGGTCGAAACCCGGGAAATCCTCTTTGGGGGCACCTTGAAGGCAAGAAATCAAGACATCCAAGAAGACTTGGTTTCTTTCGAGTTGTTGGCCCGACTCTATTTCTCTCTTGTGCTCCTGTAACCATCCGTCCATGATATTGTCCATTTCTTTACATACTAGCTTCATTTCTTTCTCATATCCTCCCAAGTCGAAACGATCCATATATGGAATGTAATCTGACACCACAAAGGCGCCCAATAACTCGAAAAATTTCCTTATTACATTTTGAAAATGAACCCCTTCTTCATCATTGGTTGGAAACCTTTTTCCTGAAATAACTCTAACTACAATGTTCAATACCAAAGTCCCAAACCATTGTTGCATATCAACCTTTACCATATTCGAACCTTCACTCTCTTTATTATTTTCCCAAGCCTCGCGGATATCTTTCAAGGACGCTTTAAGCTCTGATTCTCGAACATGTCCTAGCATTTCAACTCGGCGTTGAGAGAGAACCTCGAGTGTGATAATCTTGCGCACTTGTCGCCAGTAATCTCCATATGGAGCTAGACCGATCATGGCATAGTTATAGCCCATGATCTCCACTGCCTTTGATTTGGGTCGACTTGCAAACACTTTATCGTTTGTGGTATAGCACTCTTTAGCTATCTCTCCGCTACTAACAACCAAAGCTTGGTGGAAACCAAGCTTGATGGTGAAAATAGGCCCATATTTGTCTGCCAAGTCACCTAAAACTAGTTGAGGTGGTCGAGATCCGCCTAGAAGATGAAGGTGTCCGATTATTGGCCATGCGCCTTTTGCTCGAGGCGGCGCGTCGTTCTTCGATCTGTTTACCCTCGTTTTGTCAAAGATCAAGAAAGCTATTGCAAGAACAAATAAGAATGTTGCTACAATTGTTGAAAGTGTGAGATGGAACTCCATGCCTTGTGTATGCAAACAATGTTTACGACTCGTAGTTACGACTGTTATTGTATATCAAGGATTTCCTATTAAAGTTGTTTGAACATTGAAAAATGTGGCATTTTCAGAAAGTTTTGTTAGAGATAAGCTATTTTATTACATTTATCGACTCATTGAAAGAGGTGTTTTGGAAGTCCAAGCAAACATGATCACCTACTAAAGTTCTTGTATATTAATTATATATTAAAAAAAAGAACAATAATTGTTTAAATAATATATATTTGTTATCGCTGTGATATGATCGATGGATACAATATTTTCATGATCATTGCCGTAATGACTTATCATGCATGGCATGCAACAAAATCAACGCACGGCTGATAGATGTATGTAGTATGAATATTGGTTTCCGGAATGTGAATGTACTGTTACAGTTTTGTTTTATTTTTGTATGAAAAGACAATGTATTTGCTTTGTAAGATAAGTTCAAATAATAAAAAGACCAATCGAGATTAGCTAACGGGAAAGAAATTAAAGTTGATAGAATTTATACTTAAACAAAACCAAATGGCATCTTATAAAAAAAAACCAAATAATAGCTCGACGCCTTAACAAACACCAAAAACTAACACGATATTTAGACAAATTGTTGGACGGTAGTCGAGATATAGCACACAATAGGTGCATAGCCTAACAATTGAGATTGTTGACTCAATTACATCTTTGCATGTTATATTTGGTCAAGAAATGAGGCTCAAGAAAGTGGCTAGGTGGCTTAATATTTTGTCTACAAAAGGAAATGGACGTGAAATTCATTGATCATCCTAAATTCAATAAACACGCTTGTTTGTTTGATAAAGTTAGTGAGAGTCTTTGAGAGAAAAAAAGTGCTATAAAATTATACTATAAACTTCTATACGAGTGAACTTTTAAAGTGAACTTTTGAGGAGAGTGTATCTTTTAAGATGACTATGAAATCAAATTGACGACAATCACCTTAAGTAAAATCAAGGTTGTAAAAATCGCTAGACGCTAGTGAGGCGGTCAGGTAGGGCCTAGCGATTAATCGGTTAGGCGGAGATTAATCTATGATTAATCGGATTGGAATTTTTATGCACAAAATTGTAATTCTAGATATTATATTATATGTATGAGATACACATAGTACATCAAAGTTCAAATATTTCAAGTGTTCAAATATAAACATAATACATAATTTTTCAAAGTTCAAAGTCAAACATATATATTACTCGGTTTGTTGCCATTTTTAAGCGATCTTTGACCGATTAATCGGTTTGTTGACCGATTAATTGGTTTGTTAACCGATTTTTAAGCGATTTTCTATGATTTTTAAGCAATTTATTGACCGATTTTTAAGGGATTTTGTTCGATTAATCCGATTAAACCGATTTTGTTCAATTTTGTCCGATTAATGGATTTGTTGACAGATTTTTAAGCGATCTTTGACCAAACCGATTAAATAGGCCGATTATGATAAATCAAGGCGCTTAGTGAGCGATCAGCGATTACGCGAGGATTAATCGGCCGCCTCGGCCGATTTTTACAACAGAGAGTAAAACCATACACCTAGCTACGAGAAAACCAAATTAACCCTTTAAAAATTGGCCGAAGAAAAACCTTGTTTGAAATGCTTTCCTAAGAGAAAGAGAAGGGGAAAAAAAGACTATTATGGGAAGCAGACACAATTATATTACCCAAAACATCATCTTTAGAAACAAAAAATGCACCAGCATATGACCCAAAGATCTTTATTCCTAATTATACAATATACTAAAACTCATTTTGTGGGTTAAACAAAAGAAGTCATTTGCCTCCTTAATTCTTTTCCCTATTGGTTGGGTAGCTGTGATTAGAGACAAATTGTCCACTTGCCAAAACATGAATGGTCAGTTAAGTAATTAGTACTGTAGCGCATGAACAGTACCTGTGCATGAACAGTAAGTGTGCATGAACAGTGCCTGTTACATATAGTATGCTCTTTTAAGTCTACTGCAAAGAAATTCATTTGCAGCCTTTCAACAGTGTTGAGTACCACAAAATATATGCCACCTGCTCACTCTCATTAAATGCAAATAGGCGGTTACATTAAATTTAACCTTAAACTCATTACATTAAATACACTAAATCAACCAGAAAATTCTACACATTCATTTCTGCTTCTGCAAGATATTAACTTCTGATATTCAGCTGCTCTTACACACGCTGCACAAATCTGAAGAGGAAAAACAACAAAAAAATATCAACAAAACAGGTAAGGAATGTTTACCTTCTTTCAATGTTAACTGGATGCATCCATATACTTAGTTTATTGTTAATAATTTATGCTGGCAGTCTTATTTGATGTTACTTTTGAACATAAAATTTATGCAAAATAACATTTGCTTAGATACTCCTTCCTTCTATTATTTGTATACAGTTATGTAGGCTTTTTGGTTTTATAATATTTACCTATGCATAATTGTTGTTACATATAGTAACATATGCAACAAAAAAAAGAGTGAACATAACAACTGATGTAGTCTATGGATTGCATGCTCAGTTTTTAAATAAATTAATTAATTAAAAAAAAAAAAAAAAATCCGTTCGAACTTTATTCTGTTTCCGTTAAAAGCTACAATGAAGAGAATTGCACAATTGAAAATCGCAAACGAAAAGATCCTTCAAGTATTTGTGTTCCAATGAAGAAAGGCAACAAAGTGAAAGGTAATATTCAGATGCATTATTCATGTTATGTTTATCAGATATATAGATAAGTTATTGTACATTTACTTAACTTACTTGATAATGCAGGTATACTGGCAGATAAGCAGTGCCATGAACAATATCAGTCTTCCAACATGCCAACAAACACCACTTTCTATAAATAATTCTGGTAAGTTCATTTAAATAATCAGTCTACAATTATTAGTGTATGCAAAAACCATTTATTGACTATATACAGTTTTAAATACCTGCAGATAATGAGCAGCCTTATATACTTCTTCGTTAAATAATACAATATTGTAAAATATTACTTAGAAAGTCACGCATTTGCCTTTTGCAGTTACACCACTTAAAGCAGCTGAAGAAGCCGCAAACAATGAGAAAACAATACGAGACCAACAACAAAATTATTACGTCTACGCACCTCATCACACTTTTCCCCAACTAACATGATAAACTCCTCATTCTCAGTTGATCCTGTACAAACAAAGACCTAAAAGCACTCTGTAATTCACCCGAACCACTTGCCTCTTTCAATTGATCAACATTTGGAGTCAACACCATTTTTTTTTCTAATAACTTCTTATAAAATATTTTATTCTAAAAACACAGCTATGTAACACAAGAAGAAGGTAACTTATATAGCCAATTTAAAAACTGTAGCAACCCATTAGGATAACCTAACGAAAACAGTACCTAATTACTACTCTTTCCAAGAAGAGAATCCAAAACAGGAAAACAACACATACTTTAATTACTTAAAAGTAAACTAATATTCAGTCAACCTAAAAAACAATTAACAATGACGAAAAAAACATATAGATCTACATAGTATGCTGCACAAAAAATAAATTACCTTACTCAATTTTAACAATGATTCGGCCTTGATATTATCTTCCGTAAAGAGACTTATTGACACCCAAAAACGAAAACCTAATATCTTAAAGATGAGATAAACAGACAAACCTCCACTGCTTTTAACAAATAATACTACACAAATATTAAGGACTAAACTAACCGGCCCAGCCCAACACTAAATGGTAAAATGTCTTACACCATTTTCCAAAAAATAAACAAAATAAGTAAACTAAAACATTATCAAAAAAAAAAAATATATTATGCAACTATAAAAATATATATATATATATATATATATATATAGAGTTAGGATCAAATAAGAAGAAAAATTAAAATGAGAATGATAAGAAGAAACCACAACCACACATTTGAGATGCACCTATTAAAACAGATGCATCTCCCCTTGAAAATCTCTCCCTCATTTGGAATGTGTGGCTAGAAATTCTTCTTATTCTTCTCATTTTAGTTTTTCTTCTTACTGGATCTCTTCCCTATATATATATATATATATATATATATATATAACAAAAAACAAAGTAAATATCAAACCTAACAACAACTAAAAATTTGGTCATTCCAAAAACGCATAAACACGACAATAATGCAACAACAACTTAAAAACAATAATTTTTACACATCCAAATATATTATAAAATCGTAAACACATAAGCTATAAAACAACAGCCCCCACCGCAACGCGCGGGTTAACCGGCTCGTTAATACTATATATTAATACTCATTTGGTGCTTATAGGCGATACCCTTTCTATAGAGATTTCATGGTAGGGCCAAATGGATCACTACGATAGTGTAGTTTTTGTTTGGTGTTGGAATGTTCATTTTATTGTAATTTGCGAGTACGTTGCTATTTGACGGTAAAACATATGAGATTACCCTTTACAGTTTTATTCTTATATACATAGTCGGTAATAAAATCTAACCTTCTTATTGTTCTTGGATTTTCATTCAAATTTATATCGTGTAAATCTGAGCCAATTTTAGATTTGTGTACAAAATGATTTTGGATTTTCTTCTGGAGAAAATGCTCCTTTTAATTGAGATTTGTGGAATTTAACATGCTAAAAAATTTCAAATTTTGATAAAACTTTGAATAATTCTTCGAACTTTGATCAGAGCACTCCCATTCATAACACCATAACACCAATAACACCGTCCACGTCAGCGCCACATCAGCTTTAACATTTAACATTAACATCTCCAAAAAACACCCACAACCATAACATCCCAATAACATCAATAACATTCCCAACAATTTACAAAAACAACCACTCATTTAAGGGCATAAATGAAAAAAGAAAAGGAAAAAAAAAAAACAAATAACGGGCGTTAGCCCTGTAACGCCCAGGGACTAACGCCGTTATAACGCTGCATGTCCAAGGGTTAACGTGCATAACAGGCGTTATTTTGCTCAAAAACGCCGTTAGGGCGTTATGAATGTAAGTGCTCTCATAGCACTTACTTTTTTTTTATTTATACAAAATCTAAATTTCATTTTTAACAAGTTACTTTTTGTTCTCTTTTACTTTTTCTTCATTTCACTTTCAAAATTTGTTATAAAAAAATATATGTTTATAACGTCGTCGTATCTTGCAGATTACCAATAAATTATGTAATTTGCTATACAATGCTTATTAGGCAAGGTTAAGGGACACTAAATAATATATTGTTTATATATTAAAATAATTATGTATTTAATGTATAATAAATAAACATACAAATTATGTGATTTTTATTTTAATAAAGTCTAAGGTTTTTTTTTTTTCTTTTTTTTTTTTTTTATCATCTTAACCATTGCTTAATGGGGCATGATATATCAAATTTCATTAACCATTAGACAGTGGTGATTGTATAGCAAATCATATAATTAATAATAAAATTATTTTTTTTACTTTTAGGACGGCATCATTTTTATTCTCAATATTTTTTCCCAAAAGAGTTTACTTGGTTAACTGCTTTTCATAAACATTTCATTTTTTCAGTACTCATTTTGAATCTTCACGGGACCAAACTTCCGAGACGGTATCCGGGTCCATAAGATAATAAATGATGGCGGAACAAGACAAAAGATCCAGACACATGATAAAAGTCAGAAATATATATAATTAAAAAAAAAGAAAAAAAAAAAGAAAAGAAAGATAGAAATTCCTAAATTAGGTGTATGAACGGCATCTCTATCAACTTCCAAGAAGCTTTTCCAAAGGTCTTAATATGTTACCCTCAAATGAATTATAGAGTGCGGTTTGTTTGTCTTTTTTATAGCCCAATTGTTCGTGTTGCTTCACAAGTTGATAAGGGGATTTTTTTCAACGAATTAATATCCTTCAAACAACTATTTTGTTCTCTACGTAGAAAAAAATACCCCAGACTTATGCATTTGATTAATACAAACTTATGACCTGAATTTGAGCCACGCAGTCAAAAAATAAATAAAATAAAAAAATTCTTCTATCTTTTAAATAATAAGGAAAACCTTTTTTTTTTTTTTTTTTTTTTTTCAAATCGAAGGATTCAATTGTTTAATATTGAGTATTCCTATTGGCTAATTGAAATGACAAGGGAGAAAAAAATAGAAATTTTTATTAAAAGTCAACAACATAGGTGCGTCAAAACTTTGAAAAAGGGCGGAAAGGCCTTTTAGCAAACTTCAATTGCTAAATATAAAAAACAAAAAAAATAATCACATCATAACTCTCTATTCATACCCATCAGAACTCTCATGAAGCAAACCCTAATGCATCAGAACTCATCGATTTTTTTGAGGTTTTAATGATTTTTAATCTGTTTTTTTGTACAGGTTGTAATTAGAACATCTACTTTGTTGTTCCAGGAGCTTTGATAACGTATCAACTTTAGGTTTTTGTTGTTTTGAAGCTTTGGATCAGTCTGCTGAGGTATGATTAAATTCGTGTGGTCTATTGTTTATATATATATATATCTATATTTATACTACATAAAATGGAAAAACAGTCAAAGTGGAAAAGTGGAATGGTCAAATGAGAGAGAGAGACATATGTAAAGACATATTTAATATTCTCTTATCACAATTCACTCAAAAACAAATACAAAATGCTCTCATCTTCCACACATCTCATCAACCACCATCCTCACCACAACAAAACCCCTCCACCACCGGACCACTACACCACCGCACCACTCTATCATCGCATATCGTTAATAGTCTGCCGTTAGGAACCGCTGCCGCCAGGCGCGGGTACTCGCCGTGTGTGTGTGTGTGTGTATATATATATATATATATATATATATATATATATATAATCTGGATCAAATAAGATCAAACTTAAAGTTGTTAAAATGAGATCAAACTAAAATTTGACAAGTGACACTCTCCTTACAACAAAAATAAATTTTTTATCAACTACAACTAAAATTGTTAAAGTTTCGATAGATTTCTTTTTAAAATTTACGAAACCTAGATGATACACTTTGATTAGAAGTGTAACGTGTATCAGGTTTTTGTATGTGTATCAGATTTTGGATTGTTTATTAGTGTAATGTGTATCAGGTGTATCACTAATCCAAACTCATGTATCATTTGGTTATTAGTTGCTAAATTGTTAATTTGTATTAAAATATTAATTTTATGTGTATTATTGCTAAAATTGTTATTTATAAATGTTTTATTGGGTTTTTAGAATTGATCTTATTTTTACAACTTTAAGTTTGATCTCACGTTAACCCTCCCCTATATATATATATATATATATATATATATATATATATATATATATATATATATACTAGTGGCAAAACCTGTCCGATGGACGGGTATGACTTATGGTTTTTATTTTAGGATTTAGTAGAACAAATATATACTAAAAAGTAATTAATAGTTAAACGAAACGGTTAAGATCTATAATTGATGTTACCATAATCCATAAAACGGCTACAAGCAGGTAAGTATTTTGATTTTTGGTTTTATTTTTAGGATTTAGTTGAACAAATATATAATAAAAAGTAATTAAAAGTTAAATGAAATGGGTGAGATACGTTGTACTTGTCGAGGTTCTTCAAGTAGATAGTAAATGCTCTATGTCTACCCATAAAGTGACCATTAATATCGTGCAAGTTCACACATCATGGTCCTATAAATGTAAACTGGCTTCAATGGCTCCAAGTGGAAGGCCACTTGAGGCTCAAAGTGGAAGGCCACTTGAGAAAGGAGTCTCTGGAGGTGGAGTGGGAAGTGATATTGATAGATGTAGCAGATGTGGATTCTTTATTGATTCCTGCAATAACTATCATTCCGAGTTACGTACTATATTTCCCATATTCATTCATTTTTAAAAGAAACTTTGATTGGCTAACCTGAATTTGGTAACGGACATCATCAAATTCAACACAGTGACAATCCAACTTGACCCCTTCTTCAATACTGTGAAACCAAGAAAGACGATATCAATAGCTACTACTAATAATAGGTCATATCTCAAGAAACATTCTATTACAAAACATCATTACTATTAACAGTAGCACATAAAAGAAAGATACTGATCAGCAAGGACTTTTCACAACTTATTATAAAACTCATAAAAGAGAGCTTCAAACAATAATATCTTGTGTAAAGTTAATGAACATGAAGCATACGTTTCTTTAGATTTTATCTATAATATTTGTATATAAGAATGGAAGGATAAAAAAACATTAGCACAATATTTTAAATAAAAATGACACTTTATAAGATATTGTAACATGTTTAATCTCTATAAATAAAAATGTTCAAAATAAGCAATGTGTATGGGTCGGGTAAGGCTCGCCTGATATACCTTTAACCCTTTTCTAAGGTATATAAATAACTAATGGGTAAAAATATTATTAAAGTCATGTACTGTAACTATTAGTAGCACGTTAAAATGAAAAACATGTATTGTAACTATTAGTAGCACGTATAATCTGGTTCTGTATTTCATCAAATCAGCACGTATAATCTGGTTCTTTATTTCATCAAATCATGTATTGTAACTATTAGTAGCACGTTAAAATGAAAAACATTAAATTGTTACCTCCATTCTTTTCACTTCCATTTCGGCTTTTCTTTTTTAATGATCTCCAAAGCTTTATAACTCGCCCGATGGGCAGACGAGCTTCATGTATTTAGACACAATTTTCCAAAGGTAAGAATTGTTAACTCATCTCACATACTGATGTAGCAAGTTTTGGTGTACCTTTATGGTATTTTAGGGAATGCAGTCATTTGCAAACCAATAGATCCTCATAAGTTTTTGTTAGTTTTTCATCTTAAAAATCAACCATCCACTTGATTAATGTATAAAAAATATTACTACATGGTAATTGAAACTTTAAATAATCTACTTTTGTAGCAACTTGTTCAAAATGAGTCTCTTAGTCCATAAATGGACATCAATTCAAAATATTGCCTATAATCATGGTTTTTTCGCTCAATGATCGTGAAATATCTTTCAATTGATTTTTTGTGAAGTCTTTTGACTATTACAAGTAAGACCCTTTCACCATTTGAAATCTTGATTCACTCATCCATGATCCATCACACCGTTACAACCAATCACACAATAGTCTACCACCTCCTTAAATATATGCTCTCCATTCTCCAATATCATGATCATTTGCACCACTCGTATCTCCAAGTTATAGCTCCATATTTGGAATAAAATTTCAAGAATAATTAGTTATGAAACAATATTTGCTATATATCAGTTATTAAAGGGAAAAGGTGTAACTTCGTAACTGAGTGAACATATAGAACATGAAGCTTCTTAATTATTTATTTTTGAAAATTTCCTAACAATATATTTTTAAAGATTTTTTTTAACATAGTTGTGTTTTTCTAATTACAAAAGAGCAAAACAGGAAAATGTACAAAAAAAGATTCACACAAGCCAACCCGACCTGACCCAATTTGATCCGTTATGTATGAGAGATTGGTGATAAGTAGATACATAAGATACTTACTTCAAAATTTCAGTTTGACCCAATTTTCTTTTATATATTGTGCCACAGCCCTGCACATCATCATTATATACACATCAAATACAATCCAAATAAGTATTTACCAATCAATTTAGACCAATATTAATCAAAATTGGTTCTATTAGGCAAACCTCTCTAATAATTACCAAAAAAAATTAAAACTCAACTAAAACATAAAACTCAGGGGTTTTTGGATGGCTGCTGTAAGGGTGTGTTTAGATAGATGCTGTAAGGGGTGTTTGGTTGCTGCTTTAAGGGGTCTAATGGGTGACTATTTTGAGATTATATGATAGTATACTTTAAACAACTGGATATAACTTTGAAGAATTCCTTTTAAAAACAGAGATGAAACATTGGAGTAAACATGGGAAAAAGAGTAATTACCTTCTTTCCAACGCATTTTTGACCATAGTCTATGCCCTACATTGTCTGGCTGAATCTTTGCTCTATTCGCAACCTCCTTGGTTGCTTTCTGTTTCGCATGTTCATTCCATAAAGAACACTCTATCTTGGTTCCCCTAAAAAGAATGACTTTTTAAAATTTTTAGTATAGATAGTGATTTAAGAATTTCTAGAATGTCGTAAGAGTTAAACCTAGAAAAAATCGTGCCTCATCTTCTGCTTGCTCCGCTAACATTAAGATCTCAGCGTGGACTATGCGTAACAACTTGCCCAAAAAATCATGCATAAAGTTTCAAAATAGAATTAGTACAAATGAATACTTACTCTAATGGACTCTTATCGTTAAACAAAATCAATCCTCTTTACGAATTCAAAAAGCAATAATTTATTTAAAGTTGATGTTTCCCATATTTATAGTGTCATACAAAATAAAATCCTAAAAACTGTAATCACGTGTCCAGTAAATATTAGCACATGTCCGGTAACGGTCCAGTAACGGGTCAAAAACTAAAGAGAGTAAATATTAGCATAGTTTGATGCAAAAAGATGGAATAAATATTAGCATAGTTTTTAAAAATAAAATTATAAAATAAAGATTTCAAATAAAAATCAACACGTGTCCAGTAACGGGTCAAAAACTATAATAGAATTACCCTTTTGTCGTAAATTTAGTTATCAGGTTTGTTAATACTCTTTTGAGTTTGACTTGTCGACTATTACTATACTCTTATAGCCTACTGAATGTCTCAGAAAATATGGTGGTTGCGGTCAATCCACTTAGCATAGCACCTTCGACATTTGGGCTTACACAAAAGTCCCCACATACAGCCAGTTTTTTGGTTCACTGTTCAATGCAGTACCCATTGTTAATGACCATAAATTCAATTTTGCAAACACGTTTATGTTAAACTACAATATGCTTTTCACAATAGCATACATGATAAATTTCATACACTTTGATGACTTTAA
This sequence comes from Chrysanthemum seticuspe, assembly GCA_019973895.1. Taxonomy (NCBI): domain Eukaryota; kingdom Viridiplantae; phylum Streptophyta; class Magnoliopsida; order Asterales; family Asteraceae; genus Chrysanthemum; species Chrysanthemum seticuspe. Next base: position 255,690,154 of record BPTQ01000004.1, read on the forward strand.
TGCTTTTTCCATAATAGTTTTTAAATCCAATCTAAACTTCTGTTATAATCAAATATCTGATCCAATACCCAACTAACCTGAACCAATTAAGCGGAGCTTTATATACATCTGATGTATGAATTTCCTGTATGAGCCAAACATTCTTTGTTTGTGTTGTAAGCTGATCCAAACAACCCTTCATTTACATTTTGGTCTTCAAAAGAAAAAAAAACTCAAAAGTTTCCGAAACCTAATATGCCATAAATTAAACGCATATTCAATATAACTCAAAATCTCAAATGTTTGCCACATGTACACTTGAACTGAGAAAGGAACCAAGTTTACATCAAGCATTTAGTTGATCTAATACTATGTATTTGTAAGACAAGCTTTACAAAAATATATGACTATTGAATGGAGGCTGTTATGTAAGGAGGATATTTAGTGGACGAAAGTAGAAAATTGATTAACAAACATATGTTACTACTTTTCAATAACCTGGTCGTTAATCTTTGGCCCCTTATTTGCTGCCAACATGTAAATCCTTCATTTTTGAGGTAACTTCAAGTACAGAAGCTTATTGTTGGGCAATTTGCAATGGTGCTGGTGTTGTCTTTTGAACTAAGGGTACCTGTCATCATTTATCATATTCTTACAGTTCCATCTTCGGAACCAGATGCGTATGATTCACCTCTAGGTGAGAATATCACACAAAGGACTGGACTATGGTGACCCTTGTTGCATCCTACAAAAATAAATCATCAAATACTACATTAAGGGGTCAAAATGAATATGTTCTGTGATAGAATGGGGCAAAACAGACAACCTGGGTATCCATCCTCATTAGCTGGAGAAACTAAAGTTCAATTCCATAATGATCACCGTCATCTGCTCGTTGTACATGAAAGTCAAATTTCTATTTATGACTACCAACTGGAATGCTTACTGATATCTTCGCCTGATTTTTCTAGCAATCTCCTTATCCTACTAATTTCTAGTAAATTTTTTTTTGGATTGATGGTCAATTAGTCTCTGTTTGGATGGACAAGGGCTTGATCAAGACGATATGATTGGATTTTAGATTTTAAGAGGTATTTAGCATATGGATGAGTCTGCAGAATTCATTCATAACTGTTGATGCCATTTCTCCTACATAAATTAGCCTCTTACAGATTGCTGCCAATTCAGTTTATTTTAATTTGTTTTTGACAAATCTTTTATTTCTAGACGGCCAAATAACATATAACATTAACCAAACAGTAGCTTGCCAAACGGCTTTTTGTTTCTTGTGACAATTCAATCTTCCTCGGTAATTAATTTATCACTGAATTTTTCTATATCTTTTTTCCTGGGGTACTGATTCTCCTATTACCCAAAAAGTATGAAATAAAAATAGAATAAGAAAACCTATCATATTTCCCTACACTGGTTCCTATTGTGTTTAGAATACCCTTAACTTTGTTGCTACCAACTCGATAAAAGCATACAGTCTTAAATAGCTCTTCGTTTTATTAACATAGCAAAATTAAACGATTTCACTCACCGTATGACAGTTCTTGGACTTTCACAAAGCTCAAAAGATGAGTCAATACTCCTGCTACTAAGGATTCTAGACGCTAACACTCCATCTCTTGGCTACTTAGATTGCACTTATTATACTCCCAAACGTGTAATCCTCACATAGGTTATTAGTTTAATAGGATTAATACATACGGAGTTGGCATTTTTTGTTCACTTAGGTCACTAAACTTACTATACATGCTATTTAAATAAACTAAATGAGCTGAATGTCTATAAGTTAACTAAGATTGATATCATATTTAATAAGGTGAGTAATCTAGGAACCTTGTGGTCAGGATGAGCCTTTGCAATATCCTTAACCAAGCTGAATAAAATATCGGTTGATAAACTCTGTATATGCGCCTCATCCACCATCACCATGGTATAACTTGCGATATCTGGTTCACCGAGTTTCTCCCTAAGTAACATACCATTTGTTATTACAGTCTTCAAACCTGATCGAATACCCAACCGGTTGACCTAGCTTCACACCCATCTCTCGAGAATTAGCAGCAACACTCATTGCATCCACTCTTCTTGGCTGCGTAACCCCTATTTTCCCACTCTTCGTGTATCCAGCCTCGTACAGATACTGAGGACCTCAAGATGTAACTTTGTTTTTGACCAATCTTTAATTTCGAGACGGCCAAATAACATATAACATTAACCAAATAGTAGCTTTCCAAACGGATCTTTGTTTCTTGTGACAATTCAATCTTCCTGGGTAATTTATCACTGGTTTTTTCTAGATCTTTTTTCCTGGGGTACTGATTCTCCTATAACCCAAAATGTAAGAAACAAAAATAGAATAAGAAAACCTATCATATCTTCCTACACTGGTCTCTATTGTGTTTAGAATACCCTTAACTTTGCTACTACCAACTCGATAAAAGCATACAGTCTTAAATAGCTCTTCATTTTATTAACATATCAAAATTAAATAATTTCACTCACCGTATGACAGTTCTTGGACTTTCACAAAGCTCAAAAGATGAGACAATACTCCTGCTGTTAAGGATTTTAGATGCTAGAACTCCATCTGTTGGTTACTTATATTGCACTTATTATACTCCCACACGTGTCATCCTCACATTGGTTATTAGTTTAATAGGATTAATATTTTGTGCTTTAGCATATGCCAAGAATACCTATTGCAATGGATGTGAGTTCAACCATTGGGTAGACAAAAGGAGCATAACAAAAGACATGCTAACCTGTACTTTTCAGCAACTGGACAAAGTTTTCGAGTTTTTTACTCTTCAAGTGGAGTGCAATTTGAGGATACCTCTCCATTAGATCATTAATATACCTTGCACCTAGATTTATTATCAAGTTCCATGAGCTCGATTTATTCAGCCATTGCCTGGATCACATAACCAGCAAAACTAAATCAGTAGAAGGATTTAATGCAGTTCTATTTAAATAACCTTTGAACTCCAGAACATCCTGAGTACATTCTCCCTTGTGAGTTTTAATTTCCTAATGAGCTATTGAAGTTATCAGGTGGGACAGTAATTGCTTTTGTTAGATAATTTGAGTTTATTTGACTGTCCTAACCATATCAAGAAAGCTAATCACTGCATATCATCTTGTATTCAAAGGACCAAGAAAAATGAAAAAGGTAACAACTTCTACAATACTACAACCAATCTATGATTTTCAAACATAGCTAATCTACAGACTCAAAGACACAACTATCGGCAATGACAGTCACTGAAGGATCCCACGAGTTGCTCCCGCCTACATTTGCTAAAGTCATCATGCAAGGGAATAAAATATCCAATAAATATAACACTAACCATATAGGCAATAGACGGAGTGTGTAATAAAACTTTAAGATGAAGATCCTTTTGGTCTGTCTCATTATTTTCATATATTAACATCGTCGATGAGTCAAAAACCTGTCAGGAATCTTGACACCATCTCGTCATTTCCTAAATTAGCTAAGAAATTCCTAAATAAAAATATAATATACAAACTAAAATCTACAAAAAATTTCTAGTCAGTGAAATTTAGTCCAAGCATGACAGGTTGACCGACCTCCCTGTGGTCGACCTCAAAGGACTTTATATACACTTGCTATAAATATTGAACAGATTCGTCACGAAGGATATTGTGGCCTTGTAATGGAATTTACATATGGCAATCACAAAGAAATACCGAATACAAATCCTATAATTGATATGCTTTTTAGTATCTAAAACTATATTTAGACTTAGTACAGTATACCAATATCACTATGAGCACCAAGCAAAATAAAGACTTGTCCAATTTATCTATCTGTTAACTAAAACATTGCAGAGACCAGTTGGCAAAGTATTTGAGTATACACTTTTCCAGCCATAAATAATTGAGAAATTAAAGGGGAGGTTGCACGTTCAAATATATATTTAATCTGTGTGGTTAAAAACATATTTCTATGGCACCCATACCCATAAACAAAACTGATAAATCTCATACTCCGTATTTGGTAAAAAAAATTGGCTTTCAATCTTCAGATAGAAGTAAGTAAGCGGATGACTTATAAAGAGGCAAATTCATCATGTTGTGACTTTGATGACACTTCTAAGTGTGGCATACACACACACACAAAAACACTATCTTATATATGCTGATCATGTTTTTCAACTCAGTAGGTTACATATTTTAATAGAGAATCAGAAAAATGCACCACACATTAATAAATTGGGCCGATGTTTTTGCAAACTCAGGAGATGTTTGGATCGGGGCTTTTTACATGACCTCTTTTAGTGTTTCGGCTATAGGTGCTTCAGATATGTGCTATTGTACCATAATACAATCAACATTATACGCCTTTTTGTGGCTCGACGTAAATGATAAATGAAATTATATTAGTAGTCGTTGTAGTATGCGTAAAAAGTACCTGGTTATTTGAAGTTTAGCCATGCATTCTTTCAGGTCTGGCATTATTAAGATCAAACAACTCATTTTCCATCCTCCCAGCACCATCATTATTATTTTCCAGCATTCGTATGGCAAATAACAAATCGTGTTGGTTATCTCTTGTTGTAGCTGTTGGTTGTTTGTTTTGTTCCCTTCTTACTTCACCACCTAAATAAACGGGTTACATCTCTAACTCAGCGTCACGCCACTTCTATCCTCTGGAAACCACAAAATAATCTCATAGAGTAAGTCACTGTTTAGACGATTTCAATGATTTAAGATGGCAATATGGGCAAGTTAGGCCAGCTTATGATATTGTATAAATTTCTTAATTAGTTAGCCGGTCGGAGTTCACTTGGCCAACTGTTATTCGTTGATTGACGATTGCTTCATGCTGCTCGGATATTCTAATAGCAAAAAATGGTTAAATTTTTAGAATCATAGTAAAACACATAAACATCAGATACAATGAATATTTCCATAACCAAGTTAGAATTTTAAAATAAAGTACCTATTAAAATAGCTTTTCATGTATTGGCTCCTTTGGCATGTGTTAGTATGGGTTATATGGCATGTGTTTGAATGTCCTTTCCTAGTGACTGCTATTGGTATTGTCGAGCATGATGGTCTGCTACATGTAGCCCTATATCAGATACTCCATAAAAGGCAATTGACGTTCTAATACTTTTCCTGCAAAAAACGCGTTGAAAGAAATCGTTAGTTACTCGTAAAATCTCAAAGAAACTGAATAAAGACTCAAATTTTAGTTTTTATAAGTAACCCAATGATACTTAAGAGATTATCCAAAAGAAGTTAGATGGGGCAATGACAGCTTATTTCTAAAGATAAATGGACTATCGTTGGTCTTGAAGCTGTTGACTTTGTCAGCCATGGTTATTTTCAAATTTCTACAAATGTCATAGAAATATGTACATGTTTCATTTGTTCTCAAAATCACTTCAGAAATGACTCTTTAAAGTCACCACATAATTCCCAGAAAAAAGGACTCCACACTGCCACCAAAATACATTGAGTATCTATGAAATACCTTTAAATAAACGTTAAACTCAATTCTTGAGCTGATAACATGTATTTATGAGTCACTCTTTAAAGAGCCTCCTTTTTGTTTTGTGGATATGACGTAAGATTTTTCCTTTGTTTTAAACGTTCACCACTTTGTGACGACAAACATCAAGTCACGACTTTTGGAAGATTACAAACAAAAACAGTTTCCATGTTATCTTGACAAGTTAGTGCGGGCACAAGATCAGAACTGGAACCGTGTGCTTGTAGATCTTCTCCTGTTTGTCCCACAACCACACTGGAATGAGCTTGTTGTGGATTAATATCACCTTCAACAATTTGATTCGGCTCTAAATGCATAGCATTCTGATCAATCTCTACATGATGATCTTCACTCTGCTGTGAAATGCTATCCAGTCTTATCAGCTAAGGGGGCATCTAACTGGCTTACCAGCCCTCTTCCTATCCCTCTTCTTCCTGATGTATACACAGACTCCATACCTACAGAATTATCACCCAATGGTGTTGGTGGTACGCCGGAGTCTACATGATTATGTGGAAGAACAAGAGCATCAAACATATTCAATGGTGCCACAACATTCCCGCCAGACATTGATTTGAAATTGCGATACTCCAATTAAATGAAGAACCAATATCGACCCCCAAAAGTCATTTTCATAAAGTCTTGAAGCTTCTGCATTCACCAAAAGCCGTAACAATATCAGTCTTCAAGCATAATAGGAATAAACGAAGAGCCACTGAATAAAGCTTCTGCGTTTACTAAGAGCGTAACAATATCAGCTTACTTTACAATATTAGGTCAGGGGACCAAGTTCAAGGTACTTGATTGGCATATTTCTTCTCCCTGGATATCAAAAATAAAGTTGCCAGCGGGATGAGCCCTTCTCGATAAAAAACATTGGTACCTGCTTATCTCAATAAGCTGAAAATTAAGTAATCCAAGACACACCTGAATCCGCAGATGGTTCCATCTGCAAAGTAATTCATATTACATATAACTGATTGCTATCACGCTGATTTCAAGAAGTAGAAAAACTGATTGATAGTTTTAAAGAGATCCTAAGATAGTTTACATGTGAATAAAAAGCCATCAAAACTTTTGTTCGTCATGTACTCATAAACAAGCAAGCATTCATGTTCATTACTGCAGTATCCCAAGAGACTAATAATATTTGGATGAGCAATCCCTCCCAAGAAGCTCACCTCTGTCTGAAAGATAAATTCAGCAAAACAATTCATAGAAAAAATATAGCAGCAATTTATGAGAAAGATAACTCCACTGCATTCATAAACTAACTTGTAAATAAATAAGTAATGAAAAATAATGATCATTGAAATAGAATGCCATGTAAGCAAGAATGCCATATAATCATCCAATTTCAGTAGCATGGGTTCCAAAAGAATGGGTTCTTTGTTACCATAGAATTTAGGTCCACTTGTGTCCGTATACCCATTCTATTGTATCCAAAAGAATGCCATAGAGAAACCTGCTGCTCCTTGGCTCTATCAATTTTTATGAAGAAACCCCATGAAGGGAAACTTGATAGAATTTAAATGTATCCAAAATAATGCCATAGAGAAACCTGATAGACTTTAAATGGTCGTAACCTGCATTGCATGTCTCATTAATCATATGATGTTTGAATCATAGGATTAATATGCGCCAAAAAACAAATCAGAGTTTCTTGGTTGAATGCATCCAAATCTTCCATTGGAAGACGCTGCATAAGTTAAATCAAGTAAAAACAAACCATTACATACAAGCAGTGAAACTACATAACTAAGTTAACTGACATATAAAAGAATTGCATTGTGTTAATAATCGGATGGAAACCCTACATAAAAAACCGAATACCATAGCATATAATTGTGCTTCATGTGGAATCTAGTCCATTTGAATCACTGAGGTCAGCCATGGCTAAAACCCTAAAAAGGTTTTGGAAGCAAGAGAGAGATATTACGTAATATGAATGGCAGACGTGTGTAGGTTTTTTGTTCTTTTTAATTTTTAACAAATTTAATAATTAAGGTTTATAGATTTGGACTTGCAATATATAAACCAAAAGATGTGTTGGTCTAGTGGTTATCATGTTTGTTAACATTGCCTAGAACCTATGTTCGAATCCGTCTTCCTTCATTTTTGAACATAATAAAATCCGAAATTTTAAAATTATAAAAACACTATAACATATCCGAATTTTATAAATTTAAAATTATAAAAACACTAAAATCAAATCAAATTGAAACCCACCCCACCCATCCCCGCCCCCCCCCCCCCCCCCCCCGGCAAAATTTTTTTTCCCACCAAAAATAATTTTTTTTTGGGCAAATTTTTTTTTCCCTCCAAAAATTTATAACTGTGATGCACCTTTTTTTTTGTGCATCTGAGTTATAAAAATTGGTGCATCATAGTTATAACTAATTTTTATAACTGTGATGCCCCAAATTAAAAAGGTGCATCACAGTTATAAAAATTTGGCGGGAAATTTTTGGCCAAAAAAAAAAATTTTTTTTTGGCCCCCAGAAAAAAAAAATTTTGGCGGTAAATTTTCTTTTTCTTTTTCCGGGGGGGGGGGGGGGGGTAGGGTGCGAATTTACAAAACTTCTTTAAAGAATGAAGGAAAATACAATTAGGTCCCTGTAGTTTGGTGTGAAAAAAGGGAGGAGAAGAGGGGGTGATCCAATGGTTGAGATTACTTTTCTCACTTTTCTCTTGAGATCAACTTTTTAAATGATCCAAGCTCTATATATATATATATATATATATATATATATATATATATAGGGAAGAGATCCGGTAAGAAGAAAAACTAAAATAAGAAGAATAAGAAGAATTTCTAGCCACACATTTCAAATAGGAGGGAGAAATTTAAGGGGAGATGCATCTATTTTTGTAGGTGCATCTGAAATGAGTGGTTGTGGTTTCTTCTTATCATTCCTATTTTAATTTTTCTTCTTATTTGATCCTAACTCTATATATATATATATATATATATATATATATATATATATATATATATATATATATATATATATAGAATCTGGATCGATTGAGAATGTTTTTATTTTGAGAAGATTGAGAAGGTTTTAAAAAATGATAGATTTTTAACTTTGATTCATGTTTTTCAAGCGTAAAACTCAGTTTAATGTGATTAAAATTCAAAATGTGAAAAAAAATTTGAATCAATGTTAAAAATCTCTCGATTTTGCGATATATGTAGAATACTGAATCATCTAACAAATTTAATGAATCATCATCATAACTCGATTTTAACAATGATTTGTGAATCAAATTTGTGATTTATAGATTCGATTCACTCTAAAATGATGTTTACTTGTGAATCAAATAAAAAACATGAATCAATTTGCTCAAACGAAGATTTCTCAATCTTCTCAAAATAAAAACCTTCTCAATGGAACCGGAGCCTATATATATATATATATATATATATATATATATATATATATATATATATATATATATATATATATATATATAGACAAGCGTTCAAATGAGAAGGGTTATTTTGGTGAGAACGCGAGAAGAGATCCTGACCCTCCATCTAATCCCCTCTTTTTTTAATCTAATGGCTAAAATAGATCATAATTTATACATTAAAGATACAATTAACAGATACACTTTTATGCAATGCTAGTACAAAACAAAAAAAAACACATACAACTCAGTTTTAAAACGCAAGTACTCTCTCAAGTGTCATCTACACCAGCTTCCACTACCGTCCACCGTCATAATCCTCACCGATCACCACAGTCCACCGACGTAATCATCGCCTATGAGCACCGTCCACCTCAATCAGCACCGATCACCACCATCTGCCAATCACTACCATCCACCTAATCACCGTCCACCGCCGTAATCAGCACCGATCACCACCATCCTCCATCGATAATCATCATCATCATTATTATACAGAGGTATTTAGTAAGTCTGAATTAAGCTTTGATTCATATGTATTTATTTTTGATTCAGTGATTATGGTTTATGTGTTTGATTTTAGTTATTAGTTGTGTTCATGAATAATTTAGATGATTACCTAAACTTGAAGAAAATGAAAGATGAACATGTCTTTTACCGGTGGTTTGTCAATGTATAGTACGTGTTTGATGAAATGCTAGTTGTTTTCACATATGAATATAGGTTGATGTTTTTAATCGGCACCAATTATTAGTTAAGTTCATGTACTAAAACCTCCCCTGAGCTCCAAGGTCTTGCATATAAAAAGAAATGTGTGGTTGTTGAAACTGATCTAGTTTTTTTCTGAAATTATTTTGCATATCATCACTGTATAGATAGTGTTATCAGGAAAGTGGTCATTAGTTATGTGATATATGTTGGTGTGGGTGTCCCAACAGCAGGGTTAGATAATCAATTCAGCAGCTGAAACAAGTAACAAGTCAGCAGAAACACAATACCACTTGGTGGTTACCGGATATCACTTAGAATCGTGTGATCACTTTCCAAAGTAAACTATTCGACCCTAATGCCTGGGTTACACGAATATCTACTTGGGATAAGACCAAATGCAGTTATGGAATTAGGCACAATTCTATAACCCTTGCGCTAATAAGTGTTAATCGTTTTCTGTGTGTTCTTCATGCATAATCAGATATCCTATTTATAGGACATTACTCTCAACCGTTCAAATGGAATTATGAGGATTAATCGGCCCATTATTCACCTCATAACTATCCCCATTATAGCTGTTAGTGGTTACATGACCAATTAAACGTGGTCATTAAGCAGTTGTAACTGCCATTTAGCAGTACTTTAACACTAGCAGTACTTTCATACCTCTAGCAGTACTTTCATAGCACTTTAGTGGAAACACTGCCTATCAGTGGAAACACTGCTTATCAGTGGAAACCACAAGCAGTACTTTCCACAAGCAGTACTTTCCACAAGCAGTACTTTCTATTAGCACTACCAATACAAACCACTATAAGAGTCAGGGTGTTCATGGACCTTATGAGTGTACACTCCGTACCTCCTAACCCATTACAAGGTGTGAACTAATCCCACAAGTGCACTAAATTTTCCAACAATCCTCCCCAAATTTAGTTCACTTCCTTTGCATAAAAACCAAACATTAAACAAAACATGTGCATAAACGAAAATGTCCTGAGGATTGAATTTCCATCTTAGTAAATTACACGTTCAAATATTCGAGAATCAGGGTGTTCTAAGAATTGAACCCTTCAACCCATTTGAATACCTGAAGATAAAATACACACAAGTTTTCAAACACTTAACAGCTCCTGACACTCTACAAGCCATGTGTCCATATCCAAATTCATAAATGTTGTAAAAGCTAAAAGTCCAAAGCTTCCTGAAGCGGCAAAACTTCAACATTTACATAGGTGGTTCCTCTTTAGTCATGCTCCTGCCTTTGTTATCATTGTACCTGGTGGAGTTGTTATGCTCCACCATATTGACAACAGATGCACCCGTAGCATTGCTACTCTTTGGCTTGTCATTATCCTGCACCTTGAGAGATTCCTCAATGTGCAGATGACTGCCCAACTCAACAAGAGTTAACTCCTCCTTCATATGTTTCAAGGTATGCTTGAAATCTTTCATGAAGGAGGAAGTTATCAATAACACAAGAGACTTGAATAGCCTCATCCATGTGCATATTGTGTTGTGTAAACCTTCCAAGTATTCCAAGAAGTTCATTGTATTGTTCCATAACTGGTCTTGAATCAGTCATTTTGTAATTTGTGAAATTACTAACAAGGAACTTTACTTGATGCATCCTCAGCCATATATTTGGCATCCAAGGAATCCCACAGTTCTTTGGAAGATTGAAAGTTCTGATAAATATCAAACAGAGCATCAGACATACCATTGAGAATAAGACCTCTGCATATGTAGTCATCATTTCTCCATTTGCTCCTCCTCCGGATCTGCTCCACAGTAGCATCATCCCCATCATCAGGAATAGGTGTACTTAGCACATACACCACACTCATGCTTGACAGCAAGAAGTGCATCTTCTTCTGCCACCTCCTAAAGTCCACCCCTTCAAACTTGTCCAGCTTAGCAAAGTTTGAAGCCATGTGTTTCATTGCAGCAACAGCCATTGATTATCACAAAATAGTTTACTTTGATTGTTGGTGTGGGTGTCCCAGCAGCAGGGTTAGATAATCAATTCAGCAGCTGAAACAAGTAACAAGTCAGCAGAAACACAATACCACTTGGTGGTTACCGGATATCACTTGGAATCATGTGATCACTTTCCAAAGTAAACTATTCGACCCTAATGCCTGGGTTACACGAATATCTACTTGGGATAAGACCAAATGCAGTTATGGAATTAGGCACAATTCTATAACCCTTGCGCTAATAAGTGTTAATCGTTTTCTGTGTGTTCTTCATGCATAATCAGATATCCTATTTATAGGACATTACTCTCAACCGTTCAAATGGAATTATGAGGATTAATCGGCCCATTAATCACCTCATAACTATCCCCATTATAGCTGTTAGTGGTTACATGACCAATTAAACGTGGTCATTAAGCAGTTGTAACTGCCATTTAGCAGTACTTTAACACTATCAGTACTTTCATACCTCTAGCAGTACTTTCATAGCACTTCAGTGGAAACACTGCCTATCAGTGGAAACACTGCTTATCAGTGGAAACCACAAGCAATACTTTCCACAAGCAGTACTTTCCACAAGCAGTACTTTCTATTAGCACTACCAATACAAACCACTATAAGAGTCAGGGTGTTCATGGACCTTATGGGTGTACACTCCGTACCTCCTAACCCATTACAAGGTGTGAACTAATCCCACAAGTGCACTAAATTTTCCAACAATATAGTAAATATGAAATGATATATGCCATTTCTAAAGTTCAATAGAATAGTAGATTGCTTATAATTGATTTGTGTTGATGGCTTAAAATAAGGTGTTGAGATTTGAGAAGCTTTAAATAAGGTATCAAATACCCTCACATGTGAAGAAATAAGGTATCGAATATCTTCACATGTGAAGAAATTTGTATTAAATATCTTCACATGTGAAGAAATAAGGTATCGGATATGGTATCGAATACCCTCACATGTGAAGAAATAAGGTATCGGATATGGTATCGAATATCTTCACATGTGAAGAAATATTGTATCGAATATCTTCACATGTGAAGAAATAAGGTATCGAATATCCTCACATGTGAAGAAATTTCTTAAAAATTGATTTGTGTTGATAGCTTGAAATAAGGTATTGAAATTTGAGAGGCTTTAAATAAGATATCAAATACCCTCACATGTGAAGAAATAAGGTATCGAATATCTTCACATGTGAAGAAATACAACAAATGGATCAAAACGTTGTAAGACACCGGTTGTGGTTGATTATATGAGATGAAGAACGGATATAAAATGGAGAATATAATTTTATCTAAACTTATAACCCAATAAGCTCAATTCTTCTCTTTATCATTTTTGTGATATATCATTATTTTACATTTTTGATCAATATTATCGATATTTACATTATGTGTAAAATATTTGCAGGTCGAAGATAGCGAGTTAGGGAACAACCCCGAAGTGGGAAATATGATTGCAGAAGCCATGGATAAAGGACGTAGGCAAGGTATAGTAACCCTTAAAGAAGGAAAGAGTTCTGAAAATAGTATGTATGTCGTGGAAGGCGTGCAATTTGATCGTGGTTACCTTTCTCCGTATTTCGTTACCGACAGTGACAAAATGACATTTGAGTATGAAAATGGAAAGGTTACTTCCTGACGCTGTTGGAACCACGTGTGGTTAGCATCTTGAGAAAGTCTTTGGATCAGAGAAATCTCATATTCTCGGAGTTTCATTCCGAACAGAAAAGGGGTATTCTCCGTAGATGGATCTCTCGTTTTGAGGTCTCGCCATACATTGAGACTTTCACCGAGGTAATATCATCTTTTTTTAACTTGGCATATTCATTGATTATTTATTAAGATTTACTCCAGTTACTAATAGCGCTTTTCGGGGCTAATTAATTTATTAGGATGTGGCAAAAGAAGTAACAGCAGAGCTACAGGCAAAACCAGATTTGATCATAGGTAACTACAGGGTGGTTCACGGGATTGATGTGGCGAAAGCGTGACATTTCCATACTTAGTAGTATTAGTTATTGTTACTTATTTGTAGTTGGGTGATAAATTAAGTACTAATACATTGTCTGCTGCGGTTGTAGTGTACGATTGCCCACGCCTTGGAGAAAACCAAGTACCCCGATTCAGATATATACTGGAAGAACATTGAGGAAAAGTATCACTTTTCATCTCAATTCACAGTCGATCTTATTGCCATTAATCACACTGACTTCATCATTACTAGTACTTTCCAAGAGAGTGCGGGAAGGTATATTTTCCTATTCTCATTATCTTCACACTTTTTGTTTATAAATGAAAAGCCTAAATATAATGTGAGAAAATGGATAATGCTGCAAGGACACGGTTGGACAGTACGAGAGTCATACTGCCTTTACCATGCCTGGACTATATAGGGTGGTTCACGGGATTGATGTTTTTGACCCTAAGTTTAATATTGTCTCACCTGGTGCTGATATGGGGATCTACTACTCTTACACTGAGAAAGAAAAGAGGCTCACTGCACTCCTGAAATCGATGAACTTCTCTTCAGTTCTGTTGAGAACGATGAACACATGTATGTTTAGTGCTTACACATGTCATGTGTTTATTACTTATGATATCGTTTAAAATCCAAAATAACATTTTGGTGTTACATAGGTGTGTGTTGAAAGACAAGAATAAGCCAATCCTATTCACAATGGTGCGATTGGACAATGTGAAGAACTTAACAGGACTGGTGGAGTGGTATGCCAAGAATGACAAGCTTCGTGAGTTGGTGAACCTTGTTGTGGTTGGTGGTGATAGAAGGAAGGAATCTACAGATCTTGAAGAGCAAGCCCATATGAAGAAAATGTATGAGCTCGTTGAAAATTACAAACTCAACAGAAAATTTAGATGGATTTCTTCACAGATGAATAGAGTGAGGAACAGAGAGTTCGTGTGATTGCAGACACACGGTGAGCATTTATCCAGCCTGCATTTTACGAGGCATTTGGGTTGACCGTGATGGAGGCCATGACTTGCGGGTTGCCTACATTTGCAACACTTCATGGAGGACCTTCTTGGTGAAGGAGGATTCAGATCATTTTTTGAAGGGATCCTTGAAGATGACTCAAAAATTGCAGTAAAATGTCTTGAGGCCTTGGTCAGGTTAATCATTCCTAGCTGAGGTTGAATCTTTTGGAAGCATTCACCATGTGAATCTATTTTGACCCAGAGGATTCTGTGCTTGGAAATCACAACGGCTTCTTATGTATGATATCATGATTAATGGGTCATTAGATCAGTGGATCTATCATGGAGATCGAGAACACGTACTAGAATGGGCATGTAGAAAGAAAATCATTCTTGATCATCAAAATGAGTTAGCACATTATCATCTTGTTTTCAGGTACTTCAAACTCTTTGTAGTTATTGAATCTTTCGTCATCATCCTCGTCTCCTGCAAATGGGTGGTCAAAATCTAGAAATTCCTAATATGGGTCATAATGTAATGGGTGTGCTGATGTTTCTGGCTCTTCTAAGAAGCTGAGGCCATCTTCATTAGTGTTGGTTTGTTTGGAGAGTGTGAAGTGAGAGAAGATGAGGTAAATAGGCAATTAATATTTTACCCGAAAATGATGCACAACCTTTGATTAAGAACACCTAGGTTCCGACACAATATTCTTACAGAAAAAGTAGCTATCTGCTAATGTAAAATAAGGTTGTTTTTCAAATTAATCTAGCGAGCTAATATGTGAATAAACATATGATAAGATGCTTACCAAATAAGATATTCTTCTGTCAAAACGATGTCCATGCACTAACACCAAGCGTTCTAGAAACCTAAACTGAGATATTCTTGTATGTGTCAAAGTTGACTGGTTGGTATGGTTGTAAAATGGGTCTAAGTGGTTTGACCAGATATACTCTATCCATTTTTTTTCATTAATTGGGTGGTTTGCTAAATCTGTATACACAAACTATTAGTACAAAACTGAATTATAATTCTAGTTTTGTGTGTTTTTGGAAGTTTCGCATTTAGTTCTCAAGTCTAGTTTGCACAAATAACATTGCAAGAATTGCGCAGAGTTGGGGTCGTGACTTGTAAATCTGTTTTGCTAGTTAGCTTTTTGTTTACTCATGCCTAATAAGTGTAAACCCATTGTCACATGCTATTCAATCAGGCTAAATAGTGGACTAGTTATTTTGCACCTTATTACCCCCTTTTTTTAGTTGTCTTTAATGGCACATTGAACATGTCTGATAGTTGGCTTGCTTGTGTCATGTCAAATCCTTATCAGACCAACTTAGATTATTTTACCAACTTGTCGCTTTCTTTTGTCTTATGTGACACATCCATCTATAATAGTTTTGTTTTTTTCGCTTGAGACTAACAACACGAATTGTTTTGACAGGCAATTAACCTTGAAGGTCCGTCTTTGGACAAATTTCTAGAGCACTACATAAAAAATAACAGTTGGGTTGTGGAGAAGGGCCAAGGCAAAAGGAAACTCATTTCCTTACCTGCAAATGAGTTTAATCATCCTGAGCTCAAGAGGAGTACCGCCGACAACATTCCATTGGATCACATTACTCTATCCTGTGGTTAATGTTATTCATAATCTTTATTATGCTTCTCCTACTGAGTTCCATGTCTTGTAGATAATCATATAATGGAGAGCATTAAAAAAATCAGCTTTAGTTTACATATATATGGGGCATATCTGAAATAACAGATAACTTGATAAACTGTGTTGAACTATTAATCAGCTGGCCATTAAATATCTAAAAAAGTTTTCAGGTGATTCGTACATTGTCCAACATTCATAACCACTATCTAATCTATGCCTTTCCAATGGAAATAAATAGCAAGTTGTGTAAGCATTTTGAAACAGTAAATACACAGATAAAATCACAGCGTAACTCCCAAGGGTTATGACATCTGGGGTTTCTTTCCAGGGTGAGATTCGTCACCACTATCATCATTTGCTTCGCCTTTTGCATATTCTTTTTGGCGAGTATTTTGTTAGTGATCGTTTGGTCTTTAATCTGCTTTCTTGTCTTGCGACTATCTTGCATCTTCACACCAAACTGAAATGCAGCTTTGGGCATTGCTTCTTTTTGCCCGTTGTATATTGTCCATTCCTCTTCTGTCTCAAAGTCTCACCTATGAAGCCGCCCATTTGCCTGCACAAGAATCATATATCACATACAAGCATCAAACAGACTAATCCTAGACACGTATACAATAACTTGAAGTTGGTCATTATCTAGTTTATCGTGGAACGAAAATGGTATAGCTAACTTTTTATTATTTTTATAGTACATGACACCGGAAGTAGGGGTGTTAGTATGGTTAGGTTGACCCGACCCGAACCCGATAAGCCTTATAGGGTCGGGTTAAATCGGGTTGAAAAAACTTATCGGGTTAGTTTCACCCAAACCCGATAACCCGACATTGTTATCCGGTTGGGTTAGGGTTAGATAATTTTTGTTATCGGGTCAACCCGATAAGACCCGAGAATCAATATTTAATTCCTTCTTTTTACTAATAACTTAAAAAGTTCGATACCAGATTTATAATCATGTCCAACGTTAGTACTAGTAAGTAGTAACACAAAAAAGCCTACTAATATACTACTATACTACTATAATCATGTCCAACGTTATTGTCACTTCATATTTCATTTTTAAAAGCTTTACATGGGACAATTAGTTGACATCCTTTTGATACTAATATACTACTAGTAATTAACAGTCGTGTTTCATCCTTTTTTTATACTAATACGCTACTGTCATTTCATCCTTTTGATACTAATATACTAATTAACAATAAGTTTTTTACATGGGACAGTTAGTTGTGCTGCACAATTAGTGACTTTCTCTCAATATAATGTATACTAATAACAATAACAGTTAATGATATACGTAGTAACAGGAAAAGAACACAATTAGTAAATTTTATATATTAATGATACACCTGCAGCTAGCTATATGCTATCTAAGAAATCAACTACTTAACCATTAAGGAGTTTTAGACTACTAGTTATAAACATATATAACCAATCTTACTTAACTTACCTATAATCATATATATATAGAAGAGTAAATATACAGTGATATCATGTTCGAAAAGTATATAAGTTCTCTATCTATTGGTTTATTTACGTAGAGTTGGATTTATCTTATAACCCGACAACCCGAATCATTCGACCCGAGTTAACCCGACCCGATACACCCGAACCCGATAACCCGATTTCTTATCGGGTCGGGTTGCAAATCATCCCCTAACTGGAACTATTAACACTTACTCGTCCACCCATATCCATTTTGGACAAATCATCTTCATCGTCACTACCCACAATCTCACGATTGTATTCTTGATAGCCTAGATAGAATTCCAAATAACTATCCGATATGAAGTTTGGATCTTTCTCTCGAGCATCTTTCTCTCGTAGTTGTTGGAGCCATCAACACTGACAGTAACCATTTCCTACAAACACCATAATCGTAGTTGAGGTAACAAGGATGACTCTCATAAAACCACAAGTTGGACTAGAACAAACCTTTGGCTCTGGGCAGCCAGCTTTGCTTCTGTAAAAAGTGGTTGGAATATCATAAGAAAACCAACTCTCCTGTCACGCATAAACAACATTTATGTTAGGCCTCAAACTGTCTTGTATTATAAATACAATCCTGTGAAGATACGTGGTATCAACACTTGATATTATGCAGCTGTTTATCCCAAACTTGTTGGGTTAGGCTAAAAATGAAACTAGCGGGAATTACAAATTCTTGAAACATAAAATCGAAGAAAAGAAGTTACCATGTCAAAAATGAAAGCCATTCGTCCAGGGAGAAACATATCATTTTGCTTGACAGCAGTTTGAGGCTTCACTATCCACTGGTACACAGCCTACAACATAAATGAATTTGTACTAAATAAGCAAAGCACATATACAAGACCTAGAGCCAACAAAGGGAATACATGCTATTCTATAGGTTGAAGTTACCTTTGCATTAGCGGTGCGAAATTATACAGGACGGTCTTCCTTGGAGCCTCTGTTTATCATGAATATATAAATGAGATAACGGTGTCACACAGATAGCAGTAGTTATCAAAGTGCAAACATGCTTACTTAGGCGTGCCATCAGTAATGACATCTTTAGCTTCTGGTTTCTTGACAACTTCGCTTCTGACATTGTTGAGCAAAGCGTAGTCCAAGCCTTTAACCAAATGTGTGTGCTCAACATCACCTGCATCACTTGTAAAAGGTTATACTGATTCAAGTAAAAATGAAGACAGCTAGAAACAATGTCCTGGTTTAACTAAAACCAAGTATGTCAAGAAACATAATTTAGTTGTGATATACTCCATTTGACTACGTAGCTAGTTGAGGGTGGGCGCATGTGTGTAAGATGGGTGGTTTGAACTTATGATGGGATAATCTAAAGACACGATTGGCCCCCATGAGCTGAATGGGATGATGTGTGAGTTAGTTTATCTGAGAACGAATATTAAAAATAGCTATTGACCGAGCAAGTTATCCTAAAATTAATCTGTTATTGGTGGCACGCAAGTAATTGCTAATTATAATCATAAATTACTTGTTTTTATGTTCCATTTCTATTACAGTACAAAGCAGCTGCTAGTTGTAGTTATAGTAACAAATGAGTATGGGTTGAACGATAGTGGCATGTATGAAATAAGAATGTATTTAGATGGTTGTATACCTCCAAGATACTTTCTCTTTACAATGGAGATCTTATGGACTTCAGCTGATCTGAGAGCACAGAAAGCAATTAAAAATTAGTAACTACTACTGAATACAATACAATTGATTAAAATAAGATGAAGAATAATGGGTTACAAGAGGTCAATATTTCTGGAAGGAGCAACGGCATGGAAAAAGCCAGCCACGAATTCAGCAGGTTCGTAATCGGGGTTCTGGTCTTGTCTTCGCTCTTTGGCTCTATCTCTATATTTTGGTAATAGTTCTCCTGATGATTCTTCCACCTTCTTTTCCTCTCTAAACCAACACCACAATTTAATCAATCAAATCAATTTAAAAAAAAAACAATTAATGAATAAAATACAACAATATGACATACTTTGGGCGTCAAGCTTGTTTCTCTTAGGACAGTAAATCCTAAACCCTAAACCCTTTTAGTAATAAGTAAATCGTCACAAGGATTTGCCCATTCATCATTAAATATATTTTGGCCATCTATCTAACAAATGGAGTTACGGTGAGCAATTTTGTTACGAATGTATTTTCACACGCGAAGATATTCTTACTAAACTAAAATAATCAATAAATCCTCTAATAACATCAAAACTTCATTCCATGATGATATTTTCACATGCGAAGATATTCATATTAAACTTAAATAATCAAAACTTCATTCTTTAATAATATTTTCACACGCGAAGATATT
Source organism: Chrysanthemum seticuspe (assembly GCA_019973895.1). Lineage (NCBI taxonomy): Eukaryota > Viridiplantae > Streptophyta > Magnoliopsida > Asterales > Asteraceae > Chrysanthemum > Chrysanthemum seticuspe. The sequence goes on from BPTQ01000004.1 coordinate 255,710,175, forward strand.
CTTCCTAAACTTAAAAATCAAAACTTCTTTCCTTGATCACGCGAAGATATTCTTACTAAACTTAAATAATCAATAAATTATCTAATAACATCAAAACTTCATTCCTTGATGATATTTTCACACGCGAAGATATTCTTCCTAAACTTAAATAATCAAAACTTCATTCTTCGATGATATTTTCACACGCGAAGATATTCTTATTAAACTTAAATAATGAAAACTTCATTCCTTGATATTTTCACACGCGAAGATATTCTTCCTAAACTTAAATAATCAAAACTTCATTCCTTGATGATATTTTCACACGCGAAGATATTCTCACTAAACTTAAATAATCAATAAATCATCTAATAACATCAAAACTTCATTCCTTGATGATATTTTCACACGCGAAGAAATTCTCATTCCTCGATAATATTTTCACAGGCGAAGATATTCTTACTAAACTTAAATAATCAAAACTTCAATTTTTGATGATATTTTCACACGCGAAGATATTCTTCCAAAACTTAAGTAATCAAAAATTCATTCCTCGATATTTTCACACGCGAAGATATTCTTCCTAAACTTAAATAATCAAAACTTCATTCCTTGATGATATTTTCACACGTGAAGATATTCTCACTAAAATTAAATAATCAATAAATCCTATAATAACATCAATACTTCTTTCCTGGATGATATTTTGACACAGTATAACAAAAAGTATATTGAGTCGACGCAACCTAAACCAGCGGCCATTTTGCCACCTCTACATAAGATCATCAAAAAAAAACCAGAATAAGAGGCCTAAAAGACGCGCACACATACAGAGATATTGGTCCAAAGATCATGCACTAACACTATCGTTCAAAGTTCAAACAGAAGGAAAATGATTGGCACTAGTTACTGAAATAGCGGCATATGCACAGTAAAAACTTCACTTCTAACTTATACTCTTATATTAGATGATATCTCACATACTCCTTAATTTCCCTTTGGTTGCAGCATCACAATGATGCATACTCCACTGAGAAGCTCTAACCAAGTTTTAAAAACATCACAAAGGCCCCGAAACCTAAAATCATGTAGCACTACAAGCAACATTGTTTTCTTGGTAATCAACTAACAAGTTACAATCTAATTCTATTACTACTTGTACTAAAGATGGAAAATATGGGTGGGTCACCCGGTTGGGTTGATGGCACCGTTTTTGTGCAGGTAATCATGCTTTTATTTTTACAACTATTTAATATTTATCTTTGAATGGTGTTTTGTTGCTATAATTACTTGGCCAATGTTCATATCTGCTAAGTATTTGAAAGTTAGTGAGTTAAAGATGACATGTGGATTTAAGATTGAAACAATTATAGGATTTTCTTTGTTTCTTTAGCAAAGGTATATGTATACTGTATATTTGAGGTGACATTTATGACCATTAAGTTGTGAATGGATCGATTTGTTGTTGTGTTTTTCTTTCTAACAAATGGAACATGTAAAATGATTAGATGGAGGGCTAGGATTTCTTCTCGCGTTCTCACTAAAATTAAACTTCTCACAAGAAACACCCCATATATATATATATATATATATATATATATATATATATATATATATATATATATATATATATATATATATATATATATATATATATATATATATAGAGTGAGGATCATGTGCGGATTTTTAATTTTAGTGCGGACGTACGGATAGATCTGGTCCGCCCATTTCAGATCTGAAAGATCTGCGCTAAATTCACGGTAGCAATTGACCATGTAAACGATTTTTTTAATTTTTTTCCTTTTGAGCGAACCTTACTATTGTTATCTTCTTTCATTTTTTTTATTTTTTCATATTTTTCTGAGCACTTTTTGTTTTCTTGATTATGAGTTCTACCGTGATATTAACGATATTTATGAGTCCTACTGTGATATTAAGAAACTGTGATATTATAAAATGGTGAATTGGTGATATTATAAAACCAACTGTGATAGTAAGCTTTTTTACATGTAAAAATGACTTGTGATATTAAGAAACATATGATAGTTACTATGATATTAACAATTTTATTGAAAAAACATATGATAGTTACGGTGATATTAACAATTATATTAAAAAAAGAAGAAAAAGACTCTGTGATATAAAAAGTAACCGTGATATTAACATTTTTTTATTAAAAAAGTTACAATGATATTAATAATATTAGTAAAAAAAACAAAAAAGTATTGTGATATAAAAAAAAATTAGTGTGATATTAACAATTTGTATTTAAATTTTTTTTATGTGATATTAAGATCAAATCTTGACTTTTGTAAAAAAGTCAAAATCGACCTTAATATCACAATACCTTTAATCATGAAAACGATTTTTTTTTTTTGAAAATTTTTTCAGCGATTCTTAATAATTTATAATCCTCTTTATTTTTTTAATTTTTTCAGATTTTTTTGAATTTAAAAAAAAAAAAGCTACTGTGATATTTCCGCACCATCCTTACTTAAAAGCTTAAAACCCACCCGATCCCTTCCCTACACACACACACACACACACACACACACACATATATATATATATATATATATATATATATATATATATATATATATATATATATATATATATATATATATATATATATATATATATATATATATATATATATATATATATATATATATATATATATATATATATATATATATATATAAAAGAGGAGGCATGCCACATAAAATGCCACTTGGCATCCCATAATGCCATGTCATATTTCCATGTCATCATTGTATTTTTGTGGCATTTTTTTTATTTTTTTAAATGACATGTGGCGTTTTAATTAATATATGTACAATTTTTTATTATAAATTTTAAAATTCGTTTTTGTTTTTGTTGTTTACTAATTTTAAAATTATTTTATTAAAAAGAAGACATTTGTTGGAGTTGAACTTGGGTCATTCATGTTTTTTGTAAACAACTTACCATTAGAGTAAATTGTTTTTTGATTTATATCTTTCAAATCAATACAAATAAGGAGATTATAAAAAAATTCTGGAATTTGTATTTTAAGTATGTATCTTTTGAAGATAGCAATTAAAATAAATTATGATATATATTATTAGAAGATAAATATAGCATGTATGTATATATATTCCTTAATTATAGATTTACAATTTTATTAATTTGTATACGACCTTTTTATTCATTATCACATAATATGAGTTTCTGCAACCCTAAAACATTATGCGTGTATTGTTTGCCGCATATCAGGAGAGAAAAGATCATAGTTTTTATTTTTTTAGTACAATATATGAACACATATTATGAGTTGTTGATGAGTTTTTTATGCAGGATGTTAATTATCAGTTGTTTAGAGCTACATCAAAGAAGAAGAAAAGAAACACCCCACATAGTGAAGGTATTTAAATCAAACCTTGATCGTATTTAGTACAATCTATAAACACATGCTATGAGTTGTGGATGAGTTTTTAATGCCATATGTTATGAGTTGTTTATGGGTTTGTTTTGACTGCTCCAAGGGACGTGATATTTGTAAGTAATTATCAAGTCTTGATCATAGTTTTTATTTTTTAGTACAATCTAAATTTGAGCAGTCTACATGTAACTTACGAAAAGTTTAGCTAAATAAAAGGCGGGGATGTTCAACAGCAGGAGGTTTTTTTACTGCTGTAATGTTGTAGCAAGATCAAGAAGATGAAGATTTGAGAAGCTTGGGAGCAAGAAACTCAAACTATTGAATACTCGGTGGCTATGGTATTAAATTTCAATTGCATAATACTTTGTATAATTTGTTTATATTATGTTTGAAGATATGCACTTCAGGTGCGATTATATCTCTTTTTATATGTTCTAAAGTGTATGCTTTTCACAATATTTGTACATAATATCGTCTATGGCGTTACATCATATGACATCTTTGTAGGTCCTTTGATACTGAAGAATGGGATTCATCTTATTTGTTCTTAGCAACAATCAATAAGGTAAAATAAGTGGTTACTAATTAACAGACCAACACTGCATGACTTGTAAGTATTATATGTTTAACAGCTTTATCATCCGGTGGACCAATCTTCTTAAGAATATAAAGAATGTTGCTATTGAAGGCGCACTCCTCCATGCCTGCTGTAGAGAGGTAACGATCAGGTTTATAATAATTTTATATCACATAAATCAAATCTTAGATTCATAGAACAAGATGTTCCTTCAGTAGTTATTCCATATTTAATTAGGTCAATCCCTGATTCAATTTGTTATTTCGTTAATTATGTGATTATGTTTCTGGGTTATTGGGGAATCGAGAGTCTCTTGGGTAATTGAAAGTCATAAGATAACGATTGAAAGTATTAAGGTAATTAGTTATCTTCTGTTATTTAATTTAGTTTATTTAGCATATTGGTTGCCCTTGTAGGAAATCATATCAGGTTATTGTGTCAACATGTTCATAAAATATGGTTACAATTACAACCTTTAAAGATAATATGAATGTGAATGTCACATATTGCAATCATAAAATTTATGGAATGCTGTAACTCATGGACTCATCATGAGACGTGCCACTTTTAAATTCTAATGTATAATCTTTGTTTGCGGCTCATAAGGGTGTTGGTATGATGATATGGTTGCCTATGCTCTTAAGAGTGATATCTTAGCACAAGGTAATTTTAAAGGATGTTGTAAAATTTATGATTAATCTTTATAATTCATTACGTTTTCCTAAATCATTTCAATTTTAAATTACTAATTAATGACTTAGTTTTATTCCATATGGACAGGGTTCATATATCTTGGATCGATGAAATCAGTCTTGGTTTGTCCTAATGGGAACACCATTGAATCTGAAGCAGCTCATGGGACTGTTACCCGTCATTACATGGTGCATCTAAAAGGAGGGGAAACAAACACAAACAATATAGGCTCAATCTTTGGTTGGACTCATGGGCTCGCTCACAGGTTAGTATGTATTACTTTGTTATATTTTGACCGTAACCCACTATTTGAACGACATGAAGAATATAAATTGTTTAGTTCAAGACAAAGCAGCAAGAAGCTTATAGCAGCTGCTAATATGGAAGATAATGAAATATGTATAAGACAATAAGTGCTTAAATAAGTCTACTTAAACACCCCCAATGTTGAATGAATGATAGGTCTGAATGATTCAAAGTCATGGAAAAAATTCATTTGATTACGCATCTGATATGAATACTTGCATTTGTTTGGTGTTCGACAGGGTTTGTAAGGCGAAGGAAGATAAAATCTCTAACTCACAATGGGAGGGCAAAAAAACAAATATTGTCAAGGTACACATATGTATGCCTAATGTTTTGTACGTTGAAGGTTATGCGCTCGACAGATTTGCTGAAGGCTTATGGGCACTACAGCCTTTGCACCAAAACAAGGTTTGTTTTGTACATTAAATTGTATATGCCATGGCACTTTTTTATATTTTCATGATTTTTTGTGGCTTTGGAGCATGTAATTATTCATTTAGTATCATGTCATGTAAAATAGGTGGGATTGGTTCTTGACGTAGGAATATATAAGAAGAGCTACGCATTCACCATCTACAAGTAGTAGATGCAACAAGAGGTTCTTTAGGTTTTGCAGCAAATGGGCACATAAAAAACTCATATGTTAATTTAGAATATATAGAATTTTAGCCTATAAACAACTCATCTTAATTTACGAGGAACAAAGTATTCATAAATGTTGGGGGATATGAGAAACAAATCTACAGGGGACACATTGTATGCACAGGACTATGTAATGAATATAGTAAATCATTACGAGATTATTGTGATTTTTGTTGATGGTAGCATTTTCTTATAACAATAAGTTATACGTACTAATTTTCCATTGTAAACCTTGAACCAATAAAGGAGAAGGCCTATCAAATAACAATCATAAGTTTTTGTGTACAACAGGTTGGACTTGATGTAAGATCACATTAATACTCAAGTCAATAGTATACATTAGAATATGAACAACCGTTTAATTCTTAGTTTGTTATTGGAGGGCAGGTTGCACGGAAGTTGAAAGATGAAGTAGGATATTTCTACCCACACAACTTAGATTTTAGGGGTCGTGCGTACCGATGCATCCACATTTGAACCATCTTGGTTCGGATCTGTGTTGAGGTATATTGGAGTTTGCAGAGGGCAAAACCTCTCGAGAGTTCTGGCCTTAGGTGGTTGAAGATATACGTGGCAAATCTATTTGCCGGGGGGGGGGGGTGTTGACAAATTATCCCTTGAGGGAAGAAAAGCATTCACAGAAAGTCACTTGAAGGATATATTTGATTCTGCTGACAGACCACTTGATGGTGATCGTGGTGGTTGAAATCTGAAGATCCCTTTCAGTGTTTAGCCATTTGTATTAATCTTGCTGAGGCTTTAAGAAGCCCGTCTCCAGAAAAAATCATTTCGTATATTCCTGTCCACCAGGTATACCTTTTAACTGCATAACTTTTACATAAATTCCCAAAAAAGAAAGTCAGGGTTATTTTAAATCATATTTTTGGGTTTGTGCTTTACATGATGGTTCCTGCAACGGATTACAACATTATGCTGCTCTTGGCAGAGACAAAGTAATGTGCCTTTGAAACCTAAAATATACACGTACTATATGTCAATACTTTTCTGATTGTTCTGGTAACGTCTTTATTTAGTTAGGAGCATCTGCCTGTTAATTTGGTTGAAGGAGAAAGACCAGCTGACATATATTCAGAAATTTCTGCAAGGTGTGTTATTCGTTTCTAAGTGGCGGAAGGTTGATGATAGTGTCATGTTGATTATTCTTTTGAGGGATGGCAATGGTTACCACATTCTTGCTATTTGATTATATGTTTAACCATAGTTAAAATTTAAAAGGATGTTTTTGAGGCATAGTTCTGGATGTTGTTGAACGAGATGCAGAATTGGATCGTGTTTCACTTCCAGATGCAAAGAATGCACGGCTTTTGATCAATCAGGTTTGAATCCATCAATTTGTCTTTTTGTAAATATTATGTACGATAGCTGTGTAGTTAGTCGCTAAAAGTAAATCATTGACATAACTCATTTGGTATTTAAGTGATTTGAACACGATTCTCAAGTACATGGTCTGAAAAAGTTGAAAATCTATCAATAAACCGAGATGAAAAAATGGGTCTGAGAATAAGTTGAAGCATTGGAATTGGTTAAAAGAACTCTATTTGATACGAAATCAACCATTGGAGATGCTCTAAGCTAACATATTTGACAGGTTTTTATTATTAACCAACTTAACCAAACCGTTCTGATGTTATCGCTAATTTAAGTTTCTATGCTCAACTGGATAAGCTTTTAAGCCTGAAAAAACCTCCTGAACCCATAAAATAAGGTAATCCAAATGCCCCCAAAATACACAACATAAAAATACTTGATAACTGATCATAAATGATCTGTTTCTTATGTAGTAAACGTTTTCACCTGTTCGTCTTTGACACATATTCAATATTTGACTGTCATGAACTCATGATGTTCATACATATATGTGACATTGTAGTTGTGGTGGTGGCCCACTAGGCGAGCCCGCGATGAAAGGAGAAGGCCAATGTGGCAACATGAGGCTTCTTTTAAAGTAGCGTAAAATGGTAAGAAATTATAGCACTTTGAATTTAACATGTGAATTGTTTTTAGGGAATTAAACATATCTCTAGAGGTTGTCAATTATATATTTCCTGATTTATGTCTTATGTTATTCTTATGTTATTGTTACTGAAAAAATATGTTTCTTTAACTAATTGGGTTAACCTAGAAGGCATCTCCTATCTACAGGAAGAAGTACATTTGTTAGTAACAAGCGATCAGTACTGAGAAAAACTTTTGAAGTTGTAATGTGGTTAATTGAATAAAGAAATTTCTAATTTAGAGGTAGTATAAAGACTCTATAGAGTATCAACCTTTGGTGACATGAAAAGATTTGAATGGAAAAGATCACAAGAAGAAAATGTTTGCTGATGGCTAATGAAGAAAAAAACATTGTATGTAAACCAATACTAAACCACTACACCGTTTAATAAGACTTCATTACATGAATAATTTTGATGATTATAGTTCTTCACTTCACATGTTACCAATAAATTTGAATGAAGGTTAGTTGCTTGAACCCATGAATTTTGATATATTAATAAATTCAATGTATTGTACTTCTTGTTTGTAGGTATGATGTATATGACTATATGTTGCTGGATGACCCCTTAGAAATGTTGGAAGAGATTGAGTAATCCCATTGATTTACTTATTAGATTAGAAGTTAAATGGTAAATTTGGGAAAGTTTGTACATGACCTCCTTTACTCAAAATTAGTAACATCTTTCTTAACCCTTTTGGGATTCTTTGCAAATTTTAATATGTTCCAAATCACATAATGTTGTTGCCATGATTTTCAATGTTATGGATACAGGTGCGATCAAAAATCTTTTTCTGAAACCTGCCCAGGTTAATTATTTTTTTAACAAAGCAACATGTACCCATTCAAGTTTACAAGTTCTTTAGGCGCTACTGTATTTTTTTCTTCCAACATTTTTTAATCCAGTCTAAAATTTTGAGGAGTGGTTCAATGCACCATTTGCTGATAAATGTGATGTGTCACTAACAGATTTGGAAGAACTATTGATCATTCGTCGCCTATACCAGGTAGATGTTTTGGGGTCTAAAGTTGATAATTACTTTTTGATCCTGGTGTTTCTAAGTTTGATTATCTGAGGTTAAACAATCCGCTTTGGATATTCACTCTCAGATTAGCAACAATAAAACCTATTAGAAAAATGCAAATACATTACACAATTAGCTTTAAAACTAATTGATAACTAGAAGGACTCAGAAATTAATGGTGTACAAGACATATCTTCAAGCTTTACCTTATTATAATCATTCATAGGTGCTGAGCCGCAACAAATCAGAGATTATAATGTCTAAAATTGATAGGATATATGAATGATATGTTTTTGATCTAGGACATATGCCATGAATCATTGACAAGAAAGGTAGATTAGGAAAAACATAACGAAGATTTTCTTGTATTAAGCATTGAAGTTTATAGGCATGTAGTTTAACTTTGGTGACACAATACGTTGTAGGTTAATCATTGGTTTAATTTCAATATATCAACTGATGTAAGTAAAAAAAGGCACATGTTTTATGGTACGCATTTGAAACAGATGTGGCATAATAAGTGGGTCGAGAAAGCTGATACACTAAAAAAACACAGATGCATATCTCTACAAGTAACTCAAATTTTAGCCTTTCGGGCGTATTCTATTCATTACAGGAGAAAACTCAATTTGGCATGTATGTTGTCATGAAAGTCACAACAATGGCTGAACAACATTCGAGTTTCGCCAAAGATAAATATGCTAGATGAAGTTGCTGCATTTAAGGGTGTTTGGCATTGTAAGTGATTATGTCTAGCTTTAATAAATAAGCTACTGTTTGGACGTGGGACAAATTCCAAAGAATTAAGGATTTTTATATAAAGTTACAGCCCTTGAAGGACTGTTTGACATTGCTTATACAAAAACATAATTGCTCATTGCGTTTTTTTTATATTTAGCTAATTAGCTGTGTTGAAAGCCCCCAGTAATAAGGTGCGGCAGTGTTATAAACTATTTAGATTATTGATCCAAACACTATGAAATTTGTAACTTAAAATCGAGCTATTGAGTATGTTTTAGATAATTTTGGATGGGTAGGATTTGTGTTTGTTTGGCAACTGCAATGAATAACGGAAACTTTTAAAGGATGTTTTGACATATGGAACGTTTTAGGCAGAGGTCTCGAGTATAGTACCGACTATGTCTGAGATTTGCTTAGAACATCTAGGATGTTATGAGCATGACATTCAAGATGACTTGAGGTATCTTACACATGAGACGAGCATCACTAACTTGATAAGCACATTCATACTGAGATACATTGTTTAAAATGCTCGAGATTTAGTATCTCATCACCATTACTGCTTGGAGAACAATAGAACGTGAGTTTCTAATGCACCATCAAGTATTTCGTATATTGATATCTTAAGAGATTGGTCACCTTGAATTTCTAGCTGTGAGGGAATACTAATGAACAGGCAGATCTTTGTTGACGTACTTCTCTTTTTACTGCATTAATGAACTTTGTTTGCAGCGATGCTCTAACATCAGTTCGACATGGCAATAGGAAATGTTCTGTAACTCCACTGGAAAGTGTACAGTATATCTTCTTATGTGTTCAGGTTTTATTTTAGGATTGTGAGTTTGTGAATGGTCTGATCTTTGTTAACTCCAAAATGATGAAACTAAGGAGTCTTGAGTCCAAGCTAGAAGCAAATGTTAAACGGGTTCGAGTAGAATATATACCAGCCATACAAACTGGAGTTCCTCGTACCTATATTTACTGAAAGCTGATTCGCACAACCTTTGCAGTTTCGGATACATATATACCATCAAATGAAATCCTGAAATCCGATGTTATTATGCCACATTTGGAGTTTATATCTCAAGTATTGTGATAAACATTGGGTTTTGTCATAGACATCTAAGTTCCGAGCCTGTACGAGGACAGAGATATTGGCCTTTATGGTACTCAGAAGAATATTGACCAGACGAAAGCAAGTTGACCTGCACTTATTAATATCATGGAATTCAGATCTTCAGTATGAGTGATCATGCATTCAGTGAATAAGAATGATGATCGATTATGTCATGTATTACCTTGATGATCTCCCACTTAGAGCTAGGACGCACGTACGCCACTATGATCGCCATATGAAAATGCTGGTATTAAAAACACAAGAAATATTACTTCTCAGATCGGGTCGCCCTGGTAATAAGGTCGGCCACCTTTCATGCAACATTAATCAATAAAGTAAATAAAAAAACTTACTCTAAACGCATCGCCTCGTAGAGACTGCACAAACATCAGACTCCTTGCATTCTGACCCTGAAAAATAATCGGGACCTAACTTAAAATGACCAGATATAATCTTGACTATCATAGGTTTCAAGAAAATAACAAGGTTCTGGCGAAGTGTATGAAGAAAAAAAAAATGTACCTCCAAGTATATATCCCTGAGTCGCCTTCCAGTTTGAGCACAACATACACGAACAACAGGTTCATCGCAACTCCCACTTATTATATAGTGTCTACCATTCATATAATATGACCGAGTGTAATTTTGAGCACTTCCTGTAGAAGCTATGTCAAATTTTGTATGAAGCCTCCCGTCTGCAGCCAAAAGTTGCTTAACCTGACACCAACAAACATTAGTATTGAACCAGTTTGTATAAAAATAATAAAAGTCTTGGACCATATTTACTCATTCTTGATACTGAATTGATATACCTCATTGTCCACAGCTGATACAAGCAAGTAAAGGTCATCGGGAGAGAAGCAAACCATTACATTTCCGCTTGAACTTGAAGCTGTGTAGCATGGATTACTGGTTTTGTTCTCAAGTCCCACATTTTGATATCGCGATCAAATGATGAAGTTACAAAGAGGGAGGGGGAATGATGAGCAAATTTGGCCACATTGATGGGTTCTCGATGCATGTCAGTGAATAAATGTAGGCGTTTGCCAGTGGAGATATCATAGACTGCAACTTTCTTTGAGTATCCGCTTGCGAGAATCTGATCATCTGTTGCATTGACGTGAACTGAAGTCAAGTGCTGAAAGTCATCAAAAGCAGCACCACTAGAACCGTAATCGCTATCTGCAACTTCTGGAAGTGTGTCGTTTATGTCGTACAATCTCAAAGAACCATTGTCATAACCTACAACAAGCTGTTTGTCAAATTAGAAAATTCGTTGATTAAAGCTAGGTGAAACAAGGCAAGATTGAATTTAACCTTAGGGACAGAGGTCCATTTTGATTGTGAGGGCTGTGCAATAATATCAATGGGTCGAGTTGGTTGAAAGTTGATCATACTGTACACTAATGCCTAAATACTTCATAAATCGCTATGATGAATAATCAATATAATTATCACCAAGGGCTTAACTTGTGATAAAAATGCATTGGCTAAAACATTTAAATAAAATGGTTGTAGAAGAGAGCGTGAATGAGTTTTCGCTATAAATTATATGGTGTATGAACTAGAAGATAAATTAAGTACCTCGAATAGAGAGCTTGGATAACATTAGGCTGTATTTCATCAGCTGCATGTATTTACCTCCCATATTGAAGCTGATCTATTTTTTCAGTGATGTTTGCACAAAAATAAAAACTATTTCTAGGTAAATTAGATAAAAAAATTGAGAAAAAAAGACTTTTGGTTAATGTGCTTACTGCTTTTTTTGACTTACTGTTCTTTATGTTTTCCTAATGGTATCATACTTTCCTTTTAACTTTTATGTTATTGTAAACAGAATAGAACTTGAACTTACTAATGCAAATCAGTTTCTAATGAGTTTAAATGAAGATGGCTGACCTTATTTGTAAAATAATTTTCTTTTGCTGCTCTCACATTAACATGTATTTGAAAGGTGATATCCTACTCTAATCACCAACCCTAATTATCTTGGTAAGTATAGATAAATGAAGGTAGATATGGCAAATTGGAAAGATTGTGTAACAGGTCAAAACAAGGCATTTTTGTACGGGTCAAAACGTGATAAACCGTCCTGCAGTACCCTTTTTAACCCTTTTGTCTGTATTTTATCAATAATTGATCTTCTTTTGATTGCAAACTATAGTGTTACATTAAAACTCCGTCTTTCAAGTAGAGTGGTTTAGGAGGTTTTATGCATTTGAATGCACGTCGAATAACTTTCACTGTTTTAGCTGCTCGACCCATTTTGTAAATCGGTTGATAAGGACCTTATTAGTTTTAGGTGTTTACCTAGAGTTTATATTTCTGAATGGTAATTAATAATACTTTCAATATCACACAGGAGGCTTCAGAAAACTATTGTGTCAACACTCTACAGAAACGAGATATGGTTTCTTTATGACAATGGCGGGTGGTGAGCTATGATTCTCAGATCAGTGCACTTGAGAAGAAGACTTATCCTGATAATGTATTCTGAATAGACTATTGGGCATCCATGGACGGAACTATTTTTCATATTACAGATCATGAACCAGACACGTACATAAATGGTCCCGGCACGGCCTGGGTATGTCTCATTTCAGTTTTCGGGGTTTTAATTCCCTACTTTTGACTGTGTTTTTTTCTTTTGAACCTGGGTGAGGGGTATTTGATCTCACTTAACTGTGATGGTTAAATTAGAACGAGAAAAAAAGGAATGGAAAAACAATAAGAAAGAAAAAGAAAATCATTGAAGTGTTTTACAAGTTGGAAAGAAGTATTTCTTTACAAGGAATTACTCTAATATTCTTGCGTTTGCCGGTGGCAAAAGGTATGTGCTGAGTTTTCTGCATTTATATGTTAATGCTACATACAAAGTTGGTATTATAATTTAATTAAGTATTTTACATCACTACTTTTGCTTGCGTTTCATAATAGAGAGAAACCGTGTATGTTTACAAGATGTGGATTAATGACTATTCATTTTTTAAACAATTATAAAACTTTGTTTCTTTTTAAGCTTATTGTAGATGACAGTTGAGAATGAAGACCCGTAGAGATCTCAGATTCATAAAGTAAAGGCTCATACTGGCTCATACTTTGTACGTGTTTCTGTTCTACGTTTTCTAATTCTTCATGTATTTTACACTCACTTATGATTTATGTTTTGCTTCTGATTTCTACTGCTGTTGTAGCTTGCAGCTGACTCCAAAACAAACATGGCATGGTTTTTGAGAAATGGCTACATTTTCGTCCCAGTTTTAAAAGTAACTAAAATAACAAGGTTAGTTTTTTTCCCTAAGTTATTAGACCGTCACTCGGACAGGAAGTCCTTGAATATACGACCAAGATCTTAGATTGATTAGTTGTCGCCAAGAATTTTTAAAAGTAAATCATCCTTATCACATCTATTTTATCATAGAGCCGATTGAAGGAAAAAATGTGTCACCTACATGGCTGATATCGTGTATGTTGCTGAAATCGTGTCATTACGTGATTGGATGAGGCCTTACATAATGGGATATCCGGATTAGTTAAGTGAGGGTGTATATACTATTTTGATTTGGATGGTATTATTCAATTTCACGGATTTATAGTCCTTTACTTATAGTTTTCCTTATCTTAGAGGTTATTTTATTGGAAGATGATATAATGAATAAGTATCAATACATTAAAAAACAATGGGTTTCTCATATGTAGTGAAAGTTGTATGGTATTTGTTTGGGGAAGTATATATATGTGTAGTCATAAAACATTGTATTTGGAAACTTTTTTTCCGTATCTTCCATAGATGTTGCACTCCAAATTGTTAAGGACCATCCAGATGTCTCAACAGATATGTCCATAGGAGTTCTGGCTCGAAAGCCCGATGCTTTCAAAAGAGTAAAAAAGAATTTGATCAGAAGAATTATCCATTCAAGTAAGCATAATTAAAAAATTAACTATTTTGAAATCATTTTGGATGTGTACAATTCATTAACTGATTATGTGACTGTTGCTATCAGTTATGAGTATGAAATCTGCTCATGAAGAGGATACAGATGCACTCAAATTACTAAAAATCATTATGGCGTCAGACTCTCAGACGAAGGGAAAAGTCCGAAATTGATCATATACTCAATGGGCCTCCTCACCTGACTGATGAAGGGATATTATATCGTTTTAGAATATTATTTGTAGCTACAAAAATGGTCAACACCATATTTGTAGTTGAGCTCCTTCGAGCCTATCCCGAACTAATATAGGAAAAGAATGATGATGAGCACATTATTTCATATAGCTGTTATGCACCGTCATTAAGGAATCTACAACCTGTTTTGTATGAGATAGGACCGAGGAAGGATCGGATAACCGAAATAGAAGACATAGATAACGATAACATGCTCCATTTACTTGCATTGACTACGGTGAAAACGAGATTCCATACTATTGTAGCATCTCTACTTATGCAACGAGAGTTATTGTGGTTCAAGGTATGTCTTTATCAATCTTGTGCTGCTACATGAAAGTTTAATATGTGATGATAGAAATGTACAGTGCAATTCATCGATAATAGTATAGGCCTCCCAATCAACGGGTGCATTAGACTTTTAGAAACAAAGCGTAGATAAAGCTTGAGCGTGTGTGTCCCACTATGTATGTATTGTCTTCTTAAATATATACTTATAAAGTACGTCCAACATGTAGCATAACTTAATCAATGAAATGAGACCAAAAAGCTTTCTTACACAAAAGAACGTTTCTAAATTTCAATGATCAATCAAAAAATAATTTAGTATGAAGCCATGACTGTTTTAGAAAAACAACCTCTCATATTCAAACTCCAACTTTAGGTGACAAGTTAACTTTTTTATATTTTTTTTAGGGTGGAGCAATTAACTCAGAAATTCCCATCATACCAATTCCATTAATATTGTTGTTTACGTTAGTTTATGTAACTGGGAGTTGATAAAATATAGGTTTATACAAAAGATATGTGCCTCTAAGGCAAAATTACATTTTCAAAATCGTTCGGCCTTTCAAGGTAAATGTGATCTTGAATTTTTTATTAGTATTTAAAGCCCGTCAACAAGTAACTAGAACTCACTTGAGTGGATTTGTTTGTGTTCTAATTAATGTGTATTCAATTGAACTGTTATCAAACTTTTAGTGGAATTTTTTTGCTTTAAATTTGTTGAATAAATCCATTTTCATCAAGGAAATTGTTTGGTGCAGGAGAGAGGGCAATGGAAAAGGGTGGTGGTTTAAGTTTAAAAGTATTCGTTTAGATGCAAGGTAATTATTACTTTCTCACTTTTGGTTCTCTGCATACTGGGCACCAGGCTTTAGTATTTTGCTTACTATTTTGTTGCACTCACACTTTTCGGAAGAATTGGGTATTGTTGTTGTTGATCATTATTACTATTTTTTGATTTCCAGTTCAAGGTTGCACCTCCTAAAAAATATATATATATATATATATAGTATTAACTATAAGCACTAATTCTAATGTGTAGTTTTCATCGCAAATTGGGCAGCGAAAAGCCATATAATGACCACGTTTTTTTAATGTCAGACTTTTGCTTGTGTTGCATTAATCGATGTAAACTTATGTAAAATTACGCATTTGGCACTCGATTGGGAATGATTTATCTCATAAATAATGTGAAGTCGGTAAGTATACATGTTTTATTTGAGGTGGGCCAATATTTTACAATGTTCATAATTTATTAACCGTTACTTAATTTATTCATTGGACACTTTTTCAGCCATTTTTTATCCGTCTTCTTTCGCTATAGTAAAATATGTCAACGATAATTATAAGTCATACTCGTCCATCGGACGGGTTTTGACACTAGTATATATATATATATATATATATATATATATATATATATATATATATATATATATATCCGGAGGTATATATTTTAGTTTTTTCCTAATTGATATGGGTTTTTGAAGCTTGAAAATTTAGGTACTACGATAATCTAATATAGGCATATCCTTTTTCAACAAAAAAAAAACCCCTAATGCATCAGAACTATAGAGTTATGATCAAATGCATTAAGAAAACCCCATCACGATTATAGGGTTTTAATGATTTTCAATGTGTTTTTGTGTTTGTATAGTTATTTTTGTAGATTTCTTTCAAATTGATATAGGTTTTTGAAGCTTGAATCTACAGGTACCAATAATCTAATCTTTGTTTTTTTAATGATATGCTTACACCGATAATCTATGTTTGTGTATTTTATTCCATGGAATTGGACTATCTACTTTTTAAAGAATAACTTACTATTGATTTTCGTCTAATGGACGCCTTTAAGTGGTGTTGGATAGTCGCGGACTCTCAGCAATACACATTGGGGTATTGAAAGTGGTTAACTTTTAATGTCTTATGTTTTAACCCGTTTGTAGGTGCCACTTGTATTACATTATGAAAGAGAAGAAGCTCAACAATGGAGTCAAGTTTTTAATCAAGACACTAAAAAGCAATGTATCCCAGTATTTACAGCTTGGCAACTAAATGAACGAATGTAAGTGTTGTACCTTAAATTTTGTTTTTTGGTGTTCATGTCTTTTTTCTTGTTCTAAATTGGTGTCCAGGTATGGGGAATTGCATGGTTTAAATAAGCACGAAATTGCTGATAAATATGATAAAGAACAAGTTCATGAGTCGCATCGTAGTTTTGATATCTCTGTGCGCTTTTACCTCAAATTTGTGCTCATGTTTTTTGTGGTACTTATTGTAGGATGGCTTTGATATGATTTGCAGTGGAAGGGAAGATTGAAACAACTGAGTAGGTTTGTAACTTTTCAGTTTGCAATGCCATGATTAAAACTTTAATTTTGTAAAAAAAATGGGTCAATTTTTCTATCGGTAAAATGTTGTTCAGATATTACTCGAATCAATGCATTGAATAGGGACACTAGCTCGAAGAAAAAGTATGGTAAATTAAGGATGCTAAGAAAGGCTATTAACCCACATATTGTTGATGGTTTGTCTAATCACCGATTTGAGTGTTTGCACGTTTCAAAAATATTTTTTGCATCAAAGGTGATTCGCAAAGAGTGTATCGGTTACATGGAACATGCTTAAATAGTAATGAGTTTCTTTTTTAGTTGATTTCTTCCTGTTTACACGCGTTTTTGTTACTTCCTCAATTGAATTTTTTAGATTTGTGCTGAATATTTATTGTTATGACATCCTTATGCAAAACTCTTCAAGATGGTGTGTGAAGCACATGAGTCTGATGTAGACATCGGTGTCCCTGAATTCATGCTTCAAAAAGATGTTGGTGCAAGCTTGATAGAATCTCCGGAATAAGCTGAATGGTAGTTAATATTGGTATCGATGTGTCTCGATACTTCTATACTAAACCGAATCTCGAGATTTAAACAAATGTTACTCGGGAATCACAGCCGCCACTGGTGCGTATAGGTTTATTAAATTTCAATTTCAAGGTGGCATATCAAACCATCTAAACTGAAATGGGTCAGTTCATGTTCTATTTTGTTGATAACGGGTTAAAAAGCCAAGTATAAGATATTAACTAAAAGACTAAATGAAACAAATATCTTCCTAATGTGTATTCAAATTCGTAAAATGTTCCAAATCATTTTAATTAAAATAAATCATATTTTTAATTTTCAAAACAATTTTCGTTATCTTATATATAACTATTTACAAATTGGGTTGAAAAAAAAGTGTTGACAAGTTGGGTTGACCCCATTTGAATAGAACATGTTTTGACTCAATACTAAAACCACCCACCTGCATGTTTTGCCATCTCTGGATCATTCTTACTATAGTTTTCATCAATAGCTTAGTTTTCCAAGAGATAAATTATTGAATACAGGAAGTGGGTGAACTACATAAGTATGTGAGATCTTAGTCTTTTCTTCTCCCAGACGCATATCTGAGATACTATATTGGTCATAATTAGATGCATCATGTGGTCTGGAACTTATGTTGTGGTGTCTACAATCAGTTTGGTGGTTTTTATCTTTCTATATATAAGCTCCATCTCTACCCTCTATATATGATAATAAAGCACAAAGTTTTTAACACTCCCTATGTTTGAAGAGTGTTCCTTATATCTTCACATTTGTAAAATTGGTATAATGAATTTATTTGTATAAAAATGAATTGATTTGTATGTGCGTTGGGAAATGGGTCAAAATGGTTACAAGAAACCAGGTTGAAAGTTGCCTAAGTTGTGATTAAAAAGCATGAAACTCTATAGCCGTATTTAAAAAAAATTAGATGATTATCAAATGAATTGTTTAATTTAAATGATACTGACTTGCATTTCATTCTACGTTTCAAGAAGTCGTCTCTTCAAATGGCCAAGTATACTCTAGGTATTCCAACAACAAAAAAGGGCATCTTAAGTAAAAGTTGACATTCTTCAAGGAAGCTAAAATACTCTGTTAATACAAATAAACCGTAAAAACATTTATTTATATTTTACGATCTTCTTATGTTTTATCGATAACAATCGTAAAATCATTTTAACGAAATAAATAAAATATGTAAAGCTTTGAGCAAATAGTTTACTAAACATATAAACCATTAAACATGTTTAGTTAAATAGTTTATAAAAAGCCAATACCATTTTTATAACATTTACAAGTAACTTTTGTTACTTACATTTTATAAAAATACATACTAGATCAAATGTATCTTGTAATATATATATATATATATATATATATATATATATATATATATATATATATATATATATATATATATGTGTTCGGTAAACCATGATCCATAACCCATGACCCATGCCCATGACCCATGTGCATTTACATCATGCATGACATCATGTTGGGTTAAACCCATGATCCATGACCCATGACCCATTGTCTATTTACATTGTATCTAGTAGGGTACCCATGACCATCGGAAAGAAAATTTTTTGAGTCGACTTCAACAACTTCACATGCTCAGAATCCTCATGCAGAGTTGCTGTTGACATCCTCAAAGACCATCCTTTCCATCTCATGCTCACAAACTCTACTTCAGTACCCGAAATCTACGTCCATCAGTTCTGGCATACAATGGACAAAATTGACGGTCAAGATGCAGTTAAAGTAACCATTGGCACTAAAGAAGTCACGATCACTGTGGCGGATCTTCGTGTCATCCTTCTTCTTCCAGTCATTCGGTCTACTGAATACGTTCCAACTCCAAGTGAAGAGGAAGTATTGGAGTTCATGGTTAACATTGGATATGACGAAGCTTCTGGTATCATCTCTAAGCACTCCAGTGTCGATCTCAAAAATATTCCACAACCCTGGAGGACCCTCTACATCATGATAGCCAAATCAGTCTCAGGGAGAGATAGTGGACATGAACACCCAAAGCTGATGCATCTTCAAACTTTTTGGGGAACGTTTCATAGGAACCACATTGATTATGCAAGCTTAATCTAGGAAGACATGATGCAACATTACAGAAAGCCTGGTACCAAGATTTCCTTCATTAGATACACCAAGTTGCTGATCCACAATCTTCTCGGGAAGCACCAGGATATCCCACTGAGAATCAATGACCCTGCCACGCACTCCATGTTGTATGAGCCTACCTTGAATACTGTCAGATTCAAAGACTCCTCAACCCGTAAACAAGGTGCTGAATTACTTGCTTGCTTGATTACTGATGAAATCAAGGTTCTTCCGTCATACCTTCGTTACAAGGAAGCAATGCATGCGAGAAAAGTTGGGTTCATGGATGAAAAGACTACTCCAATGTCTACTACAAGGGAAATGAGAGCAGGAAGCACTGGAAGCACAAACAAGTATAAGAAAAGACATCCAAGCCTAAAGAGGAAAGTCCCAGCCAAGATCGTTCATCCTAAAGCTGAACCAAAACCAATTCCTCAAGATGACGATTCTGAAACTGTGTCGGATGATCTGACTATCTACTCTGAAGTGCAAAAAGATGACACATCTATCCAGAATTCAGAGGACAAACCTGCTAGTCCCTCATCTGACAAAGGGAAGAAGCCGGTAGAGGAAGAAGAAGAAGAAGATTCGAAATTTGAGTATGATCCTAAGGATGGAGATAAACAATACCTGAAAACTCTGAATCAACTGAGGAAGGAGCAAGCTTCTAAAGAATTCAAAATTCAACAAACTAAGGGCCCTGGAGGTTCCAGCGGTGGTGTTCCTACTACATCAGTTCTTGATCCGGTTATTCAACCTGGTAAGGGAACCGAT
Source organism: Chrysanthemum seticuspe (assembly GCA_019973895.1). Classification (NCBI taxonomy): domain Eukaryota; kingdom Viridiplantae; phylum Streptophyta; class Magnoliopsida; order Asterales; family Asteraceae; genus Chrysanthemum; species Chrysanthemum seticuspe. The sequence goes on from BPTQ01000004.1 coordinate 255,730,911, forward strand.
GCCACCACTAAGGAATCTACAGAGCAACAGCAGCAAGAGGATGAAGTAATGTTCGACTTTGAAGGTGACGAGCAAGATACTGATGAGAGAATAACAGAGAAAGATGTGTTGGCAGCGGAAAAATAGAGGGCTGCAGACGAAGCTGCTAAGAAGGCCGAAGAGGAACGCATAAGAATGGAAACAGATAACTACATTCTGGACAATCCTAAACACAACCCTCAGCAATCTTCGGAACAAACCCGTGACACTTCCAAAACCGAATCATCCTCTCACTAATCACCACCACCATCCAAAGAAACAACAACTAAATCATCATCAAAATCGATCAAGAAAAAGGCCGATACTTGGGCATCTCACACCAGAGCCAAGATCCAGAAGGCATTGAATCAATCTAGAAAATGCAAACAAAGTCTTCAGGAACAAAGGTTGAACATGCTGGCTGAAAAGGTTATCGAGCTTTCTAAGGAGATGGAAACGTTCGAAAGAGAAAGAGAACAGATAAAGGCATTTTTCAACAGAGATGTTCAAGGTGAAATGGAAGAGCAGATAAGGAACTATACTCATCACTTTCTTCTCCAAACTGTCCCTGGAGTGACCAAAGAAATGTTCTCAAAACCGTTCTACCCAACACTTAAAACACTGGTCAGGCAAATGATTACTACAACACCGGTGGTCATGCAAACCCGACCAGTCCAGCCTCTAAATGTCACCGAAGCTGATTTGATCTCACAGTTGATACTATAGATGTCTCCTTGAGCTCCTACTTTCACACCAGATGAATCGAAGCTATATGAGGTACTTCTTGCACATTAACAAAAGACAACGTGCAAGGAAGCTGCTAGTCAGGATAAGCGGCCAAGACATGATGATGACAAGGATCAAGACCCGAACGCTAAACGTCATAAGAAGACTGGCGGGTCATCATCATCCATGCCACCACCACCACCTAAGACCACCACCACATCAACAAGTCAAGCTTCTCAACAACCTCCCTCATCAGCCAAACCTCAGGATGCTGATTCTCCACCACCAATGCAGAAAACCGGTGATCACTTTACCTATACCGGTGGTGAAGATGAAGACATTCCTGAGCCCCAACAACAACCATCACCTCAACCATCACCGCAACCGGAATCATCCTCCCGACCCAAGAAGAAGAAACAAAGTTCTGTCGTCTCATGGTTGAACGAAGACGACACCAAGGAGTATGATTGGTTCAGTCAGTTGGTTGATGCTACGCCTAGATTACCTGAAGGTCAAGAACCGGTAGATGGTCGAACAATGGAGCAGGTGAAGATTATCCAAGATAAATTCAAAGTGAAAAATATGACGAAACAGGAACTGCGCAGGATAAAGAACGATGCATTCAACTTCTTGAAAGACAGAGCCGCCAGTGCAGTTGAGGTCGAATACCATTTGGACAACATTGCCCGTGCAATGTCCAATAACATCGACTGGATAAATCCCGAATCGAACATCAATATTACAAGAAAGGATAACACTCCCTACTAAACTGATTGGACAAAGCCTCTACCAACAATTGGCCGATGATAACATCAAATAGTCCTGAATATTAAGTGTCAATTTCCCCCGATAATGCTCATATTTTATATCATTTATATGGATTTACGCTTGTTTTCCTCTATATTTCACTTTCAGGTAAATTACGAGCATTGGAGCTAAAGAGACGCGGATTTGGAGAGTTTAATGAAGATATATGATAGTATGCTCATTTTGAAGATGTTACGATGTAACTCCCCTCTCACATTACGCCGTAACAGAAGCGTGGCTCAGAAAACCAACTCAACTGAAGATTACAACGTAACTCCCGACAAAGATTACGACGTAACTAACTAGGTCAAATGAGGTTCCGCGCCGCTACAAGCTACGCCGTAAGTATTGTCTCAACTACGGCGTAACAAGGATTTATTGAACATACGGCGTAACTCCTTCCAGATGTTACGTGATAATGCTACACGCGTTCGGGGTCAAAGGAATTTCCTTTTCGTCGAGCAAGTTTTTCAACACCATAGGCAGTGAACCTAATCGTTGTAGTGTAGTATTAGGGTAAGCCACGGGAATTGATATCGTTCTCTAGGGGAATAGGAATGCTAGTGAAAAGTTACTACGCTAAGGTTGGGGTTGAGGAAGATTATTTTTTTTTTATCTTTTTTATGTTTTTAAGGAAATAGAAAAGTACGAATCTCGGGGTTTGGATTTGGGGGGGTTGGTATTTCTACCGATTACTTCTACTTATCTAATTATCTAAACTAAGGTGAGCGTAGTCTATGTCTATTGTTGTGTGCTCGTATGATAGTTAAGAATGTATTTGCTTAGGTTTTATTACTCCCTAATTATCTCCTATTGGTGGTTGAATTGTCACGTCCTTATTCTTAATTGCGTTGTGTCCCTAAGGTCGTAGGGTATGCGTTTATCCCTAACTCTTTGAAGCTAACAAAGGTTAATGACTACAAAATCTCTAGGATTTATAAACTTTAACTCTAAGGTATTCTTTGAATGACTAGCCTACAATTACTCTAGGCGATCATAAACTAAGGTTCATCAAAGATTAATCAAGCATTACAAACACAACGAATGACCTATCGCAATACTAGGTCAATCACAATTAAGATAAGAGACAACCAATCAATATTCAATAACTAAGTTTCATATTACCTAAGCAAACACACAAATAAATTAGCCGGACATGGGGAACATGCAAGCATACACACAATTAATTGAAGACATACTTGAATTAATAAAGTAAAACACTTATCTTGATGTAAGATAGGGTATGGAACCCTAAAATACTATACAAGACAACCTTGGTTCGGTTTAGGTTTTTACTCCAAAGACTACACACTGAAAACTAAAAAATTCGGATTCTATATATAAGATTACAAATGCGACGGCGTCACCCTTTGATTTGTGACGCCGTCGGGTCGCCGTTATTAGGGTTTCGTCTTGGCCACGTTAGTCTTACGACGGCGTCACCTTATGCCTGTGACGCCGTCCCCTTTAGTCTCTGACATCGTCTGGATCAAATCTAGGCCGTCTGAGTTGCGACGCCCTACTCTTTTAAAACCTGAAGCCGTCACTTGTAAATGAGCAATTTGGCTACTGAGTCGTCACAAAAGTTGTCCGACGGCGTCGCTAGTTGTGCCTGACGCCGTCCCCTTCAGTTCCAGCAGCCTGAGTGTCTCGATTCTTGACTTTGGCCATTTTCTTCGTATATTTGCGCCTTTTCGTCCGAATAAGTGTCATTCCAGCATTTTGCCTTCAAGATACCTAAAAAGTGAAAAGGAACGATATTAGGTAATAACGGATACAAAAGTGATCAAATAAGGGCTTAAACGACCCCTCAAAAAGGTACATTTTAAAACCTTATCAAATATCCCTACACTTGGTATTTGCTTGTCCTCAAGCAAATGTGCTTTTAGCCAATCAATTTATAAGTTAGAGGTCATGAAGCATTAGTTTAGAACGATTCGCAACACATATAAGCCCCGCAAAAGTCATAACAAGCACGAAAATTACATACTAGCACCTCACATGGGGTGTTTGGATACTCACATCTCTCGGGTGTATATGAAATATAACAAGTTGGAAATGGAAGATAAACACTCATTAACCGGTCCTGGTACATAGATTACCATAGGCTTGAGACTAGATCAAACCTCCATCGCTTTGGCGTAAGTACCTAGGAAAGACTATCCAAGAGGTCTTTTAAAGGGTTGTAATGTTAGGCTTACGGTAGGGAAACAAAGGGTTTGGTGGGATAGGCTATTTAGTGGTGGCAAGTCAAAAATCTTTATGTTACAAGCATGCGAAGAATGGCGTTGCTAAGCCAAGACTCGACACTCTAGACTCTAGATAACTAAAACAAACAAACATAAATTTAAAGATATATGTAGGATGATAGCCCGTTTTTTTTTTTTTTTTTTTTTTTTTTTTTTTTTTTTTTTTTTTGTTTTTTCATACACTTTTACTCTACCATCCTCTACAGTAACATTAAAATAGTATGAATTTATAGGCACATCCCTACACATGAGTTTTTATTACTCTAACACTAATTTGACCCAAATTGAAAAGATCAAAACACTTGGAGTACATTATTATGCAAATAAAGGGAATTTGAATTTAACGTTGCTTTCCCGTCATCTCATAAAATTTAACTTTTCCCATGAGTCCCAATCGTCCCAAAACTGTGTACAAGGGATATGACTTGACTTAGCAACTTATGCAAGCAACAAGATAATTGAACTCAGGGTTAAGTGTGATAACAATAATGCACTCAAAGTGAGTGCATACAAGGTAGGCTAAGGCGATTTGGGTGTACATTTAGGGGTGGATTGTAAACAATGCTCTTCATTGATATTCCGGAAAACCGAAACATCACGAGAACCGCGAAAAGGATAGGCTCTGAGGGGTTAACTAGGGGTATCGTGTACTAAAGTACAACGCAAAGGTGTGGGGGAATTACTCAACCGATGTGGAAGAAGTAATTATATTACAGGCATCAAACAAGGGTTATCCTAATGCCTCTTATCATTTAGTTATTCCTAACTACACAAGTGTAGTCTTACTAGCGATCTCGGAATGCATCACAAAACAAGTTCTAGAATCTATTATACTACCGGTTCACACTCTAAGCATTAAAGATGAATGCTTTAATTCCTACAAATCTAAGGGCGATCCTCACATTTTGGGTGGAATTTAAGTGGTAAAGGGTTTTTGTGCTAGTCATATAACTTCCTATCCATGAGACGCTTTATTAAGACTAATGGCCCACTCCTATATGTCATGAAAAATTTTAAATTTGGTGCCAAAACTACCCTAACCGATATTTCTCATGGTTTATTACACAAATGCAATTGGACAAAACAAATATTCAAGGATAAGCATAGTTTCAAAGTTCACGTTTTATTTTCCCTCCCTACACTTAAACTGAACATTGTCCCCAATGTTCCCCGAAAGTATCAAAGTTATGATAACGGAAGGTAATAAAAGATGAAAGAAACTAATACTCCCCTGATTAGCTCGGTAGGATCCGTGTAAAGTGGTGGTTACATCTTTCTTCAAGAAGAACGTTTGCGTGAAAAGCTCCTTCTCATCTTATGTATCTTCTTCTTGGTAAATTAAACATGCACACTTGAAGAAAACAAACAACCCAAAGCATCAAACCGAACAAAGAAAAATCACAGCAAGATGTAATTCCAGACTTAAATAAGATATAATGCTTGTGGAATGGATGTTTGCAGATTTTCTGGAAAATTAAGACCTGGAAAATTCCAAAAATTTATAAGTAGCACAGAAAACGAGAAAAAGTTAGAAGCTGTTTCTACTCCTCCTGACGCCGTCAGATTATCATGACAGAAACTGATCTGCGATTTTCTGAAAAAAAATTCTAGAACATTTTTATCTTTAAAATATGGAAAAATTTCCTGCAAAACACCCATTATGACTCGATACAAGCATTTGACTCGAACAAACACACATGTACATCTTTCAAATAATCGCAATTCTCATGTTCAGGTTCTTTTTGAAAACGTATGTAATCCTCCCTACACTTATCCCTTTTGTAAAATACCTTTATATGTAATTAAGACGAGGTTAAAGACAAAATAAAGTATTTTTACAAATTCAAACATGAGAATAAACAATCAATAAAAGATATACGACACACAAATAAAAATGAAAAACAAATACACATGGGTTGCCTCCCAAGAAGCGTTTGTTTTTGTTCGAGTCACGAGCCTGACTCTACCCATATTTAACGGATAAAGGGGAGGATTTCCCTACACTTAAGCTTAAGTGCGGGTGATAGTAGCGATACACACCCTTAGGGTGGAAATTTGCTCCGTGAGGAGAGGGTGATGGGTGATTTATATGCTCAAAGGAGTGTGCTCCATTCATTATAACCTTACCTAAGTCTATTGGTGTAGCGGGTGAATCAAATCTCTCTCCTAAAAATGGATCATCTTCTATCAACTTCAAAGGATTCTTAGTTAAGGATCCATCTTGACCTAATAAACCTGGTTTAAACCCATAATGTTTCTTGTTATCAACCATGAATGGGTGACATAAGTGTGTAAGGTCATGGGTTACTCCTATATTAGCTTCCACTCTACATGGCCTAGAGTCTACCACCTTTATCAAGTAATTACCCGGATTATTTATTTTGATGGGTGGATTGGGGCCTAATTCAATTCCAAGATTCACATCTAAAGACGGAAAATTGGGTAAGGTTTTTGGTTGAGGCTCTGTTTAATCAAAATTAGGAACTTCCCTAGGACTAAGAAAGAGGTCATGACAACAAGCATCTAAACCTACATTCTCTAGTGGCTTTTGGTCCAAAGGTTCTATATCAATCAAGGTTCCTATAGTCTCTTCTACTTCTTCCGGGTAAGTTATAGGCGATGTTTGTTCCTCAAGTGATGGTAGGGCTTGTGGGCTTGGAGTTTCCACCTCATTCTCCATTATATCTAGATCTCCTAAAAGTTCATCATGTGTTTTAGTATGATCTAACCCAAATACACTCCTAAGTATCTCAAATCCTTCTTTAGCCATTTCAAATTCTTGGTCCGATTCATAAGAATCATTCTCAAAAATTTGATCACTATGTTCTATTTGCCTAAAGGATTCCTCACGCGTGTCATATGTTTTGGTGAAATCTGTCCCACGCATGCAACTAGGCAGTTCAACTATAACCATCTCACAATCTTGTTCGGGTTTAGGTTCCATGTTCTTAAAAACTAGGTCTTTTTGATCATGATGCCTAAGGTTGGATAAATCCTCCTTATCCATTTCCTCAAGTTGTGACAATTGATGGTTTATGCTTAGGAGGCTTTTCTCAAAATTTTTCCAGAGGGTCTCACTAAAAGGAGTTGATTCTAACAATGATCGTTGAATAGAAGCCACACAAGCACAAAATTTATCAAATCCATCCAACCTTACACCCGTCTCCTTTTGGATATCTCTAAGATCACTCACAAATTCATTAGAACAATAAAAAGCAATCCAATCTGCGAAATTCAATTGTTCCTCATTTGTTAATGATTCAAATGCAACTTCACTTGCCATAGCGACAAATGAAAAGGGTTTTACGAACACAAACACAAAGAAGGGGGATAGACTACAAGGAAGCTAAAAATGAGAAAAAAGCTTACTTGATAGGAATCAAGCAAGGAAACCTAAACGAGGTGGACTCCTAACTAGCTATTCTATTCCCCGACAGCGGCGCCAAAAACTTGATAACGCTACACGCGTCGTTCGGGGTCAAAGGAACTTCCTTTTCGTCGAGCAAGTTTTTCAATACCCTAGGAAGTGAACCTAATCGTTGTAGTGTAGTATTAGGGTAAGCCACGGGAATTGATATCGTTCTCTATGGGAATAGGAATGCTAGTGAGAAGTTACTACGCTAAGGTTGGGGTTGAGGAAGATTATTTTTTTTTTATCTTTTTTATGTTTTTTAGGAAATGGAAAAGTACGAATCTCGGGGTTTGGATTTGGGGGGGGGGTTGGTATTTCTAACGATTAATTCTACTAATCTAATTATCTAAACTAAGGTGAGGGTAGTCTATGTCTATTGTTGTGTGCTCGTATGATAGTTAAGAATGTATTTGCTTAGGTTTTATTACTCCCTAGTTATCTCCTATTGGTGGTTGAATTGTCATGTCCTTATTCTTAATTGCGTTGTGTCCCTAAGGTCGTAGGGTATGCGTTTATCCCTAACTCTTTGAAGCTACCAAAGGTTAATGACTACAAAATCTCTAGGATTTATAAACTTTAACTCTAAGGTATTCTTTGAATGACTAGCCTACAATTACTCTAGGCGATCATAAACTAAGGTTCATCAAAGATTAATCAAGCATTACAAACACAACGAATGACCTATCGCAATACTAGGTCAATCACAATTGAGATAAGAGACAACCAATCAATATTCAATAACTAAGTTTCATATTACCTAAGCAAACACACAAATAAATTAGCCGGACATGGGGAACATGCAAGCATACACACAATTAATTGAAGACATACATGAAGTAATGAAGTAAAACACTTATCTTGATGTAAGATAGGGTATGGAACCCTAAAATACTGTACAAGACAGCCTTGGTTCGGTTTAGGTTTTTACTCCAAAGACTACACACTGAAAACTAAAAAATTCGGATTCTATATATAAGATTACAAATGCGACGGCGTCACCCTTTGATTTGTGACGCCGTCGGATCGCCGTTATTAGGGTTTCGTCTTGGCCACGTTAGTCTTGCGACGGCGTCACCTTATGCCTGTGACGCCGTCCCCTTCAGTCTATGACGTCGTCTGGATCAAATCTAGAACGTCTGAGTTGTGACGCCCTACTCATTTAAAATCTGAAGCCGTCACTTGTAAATGAGCAATTTGGCTACTGAGTCATCACAAAACTTGTCCGACAGCATCGCTAGTTGTGTCTGACGCCGTCTCCTTCAGTTCCAGCAGCCTGAGTGTCTCGATTCTTGACTTTGGCCATTTTCTTCGTATACATGCGCCTTTTCGTCCGAATAAGTGTCATTCCAGCATTTTTCCTTCAAGATACCTAAAAAGTGAAAAGGAACGATATTAAGTAATAATGGATACAAAAGTGATCAAATAAGGGCTTAAACGACCCCTCAAAAAGGTACATTTTAAAACTTTATCATTACGCCGTAACCAGCATTTTTAGTGCAAATTAGGAAGATAATGGTGTTACGGCGTAACTCTCAACTTAAGTTACGCCGTAACCAGATTTGGCCTATAAATACCACTCGATTTCCAGCATTTCTAATCATCCCATTTTCACACACAACATCAGTGAACGTGAGTAGAAGGTTGAAGGCAGATCTTAGGGAGCATACGGAGCCATCTCCAAGGGATAAATCACTCCCCAACGATAAGCATCAGCATTTTATCTTTTCTTTACTTTCAATTCATGTATTTCGTAATGTTAAACATTGAATCGATTGTTTTAGTTAATATGAGCGGCTAAGCACCTCTGGTTCTAGCCTAGTTATGATTCCTTAATTGCTTTGTTTATATTTACATTGCTTCCGTATAATTATTTCTAGTGTATGCATGCATAGTTTGTTGGTAGCTACCCTTGTTTCGGTAGTTTTGAATGGCGGTAGTGGCTAGTTACTTAGGAGATATGACCAACTGACCCTAAGTAGGTAGACTGAGTGGGAAGGGTAAGATATGACCAATTGACGACCCTTCTTCGCTTGTGCAATTTGACCAAATGATCACCTACCGTTTGGATGAACTTAAGAAGTCAGGGATGAGTGTTTAAGATGCTAGCGCCCGGGCACTCATTATTATAAATCTTGCATGTAGCGGTACTTAATGACTTGGCTTAGGGGACTAAGAACAACTGGACTTTCGGCGGGTCACCTGACATCTCCAGTGGAACCCTTTGCTGATAGGTTAGGACGATTTGACCAAATGATGTCCTAGCGACTTTTACCCCACTTGAAGTAATTGGAAGTAATTAAACATGAACTTAGCTTGATAGGATGAATAACTAGGTTAACACACTTCTCCCCTTTTGATCACAACCCTCGCCTCTATTTTCTTTCTTTATTTCCTTGTTTCAGTAGTTAATCAATTCCACATTAAATTCTATTAAAATCTGTGACACCTATACTTAGTTTAAATCCGCACACATAGCTCTTGGGACGACCTCGGTTTTACCGAATACTACACTACACACGACCGGGTACACTGCCCGTTAGTGCATTAGGGTAGACCATAGGTATAACGAAAACTTATAAATATTAAAACCTGGTAAGTAAAACCTCCATCAAGTTTTTGGAGCCGCTGGCGGGGAGTTATATTTGGTTTTTTATTAAGTCTTTCATTTCTGTTTTGTTTTAAAATTTTCTTAATTTCTCACGATCTCTTTTCAAGTTTCAGGTACCATGGAAGTTGTTAACATTGATGACCTCACTCTTGAGGAATATTTGGCGTTGACAAGAGAAGAACAAGGGCCGAGGCTCGTAAGACCGACGATTGGAGCTAATGTCCGTTTTGAGATTAAAGATCAATTTATGAGGGAGCTTCGTGCTAACCATTTTTCAGGAAACAGGGACGAAGATGCGTATGAGCACGTTAAGAATGTCTTGTACATCGCAAGACTTTTCAACATTTCGGGCGTGTCTCATGACGCTGTTATGCTAAGGGTGTTCCCCATGACTCTTACTGGGGCTGCAAGAAGATGGATCGAAAGATTGCCCGCCGGGGCAGTTGATACATGCGCTCTACTAAAAAAGCACTTCATCCAGAGATATTGTCCTCCATCGAAGATATCTAATCAGCTCATGGAGATCCATAATTTCAAGCAAGATGACGATGAAACGTTGTATCAAGCATGGGATAGATACAACGACCTCCTCTACAAGTGTCCTACACATGATCTAAACAACCAGCAAAAGGTCAACATCTTTTAAAAAGGAATCAACGTGACTACAAGACAGATGTTGGACTACCAAGGACCAATTCCGAGCATGACTCCTACTCTCGCGTTTGAAGCCATCCAAAAAATGGCCGATCACTCCCAAAAATGGCACGATGGAGGTAGCAAAAGAAGTCTGGGCGGAAGTCTTGATGGAATTGACGCCATCACTAACAAGCTAGAAAATCTTGGTCGAGATATGCTCAAGATCAGAGAAACTGTTCATGCAATCCAAGTAGGTTGCGAAAGTTGTGGAGGAGGACATCTCACCAAAAATTGTCCTCACATTGACAAAGATAGCACCGTCGAAGAAGCAAAATATGGAGAAAATCGACCGTTTTACGGGGATAATCGTAATGGTAATGGTTATTATGGAGGACCTCCCCCATATTATGATCGTGGTGAAAGAAGAGCTAACTTGGAGGAAACAATTAATAAGTACCTCGTAGATTCAATTAAGAGACAGAAAGAGAAAGAAGAATGGCTGAAAAACTTCCAAGATAATACAAATAAGAGCCTTTCTAGCCATGACGAATCACTAGAAAACTTGGAAACCATGATTGGGAAGCTTGGCGACGAAGTACAAAGAAGAACTGAGGCACAAAAGAACAAATCAACAATATGTAAGGCTGTGTTTTCTGAGAATGACAAATCCACCGATGAGTCTAATAAAGATAACGATGCTGATTACAGAAGAGAGTTACGCCGTAACCAAACATCAGAGTTACGGCGTAACCAGGATACGAGGAGTGACAAGTCTCCCAAGTTAGAAGAATATAAAAGGAAGAATCATTGGTGTAAGGCTATTGCAATTGATAATGGAAAGTGTTATGATCTATGGGCCTCATGCGATCCTCGGAACGAAACCTGCGATGGAGGGGTCGATAAAGAAAGGGTTAATGATGAAAGATACATGTGGACTGCACTTAACGATGAAGAAAGATTAGCTAAATTCTCGATTAATGAATAGGAGGAACCACCCATCAGGCATTGCTGTAGTCCCTTACTGATCACGGAAGATGAGTCCACACGAGCATGGCCAACATGCAATCCCTTTCGTGAGTATTGTAACAGGGTTTGCAATGTGAAGGACGAAGTATGGATATGTCCTCATGAATTGGGAAGACATGACGTTGATTTTGGAAACCTATCCTTCAGTGATTGGTATGCAGTGAGGTTCGGGGACGAAATCATTAATTCGGTTTTGTTGAGAAATTTGGAGCTCAATTATGAAAAACATATTCTTCAAGGAAAGACCATTAAACCACTCAACGATATTCCTTCTAGAAACACCGATGACGAAGGAACTCGAAGTCATTGGTGTGAGAAAATAAAAACCCCTGACGGAAATCTTTGGGCACCTTGCAACCCTTTTGATTATGAGTGTAATGGGGGAAGCAGTATAGAGAGAGTTGGGGAAGATGAATTCTTATGGACCTTGACCAATGACTCAGAAAGAACAGAATTGCCTTGGCTAGACGATTTAGGATTCGACAATTGGGTCAAAATCAAATATGGAAAGGTAGATGCGCTAACTAAGGAGAAGATCTGGAATGGATGTATGAGTAAAGACGACCCAAGCGAAGAAATTCCAAATGACATAAATGAAGAATCGGATAATGATGCTAAGGATTCGTCAAGGAAAGAGAAAGAGGAATGCAAGCATGTGCTAGTGGAAGATTTACTCGACAATAAATGGCTAAAAGATACCGAGTCCGACGACGATGATATAGATTACCTTGAACTACAAGGTGAATATGGATTTACTAACCTCGACGATGAAGCATATGAGCAAAGAAGGTGCAAACTTCTTGGCATTTCGTATAAGAGGCCGCCACCGATTGTAGCCGAAAAGTATGAGTTCACTAGATACCATTTGGGGCCGGACGAAATTTTTTTCAAAATTCGGAAGATCGAGACTAAAGAGTACCTCCGCACTGCTTCAAATGTTGCTTGGGTCAGGCATATTTTGATGAAGGATGTGGAAGAAGTTGGCCAAAGGCCACCATAAAGCCCCGAGGCTTTGAGTTTAACTTAAAGACTCGTAAATAAAGAAAAGTGCTCTTTCGGGAGACAACCCGAGTTATCCCTTTCATTTGTTTTATTTCCATTTCTGTTGGGTTTGTGTTTTTAACCATATTTGCAGGATTTCAGGAAAAGTTGCTGCATCATGCTGAACGGGGACCTGATCTGTCCATAGTTACGGCGTAACTCATTCTTATGGTTACGCCGTAACATACTTTTTTGCAGCAGTCCTTCTCAGAGCATTACCAATTACGGCGTAATCTCATTCAATGGTTACGCCGTAGCTACACTCCTGTAGCGTATGCCAGGTTTGCTTAATTATGGCGTAACTCCTTATGAGAGTTACGACGTAACTATCCTCTATAACACTTCTTTCTTTTTAAAACACAAAAACCTTGTATTAGTTTTCAAATGAACTTTGTGGGTATGTTCCCTGTAAGCCCTCACGAGACTACACTCGTCCACTTGGGACACCAAGTGGTTTAAAAGGCTTGTTGCATATGCTAAATGCAACCGTGATTCCTACGAAAGTGAGTTAGGTTTCTTTTTCATTTTTCTTTTTCTTTCTTAGAATTATACTTGTCGGTAGTGTGATTTCAGGGATTGAAGTTTGCTCGTGGATGCTTATGCGAAGGCATGACTCTTTTCGTGGGCCTTCTTTCTTTTTGGAGCAAATTTCAGGGAAGTTCTCGCTCTAATTCTACTTTTCTCTTCACCTTTATTTAATGCTTAGTACAAAAGGGACTTTGCACATTTCAAGTGGGGGGACGGGAGTAGAATTGTCTCTTGAACTTTATTTTGCCCTCGTTTTTCTAGTTTATTTTAAAAAATTATGCCATTTTTAAAATTTTGACATGTTTTTATTAACCTAACTAGATTAGACCTTAGCCGAGCACATTATAACCCTTGATATTATATGGTGAGATTAGCCTTATCCATTTCCAAATTTTTACCCCAAATCCACCAAATTATGAGTGTGCCGGTAGCTTATAAACTTTAGAACTTGGCCTTTACATCATTTCGAGACCATAGACGATGTATGTTGAGTTAGCTCGATGTATTTGGACTTTTCAGTTTAAGAAGGCAGTATTATAGGATTATCACCCAAATAGCCCATCATTGTGTGTCTATCGATTAGTCACCTCGACTTCTCGACCCCCATGTTAAACCCATTGTTGCACTCACATTTAGTGCAAGATACCCCTAGATACACCCTTCTGAGCCATTCCTTTCATTTTGTTCACCCAACATATTGTTTCGTTACACCATTACACCTTAGCCTACCCTGTAGTCTTTATATGTAATTGGGAAGTCATTATTTGCCTAAGTTCAAGGTTGAAGTGGGAAGGTTCGGGAATCACGCTTTCATCGACGACATATCCTTAAAGATCATTGAAGACCCCCCAAATTATAATATTGTTCATCTCAAGTGGGGGGATGGTATGTTTAGTTATTATGTTATGTTGAAAAAAAAAAGTGATTTGAAAGATAAAAAAATTTAAAATTAAAAAAAAATTAAAAAAAATTGTTATTGTTCTTTAGTTGATTGTAAAGTGCAATGTTATAAGCACTATTGTTATGAGCTTAGTATAGATTTAGTATCGAGGAGGCGACCTCGGTCACATTTGAAGAATGGAGTTGGAAATGTGCCCATCATGACGTCCTCTAATGGCACATCTACCTGGTAATATCATGATCCGGTTTCTTAACTTCGAAACTTGAACTTTGGGCGAACGGTAAGTGGTGATGACTTGGTTATAGATTTAGATTATCTGCTTGATTTTATTATACACCAATTTTATCCCATGTCTTATCCTACCCTTAGTCATGAAGCGTGTCTAGGTGATGTAGCGAGCAATCTTTGGTGTCTTGGCCATGGATTTGGTCATGTATCATTGATTTTGTCAAGTTCGCCGTGACATGTTAGTAATGACAAATCGCCCTTAACCTTTGTCGTGTCTACCCATATTGCCTTCGAGAATTGTTTTGTCCTTAACTTTAGTGGTGGAGATTTGAGTAACCGCCAAGCTTATGATAGAATACATGCTATGACTGTGCAATGAGTGATCACCCCGAAATTGACACTTAGAATAGTTGAGAGATTTGAGTGTTTTGTTCCCATTTCGTGAGCTGTTCGGCCTTGTTTTATTCTAGCATAAGGGATTTGTAAACTTATATTTTCCAGGTAATGGGAGATATATTTTTAGGAATCTATCTAATAAGGTCTACTTGAAGGCAAGTAGAGTTAAAGTGGGGGGATATTTGATAACATCAAATTGTCCTGAATATTAAGTGTCAATTTCCCCCGATAATGCTCGTATTTTATATCATTTATATGGATTTACGCTTATTTTCCTCTATATTTCACTTTCAGGTAAATTACGAGCATTGGCGCTATAGAGACGCGGATTTGGAGAGTTTATTGAAGATATATGATAGTATGCTCATTTTGAAGATGTTACGGCGTAACTCCCCTCTCACATTACGCCGTAACAGAAGCGTGGCTCAGAAAACCAACTCAACTGAAGATTACGGCGTAACTCCCTCCAAAGATTACGACGTAACTAAC
Source organism: Chrysanthemum seticuspe (assembly GCA_019973895.1). NCBI lineage: Eukaryota > Viridiplantae > Streptophyta > Magnoliopsida > Asterales > Asteraceae > Chrysanthemum > Chrysanthemum seticuspe. The sequence goes on from BPTQ01000004.1 coordinate 255,745,976, forward strand.
TAGGTCAAATGAGGTTCTGCGTCGCTGCAAGCTACGCCGTAACTATTGTCTCAACTACGGCGTAACAAGGATTTATTGAAGATACGGCGTAACTCCTTCCAGATGTTACGCCATAACCAACATTTTTAGTGCAAATTACGAAGATAATGGTGTTACGGCGTAACTCTCAACTTAAGTTATGCCGTAACCAGATCTGGCCTATAAATACCACTCGATTTCCAGCATTTCTAATCATCCCATTTTCACACACAACATCAGTGAACGTGAGTAGAAGGTTGAAGGCCGATCTTAGGGAGCATACGGAGCCATCTCCAAGGGAGAAATCACTCCCCTACGATAAGCATTAGCATTTTATCTTTTCTTTACTTTCAATTCATGTATTTCGTAATGTTAAACATTGAATCGATTGTTTTAGTTAATATGAGCGGCTAAGCACCTCTGGTGCTAGCCTAGTTATGATTCCTTAATTGCTTTGTTTATGTTTACATTGCTTCCGTATAATTATTTCTAGTGTATGCATGGATAATTTGTTGGTAGCTACCCTTGTTTCGGTAGTTTTGAATGGCGGTAGTGGCTAGTTACTTAAGAGATATGACCAACTGACCCTAAGTAGGTAGACTGAGTGGGAAGGGTAAGATATGACCAACTGACGACCCTTCTTCGCTTGTGCGATTTGACCAACTGATCACCTACCGTTTGGATGAACTTAAGAAGTCAGGGATGAGTGTTTAAGATGCTAGCGCCCGGGCACTCATTATTATAAATCTTGCATGTAGCGGTACTTAATGACTTGGCTTAGGGGACTAAGAACAACTGGACTTTCGACGGGTCACCTGACATCTCCAGTGGAACCCTTTGCTGATAGGTTAGGACGATTTGACCAAATGATGTCCTAGCGACTTTTACCCCACTTGAAGTAATTGGAAGTAATTAAACATGAACTTAGCTTGATAGAATGAATAACTAGGTTAGCACACTTCTCCCCTATTGATCACAACCCTCTCCTCTATTTGCTTTCTTTATTTCCTTGTTTTAGTAGTTAATCAATTCCACCTTAAATTCTATTAAAATCTATGACACCTAGACTTAGTTTAAATCCGCACACATAGCTCTTGGGACGACCTCGGTTTTACCGAATACTACACTACACACGACCGGGTACACTGCCCATTAGTGCATTAGGGTAGTCCATAGGTATAACGAGAACTTATAAATATTAAAACCTGGTCAGTAAAACCTGCATCAGCCGACCCGAGCAACCTAAGATTCCATACCGTTTCTTCTTCAACAATGACCTTGAGTTTCTTCAACACAGCAGTAGCATCAGCAAGAAGTATGCTACATCACTCACCTTCAATATTCCAGCTGCAGTTTTCTCTAATAATATAGCCATTGAAGAAGACGCCACCAAATTGTACATTGACAAGGTGGTGGACTACGACCTCGATGCTAAATACGGCATTCATCATTAGCCACCAAGGAGAAGATTGTACTACAGAAGCTGTCAAGTTCAAAGGTCAAACAAGGAGGTAAAGAGTGATAAGAAAATCGTTGCTGTAATGAAGGTTACGTTGGCGACAAAGTGGGGTTATTCATTCTTGTCAGAGATCAAAGTCAAGCGACAAGATGAACAAGAATATGATTTCACTGAGGCTGATTTCCCGAGATTGTCACTCAACGACATCGAAGACATGTTCCTCGCAAAGGTACAAGGAAGGATGAGACAATTCTCTACAGAGATTCAACTTCAGTTCAACACTGCCCTGCTGATCTTCATTCGAAGCAAAGTGATTCAAGAACGTGTTGAAGATCTACAACTTGAGGTCGAATCATACCAAAAGCAGATAAATCTTACAAAACCGTTGCTACACTTTCCAAACCTTAATCAACTGCCTCAGTACACTATATTGCACAAACCGATTTTTGGGGTCGTCTACCGCAGTGAGCATCATCATACTTGCTTCATGGCATTCGACGAAATCCACAAATTCTGTGATCATACGTTGAAAATGGTTCGTGATGGGTTAGCTTATCGGTTAAAGGATATTTAAGAAGGTATTGGTTCGAAGAGGAGATGGAATTCGGAAGAACGAAAGGAAGCTCGCAGGTTCATAACAAGGCTGGATGAAAGGTTGTTCCACCGGGATCAGATGAGAAGGTTGGAGAGCTATTTGGGAGGACGAAAAAGTTTATGTATCTCAACGTTTCAACGTGAAGATAAAGTCCCGGGTCGTGTGTAATCGTTGGGTACTCCTTAAACACTTTTGATTTTATTTTGATTCTTGATTTATTTATTCACGATGGCTTGTACATAAATAGAAGTGTACAACCCGTTCTTGTAATGAAAGGACCATGTGGTACGCATCAATGCCACAATCTTTATAAAAGGAGCGAAAGCTTCTTACTTTTGAGCAAAATTTATCAAACTTTCAACATTTTCAAAATTTTGCTCAAAAGAACAAGTACTCTCTCTCTCGTGTTTTCAAAACCTCAAAAGTTAATATTACTTGTTGAGGGGGAGTATTTGTAAAATATCTTTGTTCAAACAATGTTCTTTGTGGAAATCTTCCCGCAAAACTCGAAATGCTCATATTCGATATCAAATTTTCATCAAAAATAACATTCATATGCCATTTTTTAGGGGGAGAAAAATTGTGTGATACAAATATGTTGGATTGTGAATGAATCTCAATGTGCATAGACTTAACCAATGAATTGACGAAATATGAAATGTCATAAATCGAAAAGATTTTTCTTCCAAGACTTATCCGAGTAGATTGTACCAATTCGAGAAACTCTTGATCGATATGAACTTTGACGGGTTTGACAACCTTTTCAAGGTTTGTCCACATCTTCAAGGTAGTTATTAGAGCTAGTTGTCACCTAAAAGCTAACAATGTATCTCTTTGACTATGCAACGTAATCGTGTCTCGCGGGGAATTGTCTATCTTGAGTCGATCAATTCAAAAGTGCGTGCTCTACCCTCACTGTGCAAATTTCTGTCAAAACTCTTAAGCACATGTGGAGGGGGATTATTTTTGAAAATATAAAACTCTCGAAGTGTGACAAACATGTTTTCATTCATAAACACTTTGAGAGATTTTTTTTCAAGAAAATGGTTTTATGGCAACATAGGATAGTCATGGAGTTATAAGGTGACTAAGTTTAGGAATAAACGTCCTATGATCTGCCGGAGCCGGAGGGATCTACCCAAGGAGACCACCAATAGTTAGTACTTAGAAGTCCTTAGGTATGATTATAAAAAGAAGAAAATAAGAATCGGAGAAAGAAGGAGTTGAAGAATTAAAAAGAAAAGTAAAGAAAAGGGTGAAAAGAAATAGCCCTCCAAATTATTCAACTTAGGGCAGACACCGGGTTCAATTCATATGCTACTGGCTGTCACTAGATGACACCGGTATTGAAGATCAAAGTCGTCATGGACCCAGTGACGCAATGCACTAAACCTTCTTAACCACTCAAGTTTTTCTCAAAATAAGCTTGTTTCATTCTCACAGGGAACCCTACTTAATCTATCGACTCTCTCTTAGAGATTGTTGGTATTGAAGAAGGAGACCATCTCCCTAGTCTCCGCTCAGGAAAACCAAAGAGCACTATTGAGTCTAGAGCCACGAGATTCATCAAAAGATTTCTTAGGAACACTTGAACTTTCATCACTTGTCGTTCAACTATAGAGACGCAAGTGAAATTTTCTAGAGTCCTTCGCAGATCCTAGCAATCTGCCGAGAACATTTATAAGGGGATTCACAACTGTGATCCTCAGTGATTGAATGGAAACTCCTGCCAGGGTCAACATCAAACAGCCCTGACAGCAGGTCGCTTCGGTAACTCCTTGTGGGTTACGCTTAGTGTTGTCTCAAACGGTCTACAGTCGTGAGGTGATGCTACGGTGTGCCTCAGCGACTCACCTGAACTATAGATGTACTTCGGTACATCTTGTTAGCCTACTTGAGGGCCTCTGTTAGGTTACCATGTTTGTAACACAAGCATCAATATAAGAAATAGAGAAGAGAAAGGATTGGTTGAACAAAGACAAACACTTATGCGTATGAAATAAGAAAGGTTATGCGTATGAAGTGAAATGAAATAACAATTGGTATCAGAGCCAGGTAATGGCTAAGGATTAGGGTATCCGGTTTTATATCTTTAATATGGATCGGGTTTCTTAAGGTTTTTGATGTGGGCCTATGGTGAGACTGATGGATCTTGGGCTGAATTGAATGGACTGGATCACAATGTTAAATAAGTGGACTTATATGTTGGATCGTATATAAGGAGTAAATTTGTGTTATCCGAATTTTTTCTCACAAAAATTTAGGATACAAATCTTTTATATTGGTCTATTAAGAATGGTATATTTTGGTATGGTATATTTTCACGGAGGATACAATATTCACGGCTTAAGCGAAGATAAGAAAAAATGACTACGGAGTTTTTGTACGGTATTATTGATGCGGAATTGAAGTGACATTTCACGGGTGGACTTCTTTATCTTTGAGACGATGGTTGGTTGGATGCATGTCTCAAGATAACTTGTTGGAGCACATTATGAAATTTGAAAATCTGGTTATGACTGGTAAGGAGTTACGTTGTAGTGCTCACAGTGTGTAAACATCACTTTAAGGAGTTACGTTGTAGTGCTCAGTGTCACACGGCGTTGTGGATTGTTCAAAATTTTAGAACAAGCAGTAAGTCAAAAAGTTGGGATGTTTACTTCCTTTTTAAGTTAGTCGTATCGGGTTATCTCCATATGTGGTCATTACAATTAGCTGGTGAATTCAAAGGAGGTTCGATAAAAGATTGGTTAGAGAAATTTATTGAGAGTATTTTTGCGACATATTCTCACAGAATTTTGATCAAGCTATGATGTTAAGATTGCATCAAGAAGGTAATACGGCATGTACGCAACATTATGATGATTCCGATAGCTCGCAACCATCAGGAGGGAGAAGTTGGTATTTCATCTTCCGTGATTGGATTACGAAGGGATTTTTGCTTAAGACTGAAGAAGGAGAAGTAGTGTGTTGTACATAGGGGTTTTTTACCAACTTGGATGCAATACTAAGTGCGTTATGTTGTTATGATGTTCCCAGAACGACAACCATTGTACGATCAAGAGTTTATTTTCTCTGCTGCGTGTTGGAAGAGTGTTGTCGGTTCAGGAGGGAGCAAAAGAAAGAAAAAGGCTCACTAGTTAGGAGGGAGTAATAACCTAACTAGACCGTTACAGTTGAAGTTCAGAGCTACAAGAAGATCAAATGCCGAGATCGTCGGAAAGGGAGAACTTCAAGTTTGCCTCAGTATCTAGACTACAGAGACTCTACGCTTCAACAAAGTCAACATTGTTCATTACTATTGTAATTTACTTTGTTTTGTATCTATAGGTCTCATTATAACCATTCACGTGTGACGGTATCTTGGAGGGAGATTGTTAGCCTCGCTTTTTATAAAGATAACGTCACTTACGTGAATTGGACTAGACGCGTAGTATACTTTGCCCTTAGGGACTAGTATCATTTAAGTGGCAAAGATAGGGCCTATATATACCCCTCATGACTCTCCATGAGGGGTGAGGTGAAGCATTTGGCTAGTTGTATTGTTTTGTTCTTATCAATAAACCTTGTGTTTTCTCCTCCCTCTCTCTAGTTTCTCTCTCAAGAAAGGATGATGATCTTCATCATTTTCCACCAACCTCGACCTCCAAACTACATAAATCTTATGTTCATCGGTCCTAACAGTATTTATAGGGCAAGGAGCTAGGGCAACACATCTAGACTCCTTCCCTTCTTATGGGCTTGGGCCAAGGCTTATGGGCCTTCTACATAAGCCTTAGCTTAATAAAAACATAAAGGCCATATTAAGCTAACTATTACATATGAATCACTAACACTTGAATTAAGGTTTAGGAGTGATTCCAACAATCTCCTCCTAAGTGTTGGTGATGAATGAAAGAGTGATAAACGATGTAGGTGCTGATGTAATAGTAGCTTTGACGTCTTCTGACATTCTTCTTTCTTGTGAGAAGAAGTGTCTTGATTCGAACAATCTCCCCAATGTAGAGAAATTGTTTCCTTTGAAGTATTCTGCTTTGATGTCATCATTTACTTTGTTCTTTGATCTTTGTTCTTTGTGATGATAGTGATAGTATGTTGTTATTGTCTGCATCAGGTCTGCTTCGTTGCTCCAGTGTCTCCACGTCTTTCTTCAACATGCTCACACGTTCTTTGACGTTTGGATTTCAGTACTGATGAAGTTCTCTTAGTCTTTAAACTTTGTATATTCTTTGACTTGACGAAGAATTATTCTGACTTTGTGTTGCCTTTTGATAGAACTTCCATTAGTGATGTTGTTGGTATGAGCATCTGAAGAAACTGCACGATCAGTCCGCTCCAGAGCTTCCATAAGAAGAAAACATAAGAAAAGTTAGTAATAAGCGGATTCCAGCACTTACAAGTTCGAACTTCGAGAGTGTTAACAACATAATGTGAAAACACAACTCTAATTCTCACAAAGGCTGTTCCTGAACTGGAGTCCCACAAGTGAGATAACACGATGTACCGAAGTACACCTACAGTTCAGATGAGTCGTTGAAGTACACCGAAGCATCACCTCACGACTGTAGACCGTTTGAGACCACTAAGCGTAATCCACGAGGAGTTACCGAAGTGACCTGCTGTCAAGGCTGTTTGATGTTGACCTTGGCAGGAGTTTCCATTCAATCACTGAGGATCACATGTGTGACCCTCTCATAAATGTTCTCGACAGATTACTAAGATTTGTGTAGGACTCGATAACATATCACTTGCGTTCTTATTGTTGAACGAAAAGTGATGAAATGTCAAGTGTACCTAAGAGATCTTTTAATGAATCTCGAGGCTCTAGACTCAATAGTGCGCTTTGGTTTCCTGAGCGGAGACTAGGGAGAGGATCTCCTTCTTCAATACCAGCTATCTCTAAGAGAAAGATGATAGTTTACGTAGGGTTCCCTTTGAGAATGAAACAAGCTTCTTTTGGGAGAAACTTGAGTGGCTAAGAAGGTTTAGTGCATGCGTCACTGGGTCCATGACGACTTTGATCTTCAATACCGGTGTCATCAAGTGACAACCAGTAGCATATGAATTGAACCCGGTGTCTGCCCTAAGTTGAATAATTTGGAGGGCTTATTTCTTTTCACCCTTTTCTTTACATTTCTTTTTAATTCTTCAACTCCTTCTTTCTCCATTTCTCATTTTCTCCTTTTTATAATCATACCTAAGGACTTCTAAATTCTAACTATTTGTGGTGTCCTTGGGTAGATCCCTCCGGCTCTGGCGGAACATAGGACGGTTATTCCTAACCTTAATCTCCTTATAACTCCATTGCAATAAAACCATTTTCATGAAAATCTCTCGAAGTGTTTGTAAATGAAAAACATGTTTGAACACTTCAAGTGTTTTGGATTTTCAGAAATACTCCCCCTCCACATGTGCTTAAGAGTTTTGACAGAAATCTGCACAGTGAGGAAAGAGCACGCACTTTTGAATTGATCGACTTAAGATAGACAATTCCTTGCGAGACACGATTACGTTGCATAGTTAAAGAGATACATTATCAGCTTTTAGGTGACAACTAGCTCTAGTAACTACCTTGAAGGTGTGGACAACCCCGAAAGATTGTCAAACCCGTCAAAGTTCATGTCTATCAGGAGTTTCTCGAAAGGTACGATCTACTCGAATAAGTCTTGGAAGACAAATCTTTTCGATGTATGACTGTTCAGATTCCGTCAATTCATGGGTTGAAGTCTTTTCACACGAGAATTCAATAGCCAATCACAGCATATTTCTTATCACATAATTTTTCTCCCCCTAAAAAATGGCATATAAATATGTTATTTTTTGAAGAAATGTTGAGAATAAATATGACCATTTTGAGTTTTGTGGGAAGATTACTACAGAGAACAATTTGTGAACAAAGTTTTTAAGAAATACTCCCCCTCAACAATTGATATTAACGGTCGAGGTTTTGAAAATCATAAAGGGAAGTACTTGTCCTTTTGAGCAAAACCTTTGAAAATTGAAAGGCTTGATAAGTTTTACTCAAAAGTGAGAAGATTTCGCTCCTTTTATAGGATTGTGGCACTGAAGCGTACCATAGGGTCCTTTCATTACAAGTACGGGTTGTACACTGTAATTTGTGCACAAGCCATAGACATGATATAATCACACATCCAAATCAATATTGAAAATGAAACAAATTAAGGGGTACCAGATAGTCCAGAAATATCACCAGGAATGCGAACTGGGCGTTGATAGCCTGTGAGAGTAATCCTGGAACGACCACCTACGAAGCTCTCCAGAGTTCTGAACTGGTCCCTTCTGTACAACCTTTCATCGATACGAGTGATGATCCTCTTTACATCCCGTCTGTCCTGAGAATTCCATCGCTTTGGTGACCCAATGCCTTCATGTATCTCCTTTAACCGATAAGCTAAGCCGTCCCTGACTTTCTTCAGTGTGTGATCTCCAAACTTATGAAGATCTCTACACGCCATCAAGAAGTTGCGATTTAGTTCACTACGGTAAACTATTCCGAATGGTTTGCTGACGAGAGTGTATTGTGGAAGCTGGTTGATGTCAGGAAGTTCTAGCTGAGGTCTGGTGAGGTTGACACGAGTCTGATACGATTCAACAGCAAGTTGTAAATCTTCTACACGTTCCTGGATCACTATGCTTCTGATAAAGATGAGCAGGGACTTGATGTATTCACGTTGAATTTCAGTCGAGAATTGTCTCATTCTTCCCTGTACCTTGGCAAGATACAGATCTTCAATGTCGTTGAGAGACAAGTTCTGAAAGTCCGCTTCACAGAATTCATAGTCCCGTTCGACTTGTCTTTTGACCACGATAGTCTTGAGGAAGGTGTAATCCCATTTAGACGAAAGAGTGACATGCTTAATAGCAACGATCCCTTTATCACTGAACACTTCATGTTGAGACTTTCGAACATGGCAGCTTTTGTAGTAGATTCGTCGGTGTTCCGGCCAATGGTGAATCCCGTACATTGTGTCACACCCCGCTAAGAGCGGAAACACGAGGTGTAACGAAATGTAACATCGCATAAGATAGTAGAACAACACCATATATGATTTTAAGAAATAGGTTTACAATGTTACATAAAGATTTTATACAATACTGAGCAATGAAAACATAAGTCTTAATATTATCAAAGTTAAGTCTTTAGAAAAAGGTCTTGGCCAAATCACTCGGTCATTGATATGAGGACAATGTATGACTTCAATATGCATGCCTTCAAAATACGACTATCAATCACCTGAAAATAATACTTGAAAACGTCAACATAATGTTGGTGAGCTCGCAGGTTTAAGGAAATACAAGTATAAAATAGTTTGATGTGCTTGGAACTATAGGTAAGACATGTGCATAAATAATAGTGATGAGCAAGCAATAAAAGAAATAAAATCCACATCATGCAATCCGACCACCACGTGGTCACAATAGAAATTCAAATACACTGGGTGCCACTTCCCAAAGGTAAACTGGGTGCCTCTTCCCAAAGATAAACTGGGTGCCTCTACCCAAAGATATACTGGGTGCCTCTACCCAAATATGTACTTGGTGCCTCTACCCAAAGATATACTGGGTGCCTCTACCCAAAGATGTACTGTAAATTCATGGTCATGATTCACACAATATGAACACACATAATACCAACAATATTGCATAACTAACGCACAATTATATACACATACATGTCTAAAATAGTAATTGAGTATTATTTCCCCCCAAGAAAATATCGAAAAATGGGGCCACGAGTACTCACCTTAAAGCGAATGAGATAAAGTGCACAAGTCCAAGCAAATAATCTTAAGAAATCGACGCACGCTCGATATTTGTGATCAGCCTATTGCTCCTTTGACCAATCTACAATAATATAGGAACCTATTTAGCGATTTACTATATCTGATTACCGCATTGATAAATATACTATGGTTATTAAATGATGATTATTCATTTGTCTACTAGTTTGCATGGTTGAAATTAACTTTTATGTATGACATCTGTTTAACCGAATATACCTATATAATATGAGTAAACTAATTAGAAATCTTATAATTGCAACCATATACAGGGACGAACCCATATGGTAGCCGGGTGTGGCAAGGGCCACACCCAATTTTAGATCACGAAGTGTAAAATTTTTATATATAAAATATGTCTCTTCTGCTGCTTGTGCAACACCCAATTTTACCTAATAAATTATTTATTGAGCAACTTTAATACTCATGGTCATTAAAAATAATTTATGCAACACCCTCTCAAAATTTTTGAGTACGACCATAACCATAGAATATCATATGACCACATCAATTGTCTATCCATGTTTTTACTACTCAATTTGTTTTTAGTCAAAAACAGGTTATTATAAGGTGTGTTTTATCGTGATCTTCGAACAACATTATTATGTTTAGTCAATCTGTGTAATATAATTATGTTTAGTTTGAACAACACTAAAATAGATTTTTAAAAGAATTAGTAGTAAGAGGATTGTCATGCATGCACATAAGAACATAGCAATAGACAGATTTAAATAGCATAGCAACATGCATTTGCATTAAGAACAGAGCAAAGACCATAAGCGCTTTATAACGTATTTATCTTTGGTTCAAACCTTACAGTGACTCGATTGATCTTACTCTTTTCATTCTGTAAAGCGTTTAATGTCAAATGACCCGTTAAAGATCCAAAATCGATTCGTTGTTACCGAACATGACGTTTCAGTATGCTTAGCTTAAATATTATTACGTGAGTGAACATAAGCAAAAAACTTCTAATAGTAGTCTTCTATATCCGACTAGGCAACAGATTTCACGACAAAAGTATTTATGTTCGAGATGAACTAGGCTATAATATCAAGATCGAAATCAAAACATGAATGAACTTAGAAATATACCTCCGAGCCAAACCTCCAATAAATCGAGACCAAACTGTGAATGTGATTAAAATGGTGCCTCCTAGTCAACTGAAGGGCTGATCGAGACAAGCAAAACAGAACACAACCCAAAATTTCAAGTTAAACATACCATACTCGTACACTCGCTAACATGGCAGCCCAAACTCCTTATTGTCGTGATAAAACCTCCATCTTGTAACAGACACGAGTATGAGAACTGACCCCGACCACTAAGATTGCGCAAGATACAATCGCACTAACACCTAACTTACACAAGAAGTGTGAATACGAGTGACGAGATTCGATTGTTGGCTCCGTTTCACAGGTTCTAAACCAAGCCATTTGCGTGACATAATAGCCTTATGATTCACCATGTCTATGGCGTATATGAACTCGACAAAAACGTAATAAACGAGATGTTTATGATAACACAATATGATTGAACAAAGATAAAAACAAAAGACTTAATATAAAAGTAAACGTTGTTATTTACAAACATCCTAGACTCGATCTTATATAGGTTATGAATCGGTACAAGACTTCATTCCTGAAACGTCATGATGCTTCAGAAGTAACCGCCATTCATAACTGCCATTACCGGCCCAATAACTAACTTAACTAACAAATGTTTTAACGGGGTGTTTGGTTGTAAGTCCAACCCAATGTTCTTAACCCGTTTTGACCCAAACAATAATAAACATAATAACATTGTTTTTCAAATTAACTTAACAAACATTAAACGGAGTTTACATCGATGAGGTAGGATAGAACTGAAAACCCCGACGTATGACAGCCACGAGATCATGACCAGCAACCATCCTTAATGCGATCATATACCCAGTTATTCATGTGAATATGATAGTTGTTTAGAATGAATTTAGAGAGATGGCATGCATGATGATATATAGTAAGTGATGATATGTTGTGAAAAGGAGAATATGTGTGAATAGTTATAAAAAAAAGTGTCGTGTGAAAGCAGAAGGGGAGAAAAAAAGGAAACGGCTTGGTCACAAAGGGAGGAGTCGTATAAGGAAAATTTGGAAGGTTTTTAATAGCCTTTTAATTAGCTTTGAATGGATCAGTTATGTGGGTTGTGTGATTGAATGAATCCGAAAATTATGGATTGAATGGGTTAAGTTTTGAAGGTTACCAAAAAAAAGAAAAAAAAAAGAAAAACGTGTGAGGTCGGTATTTGGAGTTTTATTTCTTGTGTACAAGTATTTTATTAGGAGAAGAAAAATATCTCAGGTTAGTAATATTATTTTGTAATATTATTTATAATGTATTAGTTGAAATGCAAATTAACTTGGTTTAGTCTTTGAATTAATTGTACATGTGAATTTAGAGCTTGTAGTTTTACAAGTTTTATAATATGGTTACGAAATTCGGGTCAAGGGTCTTCGTTGACTAATCTGATTTTGTGAGGGTTCTCATAGTATTACCCCGTTAAAGAGAATTTCGTCCCGAAATTCAATCGAGTCTACTATTAAGTATTTTGTTATCGACTATGAGTGGGGTATTGGGTTTTTGCACAATTAGTGTCTTCTCAGGTATACTCATGGCCACATGTGCTTGAAAGTGTGTTAGGATGGATAGTTCGCTAATGATGCCGCTAACCCAGATCCAATGACCTAATTAATTATAATAGAGTGAAATATGCAAGCCTCTCTTATTGCAAATGAATCAATGCTTGAATGAAGAACCCAATGAAGGACAAAGCTATAATGGAAGGAAATACATTGAGCTGACTCATTATACAGATAATTAAGTAGCCACATGGGGAAGAAGAATCATTCGCTCTATATCCGGTCTTATCATAACTTATGATGGTTTGTAAGAATTGTGATAACGCTACACGCGTCGTTCGGGGTCAAGGAAACTTCCTTTTCTTCGAGCAAGTTTTATAACACCCTAGGCAGTGAACCTAATCGTTGTAGTGTAGTAATTAGGGTAAGCCACGGGTATTGATATCGTTCTCTAGGGGAATAGGAATGCTAGTAAGAAGTTACTACGCTAAGGTTAAGGTTGAGGAAGATTATTTTTTGTATTTTTATATTTTATGAAATGGAAAGGTACGAATCTCGGGTATTGGATTTGGGGGGTTTTGGTATTTCTACCGATTACTCTACTATTATCTAATTATCTAAACTAAGGTTGTGGGAGTCTATGTCTAATTAATGTGTGCTCGTATGATAGTTTAAAGATGTGTTTACTTAGGTTGTACTACTCCTTAATTATCTCCTATTGATGGTTGAGTTGTCACGTCCTTATTCTTAGTTGCGTTGTGTGTCTAAAGTTGTAGGGTATGCGTTTCTCCCTAACTCTTTGAACTTACCAAAGGGTCTCGTCTACAAAACCCACTAGGGATGATAAACTCTTACTCTAAAGCACTCTTTGGATAATTTAGCCTACAACTACTCAGGTAATCATATTCTAAGGTTCACAAAGATGAATCAAGCATTAAGTACACAACGAATGACCTATCGCATTACTAGATCATTGATCAACTAAGATAAGAAACAACCAATCAATATTCAATAATTAAGTTTCATACTTCCTAAGCAAACACACAAATAAATTAGCCGGACATGGAGAACATGCAAGCATACACACAAATAATCAAAGACATAATTGAATTAATGAAGTAAATACTTATCTTGATGTAAGATAGGGTTTAAAACCCTAAAATACTGTACAAGACACCTTAGGTTCGGTTTTAGGTTTTCACTCCAAAAGACTCTCTCTAAAACTGAAAAATTCGGATTCTATAAATAAGATTACATATAAGACGGCGTCACCTTATGTTTCGTGACGCCGTCGTGTCGCCGTCATTAGGGTTTCGTCTTGGCCACGTTAACCTTGCGACGGCGTCACCTTATGTTCGTGACGCCGTCCTCTTCAGCTTCTGACGTCGTCTGGATTGCATCTAGGCCGTCTGAGTAGCGACGGCCTACTCTTTTACAACTGGACGTCGTCACTTGAAAATAAGAGTTTTGGGTTCTGTCCCGTCACAAAAATCCTCGGACGGCATCGCAATTAACACCTGACGCCGTCGCCTTCTATTTTCAGCAGCTTTGAGTGTCTTGATTTTGACTTTGGCCATTTTCTTCATATATTCGCGCCTTTTCGTCCAAATAAGTGCCATTCCAGCATTTTGCCTTCAAGAGACCTAAAAAGTGAAAAGGAACGATATTAAGCAATAACGGATACAAAAGTGATCAAATAAGGACTTAAACGACCCCTCAAAATGGTACCTTTTAAAACCTTATCAAATTGCAACACCAAAAAGTTATGTACAAGCAGTGGAGACGGGTAGTGTTGTATGAAAAAAAAAAAAATACTCACTTGAAATTGGACTAAATAAATACAAAAATGGGAAGGTATAATTAGCCAATCTAGAAAATGACAGATTTGGTTTACATCAGACAATGAAAGATGATATAACTTTTAATCATAACTGCAAAAATGAAACATGAATGAAGCAAAGTGATGTTGATCTTGCATGAATGTTTGCTTCCAGTGTAGGAGATCAGATATTTCTTTGCTTTAGATTACACCATATAATTAACTGGTGGATATTGTGGTTCTTGTGGGCACACTAAGGTCTATGTGTTCGAAAACGGACAGTGATATGGGTTGGTATTTGAACAGTCAAGAAGAATAAAACATTTAAGGCAAAAGGATGATCTTTTGAAATGACTATCAAGGAAGTGTTTTGTTAGGCGTGTATGACTAGCTGAAATTAACGATCTATGAATTAAAAGATACAAGAATAGAATCTGGTATTAATGTTTGGTTATGCTCAGAATTTATTATCAGTTGAAGCTCATGAATTCAAGTATTTAACTCAGCCAGGCAACATTAAGATGTATAATGACTTGAATATATTTTATTAGTGGTATGGGTAAATTAGCCAGGTACTATATTGGGAGATGTTTGCTTTGATTACGAGTAATGGTTTAGACATTATAGTTCTTATGGTATCTTACAATTTGTTGGTATTCTGATATAAAAGTGATATCGTATTGGAAAGTGAGTAAGTTGTCTAGCACTCAGGAAGTGAGTATAATACCATAGAGTAATTGATTATTTAATTCGACGCTTTCTTCGCCAATAAGAGGTTCTTGTCAAGTGGAATGTGTTAAGAAAAATTGTTCATTGTAGAAAGTGTTATATTGTGATTTCTTATTATTGATAATCTCATATCAAAGTGTATTTAGGTTTGCTCAGAAAATGAAAGGTATGGGGAGATGAGGCATATGTCCTAATGGCATAGGGAAATAATTGCTTGGTTTTTAAATTAGTGTTCAGAATAGCCAAAATAACTTAATCTATATAGCAAAAAGTGAATTCATTATGAACTTCCAGCAACGGATTGTTGGGATGCATCAAAATACTGTTCAAGTAGTGCGACTGACATAAAGACATACTAAAAGCACAGTCACATATCAGATTAGGCATGACGGAAACAAGGAATTTTTAAACTCTAGTAGTGGTCATGATATATCACGTAAATGATGACATATAGAATGCATAACAACACCGATATGAATGCAAATAACCACACAATGCAAGGCGCACATGCACATGACTGATGCAATTTCAAGTGACCTAGGTTTTTGGGTCCACCAAACATGAACTAAGGTAACTACCCCCATCATTCCATGATCCCTTCTGAATTAGGCATAGTTGATCAGACTATGCATAATTTAGGAATGATGATGAAATGCTCAGGCTAGTCGACTCGTACCATGTTTGGGGTTTTAATAAAACTTTAATTTGGTTATAGTTTGGGTTTTTATTTTGGAAAAACCGGCATTCTCTATAACCTTTGGCTCTGATACCATTCTGTCACACCCCGCTAAGAGCGGAAACACGAGGTGTAACGAAATGTAACATCGCATAAGATAGTAGAACAACACCATATATGATTTTAAGAAATGGGTTTACAATGTTACATAAAGATTTTATACAATACTGAGCAATGAAAACATAAGTCTTAATATTATCAAAGTTAAGTCTTTAGAAAAAGGTCTTGGCCAAATCACTCGGTCATTGATATGAGGACAATGTATGACTTCAATATGCATGCCTTCAAAATACGACTATCAATCACCTGAAAATAATACTCGAAAATGTCAACATAATGTTGGTGAGCTCGCAGGTTTAAGGAAATATAAGTGTAAAATAGTTTGATGTGCTTGGAACTATATGTAAGACATGTGTATAAATAATAGTGTTGAGCAAGCAATAAAAGAAATAAAATCCACATCATGCAATCCGACCACCACGTGGTCACAATAGAAATTCAAATACATTGGGTGCCACTTCCCAAAGGTAAACTGGGTGCCTCTTCCTAAAGATAAACTGGGTGCCTCTACCCAAAGATGTACTGGGTGCCTCTACCCAAAGATATACTGGGTGCCTCTACCTAAAGATGTACTGTAAATTCATGGTCATGATTCACACAATATGAAAACACATAATACCAACAATATTGCATAACTAACGCACAATTATATACACATACATGTCTAAAATAGTAATTGAGTATTATTTCCCCCCAAGAAAATATCGGAAAATGGGGCCACGAGTACTCACCTTAAAGCGGATGAGATAAAGTGCACAAGTCCAAGCAAATAATCTTAAGAAATCGACGCATGCTCGATATTTGTGATCAACCTATTGCTCATTCGACCAATATACAATAATATAGGAACCTATTTAGCGATTTACTATATCTGATTACCGCATTGATAAATATACTATGGTTATTAAATGATGATTATTCATTTGTCTACTAGTTTGCATGGTTGAAAATTAACTTTTATGTATGACATCTGTTTAACCGAATATACCTATATAATATGAGTAAACTAATTAGAAATCTTATAATTGCAACCATATACAGGGACGAACCCATATGGTAGCCGGGTGTGGCAAGGGCCGCACCTAATTTTAGATCACGAAGTGTAAAATTTTTATTTATAAAATATGTCTCTTCAGCTGCTTGTGCAACACCCAATTTTACCTAATAAATTATTTATCGAGCAACTTTAATACTCATGGTCATTAAAAATAATTTATGCAACACCCTCTCAAAATTTTTGAGTACGACCATAACCATAGAATATCATATGACCACATCAATTGTCTATCCATGTTTTTACTACTCAATTTGTTTTTAGTCAAAAACAGGTTATTATAAGGTGTGTTTTATCGTGATCTTCGAACAACATTATTATGTTTAGTCAATCTATGTAATATAATTATGTTTAGTTTGAACAACACTAAAATAGATTTTTAAAAGTATTAGTAGTAAGAGGATTGTCATGCATGCGCATAAGAACATAGCAATAGACAGATTTAAATAGCATAGCAACATGCATTTGCATTAAGAACAGAGCAAAGACCATAAGCGCTTTATAACGTATTTCTCTTTGGTTCAAACCTTACAGTGACTCGATTGATCTTACTCTTTTCATTCTGTAAAGCGTTTAATGTCAAATGACCCGTTAAAGATCCAAAATCGATTCGATGTTACCGAACATTACGTTTCAGTATGCTTAGCTTAAATATTATTACGTAAGTGAACATAAGCAAAAAACTTCTAATAGTAGTCTTCTATATCCGACTAGGCAACAGATTTCACGACAAAAGTATTTATGTTCCAGATGAACTAGGCTATAATATCAAGATCGAAATCAAGACATGAATGAACTTAGAAATATACCTCCGAGCCAAACCTCCAATAAATCGAGACCAAACTGTGAATGTGATTAAAATGGTGCCTCCTAGTCGACTGAAGGGCTGATCGAGACAAGCAAAACAGAACACAACCCAAAATTTCAAGTTAAACATACCATACTCGTACACTCGCTAACATGGCAGCCCAAACTCCTTCTTGTCGTGATAAAACCTCCAACTTGTAACAGATACGAGTATGAGAACTGACCCCGACCATTAAGATTGAGCAAGATACAATCGAACTAACACCCAACTTACACAAGAAGTGTGAATACGAGTGACGAGATTCGATGAGGTAGGATAGAACTCAAAACCCCGACGTATGACAGCCACGAGATCATGACCAGCAACCATCCTTAATGCGATCATATACCCAGTTATTCATGTGAATATGATAGTTGTTTAGAATGAATTTAGAGAGATGGCATGCATGATGATATATAGTAAGTGATGATATGTTGTGAAAAGGAGAATATGTGTGAATGGTTATAAAAAAAAAGTGTCGTGTGAAAGCAGAAGGGGAGAAAAAAGGGAAACGGCTTGGTCACAAAGGGAGGAGCGTATAAGGAAAATTTGGAAGGTTTTTAATAGCCTTTTAATTAGCTTTGAATGGATCAGTTATGTGGGTTGTGTGATTGAATGAATCCGAAAATTATGGATTGAATGGGTTAAGTTTTGAAGGTTACCAAAAAAAAAAAAAAAAGAAAAACGTGTGAGGTCGGTATTTGGAGTTTTATTTCTTGTGTACAAGTATTTTATTAGGAGAAGAAAAATATCTCAGGTTAGTAATATTATTTTGTAATATTATTTATAATATATTAGTTGAAATGCAAATTAACTTGGTTTAGTCTTTGAATTAATTGTACATGTGAATTTAGAGCTTGTAGTTTTACAAGTTTTATAATATGGTTACGAAATTCGGGTCAAGGGTCTCCGTTGACTAATCTGATTTTGTGAGGGTTCTCATAGTATTACCCCGTTAAAGAGAATTTCGTCCCGAAATTCAATCGATTCTACTATTAAGTATTTTGTTATCGACTATGAGTGGGGTATTGGGTTTTTGCACAATTAGTGTCTTCTCAGGTATACTCATGCCCACATGTGCTTGAAAGTGTGTTAGGATGGATAGTTCGCTAATGATGCCGCTAACCCAGATCCAATGACCTAATTAATTATAATAGAGTGAAATATGCAAGCCTCTCTTATTGCAAATGAATCAATGCTTGAATGAAGAACCCAATGAAGGACAAAGCTATAATGGAAGGAAATACATGGAGCTGACTCATTATACAGATAATTAAGTAGCCACATATGAATGCTTTGTAATTACCCTGGTAGCTTCGTCATGGCCAATGTCGATCATGAACTGCAGAACTACCTCTTCAGTTGGAGTGGCATTGTATTCAGTAGGTTCGATGACCAGAATGAGAAGAATAGCCCTCAAATCTGCTGGTGTGATGGTAACTTGTTTGTGATTGAGCGTCACCGTCACAGCGTTTTGTCCTCTGATCTTTCGCATTGAATGCCAGAATTGGTGTATGTAGACCTCCGGTACAGAAGCAGAATTGGTGAGCATGTTCTGGTAGGGGTGAGTCCTCAGAATATCCACTGCAATCTCACATGAAGATTCTGAGCAGAAGAAGTTTTCAAAATCAACTCTGAGGTTGTTCTTTCCAATCTTCATTGGATAACCATTTGGGAAGATATCAGCAATAGTGAGAACATTTGGTGCATCCACATTCTGCATTTGAGCGTCCATGTCGTGATCTGAAAGATATTTAGCCAAAAGAACCAACATATCGAAATACATTACGTTAGTCAACAGATGGTTTTATTGTGTAATTATTGAATGTGATATGTCGATGATTGTTACGAGTCCAATGTCACTTGTTTGTCCAATAGTCCAAAGACGTCGTGATAAGTTTCGTGAGTTGATTAACTTTAAGTTTTAAAGTTCATGTTTTCACTTATTTTTCACAACTTATTAAACGATTAAGCTTATTAGTGACATTATTGGTTTCGTGGCGTTATGATTTATTTATTTACAAGTTTGCACGCGTAACAATTCATAATTAAGGTTAAAACTAGGCTTAGGCGTAGAAATGGCAAGCTTATGCATAAACAGGAGTGGTAACACGTAAGCATAAGCTTATGCATAGGTTCTTGACTTACGCATAAGAAATATTAAGCGTAGGAAAAGAGGGCCTTATGCGTAAAACTTACGTGTAAGCGTATATGGAACCTTACGCGTAAGGCTTACTCGTAAGAGTCAACCTTATGCGTAGAGGTCACTGTTTACGCATATCCTTCACAGGATACGCGTAGTCCCCAATGTAGAACCTTACGCGTAAACGTTACGCGTAAGATTACTCTTACGCATAACATGCTACGCGTAAAGTGATCCTTATGCGTAGATTGCAAATAACCTTGATTCTGAATTTTCACGCGTAATAAACCTGAAATAAGTTCATCATAGCACCAATATTAACACATACATTCAATTATTTTCAGTTCAAATCATGTATGCTCATTAAGCATTTATGCGAAGAAACAGGTTACGCGTAAGCTAAACCCTAAGGCTTAATTTCTACGTGTAAGTTATCTAACCATAGGAATTGCATCAAACTTGTTCTGGTAATTCTAAGAAGCCTAGTGAGTTGTTCTGTCCAAGTTTTAACATCAAACTCTAAACGAATCAAAAATACCCAAATATCAAGAACATAAACCCTAATTTCTAATTAACTAGCAATTATTGTTTCTAGGTTGATTCTAAACATGGATATGGTCAATTCATCTTGTAAACAACATCACACAACAATCTTTTTAACCAGAAACACTCACATATGAAAGTACCCAATCTTACGCATAAACCCTAAATTCAAGAATCAAACAATTCGTATTTCTGGGTGTGTTTTAATGATAACAATAGAATCCTTGATGTTATAGAAACGTTTTGACACTTTCATTTTAACCACAAACACACAATCTTGATTAGGTGTTCATACGCTTATGCGTAGAACACAAAATCATCCATATACAAAGATATAACCGTTGGTTTAAGAAATGATTCAAAACCTATGTTTAGATGATTATAAAGAACGTATAACCACTTACAAATTGATGATCAGTAACACGGATTAGAAGAATGATTATTAGGCGTAGGATATTGTTAGGTTGGATAATAAATGTGATGAATAAATGAGTTTAGGTGGAAGCTTTTATTAAAATTACTTAGAACATTTGACACAATTAGTTCCTCCACCTGTACCATTTACATCCAATGCCCTTAACTTCCATTTTGGTTACCAAACGAAAGATATTTGGAAAGAACATTGACGACACTCCCCCTCGACTTAAGAAATATTGAAATTTTATAAATTTTAGTCCGAGGAGTGTCAGTAAACCAGAAATGTGACCACCATTATTAAAGAAACAACCGTGATCAGGTAACATGTAAGTACAAGGTTTTATGAAACCGAAAAATATTTGCTTTATCCCCCTCAACACTTGATCGAGAAAATAATGAATTTTGAAAGATTTGAGTGTTGACGGAAGAATTGTACTTGCCACGTTAAAAGAAATATAGATAGAAGAATATTTTTGTTGTTTTATCTGATTTTATAATTTTGTATTTTGTTTTTGAAAAATATTTACAAAAGATGTTTTGGTGTTTGACTGGTTCTAAGAATGTTTTAAGAGTTCATCCAGTTCCTCTTGAGTCAAACACCGCATACCAATCCGGTGGACCAACTCATTAAACCTAGCAGGAGCTAAGGCTTTGGTGAGAAGATCTGCCAATTGGTGTTTAGTACCCACAAAGTATAATTCAACTGTACCCTGTTCCACGTGGTCCTTGATGAAATGATATCGAAGATCGATGTGCTTTGATTTCGAGTGTTAAACAGAGTTGCACGAGATCGCAATAGCACTTCGATTGTCGCAGTACATCGGAATTCTGTCAAATACATAACCATAGTCTTTGAGTTGTGTTCTCATCCAAATGGCTTGAGCACAACACACCGACATGGCTACATATTCTGCTTTTGTTGAGGACAGCGATGTACAATCCTGCTTCTTTGATTGCCATGACACCAGTTTATCACCAAGAAATTGTAAAGCTCCTGAAGTACTTTTCCGTGAATCTAAGCATCCTGCGTGGTCAGCGTCTGAAAAAGCTATTAGTTCAAAACCAGAATCCTTCGGATACCAGATCCCCAAATTAATGATTCCCTTGATGTATCGGAGGATTCTTTTAGCCTCTGAGAGGTGGGTTTCAGTTGGTCTCGACTGATAACGGGAGCAGAGATATACCGCAAAAACAATATCAGGTCTGCTAGCTGTTAGATACATGAGAGACCCAATGATACTACGGTATTTGGTAGGGTCCACCAATTTCCCATGTAAATCAGCGTCTAGCTTCTTGGTATGAGCCATTGGTGTGGCATAGGTGTCACAGGTTTGCATTCCAAACTTGTTTAAAAGTTCAAGGGCATATTTGGACTGACTTAAGAAAATGCCACGGGGTGATTGATGAACTTGCATTCCGAGAAAGAATGTGAGTTCACCCATCATTGACATTTCAAAATGTTTTGTCATTAGTTTTGCAAAAGCATTTGAGTATTTTAAATGTGTTGACCCAAAAATGATGTCATCCACATGGATTTGAACGATTAAGATGTGTGCCCCGTGATATTGTATGAAAAGTGTAGGGTCAACCGAACCTTTGGTGAAATTATTGGCAATGAGGAAGGATGATAACTTATCGTACCACGCCCGAGGAGCTTGTTTGAGTCCGTACAGAGCTTTGTTCAGTTTGTAGACATGGTTCGGGAATTCGGGATCAACGAACCCTTCTGGCTGGCTGACATAAACCGTTTCTTTCAGTTGACCATTTAGAAAAGCAGTTTTGACGTCCATCTGAAAGACCGTTATATTCATATGAGCCGCGAACGCAAGAAAGATCCGAACAGCCTCAAGACGAGTAACCAGAGCAAATTTTTCTTCAAAGTCAATACCCTCTTCCTGTCTATAACCCTTAGCCACCAGACGTGACTTGTTTCTGATTACGTTTCCTTCAGCATCCAATTTGCTTTTCCAAATCCATTTCAGACCAATGACGTAGACTCCTGTTGGTCTTTCAACCAGTTCCTATACTTCAAGACGTTTGAATTGGTTGAGTTCTTCTTGCATGGATTCAATCCAGTTGTCTTTTGTCATTGCGTCTTTAATGTTTTTAGGCTCAGATTGGCAGACAGTGAGTGCATAAATGCAATGTTCACCATCTGTGTGAAGACGTTGTCTCGTTATGACTGGTTAATTCGGGTTACCAATAATATTTTCAAGAGGATGATTTTTTGTCCAACGATGTGTAGAGGGTTGATGTTGGTATACATTGTGCATATTTTGAGGATTCAAATGGCTTGTAGATGATTCCGCAACATCAGATGCAGCAGTTTCATTGGCAAACGGGTTAAAGAACGCATTTGGATCAAAATCTGCAGGTGGGGGTACTTCATTAAGAACATCATCAGCTGTTTCAGCGTCGTTGGAAGCAGTTTGTTCAAATGTTGTTGTAGAGTCAACTGGTGGTGCTTCTTCAACAGTAGTTGTTGTAGCAGGTGCATCAGGTATTAGAATATGATCAGGTTGAGCAGCGGAAACATTGGATACACCTG
This sequence comes from Chrysanthemum seticuspe, assembly GCA_019973895.1. NCBI lineage: Eukaryota > Viridiplantae > Streptophyta > Magnoliopsida > Asterales > Asteraceae > Chrysanthemum > Chrysanthemum seticuspe. Next base: position 255,769,366 of record BPTQ01000004.1, read on the forward strand.
GAGCACGTTCATCAATATCGTCACTGAACAGAAGAGCAAATAGTTTTTCCATTTGTTGACGAGTAAGCTAGGGGCTTGGTTCAGCTGATGATGGGGTTAGAGGGAAGTTTAAACGGTTGTGACCGGGTTCCAAGCTATTATGTTCAGAAGCCATTTCTGTGAGCTCATCGAAATTTGCATGAATCATTTCCATAACCTGCTTTGTATGACGATTCCAGATCCGGTAACCTTTAGAATTCTCACAATATCCAATAAAGACTCAAATGTCAGCTTTGGCTTTGAGCTTTCCAAAGTCATCATGATCATTATTCGGATAGCAAAGAGATCCAAATACATGAAAGTGTTTGAGATTCGGTTTTCGGTTGTGGATAAGCTCAAAAGGTGTTTTGTTGTGAAATTTTGTAATCATTGAGCAGTTCTGAGTGTAGCATGCAGTTGAGACAGCTTCAGCCCATAAGTAATCTGGAAGTTTAGCGTTGCTTAACATCGTTCTGGCAGCTTCCACTAACGTACAGTTTCGTCTTTCAACAACTCCGTTTTGTTCTGGTGTACGTGCAATAGATGTCTGATGCTCAATTCCCACTTTCTCATAAAATTCTCGAAGAGTTTGGTTTACAAATTCAGTTCCTTTGTCTGTTCTGATTTGGCGGACGGTGTTCCGGAGCTGAACTTGAATTTTCGTGAGAAAGGTGATGATCATCTGTGGAGCTTGATCTTTGCTTCGAAGAAAGTAGACCCAAGTCCATCGTGAGTAGTCATCGACAATTACCAAGATGTAGCATTTGCCATTAATCGTTTGCATGCGCATCGGGCCACACAAATCCATGTGAAGAAGATGAAGCACATGCTGAGAGCTGTGTTCCATCTTTGAAGGAAAATGAGCACGAGTGCTTTTCCCTTGTTCACAAGCTGAGCATAGGTGATCTTTAGAATACCGGAATCTCGGGAGACCTTCAACAAGTTTGTGTTGAGCAAGGTTGGTTATGGTTTGAAAGTTTAGATGTGAGAGACGACGGTGCTATAGCCAAGATTTTGTAGATGTAGCCTTTGAGAGTAGACAGATGGGAGATGAAGCAACCATGTCTTGCATTGATATTGTGTACAGACTAGAATTGCGAGAGCCAGACATAAGATCGTTTCTGTTAGGTCACTAGTTTTACAAACACAAGTAATATAGAAATAGATAAGGCGATTGAACAAGATCCAAACACACACACACGATAATAAAAGACGGTTTAGGCGTAGAGTGTATGAGAGAAAATAACTTGAACAACCAACCTTCAAATGAAGGTTTACATAAGGTATTTATAGGAGGAAAGCTAGGGCAACACTCCTAGTTTCCATCCTTTCTTTAATGGACTAAGGGCTAGGCTTATGGGCCTTCTACATAAGCCTAAGGCTAATTGCAAACATAAAGGCCATAATAAAGCTAACTATTACATATTAATTACAAACACTTGATTATGGTTTAGGAGTGATTCCAACAATCTCCCCCTCAAGTGTTGGTGAAGAACGGTGAAGGCGTTGATGTAATAGTAGCTCTGACGTCTTCTGACATTCTTCTTTCTTGTGAGAAGAATTGCCTCGATTCGAACAATCTCCCCAGTGTAGAGAGATAGTTGTCTTTGAACAGTTGTGCTTTGACGTCATCTTTAACTTTGTTCTCTGATCATTGTTCTTTGTGATGAAAATGATAGTATGTTGTAGTCTGCATCAAGTCTGCCTCAGGTCTGCTTCGCTGCTCCAGTGTCTCCACGTCATTCTTCAACATGCTCACACGCTCTTTGACGTTGGAATTCAATACCGATGAAGTTCTTTAAGTCTTTAACTTTGTAGATTCTTTGGTTTGACGAAGAATCATTCTGACTGTTGTGTTGCTTCTGAATAGAACTTCCATTAGTGATGATGTTGGCGTGAGCATGAGAAGAATCTGCACGATCATCCCGCTCTGGAGCTTCCATAAGAAGAAAACATTTAAAACGGTTAGTAATAAGCGGATTCCGGCACTTACAAGTTTGAATTTCGAGAGTGTTAACAGCATAGTGTGAAAACACAACTCTAATTCTCACAAAGGCCGTTCCTGAACTGGAGTCCCAAAAGTGAGATAACGCGATGTACCGAAGTACATCTAAAGTTCAGATGAGTCGCTGAGGTACACCGAAGCATCATCTCACGACTGTAGACCGTTTGAGACACACTCCGCGTAATCCACCGGGAGTTACCGAAGTGACCTGCTGTCAGGGCTGTTTGATGTTGACCCTGGCAGGAGTTTCCATTCAATCACTGAGGATCACAGTTGTAAACCTCTCATAAATGTTCTCGACAGATTGCTAAGATCTGTGAAGGACTCGATATGAACCACTGATGATCTTATTTGGTGATCAACAAGTGATGAAATGTCAAGTGTTCCTAAGAGATCTTTTGATGAATCTCGTGGCTCTAGACTCAATAGTGCGTTTTGGTTTTCCTGAACGGAGACTAGGGAGAGGGTCTCCTTCTTCAATACCAGCGATCTCTAAGAGAAAGCCAATAGTTTACGTAGGGTTCCCTGTGAGAATGAAACAAGCTTCCGTTGAGAAAAACTTGAGTGGCTAAGAAGGTTTAGTGCACGTGTCATTGGGTCCATGACGACTTTTAATCTTCAATACCGGCGTCACTAAGTGACAACCAGTAGCATATGAATTGAACCCGGTGTCTGCCCTAAGTTGAATAATTTGGAGGGCTATTTCTTTTCACCCTTTTCTTTGCATTTCTTTTTAATTCTTCAACTCCTTCTTTCTCCGATTCTCATTTTCTCCTTTTTATAATCGTACCTAAGGACTTCTAAGTACTAACTATTTGTGATGTCCTTGGGTAGATCCCTCCGGCTCTGGCGGATCATAGGACGGTTATTCCTAACCTTAGTCACCTTATAACTCCATGACTAACCTATGTTGCCATTAAAACCACTGTTGTGAAGAATCTCTCAAAGGGTTTGTAAATGAAAAACATGTTTGAACCACAGTGAGAGTTTTATCTTTTAGCAGAAATACTCCCCCTCCACATGTGCTTTAGAGTTTTGACGGAAATATGCACAGTGTGGGAAGAGCGCGCACTTTAGAATTGATCAACTCAAGATAGACAATCCCCCGCGAGACACGGTTACGTTGTATAGTTAAAGAGTTACATTGTCAGCTTTTAGGTGACAACTAGCTCTAATAACTACCTTGAAGGTGTAGACAAACCTCGAAAGGTTGTCATACCCGTCAGAGTTCATGTCTACCAAGAGTTTCTCGAATGGTACTTTCTACTCGGACAAGTCCTTTGCGAGACACGTTTACATTACTAGCGAACTAGCTTGAAATTATTACCCGTCCAGGACAAGTCTTTTCGAGTTACTAACAGTTTAGTACCTTCAATTCGTTGGTTAAGTCTATTACACAAAGATTCATTTGCATTTACACAACATATTTCTTATCACATAATTTTCTCCCCCTAAAAAATGGCATATAAAATGTTATTTTTGAAAAGTTGAGAATAAACATGACCATTTCGAGTGTTGCGGGAAGATGACCACTATGAACAATTTGTGAAAAGAGTTTTAATTCAAATACTCTCCCTCAACTAGTGATATAAACGGTTGAGGTTTTGAAAAATCATATGGGGAAGTACTTGTCCTTTTGAGCAAAACCTTGAAAAAATGAAAGGTTTGATAGGTTTTACTCAAAAGTAAGAAGCTTTCGCTCCTTTTATAAGGATTGTGGCACTGAAGCATACCACAGGGTCGTTTCTTGACAATTACGGGTTGTACACTGTTATGTGTGCACAAGCCATACACATATATAATCATACATCCAAGTGTAATAATGAAGAAAACAATTCAAGGGGTACCAGGAAGTGCAGTGATGTCGCCAGGAGTGCGAACAGGGCGTTGATAGCTGGTGATGTTAATCCTGGGTCGACCACCAACAAAGCTTTCCAACGTTCTGAACTGATCCCTTCGAAACAACCTTTCATCAATCATTCTGATGATCCTCCTCACATCCCTTCGATCCTGAGAATTCCATCGCTTAGGAGACCCAATCTTGTGACGTATGTCCTTCAACCTATAGGCCAATCCGTCCCTAACCATCTTCAATGTGTGATCCCCAAACTTGTGAAGTTCACTACACGCCATTAAGCAATTTCTTTGTAGTTCACTACGGTAAATGACGCCGAAAGGTTTGCTGATGAGTGTATATTGTGAGAGCTGGTTGATGTCGGGAAGATCTAGCTGAGGTGGTGTGAAGTTGACACGGGTCTAATAAGATTCAACTGCCAGCTGAAGATCTTCTACACATTCCTTGATGACTATGCGTCTGATGAAGATGAGCAGTGACTTGATGAATTCACGTTGTACTTCGGTTGAAAATTGCCTCATGCGACCCTGTACTTTGGCAAGGTACATGTCTTCAATGTCGTTGATAGACAAATTCTCAAAGTCAGCCTCAGAGAATGCATAATCTTTTTCATCTTGTCGTTTGACCACGATATTCTTTAGGAAAGTGTAGTCCCACTTAGATGAAAGAGCAACGTGTTTGATGGCAACGATATCCTTAGTACTGAACACTGCATGTTGAGACTTCTGAACCTGACAGCTTCTGTAGTAGATTCTTCGGCGTTCCGGCCAATGATGAATCCCGTACAATGCATCGCGGTCATATGCTTCCACTTTGTCGGAACACAAGTGATTAGCACGTTCCTCGATGGCTATGCAGTTTGAGTATATGGCTGCCGGAAATGGAAGTGTCAAAGATGTAGCGTATTTCCTTGATCCATCGCCACCGTGTAGAAGAAATTCCAAGTCTTTGTTGAAGAAATATCTGAATGGGATCCTAGGTTCATCTGGTTGGCCGATCGTTGGTAGTGGTTTTGACCAGTCGGTGTAATATGGAGGGTTGTCCCGTTTAGTGAAGTCGACGTTTGCTTCTGGTTTGAGCCAATCCATGTTGTTAGACATAGCTCGAGCAATGTTTTCAAGGTGATATTCAACCTCGATGGCACTTTCTAAGCTATCTTTCCACAGTTGAAAAGCTTAATTCTTGATTCGCCTCAACTCGGATTTCGTCATCTTCTTTACATGGAACTTTTCTTGCATAATCTTAGCATGCTCCAATGTATTACCGTCTACCAGATCTTGACCTTCTCCAGGGTAGGGAGTTGAGTTAACAAGTGTAGAGAACCATTCAAATTCCTCTGTTTTATCGTCATCTAGCCATGATACGACGTCAGCCATGGGTACCTTCTTCTTCTTTTGTTTTGGCCTAGATGAGGATTCTGGTTTCTTAACTTGTTTGGGATAGGTGGGTTGTTGTAGGAGCTCAAGGACCTCTTCATCGTCACCACCCGTGTACTCAAAGTGATCACCGGTTTTCTGAGTCAGGGGTGGTAACTCGGAATCGTCCTGAGGTTTATCTGTAGAAGAACGAGGAGGAGACCTTTGTTGAGTAGGAGTCCGTTGGAGAGGAGGTAACATAGAAGATGATTCACCAGACTTCTTCTGACGTTTAGCTTTATCATGCTTATCCTGATCCTTATCTTCATCGTCTCTAGGACGTTTAGGCCTTTCTGCTTCGAATCTACATGCTTCTTTGAGTTGGTAGTCCAACAATGCTTGAAACAGCTTTCCTTCATCAGAATTAAATGTCCCAGATCGTTTAGACATTTGTGTGATGAGCTTGGCCACCAATTCATTATCCGAGAAAACTACAGAATCAGATGGATTGATTGTGACGGTTAAAGGTGTTGATCTTATAGTTTGCTTGGCTATCTGCATAAGATTCGGATATAGTTGTCTGGTAAACATTTCCTTTGTGACTTTAGGAACGATATCCAGAAGATACTTGTTAGTGTAACCTTCGATCATTTCGTTCAGTTCCTCTTGACGATGACTTTTCATGAACTTCTGAACGAATTCCCTTTCTTTCTGCATCTTGTCATTCTCATCATTTAAGTACTGTATTTGGTCAGCAAACCAATTCAGTTTTCTGTAGAGCATGTCCTTCTTTCTAACTTGTTGGACAGCTTTCACAATTCTTTCATGAGTCTGAGAAATCCAAGATCGAGGTGGTTTCTTCACAGATTTGGATGTTGATTTGGTTGATTTCTTTGATGGTGGTGGTGAGGAGTGAGATGAATAATCTGATGAGGAGGAGACATGAGGAGACTCGGGGTCCTTGGGCGGTTCAGAAGTTTCCTTCTGTGAACGTGTAGTACTTTCCAGAAGCAGCTTGTCATAATCAGCATCTTTATCTTTCTCAGACTTCTCAGTTTCAGGTTTCTCAAACTCATATTCGATAGTATCCTCCACAAGATTTTGTTGTTGCACAAGAGTGGTGGCACCAGATCCCTTATAGGGTCGATTAACCGCATCAGGATCTGGTGAAGAGTGGGCAGCACCACGTGATCCTCCGGGGCAACCAATTTGGTCTTTTGCAAATTCATCAGCTTTTTGAAGGTGTCTGACGAATTTAAATTTCTTCATGTAGGATTGATCCAGTAGCTCTTCTTCTTCAGAGCTTTCATCATAGGGCACAAGTGCAGGAGTCTTCCCTTTTCCTTTATCAGCTTGAGGACTTGGAGGTTTTGGTACTGAAGGATTGTCATCCTTTGTAGTTTCAGAGTAGGTAATCTCTTCATTTGTGTCAGTACCTTCAGAGCTTTCTTCCAAAAGCTTTCTTTGCGGTTCAGGTGTGGGAATAGGTTCAGCTTCCTTTACAGGAACACTCCTTTTACGAGGAGGATTCCTTTTGGGAAGCTTCCTATAACTTTCAGAACTTACTGTACTTCCAGCACTTCCTGTTCTGGTTCTCCGAGTAGGAGTTCCAGAAGGTTTTTCATCAAGATGACCAACTTTGCCTTCTTTTACTGCTACTAGATACCTTTTGTACGTTTCAAGCTTCTTGAGTTCTTTAGATAGAAGGTGATCAGGCAGCACGGCACCCTGCTTCTTAGTTGTCGATTCCTTGATTCTGATAGAAAGGATAGGTTCGGACAACAAGTCGTGATTGTCGGGGTCATTGAGCCTCATGGGGATATCAGGATTAAGCCCAAGTGCTCTCTGGATCAAAAGCTTCGTGTATCTGACATAGGGAATCTTTGAGCCAAGATTCTTGTGAAATAGCATCATGTCCTCCCATACCAGTGCTTCGATTTCGATGTCCTTCTTATTGATCAAAGACCAGAAGATTTGCAGTTCCATGAGCTTTGGATGCTCATAACCACTGTCACGACCAGAAACAGACTTGGTAATGATGATGTAGAGGGTTCTCCACGGTTGAGGAATGTTCTTAAGCTCCACGTGAGAATGCTTAGTAACAACCCCTAAAGCTTCATCATAGCCAATGTCAAGAAGAAATTGCAGAACTGTCTCTTCAGTAGGTGTGGCAAAGAAGTCAGTTGGATCGATTTCAGGAATGAGAAGAACAGCCCGTAAGTCAGCATGAGTGATGGTGACTTGTTTGTGATTAAGTGTCACTGTCACTACACTTTGACCTGTGATCCTCTGCATAAAATTCCAGAATTGCTGAATGTAGATTTCCGGTACAGTAGCAGAGTGTGAGAGCATGTTCTGGTAGGGATGATTCCTTAGAATATCCACAGCAATCAAGCAGGAAGATTCTGAGCAAGTGAGGGTTTCAAAGTCAACCCTAAGGTTGTTCTTTCCAATCTTTCTAGGATAGCCATTGGGGAAGATATCAGCAATAGTGAGAACCTCAGGTGCATCCACATTCATTTGAGCAGCCATGTCGTGATCTGAAATAGCATTAGCCAAAAGAACCAACATATCGAAAGACATAATGTTAGTCAACAGAAGGTCTTATTGTCTAGTTATTGAATGTACAGTGTTAATGATTGTTACGAGTCCTAAGTCACTTGTTTGTCCAATAGTCCAATAACGTCGTGAAATGTTTCGTGAGTTAGTTAACTTTAAGTTTTAAAGTTTATGTTATCACTTATTGTTCACAACATATCAAACGATTAAGTTTATTAGTGACATTATTGGATTCGTGACGTTATGATTAGTTTATTTACAAGTTTGTACACGTAACAATTCATAATGAAGGTCAATCAAGGCTTAGGCGTAGTTTTGGCAAAGTTAAGCGTAAACAGTAGAAGTATATGCGTAGGCGTAGGCTTATGCGTAGGATCCTTACTTACGCGTAAGAAATGTTACGCGTAGGAAAAGGGGACCTTATGCGTAGGGCTTACGCGTAGGCGTATAAAGACCTTACGCGTAAGGCTTACTTTTAAGAGTAGACCTTATGCGTAGAGTCACTGTTTACGCATATCCTTCACAGGATACGCGTAGTCCCATTGTAGAACCTTATGCGTAGTAGTTACGCGTAGGATTTCTCTTACGCATAACTGCCTACGCGTAAGGTAATCCTTATGCGTAGAGTAACAATCAACCTTGATTCTGAATTTTATGTGTAGCAAGCCTGAAATAAAACCATCATATCATCAATCTTAACACTTATATTCATTCTAAAATCAAATCATGGCATGAAAGCTTGTTAAACATTTATGCGTAGAAACACTTACGCGTAGGTCAAAACCCTAAGGGTTATGAATTACGCATAAGATTTCTAACCATGGAAATTGCACCAAACTTTTTCTGGTAGGTCTTAGATGTTATAAGAGTCTAATAACCAAGTTTTAACACTCAATCCGTGATGAATCAAAAATACCCAAGCTTTAGAACTTTAAACCCTAATTCCTAATTCTGAGTAAATCAGTGTTTATGGGTTGTTATAGAACCTGGATATCATCAATTCATCATCATATAAACATAACACAACAATCTTTTTGACCAGAAACATACACATTTGAAAACACCCAAAATCACGCATAAACCCTAATTTTGAAAATCATTTAATTCGAGTTTCTGGGTTTGTTTTGAGGATAGAAAACATATCATTAATGTTATTAAAACATTTTGACATTATCTTTTTAGCCACAAACACATAACACATGATCATGTGTTCTTACGCGTATGCGAAGAACACAAAATCACCCATATAAGTAGATTTGACCATTGGATTCATTTGAAAATCAAAACCAATGTTTAAAAACATGTTAAAAACATTAATCCACTTACAGTTTGATGATCAAAAACACAGATTGGATGAACGATTTTTAGGCGTAGGATCTTTTAGGTGTAAGTAATAAATGTGATGGAATAGTTAGGTGGAGAGTGGTTTTATTAAAATGACTTTAACATTCTGACAGTTTTGGTCCCTCCACCTTTTCCTTTTTCATACAAAGCCATTTAACTTCCATTTTGGTTACCAAACAAAGATTTTGAGAAAGAAACTTGACGACACTCCCCCTCGACTTAAGAAACTAATGAAAGGTTATAAATTTTAGTCCGGGGAGTGTCATTTAGCCAGAAAAGTTTACCACCATTGATAAAAGAAACAACCGGGATATGATAACATGCAAGTACACAGATGTTTTGAAACAGTAAAGTGATACTTTTCTCCCCCTTAACACTTGTTCGGAAAAATACTGAATTTGGAAAGATTAAAGTGTTGATGGAAGAAATGTACTTGCCATGTTGAAAGAAAATTAGATTAGAAGAATATTTTTGTTGTTTTATCAGGTTTTATATTTTTGTATTTTGTTTTTGAAAAATTATTTACAAAAGAGATTTTGGTGTTTGACAGGTTTTTAAGACTGTTTTAGGAGGTCATCCAATTCCTCTTGAGTCAAACACCTCATACCAATCTGGTGGACCAACTCATTAAACCTAGCGGGAGGCAAGGCTTTGGTGAGAAGATCTGCCAGTTGGTATTCTGTACCCACGAAGTATAGTTCAACAGTACCCTGTTACACGTGGTCCTTGATGAAATGATAGCGAAGATCGATGTGCTTTGATTTCGAGTGCTGAACTGAGTTGCACGAGATCGCAATGGCACTCCGATTGTCGCAGTACATCGGGATTCTGTCAAATACGTAACCATAGTCTTTGAGTTGTGTTCTCATCCAGATGACTTGAGCACAACACGCGGACATGGCTACATATTCTGCTTCGGTTGATGACAGCGATGTACAATCCTGCTTCTTTGATTGCCAAGACACCAGTTTATCACCAAGAAATTGTAGAGCTCCTGAAGTACTTTTCCTTGAGTCTAAGCATCCTGCGTGATCAGCGTCTGAAAAAGCGATTAGTTCAAAACCAGAATCCTTCGGATACCAGATCCCCAAGTTAATGGTTCCCTTGATGTATCGGAGGATTCTTTTAGCCTCAGAGAGGTGGGTTTCAGTTGGTCGCGACTGATAACGGGAGCATAGATAAACGGCAAAGACAATATCAGGTCTGCTAGCTGTTAGATACATGAGAGACCCAATAATACTTCGGTATTTGGTAGGGTCCACTAATTTCCCATGTAAATCAGCGTCTAGATTCTTGGTATGAGTCATTGGTGTGGCATAAGTATCACAGGTTTTCATTCCAAATTTGTTTAACAATTCAAGGGCATATTTGGACTGACTCAAGAAAATACCACGGGGTGATTGATGAACTTGTAATCCTAGAAAGAACGTAAGTTCACCCATCATGGACATTTCAAAATTTTTCTTCATTAGTTTTGCAAAAGCGATTGAAAACTTTTTATGTGTAGACCCAAAAATGATGTCATCCACGTAAATTTGAACAATTAAGATATGTGCCCCGTGATATTGTATAAAAAGAGTTGGGTCAACCGAACCTTTGGTGAAATTATTAGCAATGAGGAAAGATGATAGCTTATTGTACCATGCCCGAGGGGCTTGTTTGAGACCATAAAGAGCTTTGTTCAGTTTGTAGACATGGTTCGGGAACTCAGGATCAACGAATCCTTCGGGTTGGCTGACTTAAACCGTTTCTTTCAGTTGTCCGTTGAGAAACGCAGTTTTGACATCCATCTGAAAGACCGTCATATTCATATGAGCCGCGAACGCGAGAAATATCCGAACAGCCTCAAGACGAGCAACCGGAGCAAAAGATTCTTCAAAGTCTATTCCCTCTTCCTGACGATAACCCTTAGCAACTAGACGTGACTTGTTTCGGATTACGTTCCCTTTAGCATCCAATTTGTTTTTCCAAATCCATTTGAGACCAATGACGTAGACCCCTGTTGGTCTTTCAACCAGTTCCCATACTTCAAGATGTTTGAATTGGTTGAGTTCTTCTTGCATGGATTCAATCCAGTTGTCTTTTGTCATTGCGTCTTTAATGTTTTTAGGCTCAAATTGGCAGACAGTGAGTGCATAAATGCAATGTTCACCATCTGTGTGAAGACGTTGTCTCGTAACGACTGGTTGATTCGGGTTGCCAATAATATTAGCCAGAGGATGGTCTTTTGTCCATCGATGTGTAGAGGGTTGATGTTGGTATACATTGTGCAGATTCTGAGGATTCAAATGGTTTGTTGATGATTCCGCAACATCAGGTGCAGCAGTGTCATTAGCAAACGGGTTAAAGAATGCATTTGGATCAAAATCTGCAGGTGGGGGTACTTCATTCAGAATATCATCAGCCGGTTCATCATTGTTGGAAGCGGTGTGTTCAACTGTTGTGTTGGAGTCAACTGGTGTAGGTGCATCTTCAACAGTAGTTGTTGTAGCAGGTGTATCAGGTATAGGAATATTATCAGGTTGAGCAGCGGAAACAGCGGATACACCTGGAGCACGTTCATCAATATCGTCACTGAACAGCGGAGCAAATAACCTTTCCATTTGTTGACGAGTGAGCTGGGGGCTTTGTTCAGCTGATGATGGGGGTTGAGGGAAGTTTAAACGGTTGTGACCGGGTTCTAAGCTGTTGAACTCAGAATCCATTTCCGTAAGTTCATCAAAATGAGCATGAATCGTTTCCATCACCTGTTTTGTACGACGATTCCAGATCCGGTAACCTTTAGAATTCTCACAATATCTAATAAAGACTCCAATGTCAGCTTTGGCTTTGAGCTTTCCAAAATCATCACGATCATTATTCGGATAGCAAAGGGATCCAAATACATGAAAGTGTTTGAGATTCGGTTTATGGTTGTGGACAAGCTCGAAAGGTGTTTTGTTGTGGCGTTTTGTGATCATAGAACGGTTTTGAGTGTAGCTTGCAGTAGATACAGCTTCTGCCCATAAGTAATCTGGAAGGTTAGCATTGATTAACATTGTTCTTGCAGCTTCCACTAACGTTCGGTTTCGTCTTTCAACAACTCCGTTTTGTTCTGGTGTACGTGCAATAGATGTTTGATGCTGAATTCCCACTTTCTCATAAAATTCACGAAGGGTTTGGTTAACAAATTCAGTTCCTTTGTCTGTTCTGATTAGCCTGACGGTGTTGCGGAGCTGAACCTGTATTTTCGTGAGAAAGGTGATGATCATTTGTGGAGCTTGGTCTTTGCTTCGAAGAAAGTAGACCCAAGTCCATCGTGAGTAGTCATCAACAATTACTAAGATGTAGCATTTGCCATTGATCGTTTGCACGCGCATTGGGCCACACAAATCCATGTGAAGAAGATGAAGCACATGCTGAGAGCTGTGTTCCACCTTTGAAGGAAAATGAGCACGAGTGCTTTTTCCTTGTTCACAAGCTGAGGAAAGGTGATCTTTTGAATACCGGAATCGTGGGAGACCTTCAACAAGTTTGTGTCGAGCAAGGTTGGTAATGGTTTGAAAGTTTAGATGTGAGAGACGACGGTGCCATAGCCAGGATTTTGTTGATGTTGCTTTTGAAAGTAAGCAGATGGGAGATGAAGCAACCATGTCTTGCATAGAGATAGTGTAGAGACTAGAATTACGCGAGCCAGACATAAGGTCATTTCCTGGTAGATCACGAATGAAACAAGTTTTCTCCCGGAAAGCAACCTCCAAATCTCCATCACAAAACTGACCTACTGAAAACAGATTGTGACCGAGGCCTTCCACATAGTAAACCCTGCTGATTTCGATGTTCCCATTGACATAGTCTCCGTAGCCCATGATAGCTGTGAAGTGATCATTCCCGAACCTGACAGTGCCAATGAACTTTGCAATAAAGTTTGATAATAGTTTAAGGTTGACTGTCATGTGTCGGGAACATCCGCTATCAACAATCCAGAGAATGATCTGTATCACCTGCATTACACACAGATGACACATATGGAATAGAAGTAGATGTGGAACCCGAAATGTTAGAGGGTTCCGAAGAAGGTATATTAGATATGCACACATTAATGATTTTAGGCATCCATTTAAATCCTAGTGTGTTATATATCCATTTCTGCCATCTATAACTACTCTTTGCTTTAGTCTTAGTGAATGCACTAGGTGGTACTACATTCTTAGGAGGTGAAACTGGAGCTACAGGGACAACCACACATGACGTAGAATCTAAAGAAGGCGGTCTACCAAGCACAGACTTAGAATGATTAGTGGGCCTAGAGGTATTCCGATTCTTAGGATTCCGTAAGCGAGAGATTATAGCTTTAGCAACACATTTGTCATGACAATCAGAATTCATACTTTTACGACAAATAACACAAGGTGCATCAGACTGAATATCAAAAGTGCTTAAAGGTTTAGCATTCGTTACATCACTATTTCTATTACATTTGCTAGACGCAACATCTATAGTGGAAGCAACATGAGTCTTATTCATAGTCCTAGGGTGTTCTTCTACTTTAGCATTCTTATTGATCTTTTCTTAGGTCGCAACTTCCTATTCTTCGATTGAGTGCTCCTAGGCTGTGAAGTGCGGACGTTTGGAAAAGACGCAACTATTCCTGTTTCAGTAGAAGGAAGCGCGTTAGCAACTTGTGATTTGGCAGTAGGGATTCTAGGTGCACAATTACTAAGTGTTACAGGTGCTAATTTCTTAATGATGGTTGGCGGAAGTTGTTCATACTTTCCTAACATTTCTCTTAGCTTAGATATAGTGTGAATCAAATCTTGATTTTCAGAACGAATATTACCAGCAAAATTCATGACTTCTCTAGTGTGAGCAAGATAGTGATCAAGTTCGTAGGATGCTTCATGACGAGTCTTATTGAGTAAATCAAATATGACACCATATTCCTGTTTAACTTTTACAAGTTCTTGTTCATATTTTTAGATTTGACTTTTCAAAGACACGTTTTGATCATCCAGTTGCTCAATTTTAGGATCAAAAGATTTTGTTTGCAACTGAGCGATTTTCTTTTGAAAACCAAGTTGTTGATTGTGAATATCTTTTTCACACCAATTAAGACGACGTTTTGCATTGTAAAGTTCGTTAAGTAATCGTTCATTTTCAGCTTTTAAAGACTCGATTTGAAGCATCTTATCAGTATTCTCAACAGTTATCACAGAGTCAACATTATCAGCAGAGATATAATCAGATGCATGTGGCAAAGAATGGAGTAACACAACATTATGGATATCAGCACAGATAACATCTTTCAAGAGTCGATCAACATCTTTTCTCAACATTTTCTTTTTACGTTTAGTATTAGAAATAGATGTTTCAGTTTTCTCGAAAACGACCTTCATCACTCCAAGTTCCTTATGAAAATCCTTTTCCCAAGCTAATGCACAACTTTTCAAATTTTTAATGTTAGGTAAAAGATTTTTCTGAAAAATGTCTCTTTGTTCTCACGCCAGAGGCGATTGAAAATGATCAATTTTGATTTCAGAACGATATTCTATCTCATGTTGTAAAATTTTGAGGTCAGCCATGAAAATGTCAAAATATCTAAGAATTTTTCGATTTTCAGGTTTTGAGTTTACTTCACTGATGGAAGGTAAAGGACCATAAGTTTGTGCATAATCTGGTTGGGGATTAACATTAGAAGACTCAGGTGTTTTGATGATAACCCTTGGTGTGTTAGAAGAATACGTTGGTGTGACGAAAGTGACCGCGTTTTTATAATTAAATGGTTTGTTGTAAACAACATTTTTTAATTTTGATCGACTCTCGTCTTCTGCATCTAATTCCTCTTGACGATGATATTCAACAACACTCATGACAGTATTATCAATTTTGTATTCTGCACTGGAAACTTCAGGATTTGGTTTGAATGTTTTTAGTGAAAGCTTTGGTTTGTAATCAGCTAGATTTGATCCATATCCTTTTGGATTGGGTTTTAAGGTAAACTTTTCAATAGCTGTTACTGATTCACCATGTTTGTAAACAACAGTTTTAAACTCTTTAATTTTGTTTTGCAAGCCGATAATTTCTTCAAGAAGGTCATCTACCCGATTTGTTGAATGCTTTTTGTATGCGGAGAACTGTTTTTGACAAGTTAACAACTCAGCCTTAGCTTTTTGATTTTCCAAGGTGAGAGCGTTAATTTTCTTTTTATGTTCATGTTTCAGTTGTTCTATTTCAGACAACAAAGCATTCTTCGAAGCGGCTAGATCACGCATCTGTCTCTCTAAATATTTTTCGTTTTGATGAGATTTAGCAAAAGCGGCTTCAAAACCTTTTTCACGGTTTTCTTGAGTTTTAAAAAAGTTGAGTTGCATTTGTAAGCATTCAAAATCGGTTAACAGTGCATTTTTGCTTTTTAATTCCTTATTTAATGCATAACATTCCTCCATTTTGATTTGATGGTCTTGAATTAAACGAGCAAAATCTGGATGAGGCAACAGTTCGGCTTATTCAACGTGAGTCACAACATGATCATTATTTAGATCCTCAAGTACAACCACGGAGTCAATTTGATTATCAAAGGAAACCATAAGGTCATCTTGATCGTCAAATGTAACTACGGGGTTTATTTGAAAATCGTCAGAATGATATGTAGATGACTCAGTTTGAACAGTCTGAGCCGTGCCGGATTCAGATATTGGCGGAGATATTAGTTCAGATATGATGATGGTTTGTTCGGGTACCTGAGACAAGCCATCAGTGTCATACATTGGGTCTGTTTCACTTATGTGTAACTCATGCATATTAGCCATCAACATAACAGCTGCATTGGCCTGCAAATCCTCCATATCATCATCTGAGTCCGCATCTGCCATAAAGCTCTGTTCTTTGTTTGTGAGAGATCCACCAGCTTCATCCTTAAGAGCCAAAAGAAGAGCCTCTTTGAAATAAGCACTGCCCCTAGTCCTTGGCTTTGGGCATGCATTAGCCATGTGTCCCTTCTCATTGCAGTTGTAGCATCGAAGACCATTTAACCCATTCTGAGCATTTCCTTGTTCCACCACTTGAGCTCTGTTGTTATTTCTTCCCATAGCATTAAACCCTTGACCACCTCCCATTTGACGACCATAACCACGATTCTGAACTTTAACTCGTCCAATGTTCACAACAGCCTGATTTCGTGTATTGGATGAGGAACGAATACGATTGTTGGATTTGTTGGTATAACGGCTAAAAGCATTAGCAATCATAACAAATCCCTGTTGCAATGCTTCGAACGGATCGGATTCCTCATTAGTTTGACTATGAAGTGCTTGATCATTGTTGTTGTTGTAAGGAACCAATTGATTTTGTTGAGGTTGCTGTGATTGATCGTTTGGTGTGACTGAGGCAGTTGGTTGAGTTGCTTGTTGAGGAGGATAACTTTGTTGAGCATATAAGGCAAGTTGTTGATTTTCCGGATGTGTAGGTGGAGCAATTTGAGCACGGAGAATCCTTTCCCGATCAACTTCCTTTTCATGAGGCTTCAAGTAATCGTACAACAATCCATATGTAGAATGATGCATATTCTTCGCTTGACGGAGAAAAATGACATACTTCTCCCATTCAGGACCAAGACTACACAGGAACTTAGTATTCACTTAAATTCTTGGCATGATGATGTTGTGTTTATCCAAATCATTGATGATGTCTGAAAAACGATGATGATAAGACTCTAGTGTCTCTCCAGGTTCAATCATGAAGTGTTCTTAAGCCAAGTAAATTTTAGATTCCAAATCCTCCTGATTGAGTACAGATCCTTCCATAAGAAGACGAATATGATCCCACATTTTCTGTGCAGTCTTTTGAGCATCAACACTACAAAGAATTGGGTTTGGTAATCCTAAGAAGATATATTCCATTGCAAGTTCATCTGCTTCATAGTGTAGAAGTTCTTGAGGATTCAAGTCTGTAACAGTAGCAATGTTCGTTTGTTCATCTCTTGGTGGAATGGCATTTGGATCTCCGGGTACAATGACAGTAGGCATCTCAAATGGACCTTCCAAGATAACCTTCTTTAAGAACTTTCCATGTGGCTTCTTCAGATCACAAAACCTAAAGAACCTTATCACCCATTGATTGTAGTTTCCTGGAGTGAGCATTGGAGGTCTATCAAGTGATCCAGCCTCATGAATTGATTGTTGGCTGCTTAAAGCTTCACACATCTTTGCAAACCAAGTGGGTTCCTTCATAGTGTTCCTTGATGGATGTTGATTGAAGTCATTTGTGTAGGGTTGAACTTGAAGACTTGGCGGTGGTTGAACCATTTGTGGTGGAGGAATTGCTCCAAGTTGTGGAGTATGTTGTTGATTAAATTGTTGTTGATAAATTGCTTGTTGTTGATTCCATTGTTGATGTTGTGGACTTAGTTGTTGTTGTCGTTGAGGATAAGTGTAAGGGAAATAGTTAGAGTATGGTGGTTGAGACATGTTGAAAACTTGTGTTGGTAAAAATGGATCTTTGTAGTCGAATGAACCTTTGATGAAGAAGTATCCTTAGGCGTAGAAATCACAATAGCCAAGTAGCACTTATGCGTAAAAACACCAAAGTTACGCGTAACAATTAGAAGTTACGCGTAGAATTTAGCTTACGCGTAAGTAAGGAAAAGACGCTAAAGTTATGCGTAGACAAAAGTTAGGCGTAGAAAGTTAGGCGTAGGATTATCTTATGCGTAAGACTAGGCTTAGGCGTAAGAAAAATCTTATGCGTAGGATTTCTACGCGTAACGTAAGCTTATGCTTATGCGTAATTTTAGGGTTTTATCCCAAGTGATCTTTTACACTTCACAGTGCAAAAGATATCCAAAGTCGACGTATTTTCAGGCTTATCCAAGCAAGAAAACACGGAGTAAACCACGAAAACGAAGATCAAACGAAGGAAATACTTACGCGTAGTTTTAGGGTTTCACTACGCGTAGGTTTACTCGTAAATTTGATTATGCTCAAAGATGTTTCTAAACCAGTTTTTGTGTGATGAAATAGCTTCAAGATCACCAAATAACACAAGAATGTGAAATTTCATGAACCAAACCTTCTAAAACGGTTACGCGTAGAACTACACCCACGAATAAAAACGAGTTCAAAAACAATGATCCACGCATAAAGTTCCAAACTTTTTGCCAAAAAACGTTAGTTTAACACCTTATAACATTGAAAGTACAAGAATCTTGGATTAAAAAGTGTAAAAAATGCGTTTTTAAGCTAACCAAAGATATGGTACCGTACGTTATGCGTGAGACCAAAACTCACTTCAAACAATACGTTCACCCAACTATTAGGCGATTGATACCACTGTTAGGTCACTAGTTTTACAAACACAAGTAATATAGAAAGAGATAAGGCGATTGAACAAGATCCAAACACACACACACGATAATAAAAGACGGTTTAGGCATAGAGTGTATGAGAGAAAATAACTTGAACAACCAACCTTCAAATGAAGGTTTACATAAGGTATTTATAGGAGGAAAGCTAGGGCAACACTCCTAGTTTCCATCCTTTCTTTAATGGACTAAGGCATAGGCTTATGGGCCTTCTACATAAGCCTAAGGCTAATTGCAAACATAAAGGCCATAATAAAGCTAACTATTACATATTAATTACAAACACTTGATTATGGTTTAGGAGTGATTCCAACAGTTTCCTTGTAGATCACGAATGAAACAAGTTTCTCCCGAAAAGCAACTTCCAAGTCTCCATCACAGAATTGACCGACAGAAAAAAGATTATGACCGAGGCCTTCCACATAATAAACCCTGCTAATTTCAATGTTACCATTGATGCAATCTCAGTAGCCCATGATAGCTGCGAAGTGATCATTCCCGAATCTGACAGTGCCAATGAACTTTGCAACAAAGTTTGATAACAGTTTAAGGTTGCCTGTCATGTGTCGGGAACACCCGCTATCAACAATCCAAAGGATGATCTGTATCACCTGCATTACACACAGACGACACAGATGGAATAGAAGTAGATGTGGAACCCGATGAGTTAGAGGGTTCCGAAGCAGTTATAGTGGAGATACACTTATCAATGATTTTAGGCATCCATTTAAATCCTAGTGTATTATGTATCCATTTCTGCCATCTCCAACTAGTCTTAGATTTAGTCTTAGTGAATGCACTAGGTGGTACTACATTCCTTGGAGGTGATACTAGAGCTACAGGAACATCAATGCGTTTATTAGAATCTAAAGAGGGTGGTTTACCAAGCATAGACTTAGAAGCATTAGTGGGCCTAAAGGTATTTCGGGTCATAGGATTCCGTAAACGAGACAAGATAGCTCTAGCAACACATTTGTCATGACAATCAGAAAGCATACTTTTACGAAAAATAACACAAGAAGCATCAGACTGAATATCAAAAGTACTTCAAGGTTTTGCATTCGTTACAACACTTTTTCCATTACATTTGTCGGACGCAATATCTAAAGTGGGTGCAACTTGAGTCTTATTCAAAGTCCTAGGGTGTTCTTCTACTTCAGCATTCTTTATTGTTCTTTTCTTAGGTCGCAACTTCCTATTCTTCCTTGTATTGCTCCTAGGCTTTGAAGTGCGGACGTTTGGAAAAGAAGCAACTAGTCCTGTTTCAGTAGAGGGAAGCACATTAGTATCTTGTGGTTTGTCAGTAGGCATTCTGGGTTCACGTTTGCTAAGTGTTACAGGTGCAATTTTCTTAATGATGCTAGGCTGAACTTGATCGTACTTTCCTAACAGCTCCCTTAACTTAATAATAGTGTGCACCAAATATTGATTTTCAGAACGAAGATTTCCAGCAAAATTCATGACTTCTTTAGTGTGTGCAAGATAACGATCAAGTTCGTTTGATGCTTCATCACAAGTCTGTTTGAGTAAATCAAATATGACACCATATTCTTTTTTAACTTTTACAAGTTCTTGTTCATATTTTGAGATTTGACATTTCAAAGACGCGTTTTAATCATCCAGTTGCTCAAATTTTGGATTAAACGTTTTGGGATGCAACTGGTTGATTTTGTTTTGCAAAGCAAGTTCACGATTTTGACAATCTTTTTGACACCATTGAAGACGACGTTTTGAATTTGAAAGCTCGTTTAACAGTCGTTCATTTTCAATTTTTAAAGACTCGATCTGATGCACATTATCAGTATTCTCAACAATATCAACAGAATCAACAGTATCAGCAGAGATATGATCAGATGCATATGCAACATATTGTAATAACACAAGATTATTGATATCAACACAGATAACATCTTTCAAGAGTCGATCAACATCTTTTCTTAACAATTTCTTTTTACGTTTAGTATTAGAAATCGATGTTTCTGTTTTCTCGAAAAGTGTTTTCATGAGACCAAGTTCCTTGTGAAAATCCCTTTCCCAATATAGTGCACAAGTTTTCAAAATTTTAACATGGGGTAAAATTCTTTTCTGAAGAATATCTATGTGTTCTCGCGCCATCGGCGATTGAAAATGTTCCACTTTTATTTCAGAATGAAATTCAATCTCACGTTCCAAAATTTTGAGGTCAGATAGGAAAGTGTCAAAATATTTGATAACGCGACAACTTTCGGCCTTTGTTTTAACTTCACTAAGTGAAGGTAAAGGACCATTTATTTATGCACCATTGTGTTGGGGACTAACTTCAGAAACTGGTTTGATAACCAAAGGTTTGTTAGAAGTACCTTGTTGTGTGACAAAACTTACAGCTTTTGAATAGTTAAATGGTTTGTTATAAACGACATTTTCCATTTTTGACCGACTCTCGTCATCTGCATCTAATTCCTCCATGCGATTATATTCAACAACAGTCATAATTGAATCATCAATTCTATGCTCTGCACTGTAAACTTCAGGATTTGGTTTGAATGCTCTGTTTGAAAACTTAGGTTTGTAATCAGCAAGAATCGGTCCATATCCATTTGGATTTGGTTTAAAAGTAAACTTTTGAATAGTTGTGATTGACTCACCATGTTTATAAACAACATTTCGAAACTCTTTGATTTTGTATTGTAGGTCAACAATTTCTTCAAGATAGTTATCTATTCGTTTCATGGAATGCTTTTTGTACTCAGAGAACTGTTTTTGACAAGTTAACAACTCAGCCTTGGCTTTTTGAGTTTCCAAAGTAAGAGCGTTAATTTGTTGTTTATGTTTATGTTTCAGTTGTTCTATTTGAGACAACAAAGCATTCTTGGATGCGGCTAGATCACGTATCTGTCGTTCTAATGATTTTTCATTTTGATGAGATTTAGCAAAAGCGACTTCAAAACCTTTTTCACGTTTTTCTTGATTTTTAAAAACGTTAATTTGTCTAATTAAGCATTCATTATCCCTAATTAACAGTGCATTTTTATCTTTTAATTGCTTCCAAATTTCCAAATGAGATTCTTGGTCTTTAATTAAGGTCAGGAGCTCAATTTCTCTATTAGACAAAAGCTCATCTTGTTCAATGTGAGTCTCAACATAATCATTATTTAGATCCTCAAATATAACTATGGAGTCAACTTGATTATCAATATTAACCATAAGGTTATCTTGATTGTCAAATATAACTACGGGATCTATTTGATAATCATCGGAATGAGATGTGGATGGCTCATGTTGAACACTCTGATCCATGTCGGATGGAGAAATTGGCGGTGATATCAGATCAGTGATGAGTATATTTAGTTCCGGTACCTGAGACAAGCCATCAGTGTCATGCACTGGGCCTGTGTCACTCATGTGTAGAGTTTGCATTTGTGCCATCAACATCATTGCTGCATTAGCCTGCAAGTCTTCCATATCATCATCAGAATCTGCATCTGCCATAAAGCTCTGTTCCTTGTTGGTAAGAGCTCCACCAGCTTCATCCTTGAGAGCCAAGAGCAAAGCCTCTTTGTGATAAGCACTGCCTCTTGTCCTCGGCTTAGGGCATGCATTAGCCAGATGACCATTCTCATTGCAGTTATAACAACGAAGACCATTAACCCCATTCTGAGCATTCCCCTTTTCAACCACTTGAGCCCTTTGTTGTTGCGGAGCACCCACGTTATTCCTTCCCATAGCATTAAACCCTTGACCACCTCCCATTTGACGACCATAACCACGATTCTGAACTTCAATGCGTCCATTGTTCACAACAGCCTGATTCCTTGTGTTTGATGAGGAACGAATGCGATTGTTGGGTTTGTTTGTATACCGGCCAAAGGCTTTAGCAATCATGACAAATCCTTGTTGCAATTCATCGAAAGCATCGGAGTCCTCATCAGCTTCACTGTAAAGTGCTTGAGCATTGTTGTTGTTGTATGGAACCAATTGAGTTTGTTGACATTGTTGTTGTGACGGATCATATGGTGTGATGGTTGCAGTTGGTTGAGGAGCTGTTTGAGGAGGAAAACTAGTTTGAGCCCACAAAGCAAGTTGTTGATTTTCCGGAAGTGACTGTGAAGTCGGGAGTCCACGGATAGCCCTTTCTTTGTCAACTTCTTTTTGGTGAGGCTTCAGATAGTCGTACAACAATCCGTATGTAGCATGATGAAGATTTTTAGCTTGACGGAGAAAAATGACATACTTCTCCCATTCCGGACCAAGACTACTTAGGAACTTAGTGTTGACAGCAATTTGTGGCATGATGATGTTGTGTTTGTCCAAATCATTAATGATGTCTGAAAAGCGATGATGATATGACTCTAATGTCTCTCCTGGTTCAATCATGAAGTGTTCATAAGCCAAGTAGATTTTGGATTCCATGTCTTCCTGATTGAGTGTTGTGCCTTCCATAAGAAGATGAATGTGTTCCCACATTGCTTTAGCTGTCTTTTGAGCATCAACACTTTGAAGGATTGGATTGGGTAATCCCAAAAGGATGTATTGCATTGCTAGTTCATCGGCTTCAAAATGTAGAAGTTCATCAGCAGTAAGGTCTGAGATAGTTGCAATGTTGGTGACAGCATCTCTTGGTGGATTGGCAGCTGGATCTGCGGGTGTGACAACTGTAGGCATCTGAAATGGACCTTCCATAATGACCTTCTTTAAGAACTTTCCATGTGGCTTCTTTAAATCACAAAACCTAAAGAACCTTATCACCCATTGATCATAATTTTCGGGAGTGAGCATTGGAGGTCTATCAAGTGAGCCAGCTTCATGAATTGATTGTTGGCTACTTAAGGCTTCACACATCTTGCCAAACCATGTCGGTTCCTTCATAGTACTCTGATTGGTGCTAAACAGTCAAGTCAAATAGACTTAAAACGGCTCAAACACTAATGCAATTAAGATCAGAGGAATATAGGGAATTCCTGGGTCGTTAAGTCCCACGGAGGATGAATTGGTGTTAAAACACTTAATCAGATGGTAGAATGATCACTAAGGATAGCAATCAGTAGGGTTTTCGATGAAAAATTATACTAAAAGAAAAGATTAACAAATAACAGCGACTTAAATGCAAATTAAAAAGATATAAAAGATAAAATCTATTAAATAAACGCTATCACTATTTTTAAAGGTGATGAACGTTTAAAAACTACAACTTAAAACTTACGTTTAAAATAAAATTACGTCTACGTACAATATAAAAAGTGAGTTTTAAAGAAATAAAAGGCCTAAAAATATAAAAATTATACTTTTGGAATTCTAATAATAAAAGAAAATTATTAGAAAAAGAAAATTATTTTTACAACTATTTATTTAATTATTATTAATTAAAAACTATTTATTAAGTATTTAAATTGCACTAAAATACAAGAAAATACAAAATTAACCTAGAAAAATGAAATTATAACTTGGAAAAATCTAAAATATGATAAAACTTATTTTTAAAACTAAAAATATATTTTTTTAGACTTATTATGTATTTATTATTGATTTAAAACTATTTAAAACTAATTAAAATGCTAAAAAATACTTTTTAAACTAAGAAAATTATGGAAAAATACTTTTTAGGCTATTTATATTTATCTAAACCTAAGAAAATTGAAAAATCATTTTTTTGGATTTTTTATAATTTTTTTAGTATTAAAAGCTATTTAAAAAGGATTAAAAACTAGTTTAAATAAAGAAAAATAGAAAACAGTGATGGAAAAATCTGAAAAATTCAGGAAAATGTTAAAATATTATTCTAAGTCTAAGAAAAATATAAAAACATATGCTTATTTGGAGGAAAATAAGGCTGCAGTACAACTGCTTAATAATAAGCAATCCAAAATAAGCTATAAGCTATAAATGAGTACCTGATGAAAACAGAAGCTAGGCAATGCTAAATTAAGTATAAATTAACTAATTATCAGTACCCTAGATCACTGAAGAAGCTTAAATTTGGTTTTGAGCTTATTGGCTTATTAAAGCAAAACAGTGATTAGGTGTGCACCTTTAAGCACTTGCACAAGCTAGACAAATAAGCTAAAAGATAAAACAGCTATTGGGACTTGTAAAAGACCTGGCCTACTACACAAGAACCAAAGATGATGGCCAGACAAGCTATAATGAGCTTTTGAGAAGCTTTTACAAAACCTGACAATTCACTGAGTAAAACTCAGTGTATGCTGAGTTACTTGGGACAAAATGAAAAGCTCAAGCAGGCCAAGTAAATAAGCTACAAAAGGAATTATGACACTTAGAACCTTGAGACAGCTTGGTTGGCTTCTCAAAAAGCTAAAAATCACAGTTATATATCAACTAGTAAGCTCTCTAAGAGCTTATGAACTTGGTTACCAAAACTGTGCACAGGGCAAGTTTGACTTTTTTAGAAAACTTAAGGTTTGACTTAACTGAATTTTAACTTGAATCTATGAACTGATGATGATATATTAAGGTGAAATAAAGTTATCACAAGCTTAATCTATTGATTTTGAGCATAAAACAAGAACTTGCCTTGCCAAATATCCAACAGTGGACTGATTTGATTCCAAAAAGAAAGATTTTGACTTTTCAATAAATAAGGACTTGTTTTCTTGACTTGTATGAGTTATTTAGACCATATGAAACATGAAACAAGCACAAACAAAGGTCTGCACAATCTTATACACAGAGAAACACATTCAACCAAACAACCCTTAACAATACTGTTTTGGTATTTTACAAAGAGAATCAATGATTAAGACCATAGAACTTGTTGCAGACCTTGTAATATCAATATATGAGACTAAAAGGACATGATCCAACAGTGCTAACCTTATCAAAAACAAGACTTATGATTATGCATATTTCACTGTCCACATAAGGTTTTTAATAACTTCTGATTTAAATTAACAAACTACTGGTTTTAAGGTTTGAGAATACTTAATTATAACTAATGAGCACTAAGAAACAGATTTTACACTTTCTAGACAACTAAAACATATAAATGCAAAAATTGATCAAAAGGCTTACAAGTGAGTTTCAACTGAAAATGGAGAACCAAGGACAGAGAACACATCCTAAAGCTTCCCATGAAGCACTAATCCCAAGGCAATCCAAAATATACCCTGCTCCAAGCATTCATGAACCTTGTACCATGATTTTTATTTTTAAGCTAATTATTTGATATTTTTGTGAATTTTTGATGTTGGCTAATAAACTGATTTTAAAAGTATCTAAAAGCTTGCATAAGCTTTATAAGGAGCTTATATGTGCTTCTCAGTCCAAATTAACAACTTCTAACATCATTTCAACATATTGAAATTTTTGAATAATAAGAAAAATGCAAAACTTGATATATAGCTTGAAACTGAAATTGATTGCTTATAAAAGTTTTATCTCAACTTAAAAACATAAATTACAAAGCTTGAAGCTTTTACAACACTGGAATTTGAAGATTAAGCTAAAACGACATTAACAAATAAAAATTACTCTAGATTGCCTTCTCTGTTGCTTCTATCTTGATATTTATTGACCTCAAGTCATCTTTGTCGACCTCTGAAAATATCCCATCACAATCCAACCATTGATATGAGCCAGATCATCAGATATGCCACATGGCGATTTTGGCGCCATTTTTCAAAGAGTTGGTTTTCTGCATTAATTGGGGCTTGGATTGATGTGGAGGTGGAGGTGGAGTGTATTTGAGTGGGAAAGTGAGGTGGAAAGGAGAAAACCAGTGGTTAAAACCACTGGTTTTGGTGAAACAGGTGTGAGGGAGACGGGTCTACAGTACCCGCGGTTTATCTCTGTTCAAAAATTGGGCCGGGTCATTTGTTTTGGGTTTGGATTGGGCTTAGTGAATAATAGGGTCCGGATGGGTTTAATTAAACAACAAGGACCAATGGTGCAATTTAGCCAAAGTTAAGGGACTGGACTTGAACATTTTCCCAAGCTCTCATAAGGACTAAACCTGCCAAGTGATAATAGAACAAGGACCATAGTTGTTAATTTCCATTTTTGAAATGTTAAAGGACTAAAACTGCCAATTTGGAAACTTGAGGGACCAATATTGTAAATTCTCAAAAAGTTTATCATAAGGACCATTTTTGCCATTTATTAATAGAACAAGGTTAAAAGTTGATAATTTTCACTTTTTAAATTAACCAAGGACTATTTTTGACAATTTTCAAAGTTCAGGGACTAAAGTTGTCAATTTGTGATTTTTGAACTTTAAAGGGTTTGTTTTGACAACTTTTGAATCTTATGGACCTAAAATGATATTTTGCAAGTTTTTGAATTACCAGGGACTATTTTTGACATATTTTCAAACTTGGGGGACTAAAACTGCCAATTATGCAAACTTAATACGTTTTTCATCAGATTTTGATGTTTTTGCATTTAAAACATATAAAACACTTGTTTGTGATAATTTTATCATTTTGAAGCATTTCTGAGTGTTTTCAGATGTTTTTGGCATTCTAACAGTACAAAAATGATGAGTATTTAGACACTCATCATACTCCTGGATGGATGTTGATTGTAGAAGTTTGTGTAAGGTTGTACTTGAAGACTAGGTGGTGGTTGAACCATTTGTGATGGAATTGCTCCTAGTAGTGGAGTATGTTGTTGATTAAATTGTTGTTGTTAATGAAATTGTTGATGTTGTGGACTTAGTTGTTGTTGTTGTTGTTGATTATAAGTGTAAGGAAAGTAGCTAGAGTATGGTGGTTGTGACATGTTGAAAACTTGTGTTGTTAAATGGATCTTTGTAGTCGAATGAAACATTGTTGATGAAGTAACCTTAGGCGTAGAAACCAAGTGTAGGCAAAGTAACACTTAAGCGTAAAAACACCAAACTTACGCGTAAAAGTTATTTACGCGTAGGAGTAGCTTACGCGTAAGAATTGAGAAACACTAAAGTTATGCGTAAACTGAAAGTTAAGAGTAGAAAACTTAGGCGTAGGATTAGCTTATGCGTAAGACAGAGCTTAGGCGTAAGAAAAATCTTATGCGTAATGAGTTCTACGCATAAGTTTGAGCTTATGCGTAAGATTAGGGTTTTGCCCAAAAGATCCTTTACACTATCACAGTGTAAAAGATATCCAAAGTCGAAGTGTTTTCAGGCTTATCCAAGCAAGAAAAACACTGAGTAATCCAAGAAACTGAAGATCAAACCAAGGATGAGTTACGCGTAAGATTAGGGTTTTCTTACGCGTAGAAAGCAACCAAAACTGATTTCTGCCCAATGATGTTTCTAAACTAGATTTTTGTGATGAAACAGCTTCAATATCACCAAAATAACACAAAAATGTGAAACTTGATGATCCAAAGCTACTAAACACCTTATGCGTAGAAATGAAACCACGTATAAAACCAAGCTTAAAAATAATGATCCACACGTAAAGTTTGAAACTTTTTGCTAAAAACAGATATTTTAACACCTTAAAACGTTGAAAGTACAAGAATCTTGGATTGAAAAGTGTAAAAAATACGTTTATAAGCGTGACAAAGTATGAAACTTTTTTTACGCGTAAACCACAAAACTAACTTCAAAAACACAAGATGTTCACCCAACTATTTGGCGAATGATACCACTGTTAGGTCACCATGTTTGTAACACAAGCATCAATATAAGAAATAGAGAAGAGAAAGGATTGGTTGAACAAAGACAAACACTTATGCGTATGAAATAAGAAAGGTTATGCGTATGAAGTGAAATGAATTGAACAACCAACCTTCAATAGAAGGTTTACAAGAGGTATTTATAGGGCAAGGAGCTAGGGCAACACATCTAGACTCATTCCCTTCTTATGGGCTTGGGCTAAGGCTTATGGGCCTTCTACATAAGCCTTAGCTTAATAACAAACATAAAGGCCATATTAAGCTAACTATTACATATGAATTACTAACACTTGAATTAAGGTTTAGGAGTGATTCCAACAGACTCCAATTCAGGAACAGCCTTTTCTAGAATTAGAGATGTGTTTTCTTACTATGTTGTTAACACCCTCGAAGTTCGAACTTGTAAATACTGGAAATCCCGCTAAGGAGATTCCTTTCAAGAATCGAGTCCTGAAGATGTGGGGCATTACTTGAACTTGTTCAATGTAATGCCAACTGTCCCTCCACAGGATTCGGACGGCTGATTCGCCCGACCAAGGTGAATGGAATCAAGATATTCATCAGTAAAACAATCATAGTGGTCAATAATCGATTGGTGCTTATTACTAACCTAATTTATGCAGCTGCTGATGGATGCTCCGGGGAGGAAAGATCGTGCTGACTCTCCACATGCTCATACCTACAACAACACAAATGAAGTTCTCTCAAAAGTCAAAATGATTATTCGTCAAAGCCAAGGAATCTACAAAGTTTAAAGTCTAAGAGAACTACATCACATCTGAAATCCAAAGTAAAAAGACGTGTGAGCATGTTGGAGAAAGACGTGGAGACACCTGAGCAACGAAGCTGACCAGATGCAGAAAACAACATACAATCACTACATCCACACCAGAAAAAAGAACAAAGAATACAATGACGTCAGAGCTGATAATTTCAAAAGAAACAAGATCCCACACAAGGGGAGATTGTTGGAATCAAAAGCATCTCTACTCACAAGAAAGAAGAGTGCTAGAAGATGTCGAGCAACCGCTATTACATTATAACTATCACTTAGGGGGAGATTGTTGGAAACGCTCCTAAACTATATTTACAAGTGTTAGTCATTTATATGTAATAAGTTGCTTTAATATGGCTTTTATGTTAGTAATTAAGGTTAGGCTTATGTAGAAACCCATAAGCCTATGCAAAGGCCCAAAAGGCCAAGGAAGGGACTAGATGTGTTGCCCTAGCTCCCTTACCCTACAAACACTTGTTTACTTCTCATTTTAGAGGTGTTGCTCACCTCATCTATATTACGCATAACCTTTCCATATTATCGTGTGATTTGTGTGTTCAACCATCTTCTTTATCTCATTTCTATCATCTACATACTTGTGTTAACCTATGGTGACCTAACACATACATCGATCAACTATTGAGCATTCCAAGCCCTTCACAAGAATTCCAACAAACTAAAGAAATATTTAAGTGCCTTGCTCACTTCATCATGGGAAAAAAGAAGAAGTAAAGAAGAGATGGATGATGTGAGGTGATTGTATTTGCAACTCTTGGTCTTAGTCTCAAGATGCTATCAAAACATGTTGTGTGTGTAAAAACAATGTCTTAATCGTATGGTAGTGCTAACTAATGGCATGATGGATAAAACATGAACACTTGTAATGATAACAACAACCAAGTAGGATATTTTACCACTTTTTATCCTATATCAAAAGTCGGTTTCTATCTTGTTTGATTGCCTATATGTAATTCTTACATGCTCTATTTGCTATATCAGACTTGTATCCATGTATGTTTGATCTAGGAAACATAATTTTCGAAATTTGACAAGTGTGCAAGTTTTTGACAAGCCCACTTTGAACAAAACTATCTCAAAAGCCGGATCCCTTCAAAATAACTAGCCGAGTCACTTTTGTAAAGGATCCAGTGGATCCGGGAAGTCTGTGCTAAAGTTAGTACCTATATACATCTTCCTCACCTTCCAGACCTTATTAGAATAGTTGCTTATGCTCTATTAGTGTCACTTAAGCTATCCTTAGCCTCAGTAGATCCCACATTTCCTCATAGATGAATTAGGATCATGTTAAAGATGTTTTTGATTTTTCATTTCTTCAATACTCATAACTTTTCCTCTCCAATGCTTACATCTTATTTCTATCATCTTAATCCACTTATTCTCATATTTCTTTTATTTTTACACATTTATTTTACTCATTTTGGTATCAAAATGCTCAAAAATCAAGTTTTTCATTTTTCATAATTTTTGAGAAATTTTATAATTTTTCTCTTGACCACACTCTGATCTCTATCTCCATTAGCCACCTTCTAAACCAACTAGTTTCACTCTTGGTCATTTATTGATCCTTCTTGAGTCTCATATCTCCATAAAACTCATCATTGAGTATCTTCTCATCATTAGATTAAGCACTTTGAATATCTTACTGATGCAGGTTTTACTAACCAGGTCTTAATATTTATAGTGTCTCGTTATACCTATGGTCTACCCTAGTGCACTAACGGGCAGTGTACCCGGTCGTGTTTAGTGTAGTAATCGGTAAGGCCGAGGTCGTCCCAAGAGCTATGTGTGTTGGATTATTACTAAGTCTAGGTGTCACAGATTCATAAAGGTTTCGATAAGGATTTAATTAATTAAACTAGTAATGCAGAATAAAGCAAATAAAGGATAAAGGGAAATCAATAGAGGAGAGTGGTGCTAACCTAGTTAATCCTCCTAGCTAGTTATGTCTATGTCTACTTACTTCCAATTACTTTAGGTGGGGTCAAAGTCGAGAGGACAACATTTGGTCAATTGGCCCTAACCTATTAGCAAAGATGCCACCACAGGAGAAGTCAGGTGTCCCCTCATAAGTCATGTTGTTCATGGTCCCCTAAGCCAAGTCATTAAGTACCGCTACATGCTAGATTTATAATAGTGAATGCCCGACCGTTAGGAACTTAGACACGCACCCCCTAATTCTTAAGTTCATTCAAACGATAGGTGATCAGTTGGTTAAATCACACAAGTAGAAAGGGTCGTCAGTTGGTCATATCGTACCCTTCCCGTCTCAGTCCGCTCACCTAGGGTCAGTTGGTCATATCTCCTAGGCAATTGGCCTCTATCGCCATTCAAAAATACCGAACCAAGGATGGCTACCAATAAACTATGCATGCATACACTTAGAAATAATTGTACGGAAGTAAAGTAAACGCAAACAAAACAATTAAGGAATCATAACTAGGACAGCACCAAAAGGTGCTTAGCCGCTCATATTAATCATGCAAACCAATTCAATATTCAAAGGTATGAAATACATGAATTGAAAGTAAAAGAAATATAAAACGCTAATGCTTATTGTAAGGGAGTGATTTCTCCCTTGGAGACAGCTCCGTATGCTCCTCTAGACCTGCCTTGAGCTTTTTCCCACGTTCTATGAGTGTTGTGCGTGGAATGGAATGAATTCCCTAGTCGCTCCCTAGAAGGGGAGGAAGAGAGGTGATTAGAAATGCTGGAAATCGTGGGGTATTTATAGGCCAGATCTGGGTTACGGCGTAACCAATATAGGAGTTACGCCGTAACCTTCTATTTCCTCGTATAATGCACTAGATCTGCTGGTTACGGCGTAACCTAATAAATGGTTACGCCGTAGTCTTCAATAAACTCGGTTACGTCGTAAGAGATGCAGTAGTTACGGCGTAAGTATCAGCGGCGTGGAACCTCATTTGACCTAATGTAGTTACGTCGTAACCTTTGGGGAGAGTTACGCTGTAACCTTATGATAAGTTGGTTTTCTGAGTCACGCAATAGTTACGGCGTAATGTAAGAGATGAGTTACGCCGTAACTTCTTCAAAATAGCATACTGTGATAAATCTTTAGATATTTCTCCAGTTCCGCGTCTCTTTAGCTCCAATGCTCGTAATTTACCTGAAAGTGGAAAACAATGGAAAACAAGCGTAAATCCATATAAATGATATAAATTACAAGCATTATCGAGGGAAATTGACACTTAATATTCAGGACTATTTGATGTTATCACTTACACTTAAGAAACCTCATTTCAATCTTAAATACCAACCTACATAAGCTATAACTCTTAAAGGCTTAACCTTTCTTCTTTCTTTCATGTTCTGTCAGCCGCATCCCTTGCCTAGAGCTAGCCGGATCCCTTTTGAGAAGGATCCGATGGATCCGGGCATACATAGAATGATTTTTCTATTAATCATCATTCAAAAACCTCTCTTGTTCACTCTAACACTCCACATTACATTTAATAACTCTCCTAGAAGAGTGTACTTCAGTAGTTGACCTTAGTGCATGCAAATGATTGCAATTTAAAGGATTTTAGTGGCTTAGGCTTAAATTTCCTTTCTTGATTTCTTCCTATTTAAATCACTTGTTCTTGTGCTTGTGCTTCTAATTCACACCTCAAAACACCTTCTTCTCAGTAATAAAACCTCACTTCTCAACATGACTAAAGCACCAAGTGCAAGATCATCCAACAAAAGCCCTCCAAAAAAACCGCACGTATTGTGTATGAAGTATCTTCAACCGAAACCTCACCCGTCAAAACACCATCAACTAGGACACCTCTTTCCAACTATATCCAAACACCTCCATCTATTGAACCACCACAACTTGCTTCCACCAAAACAACATCACCACAACTTGCTTCCACCAGAACAACATCACTCAACTTGCTTCTACAAAAACAACATTGCCACTACTTCCTTCTCTTAAACCACCATCATCATCTAGAAAACCAAACACTCTTATTTCAACTCAACCAATGCAAACCTCACCTATTCAACCTCAACTTCTCTCATTTACCACACCTCCTACCTCTCCACATTCATTCTTGAACACCTTGGAGAACTTACCTCCTATACCTTCTAATCCACAACCATTGTCTACATTCTCATCTATTGATATCAGTATACCACAACCTTCTCCACATAACATAGGTAGTGACATCAACATGCCACAACCATTACCACACATATCTCCTCCACCCTTAAATGGCCCATTTTGGGTTATGAGAAGATTTCAACCACCACAACCGGATCATATGGATGTTGAAACATCTTTGCCTCATCCACCTATACATATGCCTCCACCTTCTTCAATTGTACATCCACAACCTTCTACATCAAACATACCCCCACAACCTTCCCTCTTAGGACCACACATACACTCATCACCTCAACCTCCAAGTCATGATTGCTATCATTGTCAACATGTCCAAACCTTAGTTCATGAACTATGTGATGAAGTACGTTTCATGTTCTACCATCTCCTTGAATGTCAACATGACATCAACAAACCTACCCAACCATAGAAACCTTGAAGTACAAGTATAAGTGTTCTTCGTCCTCTAACATTAGAACTACACTATGCTATTAGGATTCCTTTTCTTTTTCTTTTTCTTGTTAAGATGATTTTCTTAGTTTTAGAGAATTGGCCCATGAGTGTATCATTTCTCTTGTTTTATTAAAAGAATCTACTTGATTATGTGCCTCTTGGTTATGTGAACATGTTGGTGTGATTATAAATTTTTTTCTTGGACTTTCATACCATATATTTGTCTTTTATTGCTGCTAACAAAGTGCAGGTACCCGGATCACTTAGTTTATACCTAGCAAATCCTTTCTGAAAAGGATCTGGCGGATCCGGGCACTCAGAAGACATAAAGAGCAATAATTCAGCTCATTTGTAGGAAATAATAAACCATATACATGTTTTCTAACCTTTGTTTTGTAGATTTTCAAACTTCACTTGGAGTGATTAACGCCCTCAATAAGGGGGAGCTTTTATCAAAGCAAAAACATTGCAAAAATTGTACAATACTATCGCATTAGCCTTCCTAATTACTTGACGCCATCACCAAGGGGGAGCACTCGTCAAGGGGGAGCTAATATGCACTATCTTACATTTCTCATCTCTTTAAAACTTCTTTCTCTTCCACCTCTTTCTAAAATTCTCTAAATTTCTTTCTCTTCTTCCTTTTCATGTTAGTTTATTTTCGACACTCTTTTTGTTTCGACAAAAAGGGGGAGAAAAGAGTAAAAACTCAAATTCAAAATTTTACGATTTTTTTTTACTTAAAATAATTTTATGTTTTGTCATGAACTCAAATGGGGAGATTTTTAATAAAAATAAACCGTAAAAATAATTATTTATATTTTACGATCTTTTTATGTTTTGTCGATAACAATCATAAAATCATTTTAACGAAATAAATAAAATACATAAAGCTTTTAGCAAATAGTTTATTAACATATTTTACTAAACATATATACCATTAAACATGTTTAGTTAAATAGTTTATATAAAGCCAAAACCATTTTTATAAAACACTTACAAGTAACTTTGGTTACTTACATTTTATAAAAATACATACTAGATCAAATGTATCTTGTAATATATATGTTTTGGGTAACCATGATCCATAACCCATGCCCATGACCCATGACCCATGACCCATGCCCATGATCCATGCCCATGACCCATGTGCATTTACAACATTCATGACATCATGTTGGGTTAAACCCGTGATCCATGACCCATGACTCATTGTCTATATACATTGTATCTAGTTAGGTACTCATGACCCAAAGTCCATGACCCATTGTGCATTACCCATAACCCCATAACCCGATTTGGAACCCAAGACCTGGACTGTTTTCATCAGACAACCGGATCCCTGGGTTTACACTAGCTAGATCCCTTTGGAAAGGGATCCGACGGATCCGGGTGAACAGTAGGCAAAAATGCCTATAAATAGTGAGTCATTTCTTCTTTGTTGCTCACCCCTTTTAAATATATCTTCTCTCTATATTCTAAACTCTCTAACCTCATATTTAAGGATCTTTTATGTAGCTTTTCTCTTTGTGATTCTCTAGGTTCCTTTTAAAGGCGATATCACGACCTCTTGAAGACTTGCAAGCTCAAGGTAATGAGTTGCTAAGCTTTGTCTCCATCAAGACCATTGAAGTGAATCCTCTTGATGTTTCTTCTCTTCCTCCATTAGTGTGTTGTGTAGTTGAAGGTGTTGGTGTCTTGTACTAATAGGTGTATATGATATGGGTTGTCGAAGTGTGTTGTAATAGTTGGTGTGTAGGGTGTTGGTTCCTCCATTTTAATGGAACCCGGTATCTAGCCTTGTACCGAATAAAGTGTAGGCGACGTAGGTTTGGTTCTACCTTGTGTGAAGAACCCGATATTTAGCTTTGTACCGGATAAAGTGTAAGCGGCGTTGTGAAGGCTTCTCCGCCACATAAAGGAGCTTTTGGTGTGTAGTGATTACAAACTCTCCAGTTGGGTACTCGGGGAGTGGAGTAGGGCAAGGAATGTGTCCTTGCAGCCGAACCACTATAAATACTTGTGTTGTGGTTGTGTATCTCTTTCTCTATCTTGTAGAATAGTTTATATATTTGCATAAATATCAATATCCAACACACACTCGAAATAGATTGACATAAGTCGATCTAAATACTTTAAAATGGAGTTTTAATCGGTAAAACTATTCAACCCCCCATTCTAGTTTTCTACATACCCTTTACACTAACTATATATTTATTCAAGCAAATTTATCACTATTCGTGACTTGGGTAGTGCATATGGAAACCTAATGCACGTTTATCTAAATGTCCTTGTTCCTCGATAGTATATAGTAATAGAATTATAAGCCTATGGACATATTATATGCTAACATGAATATGTTTATACGTTTTTTATTCATCTGGGACTGTAGTGATAGGTATTATATATTTTTCGTAGGAATTTTTTATGCCTGGTTCAGGGTCGAAAGACTTCCTTTTCAACGAGCAAGCTTTACAACTCACTAGGTATTGTACCTAATCGTTGCAGTGTAGTATGGGTAAGCACAGGGGGTCAATTGTTCTCTAGGGGAATAGAGATGCTAGTAGAGATGTATGACGAGAAGGTGAGGTTGAGGGAGATTCTTTTTAGCTTTATTATATTTTTTAGAAAAACAAGTAAATATCTCGGGGTTTAGGAGTGGGGGTTGGTACTTCTACCAATTTTAACTACTAAT
Organism: Chrysanthemum seticuspe; assembly: GCA_019973895.1. Classification (NCBI taxonomy): domain Eukaryota; kingdom Viridiplantae; phylum Streptophyta; class Magnoliopsida; order Asterales; family Asteraceae; genus Chrysanthemum; species Chrysanthemum seticuspe. The sequence continues at coordinate 255,805,485 of BPTQ01000004.1, forward strand.
ACTTTAAACTAAAAACTAATTAAACTAATGAAAAGGAAAATAGACTATGGATTGATTGGTGTGTTCTTATGATAGTTAAAAGCGTGTTTACTTAGATGTTCTTACTCCATAGTTATCTATTATTGGTCCGTTGAATTGTCACATCCTCATTCTAATTGGTGCGTTGTATTTCGTATTAGTCACAGGGGAGGTGCCTAATTCCCTAGTTCTATGAATTGTAACTCTCCTCTAGACTATCAGGGATCGCCAAGTACCATAGTATGTCCCCCAAACACTCTATTATCCTAAAGCTACAACTCACGCAATAAACAGAACAATGGCTCAAGTGCACTCTCAAGCTTTGTGCTATTTAGGATCAAGCTCGCAATAATAAAAGAATAAGCCAGTTTTCCTTACTCTAGCGTCTACCAATTAAAACAAGAGAAAACCTAACAATAATCAACAACTAGGTTTCATAGATCTAAGCAAACAAAATAGTAATTTAGCCACTTATGATTGATAAGCATGCATACACACAAATAATTGAACATAGGATAAGCATGGTGATATAATAGATTAAAAAACTTATCATTAAGTGTAAAGAAGGGTATGGAACCCTAAAATACTGCCCAACTCGGACTATAAACGAACTAGGGTTTGCTCTCCAAATATTACACTCTCAATGCAAAAAAATCGAATTTTATATATAGATTTACAAATGCGATGGCATCGCCTTTTGATGGTGACGCCATCTGGTCACCGTCATTAGGGTTTTGCTTGGGCCAAGTCATCATTGGGACAGCGTCATGTGAGGAAGTGTGACGCCGTCGGGCTTCATAAATGACATCGTCTTGGAATGGGTCTTGGTCGTCTGGTGTAAAATAAAAGGAGACGCCCTCCAGAAATAAGGCGTGACGCTGTCATGTTGTAGAACCAAAATCAGGTCTGATCCGTCTCTTGAAATTTTATTAGAAAACCTTCTTAGCGACGGCGTCACCCTTTGGGTTGGGACGCCGTCAGGTGCAGAAATCAGCCTTGTTTCTTGACTTTGTCGTTTTCTTCATATTTTCGCTTCTTTTCGTCAAAAAGTGCTTGATTCCAGCAATTTACTTTCAAAAGACCTAAAATGTGAAAAGGAATGATTTTAAGCAGTAACGGATATAAAATGTATCGATTTAGGGCTTAAATGACCCCCTAAAAACGTATGTTTTAAATCCTTATCCAATATCCCTACACTTGGAATTTGCTTGTCCTCAAGCAAATGTGCTTTTGGTCAATCAATTTATAAGTTAGTGGTCATTTAGCATTGGTTTAAAATAGTTTACAACAAGTACAAGCGCCACAATAGTCATAACAAGCATGAAAATTATACACTAGCAGCTCACAATTGGTGTTTGGATTCTCTGATCATCTCTCGGGTTTATATTAAATATAACATGTAAGAAAATGGAAGATAAACACCCACTACATGTCATAGTACATAGATTACCATAGGCTTGAGAACCGATTAAACCTCCACCGCTTTGGCGTAAGCACCTAGGAATAACTATCTAAGAGGTCTTTACATGGGGTTGTAATGTTAGGCTTTGGGTAGGGAAATAAAGGGTTTTATTGGATAAGGGGATATTTAGTGGTGGCAAGTCAAAAAGATTATGTTACAAGCATGTAAAACGTGGTGTTGCTAAGCCAAGACTCGAGTCACTAACACTAAATAATAACTTGAAACAAAATCAAAAGACATAAACTTAAAAATATAAACATAAAGATAGATGTAGGATGGTAGCCCGTATGTTTTTCTCTTTTTCATACCTTTTTACTCTACCATCCTCTACGATAACATCAAAATAAAGGGATTTATAGGAGCATCCCTACACTTGAGTTTTTATTTCACTAACACTAATTGACCCGATTTGAAAAGATCAAAACACTTGGAGTACTTAAATACGTAGACATATGGAAATTGAATTTATCGTTCCTACCCATGAGTTCCAATCGTCCCAAAACTGTATACAAAGGATATGACTCGACTTAGCAACCATGCAAGTAACTAGATAATTGAACTAAGGGTTTAAACAATGATTACAATAATGCACTAAAGATGAGTGCATACAAGGTAGGCTAAGGCGGTTTTGGTGTAACATTTGGGGGTGGATTGTAAACAATGCTCTTCATTGATATTTCGGAAACCAAAACATCACGAGAACCGCGAAAAAGATAGGCTCTGAGGGGTTAACTAGGGGTATCGTGTACTAAATATGAGTACATCGCAAGGGTGTGGGGAACATTACTTAACCGATGTGGATGACGTAATTAAATTACAGGTTTAAAACAAGGGTTATCCTGATGCCTCTTATCATTTAGTTAATCCTAACTACGCGAATGTAGTCTCACTAGCGATCTTGGAATGCATCGCAAAACAAGTTCTAGAATCTATTATACTACCGGTACACTCACTAAGTATTAAAGATGAATGCTTTTATTCCTAAAGATCTAGGGGCGAACCTCACATTTTGGGGGTGGAATTTGAGTGGTATATGGTTTTTTTGCTACTCATATAATTCCTATCCATAAGACGCTTTATTAAGACTAAAGTTTTACTCGTAGATGCCATAAAAAATTTTAAATTTGGAGCTAAAATTACCTTAACAAATATTTCTCATAGTTTATTACAAAATTTACCAAGGAAAAGACAAAAATCAAATGAGTGAATAGTTTCTAAGGTCCTATATTATCTTTCCTCCCTACATTTAAACTGAACATTGTCCCCAATGCTCCCCGAAAGTATCAAAGTTATGATAAATAAAGGTAAATAAAAGAGAAAGAAACTAGTGCTCTCCGGATTAGCTCGGTAGGATATGTATGAAGTTGCGGTTAAATCCTCCTCCAAGAAGACTGAGCAAGCAATAAGTGATTCCATCATGTACTTCTTCTTCTTGTCTAATATAACCTGCACACTTATAAGAAAATGAAACGAAACCTCGCGTAAAATCAGCGGTGTAAACTATATATGAAACAAAACTACACTAGAAAGCAAGTAAGATATAATGCTTGTGGAATTGATGTTTGCAGATTTTCTGGAAAACTAAGAATTGGAAGTTTCCAAAAATTACAAATTAGACAGAAAATGAAACTGTGAATCTGTTTATACATTGCCTCACGCCGTCGAGCTATAGTCCCGACGCCATCAGGTTGTTCTGACAGAAAGGGTCTGGTGCGTTTTTCGAAAATATTCTAGAAAAATTACTTCTTTAAGGACCTAGAAAAATTCATACAAAACATCCATTATGACTCGATACAAACATTTGACTCTACCAACCACACAAATATATACAATTTCAATTATTGTTAAGCTCATGTTCATGCATGTTCTTAAAAACGTATGTGATCTTCCCTACACTTATCTTTTTGTAAAATACCTTTATATGCAATTAAGACGAGGTTAAAAATAAAATAAAGCATTTTCATAAAATAAACATGACATTTAAGCAATAATGAAAAAGATATATAAACACACAAACAAAAATGGAAAACAAAACAAGCAAAGAATTAAACATGGGTTGCCTTCCAAGAAGCGCTTTTCTTTATTTATGAGTCTTGTAGCTAGACTCGAAGTCAAACCCTACGTGACTTCATTACCATCATCTCCTTCCTCATGATGATTTCTATGGGGATTTTCCATAGCGTAGTTATGTCCGATTGTGCATCTCTCTAGGAAATCATCATGCCCCCATTTGGTTCTATATTCCGGTCCTAACTTCATGCATTCTTTATAGAATCCGAATATCTTACTCATCACGTAATCTACTCCTCTCCTTCTATCCTCCTCATTCCTAAAGTAGACCAATAGCTTAAGTTCTTTCTCATTATTGGACAGTGTTGAGAATTTCTCAATCTTGAATGGCATTTGGTAGGCAATCTCATCGGTCTCGTCCTTAAATCTAACTGTCCCTAATGATGGGTCATAAGCCATTCCGGAGCTATCTATGAATGGCTTTCCTAGAACTACATGGGACAAGCTAGGATCTATAGCCGTACTAATATCTTCCACAATCACGAAATCCATTAGGTACATGAAGCTTCCTACATAAACGGGTAATCCCTTAACTCTACCGAGGAAATTACATCTTATTCTTGGATCATCGGGATCTTGTCTACTTGGGATAGGTCTTTTCATCACCCAGTTGTAGTATGTGCTAGTCATGATGTTTATTACGGACTTGCGATCGATGTAGGCCTTTGCCACGAAGAGGTGTCCTATGCAACATGGTATGTTGAGATTTCTAGGATTTCCAATGGTGATGTGTGGAGATCTCATAGCATAAAAGGGACGAAGGTCGACTACTAGGTGTGGGTGGTATGAAAGTTCCTCTTCTGTAGGAAACTTGTTGAAGTATTCATCACCTACTCCATCTACTTCTTTAGTTGTTTCATCCTTAGTAGTCTCACTAACCTCAAACACCGTCTCATGGTTTGCTTCGTCATTATTCCTATTTGGTCTCACTAGGGTGGTGGCATTGACAAAGTGAACGTGTTTCGATGAAGATGGGTCCCTATTTTTATTACCTAATTGCGAGTGAGCGAAGAACTCGCTTGGGTCCTTAATCTTTACAATGGGAGCTGGTTCGGAGGAGTGAGTCGAGATGGCATTAACCATCTCAGTTTTCGTCTTATCAACATGATTTTTAATGGCTTTGAAGAGGTTATCTATTTTCCTATCCATCTCGGCTTGTTGTTGATTAAAGTGATCCGAAAGCTTGGCTATTTGGGCTTCTCGAGATGTTGCAAAATTTCGCATCATCCCTTCCAAGTTACGTTGGCTAGGACCATAAGGGCTTGAATCATAATGTTGGGGCCGGGGGAGTCGTTAGAAGTAAATTCTTTAGTTTGACTCCAAATATAGTTGGTTTTGCCATTCCATGCCTCTCGGGCTTCATTGTAAGTCCTAGGTCCGGGGATTATCAGGAATCTTGCTCCCGCTCTGTTGGTGCGCGAAGATGCGTAGTCCACGGAAGCTTGTTCGGGGAGTCTCGTGCAACTACAAGTGTCATGAGGACCACTACATAACTCACACAAGGAAGAGACTTTCTTCACTTGGCGTGAAGGTTTAGGAGCTTTGTAGAAACTCACGAGGAATTTGACTTGATCTTCAAGTTCGAGCATCCTACGATTTGAAGGTTGTGAGTCGATTGGAGGCAAGGATATTACCTTTACGGTTTTGGGCAACTCACGGGGGTCATTCCAACATTCGTTGTCATAGAGGGCAAGGTCCTCTATAGTACCCCCACGATTCTTCCGCGGTTAATTCACTAAGCTTACCACCGGCCGCTTGGTCAATGGTTTGCCTTGTGGAGAGATTGACATAATCATAGAAGATTTGGACTTGGAGCCAAAGATCAATGCTGTGCTGAGGGACTTTGTGGAGTAAGTCCTTGAATCGAGTCCACGCCTCATAAAGGGTTTCACCTTGACATTGTTGGAACATCAAGATATCATTCCTTAGCTTGGTGGTTCTCCCCGGTGGGAAAAATTGGGCGAGGAAATTGGCGGTGAGATCATCCCAACTTGAGATAGATCATGCGGGAAGTCGCTCAAGCCAATTACTAGCTTGGTCCCATAGAGAGAATTGGAAGAGACGCAGTAGCGTGGTCTCCCGAGTGGTAGCATCAAGGTCAATAGAGTCAACGATTTTAATGAAATCCTTGAGATGCTGATTAGGATCTTCGAAATGAAGTCCATGGAATGCACATCCGTTTTGCACCAACCAGATGGTGTCGGATCGCAGGGCCGTAGTTTGAGCTTGACGAGGAAGCTAAATAGTGTTCCTATAGCCTTGATGGCTCGGTCTAGAGTACTTACCAAGAGTACAGCCTCTTGGTGGGTCGAGTGGTGGTTGGTTGAGTGCTGGTTGATTGAGTGGCAGATGTAGTGGTGGATTGTTGTTGGATGGATTGTCACCTTCCATGACAAAAAGTGACAAAACTCACTTGATAGGAATCAAGCAAGTAAACCTAATCGAGATAGAAAACTAACTAGCTATTCTATTCCCAGCAACGGCGCCAAAAACTTGATGCGTGGTTCGGGGTCGAAAGACTTCCTTTTCAACGAGCAAGCTTTACAACCCACTAGGCAGTGTACCTAATCGTTGCAGTGTAGTATGGGTAAGCCCAGGGGTTGATCGTTCTCTAGGGGAATAGAGATGCTAGTAGAGATGTATGACGAGAAGGTAAGATGGAGGGAGATTCTTTTTAGCTTTTTTATATTTTTTAGAAAAACAATTAAATATCTTGGAGTTTAGGAGTGGGGGTGGTACTTCTACCAATTATAACTACTAATAATTTAAACTAAAAACTAGTTAAACTAATGAAAAGGAAAATAGACTATGGATTGATTGGTGTGTTATTATGATAATTAAAAGCGTGTTTACTTAGATGTTCTTACTCCCTAGTTATCTCTTATTGGTCCGTTGAATTGTCACATCATCATTCTAATTGGTGCTTTGTATTTTGTGTTAGTCATAGGGGGTGCCTAATTCCCTAGTTCTATGAATTGTAACTCTCCTCTAGACTATCCGGGATCGCCAAGTACCGTAGTATCTCCCCCGAATACTCTATTATCCTAAAGATACAACTCACGCAATAAACACAATGATGGCTCAAGTGCACTCTCAAGCTTTGTGCTATTTAGGATCAAGCTCGCAATTAAAGAAGAAGCCAGTTTTCCTTACTCTAGCGTCTACCAATTAAAACAAGAGACGAACTAACAATAATCAACAACTAGGTTTCATAGATCTAAGCAAACACAATAGTAATTTAGCTACTCATGATAGATAAGCATGCACACACACAAACAATTGAACATAGGATAAACATGGTGATATAATGGATTAACAAACATATCTTTGAGTGTAAAGAAGGGTTTGGAACCCTAAAATACTGCCCAAGTCGGACTATGAACGAACTAGGGTTTTCTCTCAAAAATATTACACTCTCAATGCAGAAAAGTCGAAGTCTATATATAGATTTACAAATGCGACAGCGTCGCCTTTTGATGGTGACGCCGTCTAGTCACCGTCATTAGGATTTCGTTTGGGCCAAGTCATCGTTGAGACGACGTCATGTAAGGAAGTGTGACGCCGTCGGGCTTCATAAAGGACGTCGTCTTGGAATGGGTCTTGGTCGTCTGGTGTAAAATAAAAGGAGACGCCTTCCAGAAATAAGGCGTGACGCCGTCATGTTGTAGAACCAAAATCAGGTCTGATCCGTCGCTTGAAATTTTAATACTTTATTAGAAAACCTTCTTAGCGACAGCGTCGCCCTTTGGGTCAGGACGCCGTCAAGTGCAAAAATCAGCCTTGTTTCTTGACTTTGTCGTTTTCTTCATGTTTTCGCTCCTTTTCATCCAAAAGTGCTTGATTCCAGCAATTTGCTTCCAAAATACCTAAAATGTGAAAAGGAACGATTTTAAGCAGTAATTGTTAGGAATTAGAAATTCCATAGTGAAGTATCGGTCACCCCAAATATTATCTAGCATAAGTTAGCTCGTAGACATATCGTTAGTTACGTTATTTGTTAGTTTATTAGTTAGTTATTAGCTTAGTTTAGTTTAGTGCAACACCGTGGAGGAATGACGGGTCTTTACCTACTGTATGCCTGATCCACAGTCCGATAAGAGGACGTAGTATTTGTAACTATAAATACCCCTTCCATCCTTGGAAGGGGTGGTGCTTTTCAATCTAACCTTTCATTTTCTTTGTTATTTCTCTCACTAGAAAACTCCCATCTCTTATCTTTCTCTCTCTAAATGGCTAACATGTATTTCCATCATCCAAGACCACCTGAATCATCAAACAACATATTATTTATGATCCTACAAATGGTACCAGAGCCTAGGTTTTGTTGTTTTTGATGATTCGAATGGTTCATATATGCGGTTTGTGTCGTTATGTGATGCGGTTTGTGTTGTTGTCGTGTTGTTGGGTGATGTTTGATGTCTTTCACTACTTACTTAATGTCAAAGCATGCTTGAATATGTTTTTAAATGGTTGAAACTGTCTTGTCATGTTTGAGCTGGTCAAGATCTTTTTCTTTACTGGTTTTTAATTGTTAAAACATGCTTGAAGTTGAAACTGTGTTGATAATGCTACTTACTGTTTTAAATAGTTTATATGCATGTTTCCTACATGACAATTCTGCTGCTCTTACATGGTTTATTTAAGCGGTTTATGGCTCTTTTCATTGATGCGGTTTGTCTGGTTCTAAATCATGCGATTTGTTACCAAAAATGTTTAAATGTACGGTTTGTCATTTTATGTCCAGATTCAATGTATCTCACAAGCGATTTGTCACCAAAGTGTTTTGACACTTTGTGGTTTGAAGTGAGAGAATACTGGTTCCAGATTTTCAGGGAAGTACTATGCGATTTGTCTATAATAAAACATTGAAGCGATTTGTTACCAAAGTGTTTTGACACTTTGTGGTTTGAAGTGAGAGAATACTGGTTCCAGATTTTCAGGGAACTACTATGCAATTTGTCTTGATATGGTGCTGTTTGTTTAAGTTTTCTGAGTTTTGACTCAAAACTTGCTGCGATTTGTCATTGTCTTCAAGAAGCGATTTGTGTACTTAAAGTTTTGATGCGATTTGACTAAAAAGTTTTTGAAGAAAGATGATGAACAAGGATGCGGTTTGTTGACAAGCTTATCAAATATCAAACAATTACGAAATCTGTTAACTACTAACCTCAACCTTATTCACAATCACTCAACAAATTCATATTTATCAACATCATACCAACATCTACAAACGTCATAAACATGGTCATGGTTTTTAAAGAACATCCACAACAAATCAATTACATTCAACTACAGTGATGATACCATGGTTGTCACAAGACTCGTACAAATATAACATCTACATACATCATTTTACTAAACTCATTCAAAACTCATTCTCGATATCAGATTCTCATGACTCGTGCTACACAAATCTCAATATCATCTATACAACCAAATGGACAAAGTCTAGACTCATCCAAACCATGATCTCGGTCTATATTTTTCGTGTTACTCAAAGTAAGAACAAGACTCGAAGGTCTTTAATTACGAAAAACAATTAAACCATCATCGATCTGTTTTTGTTGAAGCTATGCCTCACTTGTTCTATATCCGACACAAAGGAGAAGTTTGATAACAACTTTGTTACCCACTTCTCTCCGTTCGTTCAGAAATTCAAATATAAGTGAAAACAAAAGATTAACATGTCTATTAAGGTTAAATTGTTAAATTGTTTTTTCACTTGTTCGAGTATTCAAAAGGTGTAATCGATCACACATCTTACCTTTGTCCCTGGATCAATATTAGAGCCGGTTCAAAACCCTCATAGCCATCCCTGTGGCGAGGTCAATTGACTCGTTATGTTGAAACTATTCTCGTGGCTTGTAAAAGCTGTGATAAGATACGTCTGAGAAAAAAGAATGGAGGGAGGCGGATTAAATTTTTTTGAGATGAATTAGGGATTGATGATATGCTGATTTGAAGAAAGAGTGATGTAGGAGGCGGACATATTTTTATGTGAGGATTATTAGGGTTGAATGAGTGATAAGTATGAGTTTTATATCCGAATATTAGGGCATCAGGCCATGGATTTTTTTGGATCGGGTGTAAATTAAGATGGGCCTCTTGTTAGTGTATTATGCATATGGGCCTCTTTGTTTAGCAATAAGTAAATTGTTGGTTAATATCTCTCCCACAACATAATCATGCTATAAGAAATATTATTGGTTAGGCAGTTGTATGTGGATCGTGGTGTATCTTTCAATTGGGCCAAGAGATGATTTTTTTTTATATTTGGTAAATTTGGTAATACATATACCTATGAATTGATATTTCTCGTGAATCAGTGGTATGACAATGATTAAAATTAGATATGGGGTTGAATTGATATTTCTTGGGCTGAATTTTATTTGGACCATATGTTGAGTTTTGATACCAGTCATTGGACTAAGCTTGAGTAGTATGTGTGATGACTTGGACCTAGATGATGGACAGATGGGCTTCTCAAAATTGGATCGCTTTTATGAGAGTTGGATAATGTGAGATGAGCGGATGAGATTTGTCAATGAGATTTGTTGAGAAATGATGAGATGATGATATTTGTTGTGTTATGAGATTTAATTCTTTGGTCTATACATTTTCACGGGAAATTTTACGTCACGGCTTGAGTTGATATTTGAACAAGATTGGCTTCGGGGTTGCTTGTATTTGGTATCTCGTATTTGGAATTGAAGTGAGGTTTTTCCGGGTGCGTTTACTTATTTCATCTTCTTTCTTTCAACCCTTCCGCGAAGATGACTTGTTTGGGCGTTTATTGAGTGTGATAAAGTCTTGGCTATTTAGTTACGGGTGTGATTCTTTCTCACTTTACCCACAACGTAGCTATCACTTCGGTGTCTCACGCAGTTGAGGATATGTCAAGAGGTTTTGTACATTGGGTACACCGTTTCTTTTTTCACGAGGATTAGTACAAGTTTAAGTAACAAATCTAGGGAATTTCACTTCATAATCAAGTTTGGCATATCGGGTTTACTTCACCATGTTCTCACTGCAATAGCCGAAAGAATGTGTGAATGATGTGTTTACCAAAGTGTTTATTGGATGGTGATAGTGTTGATGTTGGATAATGAACCGTTGATGAACCGCTGCATGTTCCCCTAAAACAGATATTCACCGAAACCAAAGTTGTCATAACACATTCAAGCTGACATTGTTTATGGCTTTGTCTTGATTTTTGAAAAATCCCGCGAAAGAATCTATTTCTCGGTTTAAATCATAGATTTGTAAAATCCCGTGACAATGGAAATATCCTGGTAATAGTTAAGTGCATTTCCGGAACTATCTTACGGTTTATTCTTGGTTTTGTAAAATCCCGCGAAAGAAACTATTTCTCGGTTTAAACCATACAACTGTAAAATCCCGTGATGATAAAACCATCTTGGAGAAAGGAAAGTGTATTTCGGGATCTTATCCGATGCTGGTACTACGGTTTCTGCTTCGAAGAAGGGATAAAAGGGTGTACTTCATGAATTGGATATTTGTTTGGATTGTCCTCATGGCAGTTTGGTTATTACATGGTTTTACGGGGTTATGTGCTTTTAACCATGGTCGAGATGAAACCATTATCATAGTTCACTTTAAACGTAAAAGGAGGCTAGATTTGAGCTTTTAACCAGAAGATGTGACAACGGCATTAATTCACTATTATTTATTTGAGGTTGAAGTGAAATATCACGGGCAAGTGTACTTAGTATCTGAAGGTATCGGGGATGGTTGGATGAAGATTCTTCAAGATCCTTGTTCGAGCTTATTATCAAAAACGAAGACTTGGAAATCTAGTTATTGTTGGGTGACTTTTTCCTTTTCTTTTACCACTTGGCGGAATCGGGCTCTTACCACCACAAAATAACTATCACTTTAAGGAGTTACATTGTAGTGCTCAGTGTCACATTCAATTGTGGATTTTCAAGAGGTGATGTACGTCTTATACTTGATGGTTGGTTGGATGAAGAGTATAGAGTACTTAGAGATTCAATGGAGGATGAAGTCTCAGCACCGTTCTTTGTTACATATGTGCAAGTGTAAGTCACGAGTTTGGGTTAGTTGACTTCAGGGTCAAATTCATCATATTGGGTTTTCTCCATCAGCTGTCACAACAAAGAGCCTACTAAATGATAATGGGGTGATTACAAGTTTTGCCAAGAGATGATGAAAAGAGAGAGATTATGACGTTTGAACACAACAGTTCAAGCCTCGTACTCTAAAGAAAAGAAAAGTGTACGTTTCAGTGCGCTTTATCTTCCAAAGAAGAGAAATCTTCTTATCACGTTTGAACACAACAGTTCAAGCCTCGTACTCTAAAGAAAAGAAAAGTGTACGTTTCAGTGCGCTTTATCTTCCAAATAAGAGAAATCTTCTTATGACGTCTGAACACAACAGCTCAAGCCTCGTTCCTCAAAGAAAAAAATGTGTACGCTTCAGTGCACATTATCTTCGGAAGAAGAGAAATCTTCTTATTATGACCATTCTCATCAACATGCTTCATGCTTTTTCCATGCGCTTCAGTCATCAAGTGAACCGGACTACTGATAATTACTCTTATTCCACTTGCTCAATTATAATGACGATGGTGACATCATATGCTACCTTTGAGGGGGAGAAGTGTGAAGAGACTACATTTTAAATATTTTCACTTGTTTAATCAAGAATGGCATCTCCGTATGCAATTCTTGAGGGGGATAAGAAGTGTGATAATTCTGCATGGTTGATTAACATCTGAGAATATATGGTCATACGGCTCCTAACTCATGTAAGAACCGAGCTTCTTCTTATTGGGTCATCTTTACATGGAGTTTCTTCTAAGAGTCGTTGGTTGACATCTTCACTAGCTGATATGTATTTAATGACAAAGTGCTTTCTGTTGCGGGGCCGATTTCCTTGATGAACATCTTTCTGTTCTTGTTTGATTGGGAGGGATTTGAGTTAAGGGGATTTGCTATATACAAGTTAACGGGAATGCATTTGGTGAGTTGAAGATGTTGACTTTCTATTCCCCAAATGGACAATCTTGAAGAAGGTCGAGTCTACAGTCTATTCTACATTTTCTGCTGCATGTTAGAAGACTAAAAGACGAGTTGCATTTAACGATCTAAAGACTTCTTCTTAATCCGGGCATTTATCAAACAGATTGTCGGTTTATGGGAGAGCACTAATTGGGGGAGGGTGAAATGTCTGATTACGACGTAACTCATCTTTGTGATTACGCCGTAACCAACATTTTAGCAGCAGAATTCTTGACGCATTACCAATTACGGCGTAATACCATCTCAGTGGTTACGCCGTAACTTCTCGCTTTGCAGCTCATTCCAGGTTTTGCCAGTTACGGCGTAACTCCCTCAAAAGAGTTCCGACGTAACTTTCCTCTGCTTTAATTCTTTCATTTTAAAACACAGTAACCTTGTATTAGTTTTTAAATGAACTTTTTGGGTGTGTTCCCTGTAAACCCTCACGAGACTTTACTCGTCCACTTGGGACACCAAGTGGTTTAAAAGGCTTGTTGCATGCGCTAAATGCAACCGTGATTCCTACGAAAGTGAGTTAGATTTGTTTTTCATTTTTCATTCTTTTCTTTTTAGAATTATGCTTGTCGGTATTGTGATTTCAGGGATTGAAGTTTGTTCATGACGCTTATACGAAGGCACGTTTCTTTTTCGTGGGCCTTCTTCTTTATGGAGCAAATTTTAGGGACGTTCTCGCTCTAATTCTACCTTTCTCTTCACCTTTATTTTAATGCCTAGTACAAAAGGGAATTTGTACAATTCAAGTGGGGGGACGGGAGTAGAATTATCTCTTGAACTTTATTTCACCCTCATTTTTCTAGTTTATTTTGAAAAATTATGCCATTTTTAAAATTTTGACATGTTTTTCTTAACCTAACTGGATTAGACCTTAGCCGAGCACATACAACCCTTGATATTATATGGTGAGATTAGCCTTATCTGTTTCCTATATTTTACCCCAAATCCACCAAATTATGAGTGTGCCGGTAGCTTGTAAACTTTAGAACTTGGCCTTTGCATCATTTCGAGACCATAGACGAGGTATGTTGAGTCAGCTCGATGTATTTGGACTTTTTAGTTTTAGAAGGAAATATTATAGGATTATCACCCAAACAGCCTACCATTGTGAGTCTATCGATTAGTCGCCTCCCCCATGTAAAACCCTTTTGTTGCACTCATCTTTAGTGCAAGATACCCCTAGATACACCCTTCTGAGCCATTCCTTTCATTTTGTTAACCCGATATATTGTTTCGATACACCTACACACCTTATCCTACCCTGTAGTCTTTATTTGTGATTGGGAAGTCATCATTTGCCTAAGTTCAAGGTTCGAGTGGAAAGGTTCAAAAATCACGCTTTCACCGACAACATTTCTGAAGATCATTGAAGACCCCCCGAATTCCCATTGTTCATCTCAAGTGGGGGGATATTATGTTATGTTGATTCAAAAAAAATTGTTATGATTATGTTATTGTATAGTGCGTTGTTATAAGCACTGTAGTATGAGCTTTATTGATTTAGTATCGAGGAGGCCACCTCGGTCACATTTGAATATTGGAGTTGGTAGTTATGCCAACAGTTGGAGAAAAGGTAGTGTGCCCATCACGACGTCCTCTAATGACACATCTACCTTGCATTTCATGATCCGGTTTCTTGACTTCTAAGCTTGAACTTTGGGCGGACGGTAAGTGGTGATGACTTGGTTATAGATTTAGACTACCTGCTTGTTTTTTTATTTTACACCATTTATACATCCCATGTCTTATCCTACCCTTTTAGTCATGAAGCATGTCTAGGTGATGCAATGAGCAATCTTTAGTGTCTTGGCCATGGATTTGGTCATGTATCATTGATTTTGTCCACTTCGTCGTGACATGTTAGTAATGACGAGTCACCCCTTAACCTTTGTCGTGTCTACCCATATTGCCTTCGAGAATTGTTTAGCCCTTAACTCTAGTGGTGGAGATTTGTGTAACCGCCAAGCTTATGATAGAATACATGCTATGACTATGCGATTTAGTGATCACCCCGAAATTGACACTTAGAATAGTTGAGAGATTTGAGTGTTTGTTCCCCTTTCGTGAGGTGTTCGGCTTTGTTTTATTCTAGCATAAGGGATTTGTAAACTCATATTTTCCAGGTTATGGGAGATATCTTTTTAGGAATCTATCTAATAAGGTCTACTTGAGGGCAAGTAGAGTTCAAGTGGGGGGATATTTGATAACATCAAATAGTCCTGAATATTAAGTGTCAATTTCCCCCGATAATGCTCGTTATTTATATAATTTATATGGATTTACGCTTGTTTTCCATTGTTTTCCACTTTCAGGTAAATTACGAGCATTGGAGCTAAAGAGACGCGGAAATGGAAACATATCTAGAGATTTATCACAATATGCTATTTTGAAGAAGTTACGGCGTAACTCATCTCTCACATTACGCCGTAACTATTGCGTGACTCAGTATGCCAACTTATCAGAAGGTTACGGCGTAACTCCTTCCAGAGGTTACGACGTAACTACATTAGGTCAAAAGAGGTTCCACGCCGCTGATACTTACGCCGTAACTGATGCTTCACTTATGACGTAACCGAGTTTATTGAAGACTACGGCTTAACCACTCATTAGGTTACGCCATAACAAGAAGATCTAGTGCATTTTACGAAGAAATAAAAGGTTACGGCGTAACTCCTACATTGGTTATGCCGTAACCCAGATCTGGCCTATAAATACCCCACGAATTCCAGCATTTCTAATCATCCCATTCCACACACAACACTCTGAGAAAGTGGGAAAAAGCTCAAGGCAGGTCTAGAGGAGCATACAGAGTTGTTTCCAAGGGAGAAGTCGCTCCATTACGATAAGCATTAGCGTTTTATATTTCTTTTACTTTCAATTCATGTATTTCGTACCTTTGAATATTGAATTGATTTGCATGATTAATATGAGCGGCTAAGCACCTTTTGGTGCTAGCCTAGTTATGATTCCTTAATTTTTTTTTATGTTTACCTTTACTTCCGTACAATTATTTCTAAGTGTATGCATGCATAGTTCATTGGTAGTCACCCTTGGTTCGGTAGTTTTGAATGGCGGTAGAGGCCAATTGCCTAGGAGATATGACCAACTGACCCTAGGTGAGCGGACTGAGACGGGAAGTGTAAGATATGACCAACTGACGACCCTTTCTACTTGTGCGATTTGACCAACTGATCACCTATCGTTTGGATGAACTTAAGAATTGGGGGGGTGTAGTGTCTAAGTTCCTAACGGCCGGGCACTCACTATTAAGAATCTAGCATGTAGTGGTACTTAATGACTTGGCTTAGGGGACCAGGAACAACAGGACTTATGACGGTGCGCCTGATTTCTCCTGTGGTGGCATCTTTGCTGATAGGTTAGGGCGAATTGACCAAATGCTGTCCTCTCGAATTTGACCCCACCTGAAGTAATTGGAAGTAAGTAGATGTAGACATAACTAGCTAGGATGAGTAACTAGGTTAGCACCACTTCTCTCTATTGATTTCTCTTTATCCATTTATCTGCTTTCATTTACTTTATTCTGCATTAGTAGTTTTATTAATTAAATCCCTTTCGAAACCATTATTATTCTGTGACACTAGACTTAGTAATAATCCAACATACATAGCTCTTGGGACGACCTTGGCTTTACCGTTTACTACACTACACACGACCAGGTACACTGCCCGTTAGTGCACTAGGGTAGACCATAGGTATTGCGAGACACTATAAATTTAAGACCTGGTCAGTAAAACCTGCATCAAGATCCATGTGCAAGAGGTGAAGGCAGCTTTTGATAGAGAAATTTTGTTTTGTTTTGAATGATGCTCTGTGGTGTTTGCCTTTTTCACAAGCAGAGCATGGTTTGTCTTTTGCAAAAACCAGTGATGGTAAGCCAAGGACTTTATTTTGTTTTGCCAAGTTTTTGATGTTTTTGAAATTAAGTGAGAGAGTCTCTTGTGCCACATCCAGTTGACAGTTTCAGTGGCTTTGGCAAAGAGACAAGTTCCATCTTGAGAGAGTGTTGACATGTCTAATACATAAACATCATCTCTCCTAGGAGCTATCAAAACAACTTCTTTGTTGGCATTAAAAATGGTGCCTTGTTTGTCATTGAATTGCACAATGTACTTTGCATCACATAATTGACTGACACTGATAAGATTGTATTTTAGACCATTTACATAAGTTATCCTAGAGAAAACTATTCCATTGCAGTTTACTGAACCATAACCCTTAGTGGGACAAGATGAGTTATCACCAAATACTACCTTGGGTCCTGGTTCCTTTACATACTTGTGCAGATACTCCTTTATACCAGTCATGCTTCTTGAACATCCACTATCTAGATGCCAAATAGGCTCCCTGGCGTGTCTCTGCACAAATAGTAAACTGAAATAGTTTCTCTTGCTAACCCACATGTTAGTGGGCTTGGGTCTAAAAGTCTGGTTGACTTTGGCAATTGAATCAAGGTCAGTGGTTGAGTGCATTGTGCTGCCACAGGTTTTGCATTTGCTGACTGAGGATGACTCAATGATGCAGGGATGCTTTGAACTTCTCCTTGCTTGGATGACACTGTCATGCTGGGATGTCTCATGAGCTGGATTTCCGCAAATATCACAGCAAGTGTTCATGAGACAATCATCAGGATGATGATCATTGTAGCCACAGTGTGGACAAGGGGGAAAGGGTTTTGCTCTATGCATGTAAGCTTGTTTGGAGGTTGAAGCATGTTGATGAGCAACATTGGTATGTTTTGCTTCACTGAATGAACTTACATACTGTAAGTAATCAGAAGTTCTGTGATCATCCTTTTTGCAGATCATACAAAAAGGATTCTGTAGCAATTATCAGTGGTATGACTGGTATAATGGCACAGATCACACTTCTGCCTAGGTCTCGTGTTGGATTTTGACCTTGATGAACTAGAGGAGGCTGACTTAGTTTCCTTGATTGTTGAATCAGGAGCTTTCTCAATAGAGTTCATTTTGTCAGTTAACTTCCTCACAAGTTCAGTCAGTTGCTAGATTTGGTCTGCTTCAGTAGGAACTAAAGATGTGGAAGTCTCAGTGGGAGCAGAATCTTGTTGGGTTGGTTTTTTTGGTCTTTTCAGGATGGTTCTACCAAGTACAGATCTTTCTTTTGGTGAGTGAGGGTTGAATTGCAAGGGAGTAAGCTCAGAGCTAGGTGCAACACTATGAAGAGATTTCAGGGGTGGAAGCGGTGCTTAAGATGTGTTCAGTACTACTGGGCACATCAGGGAGTCCAAGCATGCTCTTAAGAGCTTGGCTTTCAGGCTCTAGTATTCTTCCAGAATCGAAATTTGGAAGCTTACTCTCAGGGTTTACCCTTTCAACCCAATCACTGTAGTTGGGAATTGACTCCATATTGGAGAGCATACCAGCAGATACAAATAGTTTTGGACCTTGGTCTTTGTTGTGAGAATCAGGGAGATGATCTTCACCTATGATTCTCTTTTTGCTACTGGGGGCTCCCACAGTATCAAACACTCTAGGATTCTTAGCAGTCCAACTTTCAATGATATCTTTTTCCTTTTTAAGCTCTTCCTGAAGAGCTTGATTTCTTTTAACTAATTCAGTGTTTTGAATTTACAGTGTGACACCCTCAAGTTTGGCTTGTTTTTAAATAAGCAATTCATCCCTACACTTGTTTAATTCAAAACTTAACTTGTTGTATTTAGAAAAACGATTTAATCGTTGCTCCTCTAAAAACTTAAGGTCAACATTGATATAGTTCATAAAGTACTGCCAATCTGAATCATCATCCATAGAAAGTAAGATATTTACCTTCTTCATTATGATGTTGACCCATTCTCCATTCCTGGCATGATTCTTTCCAACAGCTAGCTTGTCCTCTTCTGAGAGAGCCATCAGTGCACTGACTTGCACCATTTCATCATCTGAGGAGACTTGCTCTTCATCCCAGTCGAAGACTTTAGCAACAAGGCCCTTGTTTTTACCCTGCACATATTTAACATTGTTTGTTGTTTCTGAGGGTGTGGCCTCAAGCAGCGCTAGCTTAGCTTTGGCTTTTCTATACTTGGCTTCAAAATCAACAGTTTTATTTTGATCAGATTTGTTTTGAAAATTTTGATGAGACTGATAGATTTTTGGTTGAAATTTACTAAAGCAGCCCAAGGACTGGTTTGACCCTGAGGATTTGTAAGAGGGTTCAGAAATTGTTTTTGAAAAACAGTCTTTGGCAAAATGACCTCTTTTGTGACACTTAAAGCACTCAGTGTCCTCATTAGCTTTAGCATTAGAAAAACCTTTGTTTCTTTTTATAAACCTTCTAGAGTTAGCAAGGAGTACCCTTTCCTGAAATTTGATGTTCAGGTCATTTAGGTACTCCTCGCTTGATCTCTCATCAGACTCATCATCTGAATTCTCCTGAAAATCCTGAACCACACTGTTAGAATAAAAAGCAGTAGAAATTGGTGTTGAAGGGGTGGTCAGGGACTTCTTGACTTCCTGATACTTCTTCAAGTCATGGTATCGTCTGTTGATGAGGTTTTCCTCATAGACAAATTTCCCATCTATTTCAGGAAGTTCAATACTCTGGATATGATTTGCATTCCTAAGTCCCTGAGAGAAATTCAACCACTTCTCAGGGAGACTATTGACAAAACCAACATTGATTTCATGTTTAGACAACTTAACACCATCATTTGACAGTTCATTTAATAGAGTTTTGTATCGGGTGTAAGTTTGAGACAGAGTTTCTAAGTCCTTAGCCCTGAAGGTGTTATACTCAAGTTTCAGGTCCATAATCCTGTTCTCCTTGGTATCTGAGGGACCTTCATGACTGTGGACCAGGTCATCCCAGGTTTGTTTAGCTGTACTACAGCATATAACAGACTCCATAACATCATCAGGAAGACAAGATATGATGATGCTTTTGAGCCTTTGGTCCTGGTTGACCACTCTCCTCTCGTCCTGAGTCCACTGAGCTTCAGGTTTAGGCAAACCTTCAGCAGTCTTTGGGATAAATGGTCCTTCATTAATACACTTAATGAAGTAAGGTTCCATCCCAGTCAAATAGCAAAGCATTCGCTTTTTCCATTTGTTAAATTTGCCAACTTCGAGTCGAGGGGAAACAGCTGAATAAGCTCCACCTTTTTTGTCGACAAGTTGGGGCACATCACTTTCAGCCATTAGGATCCTGATTTAAAAACGTTTTTGAGCGGCTTAAAAAGGGTTTTATAATCAACCCGGCTCTGATACCACTTGTTGTTCCCATTTCACAATCGTATAAAAACAATTAAAACAACTGATTGTGAATAATGACTGAAAAGATGCAAGTAAAAAAAACACACTGATTAATTTTCAACTTATATATTCTTTATTAGAAATAAATCAAAAATAATACATTACCCAAGTACTTGCGGAATAGTACTTGGGATTGAAATGACAAAGTATGGTATCTCCTCACTAAGCTCAGGTTAAGTCTGAGCACAACTACAAAGGTACCACTGAGCTATCTTAGGGACAAAGTTGTATTTAGAGGAGTAAAAGATGGCTTGTGTGTGTGTTTAACAATTAATCCACAAGCTTAAATCTTTCACTCCATCTCTTATGCTATTTATACAAGTATGGATTTTAACTCTATCCTAGAGGACAAATTGACAAGTTATAGAAGACAAAATACTGATGTATTTTGTCTCTGTTTATATTGGCTATCTAGGGTAAGTGACAAGGTTGCTTTCTTCTTGTCAGTGATGACACTGAGCCTGATAGTTAACGATTTAGGGAAAGTTTGACTTTGGTTGATAAGGACTTCGTCTTATCTTGTTCAAACTTATACCGCCTTGTCCCGCTCATTCTTCAGTCTTCATAGCCTTCGGTCTTCGTCTTTAGTTTGTCTTCAGTGGTAGTAGTTGGTGAGGAATTTCGGGATTCAGTGAGTTATTGTCATTACTCACTGAATCCACTATCTTCTTCTTGACCCAGTCTTCACCCTTTAAGTTCCGCCTTACTGAGTGGCGAGACTTCTTCTTTGTCTCTTACTAAGTATCCTGAAGACATCTCACTGAGTGGCTATGCGCTCAGTGACTTGTTAGTATTTAAGGGACTAAACACTTAGGGTATTTTCTATTCAAATCCTAGACTTAAGGGGTTTGGGTATTCACTGAACCCAACACTATGCGTTTAGTCGAACGTTCAAGCTAGTATAATTTGACCTATCCAGTTTTCCTACTCCTAACGCAAAATAGACTAATCAAACAAGAGACGACACACAATAATCAATAACTAGGTTTCATGCAATCCTAAGCAAATACTAATAGATCTAGCCTAGCAAGGTAATAAATCAAACAATAACACGTAGACATGATCGAATAATTAATTGAAGAACTTATCTTTCACCAAACATGAAGACATCCATGGCCAAAAGGCCTACAAAACTGTAGAAAATCATTCTAGGGTTTATACTCCAAAGTTGCAGACTCTACAATGAAAATAATTCGCAAATATATATAGGATTACATCTATGTTGATGTCACTTGTTAATTATGACGACATCAGCTCGCCGTCATTAGGGTTTCGAATCTTGCACCGACTTAATGTGACGGCGACAGGTTGTGGTTTGTGACGCCATCGCTCTTCAAGATTTTGGTCATGACGCCGTCATCTCAAGACCGTCTCCATCGCCTGAACCGTCACTTGTAATTTTTGAAACTTCATGATCTTTGATTTCTTCAAGTGACAGCGTCACTTAGTGCTTGTGACGCCGTCACAAACCCTTTTATGTGACGTTTTTCCCGATGTTGTTGTTTTCTTCGTTTTTTCGTCCAATCGAGTCCAAAACGTACCATTTTCCTCATTTGCTTCCCAAGTACCTAAAACTTAAATAGAAAAAATTTAGGGTAATAAATGATCAGATATGTACGGATTTAGAGGCTAAATGACCCCTTAAAAACGTAGAAAATTACACCTCATCAAATATCCCTACACTTAGGATTTGCTTATCCTCAAGCAAATATGCTTTTACCCTAATCAATTTACAAGTTTGGGGGCATTTAGCATTGGTTAAAGATAATTTACAACCTAACTCATTCTACAATAGCCATAACAAGCACATAAATTATATACTAGCACCTCACATAAAGTGTTTCGATTCTCTCATCTCTTGGTTGTATAAGTGATATAACATTATGGAAATGGACAAATAAACACTCTCTACATGTCATAGCACATAAATTAGAATAAGCTTGATAAAGGATCAAATATCCACAACTTTGGCGTAAAAACCTAGAATAAACTATCAAAGAGGACTTTACAAGGGTTGTAACGTTAGGTGTAAGGGTAAGGAAAGACACGGTTTTAGGGATATGGGGAATTTTACTGGTGGTATGTTAATCATCTAAGTCAATTACATGTAAAAAGTGGTGTTGTTAAGCCAAGACTTGACTTAAAGAAAATCATGATTACATTCAGTATGTTTTTCTTTCTTTTCTATTTTCTTTATATATATTTTTTTCTTTTTTTACCTATTTTTTTAAGGGAAAATTAATTAAATAGACCGCGCGCCCTGAGGCTTATCACTTTCCGGACCACGCACTTTTGCCGAATGAAAATGGACCAGTTGCCCAGCGATTTCCTGGTATCCAACCATGGGGTGCCATGTGTCCGACAAATGTATGACCGAAGTACGTATTTTGAGATTATATATCATGTATTGTAAGGTATTGTTTTTTGGGCAACCAAACTGTATTTTCGGGCAACTATATAATATTGGGCAACTTGTATTTATACACGAGGATAATATGGTCATTTTACACTGGTTGTATTATAAAACTAATAATAATAACGCACACAACATCACGCGCGTACACACACAATCAAACATCTTTTTGTACAATTTCTAACAGCTTCTACAATTAAACGTCTTCTTCTACATCACGCGCACACACTCACAAACCACATCTTATTCACAAAACCCTCTAAACCCTAATTAATTTTACTCTATAATTCCATATGACAAAATTAAAGTTGTACAATTGTAAAAGCTCAGTTCGTTCTACATTGAAGTTGCTGCCAGATATTAAACTCTGTTTGTCAAAGAATGAAAACCGCGAAAGGTTGTTCAGGCAAACAGTATTTGGTCCATGGTTGGATATAAAGTCGTGCGAGAATGACTGCCTTCTGATGCATTATGTTTTGCAACACCAGGTATATGTTTCTAACATCTCCGATTCCCCTCCACTAAAATTCCAAATTGGTGATCATTCGTTAAGGTTTGGTCGGAAAGAATTTTGTCTGATAACAGGGTTTCGATTTGGCAAAGTTTCAAAACCTATTAAACCATCTAGCGCATTTTTCGATCGTGTATTTCCTAAAAAAAAGAGTAGTGGTATAACAAATGTACATGCAATTGATCTTTTAGAACTTGTTAATGACGGAAAAAATGATGGGAAAAGGTGGTTATCTCTTTCTTATGAGGATGCTGTTAGGGTGTGTCTGCTGGTAGCTGTAGAGCTGGTGTTTATGGGAAAAGAAGACAGGAATTGCATCCATAATCACTTATTGTCCTTGGTTGATGATTTTGAAGCCTGGAATGTATTTCCTTGGGGTGAATATATGTGGCATAAATTTTATCAAAGGACTGTCAATATTGTTCATATTCACAGAAAAGATCATCTGTTAAAATTGAAAAAAAACCCAAAGTTCAGTGCCACATACAATCTATACGGGTTCGCTTGTGCTTTCAAGGTTTGAATTCTCTGTAGTTTGCTTTTGATTCTATTTTGTTGTGCTATTACTTATTCATTTCAAAAGTACCTAAAATTAATGTTGTTGTTTTATTGTTATGAAATCATGGTGTTTTGTTCTATATACCAGTGCCTAATATAAAAGTTACCCGTAATTTAGATAACAAAAATGTTATAACACATTTTAGTTTGTGATTTATTTTTTAAATTGTAACCATAAAGGTCTTGTTTCATCCTAAACAGGTGACCTTTACTTTGGTAAACCTTGAAACATTTTCAAAAACGATAGCTGCATAAGTACACGTTTTAAAGACGACAGTTGTGGCTATTACAAATTTGGATTTTGGAGACTTATCCTAAAAGCTCACGTTGGTGGGTGAAAGATAATAAGATCATTCCACGTGGTCTTGCTTGGTCAGGACTTTCAAAGTTTCGGAAACCGGACTGTTGTAACCTCTTTGGACCGGTATGCATCACACAGTCTTACATTGCTGACCCCACTAACTTGTACCTGAATTTGTTCACAGTATTTGAGTAATTTCAATATTTTATTTTTGTTTTTTTTTTAATTATTTTTGTTGTTGTTAGGATTCAACTCCCATTGCTGAACTTTCTGCAACACAAGCTGAAATGAAGCAACCGTGGTGTATTGCTAGCGCCCAATTTATAGATGGTTTGTCTGTTCCAGACACAGCCGATGGTTACAAGACTGCAGAGCATTCGAATGAATTCGCGGACGATTTCAATTTAAACTTGTGCATGGACGATTTCAATTTAAATGTTGCACAAACTGGAACTACTCATTCGACAGGGGGTCTATTTCGTGAGTTACTGGATTTGGAAAAAAAAGTTTTGATGATAGAAAACGGCATTCATTCGGTCAGAAACACACCTTTTGTACTTGATGTGTTTACGAGTGTCAAAAGCAAACTTTCAAAAGTACATCAACTATTGGGTCTTAATAATTATGCTGCTGTTGATCCTGAACATACTAAAACTTGTGCCACCACAAACGACCCTGACGTTACTCCCGATGATCCGAAGGTTTGTATTTACTTTTCAGTTTACCTCCAATGTTTATACCAAACTCAAATAATCGTTCGTGTCCACACTTATATCAAACATTGGTTGATACAAGCCACGTCGTCTCATATTGTAGGCCCTAACGGGGATAAGGTTGTCCATGCGGAACATGCAACGGACATTGACAATGATGATGGGCTTAAAGAAACGCAACCATGTAACCTTGGTATGCTTGTTGAAGCTTGTGTCATGACCCAAAAATGTCCTGTTATGGAATATGGAGGTGAAATTAGTACTCAACTTCCACCAGTTGCACCTAAAGAGGAAAATAAAATACCCGGTGACCCCATTATTGTACGTTATATTTCAGTTACAGTTTAAATATTGGCTAAAGCATACGTCCCTACTTATGTATATATATTTAAAATTCAGCAGGAACCGGATTGTGGTAATGAGTGGTCGTCTTACATAAACGATGAAAAAGATTCGGGTGATAATTCTCTAGATGCAATGGATTGTGATAACGAACAACAAGATGTGGTTCAGAAACAATTGGCTTGCCAACCAGAACCCGTTAGCAATATTGATTGTGTGCAGACAGAAGTAGGAACACCCACCAACAAAGCTCATGAGGTATCTACATTCTCCGTAAAACATCGCCGATAAATAAAATAGTTTAATGTGCTGTTTTGTAACATACTATATTCTCAAATGTCAGTTTAAAGACAACAACCTGCCATATGTAAATGTGGTTGCCCAAAATGACACTCCTGTTTCCTCCCAACATAATGTCAACAAAAGCGTCGATACAAAATTGTGTCTTCCGTCTTTAGATTTAATGGATTGTGATGATCAACAAGGGGATGTGGTTGACAAAAATTCGTTTGTTGGTGTTCAGTACAGTAACAATGATGTTGTTGTGGTTAGCCTAGAAGATACACCAACAAAGAAAGACGCTGAAGCCCGTGAATCTCAGGTTAAACCCAAGAAAGTATCATTTGCAAATGTGGTAGGTCCTAATGACAAACCTCTGTTGGAAGATCTTTTCTCCGATATGAATACGAACAAAAGAAAGAGAGTAAAATTGAACGACAACCTCAGTAAAAGAAGGCGCACTCTACAAACTTACGCGACGTTGTTTGGGTCCGTCAATTCGGAAAATGGGGTATCAAAAACATCAGCTACTCCTTGCCGCCGTGTTACAAGATCGCAGGGTGTCATTAACGAGGCTATTATCCCGGCTGCCGTTTCAGATGTACATCACCTTATTAAATTGTAACTGAAACGAATCTTTTTTTTTTATTTTTTTCTACTTATCTTTCAACTTTGTTTTCAGGAAACATCTGGAAACCCCAGAACGTGTCCAGTTAGTCGATTCTATTCGCCCACAATTGAACCATTTGTAGAGGTAGGTTCTGTTTGTTAATCCAATAACATCATTATCATTGTGTGTATGTTATTGAATATATTTATTTTTTAGGAACTTTTACGACACCCGAAATGCAACAAGAAGAAGGTTATTGTTCCTGATTACCTTCGCAAGTATTTGAAGCTTAAAGAACCATTACTTTATAGGTTTCCTTGGGGCTCCTGTACGGTTATTGCTTATAGGAATTTTTGGGTAGCCTTGGCATGTGTTGAAGACTGCACCGGCGGGTGGCTTAATGAGTTAGTGAGTAAACCTGATGCCTAGCTGGTCTACTGCACTTGTTTATTATTTTGTTTTGTTACTTATGAAACGAATGTTTACAATTTTGATTTGCTTTATCTGTCCGCAACACTTGGATGCATGGGTTGAATTGATGTGGTTGTTTAGACCAGCTGATGCAGATTGGGCTTTGGCAGGGTGTACTTTTTGCAATCAAATCCTAGGTGGCAACATGCCTACCACTTATTCAAATGGCACAACATACCCTGTGGCTTGGCGAGATGTTGCAAAGGTCATTTTGGCAGACTCTTACCGTACATATACCACTACTGTTATAAACAGCTTATAATATCCTGCATTTGTTTTATATATCAGGTGTATTTTCCCATGAATGAAAGTACAAAACACTGGATACTCTGTGAGCTCCATATCCGCACTGGAGTTGTTTACATTTATGACTCTCTTGGGTCAGCATCAGGAGGTGAACGATGGTTGCGAGGTTCCAAGAGAAACTTACAAACACAGCTTAAATCGTACCTAACAAACTCTGGGGTACTGCATAGTAAGGGCATATCACCGGGGGATTATAAAATCACATACAAGTGTCCAAAAGTACCAAAACAATCGGAGTTGTATGGTGACTGCGGAGTATGGGTGTGCATTATTTTGTACAGATTGCTCCATAACCAGCCTCTGGAAGTAGACGACTCTCTTCAAACAGCTTTAGCTTACCGTGAACGGATGCTTAAATACTTTTGGAAGCACAAGGTTGAATACATAATATGATAGCGGTCTTTCAAGGTACTATCCTTAATGTCCGTTTGACCCATAATTATTGTCTAATGTTGACATGTGAAGTATTTTTCTTTCAACGTATACTGTAGGTATTTTTACTTCTGTTATATATTAGTCGATTATTATAATATTTTTTTAACTCAACGGCATTTCTTTAGTTAATACCCGTGCACATATACAAAAAAGCCTATGCTTTGCAAACCACTTCTATATATTATGGGTTATGTATACTTTATTAATTTATTTGCTATATACTAGCAGAATTTAATATTTGGTTGCCCTATAGTACATTACGGTACATGTCCTTAAATGTCTTCTTTTGCCAATCTCTTTCTTCAATACAAATCTTTCTTAATTTGTTTAACAACATCTTTCTTTCTTCTTTTGGTCTATTCACTTCATATCTTTATCCCAATCTTTCTGCTTTTGTTTAACAAAATGTCCGACTATATCCCACTGGATGATCAACTAGATATCATTCACAGGCTACCTCCTAAGTCTATACTCCAGCTACGTAGTGTTTGCAAGTTATGGAAGGCTAGTATAGATTGTGGTTTTTTCATCTCTAATTACGGTGTTCGTCGTAACGATGAGTGTTTTTTTACGCTAACATTTGATCAGGGTCACAAAGGTTTTATGTTAGCTTTTAATGAACAGCTGACCCGTATGGTACTTCATACAGATTTAATGCTTTCATCTATGATTGCAGTTGGCAATTCTCATGATCTTTCGTGTTTTGTTTATGGCTCTAATCTAATGTCTGTTATTTGGAACCCGGCAATCCAAAAATCACTTGCAGTACATGTCCCGTTTTACACGCATCAAATTGAATGTAAAAAGATTTGTTTTGGTTTTGCCATCCGTCCGGACACTCTTGACCCGATGATCGTGAAGGTCTCCTATCCTGTTTTCCAAAGTGGTTTCTGGTATGTTTCTGTCTTTTCTTTCAACTCGTTAAGGTGGACATGCCTTGAAAATTTCCACCCCCCTCGTGAAACTATCAAATTGAAACGTCAAAGTCAGGCAGTTGTAGGTCATTTTATCTATTGGACTGGGAGTGAAAAGTTAACTAAAGAGGACGGTGTTACATACAAGATTTACATGTTGATTTCGTTTGATTTGGTAACCAACCAATTTAAAGTTATAGACCTTCCGCAGATTTTAAAAAATGAACTCCCAGTTCCATTCTATGTTTTCGATCTTGGAACCTCTCTAGTGATTTCTGGTATGATCATTGATGAAGATATGCCATTGTTTAGTGGATGGGTGTTGGACGTGAATGGTTTTGCCATAAGATCATTTAGAAGCCTCTTTGCCATCCCCACCCTATTATCTGTTCGTTTGCTTGGGTTTACAAAGGATCAGGCTCCAATAGTGGAAGCGTACACTGGCAACCATTTGGGTCACTCGCTATTCCTGTACAACAAAGAACTTGAATTATTTGTCAGCATGGGAATTTTAGGAGATACGGGATCTTTCTACTTTGCCCCATA
Organism: Chrysanthemum seticuspe; assembly: GCA_019973895.1. Lineage (NCBI taxonomy): Eukaryota > Viridiplantae > Streptophyta > Magnoliopsida > Asterales > Asteraceae > Chrysanthemum > Chrysanthemum seticuspe. Next base: position 255,833,779 of record BPTQ01000004.1, read on the forward strand.
CAAAGAATCTCTTCTTTTCTTAAATCATACAGACTGTGTTGTCTATAGTATGTTTTATTTATAACTTACCATTCTATTCATGTTCCTTTTAAACATTATCACTTGATTTGGTTAATGATATATCAATGCCATTTTCAACAGGTTTGTTCGGCTGAAGTTACGGATCAGGCTAAATGAGAATGCGTGTTTGTGGTTTTAGTATGCTGTCTGTGTGGGAAGGAAGCATTGGACTGTTTAGATTTTTCGTAGTCGATGAAAGTTATCAATCAAGTGGTTATATAATATGTAACAATTAAAGTTATAACCATGTAGTAATCATAATATGCAGTTGGTTGTCTGTATCAAACGTTGTATGTCAACGTATTTACTATTTCATCTCTTATGTTATCCAATTATCCATTTTTTTTAATCTGGGCAACAAGCAGTTGTTACCCAAAATATTTTTGGCAACCTAATTATGTTCTTAGGGCAACTTGTTTTCCATACGGAATACTTTTATAAACCCACGACTCCTTCTAGAAGTACATTTCGTATTCTACAACCTACTAATAACTACCAACTTGAGACAATGCACACTTCCAAAAATAGAGGTTTAACATTCAACACTAGTACAAATTAACTAGCAGTTGTAACTTTACTACAAGCAGTGGTAAACGACTGTCCCTGTTCAGCCCCACAAAAGCAGTAATAAAAAACAACTAGCAGTTGTAAGTTAATGTAAGTAATCGAGCATAAAAGCAGTGTAGCATTTGTTTTATGTTTACAAACGTCGTATAAAGCTCAAAATAATCCACTCAAACGAATGTCACTGTACGCATCTGATAACCTGATGCCGTTGTGAAGATGTTCTTTAAAAAATAATCCAAGTGAAGATGTTGATGTTTTTAGAATGAGTAATGGTCTTTAAAATTGTTTCATCCATTAACATAAAAATCTGTTTTAAATCCCAGTTTAGCGAAGGATCTACTATAGAAGGTGACTAAACGAACACAACCTAGTACTCCTTAAGATGAATAATAATTAACGAACAGTTATTCTCACTAAACACCTAGATATGTTGTTAATACACGAATACTCTGAAAGATATCACCAAAACTAATATATAACTCAAACCTAGGACCTACTTTAATAGGATAAGGAGTCCTTTACAAAATACACTAAATACTGTACAAGATAAATATACTTACAATACTTATCTAATACAAAACATACTACCGAAGACATTCTAGAATATTACATATTCATTCCACACAATCATACTAGCAGTGACAAGTACATTAGCAGTGGTACGCGACTTTTACTGCCAGTGGTTTGTGTATTGCTGACACTCTTCTTTTCCGCTGGCTTTCCCGGTGGCTTTTCTGGTGCGGGTCTTTTGCCTTTATCATTTTCTTGAAGGAGTTCCGGTGGCTTGCTTCCTCGTGGCCCCGGCGTATTCAACCCATGGGATTCCCTTAGGAATTAGATAGGCCTTTCAACTTCAAGGGGCCTTTCAGGGGGTTTTCCATCTAAATACGCCCCTCTGCGCGGTACAGGAAGGGCTTTTGGTAATGTAGCTTCCCAACCCGCGCATGTTTTATTTTATCCCGGCTCCCGCAAGCTGGTCATTTTTTCCTTAGACCCAGTCTATCCAACCAGATATCCCTAAATTAGTAGACGCACACTTGAATGGGGGCCGGGCTGCACCAACAGAGGAAGAAGGCATAGCTTTCATCCTCAGTTGTTTGACTTTCTTAGGGAAGTTTCTTGTTGGAAGGGGCTGGTTTACGTATTTCGTTGCCCCTAACTTCCTTTTGTTGCCCTTCCCTACGGGACCCATCTGCCGAACATATATTGTCACTCCCATGACCCAATTCCCATGATTTATTTCCTTCTTCCGCTCTCGAACGGCGAGGTTAAGAAGGAAATGCCTGCACTTTCAAGATCCCATATTGCTAATGAGAGTCTAATAGGTTTAAACTCCCACCTTTGGTATGCATATGGTCCTGGCAGACTACCACAACTTGAATGGACATGGGTTTTGGGTGAAGGTGTGTTGTGGATGTTCGCGGAGATGGGTTTTTAGTCGTCATTTTAGAACGACTAACTGTTTTTAGTAGTCATTTTAGAACATGTTTCATTTGTCGCAGCATCAGCTTTGCGCTTTTTTTTTTGGGTAAAGGTTTAGGCTATGTATGGGTTTTTTGGAAACGGCCGTGCGTGGGCAACGAGTTGTTGTTGACGTCCGTATGTATTCTTTTTGCACTATGTAAGATATTAGTTTTCACATACACATCAAACCATAACAACAAGGTGGCGTATAAGTGGAATTCTAGAGAGAGAAAGTTAGAGGTTTAGGGAACTTTAGTGAGAGAAACAAAATTCTTATTATGAGCTCCAACTCTCTACCTTGGAAGGTAGAGAGTATTTATAGTCTTACAATAAAACGCCACACAACGGGCTGTGGATCAGGCATACAGTGGGTAAAGACCCGTCCGTCCTCCACGGTGTTACTTAACTAAATACTACTTAACTTAAAATAACTATGACTACGAGCTTTCTAACGATTACATATACTTAAGGTGACCGACTCTTTAATACCAGGAATTTCTAATTCCTAACAATCTCCCCCTAAGGGAGGTCACCTCAATCATGTATTAAAATTACATTGAATACAAACAGATATTACACAAAGAATTGTTCTTGCATTCTTGATGTAGTACTTTGCTTCGAAGCTCGTAGTCATTGATTCTTCACATTGCATGTTTGGTTAATCCAAGTGGAGGTCTTTTATTGATCCACGTGATAATAGTTTAGAGCCAGCTTTTGAGATCATCAGCTATCAAAAATCTCTGAGACATCCATTGTGGTGTCGGTATTATGTGATGTTGTGACTTTCGGACCGACATGCTCATATTCTGGATCATGATATCTTCTCATCAGAGTAGCGGAAGCTTTAGTTGATTCATGATATTGGCAGCAGCGTAGCAGAAGCATGGAGTGAAAATATCAGAGTCATTGATGCACTAATCATGATTTCTTTTGAGATGAATGTGTAGAGTGAGCATGCGGCTATGGATTGACCGCTTCATTCTGAACAACTGCAAACGTCGGGCGTACCTGCATACAACAGTTAGCAATAAAGCGTACAAAAGTGTCTTTGACCACTTTAGATGAATTGAGGTACACGGCCCACGGTTCCCCGTTGATCAGTACATGTACTGCCTGTGATCAGGTATAATTCCGAAGAATTTCCTTGACAGGGTTTCGCAGCTGCTCTAGCTGTTCTCAAACCGGAACGTCTCAAAGAAGACAACACGGAGTGAGTGAACCAGCGAATTTAAGTCCACTGATTGATGAAAAGAGATTTGAAAAACAATCGTGTATTGCTCAATAGCAATTGTTTTTGCAATACAACGAAGGTTTTATTGAAAATCAATTATCAATCATAAAAACACCTTTTGATTTGAAAAATTAGTACACGGTCGATGTGCTAAAGAAAAGAGTTATTAAGCACAAAGACCGGTTTTTTAAAGGTATCCATCAATCCATAACCTGAACCAGGATTGATTCAAAAGATTGAATCGCCCCATTGTTTCTGTTCATTTGTCACATGGTTGATCTATATAAGAGATCTCACATGCCACCTACCAGGAGCTTGTTTGATGATGGCTCCAGAAGGCTTTCCATCTTCATTGTGAATATGTATACACGTCACTCAGATGTTCTGGCAATATCACAAGGATAATGCGTAGGACTCAAGATATAATCTCTCTTTTCACATTGTGTGAAACAGAGAGTCTTCATTGAAAGTGTCCTAAATGAGATTTATTGATGATCTCGTGGCTCTAGACTCAATTTGTGCATATTTGGATCCTGTGCCGGAGACTAGGGAGATGGTCTCCTTTTTCAATATCAACGATCTCTAAGAGAAAGTCGATAGATAATGTCGGTTCCCCGTGAGAATGAAACAAGTCCTTTTAAGAGGAACTTGAGTGGTTTGGAAAGTTGAAGTGCAGTGCGTCACTGGGTCCATGATGTCTTGTCTTCAATACCGATGATACCATCAGTAGCATATGAATTGAACCCGGTTTCTGCCCTAAGGTTGAAAATATGGAGGGCTATTTGTTTTCACCCTTTTCTCATTCAATTCTTTTTAATTCTTCAACCCCTTCAGTGCTTACCGAGACTTCATAGCTAGAGCCTTGTTGGGTTTATTTCAGTACTAGCTCAGTCTCAGTCCGCACTCTTCCCATATCTCATTTTTCTCCTTTTATCATCATACCTAAGAACTCTACACTAACTAGTGGATAGTCCCTGGGTAGATCCCTCCGGTTCTGGCGGATCATGGGAACACATACCTAACCTTATCATCCTTATATCACCGTACATAAAGTAAAGTTGGTCGGTCTATTTGGTATTGTTCATCTGCCATTGGAACCAATTGAAAACCATTTGAAAATCAATCCAGATACTTGTGATATATTATCAAAACATTTTGTACCTGAATTGTTTTTGATATTCTTAGAATAAGTGCTCCCCCTCAACATGTGCATGAATTGTTTGAAATCGTTTTGCACACGGAGGCAAGAGGAAGAAATTACTTCTTTGATTACCATTTTCTAAAAGATATCACCATCACTTCCTTGATCAAATCAAGTAGATAAAGCATTTCCTGGAAGGATGAGGTTTCCATAAGTTTGCTCCCCCTCAATATGTGCCTCGAGGTTTGAAAAGAGTTTTGCACATACTAGAGGGAACCTGCACATTGAGATAAATGATCACGTTTCAAATCATAGGTTTAAGATAGATGCTCCCCCTCAACATGTGCATGGAAAACTTGAAATCGTTTGTCACATGTGGGAAGGATAGCATGTACATCCTTATAAAACCATTTACCGAATTATCAGTTTAAATCCAATTTAAATCACACATTCTCCCCCGATCACAATTGTCAAATTATTTGAGATTTGTGATCTCTTATTGATTTAAATTGATTTTGAAAGATTTTAAGGGGAATTGTGACTTGATTATGAAAGCGTTTTAACTGATAAGGATCGGATTTTTAGACTTTAAAACTCCATTGATAAAACATGCATGTACATCTTTTGAAAACAATTTAGTGCCAAATAACTTTTTAAATTTAATTGAAATCATTCTCCCCCTCAATCAATGACATAGGTTGTTGATTGAGAGATAGATTTTTTGGACAAATAAGTCCTGATGATTATCAACGATAGAGACCGAGTTATTTTTCAAAGCAGTTAGTTTTCAGCAGATAAATGTTTATAGAATCAGAGCATGGAATTTGAAAACATGGTAAAGCATGGCTCTGTTCTTTCTTTGAAAAGCGGGTTACTGCCTGAAATGACAATAAACCATTGTTTCTCTTTCTCTCATTTTTTTTTTTAATTTTTTTGATTTTTTAATAATTTTTTTTTTTTTTTTTTTTTTTACATTCGAACAACATCTAAAGTCCCGTGTCATTCTTTGAATGACATCTCAAAGACCGTAGATATTATCAAATCGAGCAAAACATGACAAAAGGACAATATTTTTTGGAATTTTTCAAGATTTTTCAAGTTTTTATGGATTTTGAAGGTTTTATATTTTTCTATTTGATTTTTGATGGTTTTATAATTTTGTGTTTTGATTTTCGAATAGATATATACAAGAGATAGATGAAGATAGACCTTTACTCCTCGTCTTCCTCCTGAAGACGTTTGAGTGTTTCTGGTTGAAGGCTTTTCAAGCCAAGACGTGGAAGAATAAACTCAAAACGTTCTCTTGGAAGAGCTTTGGTGAAGATGTCTGCTAACTGATATTCAGACCTCAAAAAATAGAGTTCCACCACACCTTTTTCCACTTGTTCCCTGATGAAATGATGCCGAATGTCGATATGCTTTGCTCTTGAGTGTTGAACGTTGTTGCATGAAAAAGCAATAGCACTTTTATTATCACAGTACAGAGGGATTTTGTTGAATTCAAAGCCATAGTCAGATAATTGAGATCTCATCCATAAGATTTGAGCACAACAAGATGACATGGCTATGTATTCAGCCTCTGTAGAGGAAATAGAAGTACTCATTTGCTTCTTTGAAGACCAGCTCACAAGCTTATCACCCAAAAACTGAGCACCTCCAGATGTACTTCGACGAGTATCTTGACACCCTGCATGATCAGCATCTGCATACGCTGTTAGTGACATGCCGGTGTCCTTCGGGTACCAAAGACCCATATTGATGGTTCCTTGGAGATACCGAAAGACCCGTTTAACTACTTCAAGGTGCTTTTTAGTAGGCTTAGCCTGGTATCTAGCACACATGCAAACAGCGAACAAGATGTCTGGTCTACTAGCTGTGAGGTACATCAGGGATCCAATCATACTACGATATTTTGTTTGGTCAATCATGATCCCTGAGTGGTCCTCATCTAGTTTGGTTCGATCAATCATGGGAGTGTCAACAGGGTCACTTGAATCAAATCCAAATTTCTTTAAGACTCAGTTGCATATTTAGATTGATTTATGAAAATGCCTCCGGGACTTTGCGAAATTTGTAATCCCAAGAAAAATGACATTTGTCCCATCATTGACATTTGAAATTTTGAACTCATTTCATTTGAAAAACGATCACATTCCATTGGGTCAGTCGAGGCAAAAATAATATCATCAACATAAATTTGAACATGAATTAAATGTTTGCCTGACTTCCTGGTGAACAATGTTGGATCAACTGCTCCTTTGCTAAATCCGGTTGATAGAAGAAACTTTGACAGTGTATCATACCATGCCCTTGGAGCTTGCTTTAAACCGTAAAGGGCCTTCTTCAAACGATAAACGTGAGTAGGATGCTCTTGATTTACAAATCCTTCAGGTTGGCTGACGTAGACGACTTCTTTAAGGTCTCCGTTCAGAAATGCCGTCTTCATATCCATCTGATAGACTACCATGTTCTTACTAGCAGCATTAGCCAGAAAGATTCTGATTGCCTCGATTCGAGCAACTGGAGCAAAAGATTCTTTAAAGTCAATACCCTCCTCTTGAAGGTATCCTTTAGCAACTAATCGAGCCTTGTTCTTCAACACATCACCATGCTCATCAAGTTTCACTTTGAAGATCCATTTAAGAGCAATAATCATAGCACAGTCTGGAGCAGGTACTAACTCCCATACATCAAGTCGATCAAACTCGTGAATTTCATCTTGCATGGCATTGAACCAGCTATCTTCATTCATGGCGGTTTTAACATCTTTTGGTTCGATCTTAGATAGTACGGAGTTGAAGAAGCACCATAAGGCATCGGTTGCAAGTTGTTTCCGTGTTGATACAGGACGAGAGGGATTTCCAATGATGTTATCTAGTGGATGATCGTGAGTCCATTTTCTAAGGTGTTCATGTGGCAGTAGTTGAGGAACTGAAGTAGCAGAGTCGATGTCTCCTGAAGAAGATGGTTCTGATGAAGATTCAGGAGCAAATATGTTTTCAAATGGAGCATCTTCAGGAGTAGCAAAGGGATTAACTTCATCATTGATGCCAGAAACATTTTCATGATGTACATTTGAAGAATGATGATTTGTTGATGAGACTGAAGGATCAGCAGCAGGCGCTTCTTGACTTAAAGATATTGAGACTGAGGGGTTGACTTCATTCACAGGAATATGAGCAGCCTCTGTAGTAGGAATCGACACCTCATTAGTACTTGGATCATAAAGTTCATCAAACATAGGATCAAACAATTTCTTTAAATCATCTTCAGATGGAGGTACATATGGAGTTTCTTGAGAAGAGTTTAGAACAAGGGATGAACCAATGGGACTGTTATGAAGTGCGGGTCCTGAACTGGATTGTCCAGGAGCCATTTGACCGGTAAGCTCATCAAACGTAACGTGAATTGTTTCCATGATATTTCGGGTTCTTTTGTTGTAGATTCGGTACCCCTTTTTGTTTGGAGTATACCCTACAAATACTCCAATGTCTGCTTTAGCTCTAAGTTTGCCTAAGTCTTGTCCCTCATTAGTTGGATAACACAATGCACCAAACACACGAAGGAAAGAGAGATTAAGTTTTCTGTTGTGGACAAGTTCATATGGAGTTTTTCCATGAACTGTGTGAATCAGGGAATGATTTTGTGTGTAGCATGCAGTGGCAATAGCTTCAGCCCAGAGAAACATTGGAACCTTTGAGTAAATCAGCATTGTTCTAGCGGCTTCTACAAGAGTTCGATTTCGTCTTTCAACTACACCGTTCTGTTGGGGAGTTCGTGGAACACTTCTTTGATGGCTGATTCCAACGCTTTCATAAAATTCGCTGAGTTGTTTGTTGACAAACTCAGTTCCATTGTCTGTTCTTATTATTCTGACTATTTTGTTAAGCCGAACCTGCAGCTGTTTGATGAGTTTGATGATGATATCAGGAGTTTCATCCTTTGTCCTTAAGAACTTGACCCAGGTGAATCTAGAGTAATCATCAACCACAACTAACACATATTTCTTCCCAAATATATTATGCACCCTCATTGGTCCACATAAATCCATATGAATCATATGAAGAACTTCTGTGACAGAGTTAGTAGGTTTGGGTTTATGGGCATACTTCTTGCTTTTTCCCAATTGACATGCTGAACAAAGATGATCCTTTTCATACTTGAGTCTAGGTAAACCTATAACTAAGTCCTTTTTGGAGAGATCATTGATGGTACCGAAGTTCAAGTGATTGAGACGGCGATGCCATAACCATGACTTTGTTTTAGAGGCCTTTGACAGTAAGCAAATTGGAGAAGACTTCATCATATCTTCGATAGAGATGGTGTATAGATTTGAACCACGTGAACCTCTTAAAAGTTCCTTACCATCAAGTTCTCTAACGAAGCAGGTATGTTTTCTGAAGGCTACTTCTAGATCAGAATCGCAGAATTGACCAACAGAGAACAAGTTGTGACCAAGACCTTCTACATAGTAAACTCTGGAGATAACACTTTTGCCAACAACATAGTCTCCATAACACATAATAGCACCGAAATGATCATTCCCGAATCTAACTGTCCCAATGAATTTGCTCACGAAGTTCATGAGCCGTGACCGGTCGCCAGTCGTATGCTTGGAACAGCCTGAGTCCAGGTACCACAGAACGATTTGAACGATCTGCAGTTGAACACAGACAAGAATGGATAACTGGATAATTGGGATCCCCATGCAAGAATGGGTTCCATTTGGTTAGTAACAATGGTTGGAACACCCACATCAGAAAAAGAAGCATTCATATCAGAAATTAAGGCACTGGAATCATTGTGAATAGATGTAGTACTAGTGACTGTATTAGCCCTATTCACAGTGTGCTCACTTCTTAAGGGAATAGTTCTACCAGTAGGCATCCATTTTCTAGTGGGCATTGTCTGATTATTCTTATGACCAACAGGTATCCAATAATAGCCTATCTTACTAAATGTTCTTCCTGTGGGTTTCCACTGTTTTCTAACTTTCTTTCGTTTTTGCCTTTTTGCCTTTTAGCATTAACAACATTAACTGGACAATTAACATCATTAGGCAAAACATTAACACCACATTCATGATTAGAAATAGAATTCAAGCAGACATCAATACAAGGTTTGCAAATGGTATCAGAATTCGAATTAATTACAGTACGCCTATGGCTAATACTAGAATCAACACGATTCGTTTTATTCGATTCAAGCTTAAAGTTCTTAGATTGTTCTTCTACTCTTTTCCAGTGCACATTCTTAGCTTGCGAGGTCCTATCATTCCTTGTATTGTCTTGAGACTTTGACCTGCTCCCTTTAATGTCACTGATTACTCCTGTAGAGGGAATGGGAACATTAGTTGGTTTTACTATTCTTTGCATCACCTGTTTAGATGTGCTGGGATCTGAACTACATGCAGGCACACTAAGGTTCACTTTCTTAAAACTAGAAGTGCTGGGATTTGTACTCCTAGAAGGCACACTTGAGTTCTCTTTCATAGCATTGACAGATCTAGAATCTGAACTACTTAAAGGCACACTAAGGTTCACATTCAAGACATTGGGCATCGAATGAATATCATACTTGGCATTAGGCATCGAACATGGAATCAAAGGATTAACTCTCTCACCTAAGGACTTTGGGCATATTGTGATCAAGCATTCTAGGATTTCTTGAGATCGTTTGGCATATAAGCATGCATGTACAATTGCATTATCATGAGGTTTCTCTAACTTATCCTCTTCAACAATCTCACGCAGACATTCTAGGCAATCCTTAAGGGATGAGAAGTATGTTTGAACAACAAGTTTGTTGTTCCTGTTATGAGGAGGGACATATTTCACAGACAAAGCATATTTATTACAAGAGTGAACCTTTGATACACCATTCTCCCCATTGGTCATTGGCATTTTCCCTTTAACCTGACTCTTCAGATTCTCAATTTCCTTTTGCAATGAAGCTATTTGTTCGTTATTTTTGTTACGAGTGACCTTTATTGATTCAAATAACTCATTGAAATGACTTTTAACCTTTTCATTTTCTTCTAGAAAACTTTCGTTTTCCTTTTGTAATGCATTAACTAGGTTTTGAAGATGAAACGTTTGAGAATTCTGAGAATCTAAAGGAGGAGGTATTTGGGAGCCTGTCATATTGTTCGTTTGACCCTTTAATTGAGAGATTTGGGCTTTCAACTTTCTGATCGTGTTGCAATGAGCTTGAATCTGTTCATCACGTTTGTTAATTTGAAAAACTGCATCAAACTCTGGAGCATCTGAGGATGTCTTGATATTTGAAGTTTTGACATTTTCTTTAAGATGTTGATATTTTAGTTGTAAATTAAAATGCTCAACTTCTAGTTTAGAAAAATGTTTAACCAAATTTTTGTGATCATCCAGTTCAATTTTCTCGTTTAGTTCATAATTAGTTTTTTCAAGCTCAATGACACGATCATGGGAGACTTTCAGGGCAACCGATAATTCATGAAATTTGGAAGCATTAATGGAACAATTTGTAGCAGTGAAAAACACATCTTGAGCAATACATTCAGAAATCAGGTTCTCGTTTAGTGTATGCAAGTTCTTCCTCTCAATCTCATTATATTTTAGTGCTCGCTCATAGTCACTAACTTCAACTATCATTGCATCAAATTCCTTTTCCATTCCCTTAATATCAGTTTCTATCCCCTTTTTAAGACTCTCAAAGTGATCTTTTAGAAGTTTAAAGAAAGGCATGACCTCAGTTAAATAACATTCTTTCATTTGCTCAAAACCCCTTTCTCCTTCAGTTATACCAGTGGGTGTGATCCTTTTCTTGCAAGTTTTCTCAAAATCAACAAATAGTTGAAATATAACATATTGGCTAATTAAGGTCTTGCTTTTAGTGGCAATTGTTCTAGGAACAAGATGCATTGGTGTATTAGGAGGATATACATTCGCTCTAGGCATTTTCCAAAGGGGAGGGTTTGTTTCAACAATATTTTCAGCTTTCTGCTTATCTAGATCTATTTTCCAAAAAACTTGTTCGGGAGTCAACAATGTCTGAGGCTTAAACTTGTTCAAGGAAATCCAGTTTTCCTTCTTGTAATCATGGGGTGTGATCTTTATTTTCTTTTCTTTACATTTAGGATCATCTAATTTCTTGTCCATCTTTTCCCTAGTGATTTCATCTGATTTCTTATCTTCCTCAGTGCACTCAACGCAACTAGGTTTCTGTCTAGGTTTAAGGATTTCATTGCCATCATAAAGAACCTTATGAGCATTTCTAGCCTTTTTAATAACTTCTGGATTTGGTTCCTCAATAAGGGGAATGCTATGCTTATCACTTAAGACTCTATGCATAGTGATCATGTGAGCAGTCTGAATGGTGTTCCCTTGTATGTACAACTTGTTTTCAAGTTTGTTTTTCAAAGTTTTCAGATTAGAAAAATCTTTCAAGAGTTTTGATTCCTTTGCATTAAATTCTTGCTTAAGCATTTTCACATTTTCTTGAAGTTCTTGTTTTTGCTTAGCAGTTTTAGAAAGCTTTTCTTGCAAGGAATTTAACTCTTGTTTTAATACTTCTTTTCGAAAATTACTTTTTCTAATGATTGTACGCACTTGGTCATCCATTTCCTGCTCACGAGAGGTCAACTCAAATTTTGCACGTTGTTCATAGATAGCAACACGTTCTGTATAGGCATTTAGTTCAGAAATTACAGAATCATCAGGGGCACATGCAGTGTATTCATCAAAAACATAGTTATTTTTGACTGCAGAAGATGCATCACTTGGTACAGCTTCACTTTCACTTTGTTTCACATATTGATCATATGGGACAACATTGACATTATCCATATTTTCAATATTTGATTCAATAGTTTCAGTTAATTGTACTTTGTCATGCATCTTTTGCACATCAGCATCATCGTATAGTTTTAATACCTCTGAGATGAGTTTGTCTTTGGATGGGCCAGCTTGTGGTGAAGAAGAGACCTTGGGAGAAACCATTGGAGAAATGCTAGCCATAAAAATTGTGTGTGCAGTAGGTCCATCATCCACATCAGAGTCATATGCATCACAATCAGCGACTTGAAAGGCATTCTGATGATTGTGACCTATTTCCTGAATAGGCTGCTCATCCACATCACTATCATAGGTCTTGGCATTGCCCTCAGCAAGAAACAACAACTCCTCTTCATCCAAAGCAGCACCATTATCCTGAGCTTGTACAAGCAACATCTTATCTCTGAAATAATCAGCATTCTGTGGACGTTTTGGAGATGTGCAATTCCTTGCAATGTGTCCCTCACCACCACAGTTGTAGCATTTGATCGGCTTAGTTTGACCTTGATTACCATTCCTTCCTCGATTCTGATTACCAACATAACCTCTACCAGCTCCACCTCTTCCCTGTTCATACTGTCTTTCCTGAACTGGTTGCACCACGATCCTCCCATCTTTAATAGTAGCTTGATTGTATGGGTTAGATGCTGTTCTGAGGTTGTTGTTGGTTTGTGGGAGAGAATTCATGTTTTGCCTAATCAGAAGAGCTAGTTGATTAATGATGTTACCCACGTGTGCATCAGCATCAGCTTGTTTGAACATAGGATCAGGAATGAGTTTGTCATTACCATTACCCATGGGTATGACTTGTGAGGCTTTGGTTGTGATTCCGATGTTTGAATATAAGGCAGTTAAGTCATTAGATGAGCTAGTCTCTCCCTGGTTGGTTTTGAACTGATTAAGAATCATCTTTTCAAACATGGCATGTCTCTCATTCTGAAGAAGGAAGGCATAGAGTTGCTCATAATTCGTATTCTTCAATCCTTTAGTGAGCTTCACAGAAGTAACAAACTTGTGCCATTCGGGATTCATGTTGTTCACAAATTTTGAGTTCAGCTGAATGTTAGGCATAGTCATTCTGATGTTCCTCATATCATTCACCAGCTTATGAAATCTCACATAGTACTCATAGACACTCTCATCTGGTTTCATCTTGAAGTGTTCAAATTCGTCATAGAGTTGTGATTCTCTGTCTTCCATAGTTAATTCAGAACCTGAGAGAAGCATCTTGACATTATCCCATACTGCCTTTGCTTCGGTGTTGTGATTGATCAGCTTGTAGATGTCTTTAGGAAGACCTTGAAGAACTATGTTAGAAGCCCTGATATCAGCATCGAATCTCTTTTTCTCCTTATCATCAAGCTCATCATACATCTTTGGTCTGTCCATTCCGTAAATCAGAGTTCCATCTTCAGCAGTATCAAGTACATCTCTAGTTGTCTCAACTCGATACGGTCCTTCATCAATGGATTTGAGAATGTTGACACCATTATCCTTTCCAAGACAGTACAATCTGATTCGTTGAGCCCAAGAATCATAGTCAGTTCTGTCAAGCATGGGTGGACGAGTATCTGAACCAGCTGCCTGAACATCCTCGGCAACAGTGGAGATGATAGTAGGAACGTTGGTAGACATGTTAACAGATTATACGGGATTTTATAACTCTTATGATTAAACCGGGAAATAGATTCTTTCACGGGATTTTACTAAATCAAGAGAAAACCGTAAAAAATCACCCAAGTCGCTAGAAGATAATGCACCAAGTCGCTAACACCTAATTCGCTATACAACCAAGTCGCTAAAGTCCCAAGTCGCTAAACAAAGGCAAGTTGCTAAATAGTAACTCGCTAAGCCTCAAGTCGCTAGCAAAATTTTGGCAGCAATTCGCTAATCAAGTCGCTAAAGATTCAAGTCGCTAAATAGCAACTCGCTAAGCCTCAAGTCGCTAACACCAAGTCGCTACCCCATAGTAGAGAGTCCACTACTTGTACTGTAAGTCGCTAGACCTAAGTCGCTAGCTCCAAAAACTCCAACTCGCTACAAAATTGTAAAGCAAGTCGCTACTAAGAAACAAATCCGTATGTCAAGTCGCTAGCAAGAAAACAACATAAAACATCACTTTTCAATACAAAAAAAACCCAACCAAGATGATTCAAGCTTACCAAATGAAAATCTAAACACTTGTGATGATTCTAAACATAAAAGTACTAACAAAATCCAAGCTTTAACACAAGAAATCAACCAAATGATGCACAAACCACTAAACTTTTTCAAACTCAAAAACCACCTAAAAACCACTAGAAATCCAAAGATGTGCAAGATATGATCTAACCATGGCTCTTGATACCAATTGTAAGATATTAGTTTTCACATACACATCAAACCATAACAACAAGGTGGCGTATAAGTGAAATTCTAGAGAGAGAAAGTTAGAGGTTTAGGGAACTTTAGTGAGAGAAAGAAAATTCTTATTATGAGCTCCAACTCTCTACCTTGGAAGGTAGAGAGTATTTATAGTCTTACAATAAAACGCCACACAACGGGCTGTGGATCAGGCATACAGTGGGTAAAGACCCGTCCATCCTCCACGGTGTTACTTAACTAAATACTACTTAACTTAAAATAACTACGACTACGAGCTTTCTAACGATTACATATACTTGAGGTGACCGACTCTTTAATACCAGGAATTTCTAATTCCTAACACACTGTGTACCATCGGTATCTTTTTCTGAATAACATCTTCAACTTCTCTTTGGTTTTTTAAAATATTCCGGTTGCCTGATTTGCAGGTGGAAATATTTTTGTAGGTGAAGGAATTGTTCCTTTTTTGCTTTTTCTGGACTTTCCCCTTGATTTACCTCGCGTATTTATAGCAAGGATTTTACTGTTCGTGCACGCGTTATCATTAATTTTCATTAACTGTTTTGTGGGTAGGCACGTGCCTAGGCTCCTACACTGTTGCTGCTATATTTGACATAAAATTACTTGGGAAGGAACGAGAAGCTTTACATGCAGATTTTCTCTCCTTTTTGGTGTTTGAATATAAATGATTACGTAAACATAAAGAAATTTGCTTTTTGCGTGGAAACTAGCGGTGGTTTTTGCGACACTAGGAGTGGGTACAACGACGTTAGCAGTGCTTAGATCGACGTTAGCAGTGGTTGGGGATTTACGTATGAACAGACTTAAGAATTTGTTCAAAACATTTAGCCTCCTTTCGCGGCAGCAGTTGTAACTCTTAATCGAGTTTGTATCCCCAATTCAATCCAAATTAATTTGTACTAAAAACTTACTTTTTTAACACTTGTAGCAGTTGTTACCACTATGACTTTTTTTTTGTTGAAAGGTACTATAACTTTTTTTTAACTAAATAAAATTTCATCTTCATATTACTACTTTATTAGTAAATTTTTTTATTTTGTAAAGTGACTTACTATCTCGAACACAGTTTGAATAACTACGCAAACAAATACAGTATATACTAGTAAGTAGTAACATAAAAGGGATCACATCCATAGGTTAACATGACATACACAGACTATACAAAGATGAGATAAGTGACTCTAAAATGTAACAACGATCCCCTAATAAACAAAAGGCAGCAGCTTCCATGTAATTAATACAAAGCACATCAAACCTCCATTGACTCCAACTTTTCAATTAAACCATTCAGCTCTTTAACACGGTCATGTTTTCTAAACCAAGAATACAGAAGTTTGGAACTCTCAGCCAGATCCTCATTTTGCATCCTTAACAGGTGATTAATAGTTGGCAACCAACAATCCGAACCGCATAAAAGCTCCACTTCCGCTATCATTTGTTGTCTACGGTTGACCCGGCCCCTAATTTCAACAGCATTCCTCCTATGATCTGCTTCGTCACGTAAAGCAACTTCCAATTCACCTCTGCAGTACGCGATCGTAATATCTTTTAACAACTTTGAGCCACCAAACATTGGTAATTCATCACATAAAACCATGCCAGCAGACATCGTTATGTTTGCTTTTCTAATACTATCACTAATAGAGATAGTATTAGAACTGTTTTTGTTACATAGCATCATATATAGACACGAAATTTCTGACAAACTAGTTATGATAATTGTCTGTTTCCAATGGACAAGTGGATCACACCAAATAAGTACCAACCCACAATATCTTTTTTTTTATAGTATCTTCCTATTTTTTTCAAATATTTTTTATGACGAGTTTGCTAGTGCATAGCTAGGAAATGGTACTCTGGGCACCTAAATTGTGTACTCATGGCAACTATACTTTGGGCAACTAAATTGTGTACTCATGGCAACTAGTTTAAATAGTAGTACTTTTAGTCAAGTGGTGATGTATGCAACAAGGGGCTGGGGTTTGACTGGATTTAATTTACATCTTTCTATTTTTTTAAACTATTTTTATGACTAGTTTGCTAGTGCATACCTAGCAAATGGTACTTTGGGCAACTAAATAGTGTACTCATGGCAACTAGTTTACGTAGTAGTACTTTTAGCCAAGTGGTGATGTATGCAACAAGGGGCTAGGGTTTCACTGGATTTATTTAATTTACATCTTTCTATTTTTTTCAAATATTTTTTATGACGACTTTTCTAGTGCATAGCTAGCAAATGCTACTTTCGGCAACTAAATAGTGTACTCATGGAAACTACAATAGTACTTTTAGTATGGGGATTGAGTGGATTTAATTTGCATTCAGTGTTTTTTTATTAGTCATACGTGTATTCATGTAAACTGGCCAACTAGTTACAAAACTTGACAAATTTATTTGGGTAAAAAAATAAAATACAATAGACATTTGGGTAAATCAAACATATAATATACCTAGCGAATTATTTTTTAATGTGTGAACGTTTGGAATAAACTTAGGACAAGTTCCTTATTCTTGTATTGTTATGCCCCAAAAAAAATCAAACCTGCAAAGTGCAAGAAAAAAGAAAAGAAATAAAAAAAATAATAATAAAAAGTTACATATTGCAAGTAAGTAAGCATAGAATATGAATAAGTGTCCATAAAAAATGAAGGTAAATCCGGCACTTCTTACGTTTCCAGTTTTATCTTATTTTATTTTATTATTATTTGTAATTTATTTTTTGTAATTTCTTATTTTTTTTTGTCCTCCTGGTTTCATATATATACACGCAATTTGTTTGACGTGGTTTCGTTTTTAATCTTAATAGTAGTAAACTGCGGTATATGTAATAATAAAAAAGGGGGAAAATGAAAAGGTGTGTATGTGAAAGGTTGGACATTTAATGCTACTTCTTGTGGTAGACAAAATGGTATGGTGGCTGTCAACTCAACGGACGCATCAGTTTTGTACACTGACACAACACTAATTATATTATAACTTAAACTAAACCTTCTGTTTAAAACACACACATAGCAATCAAAGGGGGAAAAAAATAAAACATACAAAACAAAACTGAAAAAAGGATGAATACACCTATGCCATTCTGTGAAGAACTTGCTGGTGTTGCAGGATCTAGTTTTGTTAGAGATGTGATGATAGTTCGTTTTCGAAGGGATGTGAGTGTTGTCATGGTGGATGAAGCAGAGTTGATGAAGAAGGCTCAAGAAATCAGGGCACGTGTGGCTGAAAGGGATCATGTTATTGGAGAGTTGGAGCTTTTATACCCATTTTATTCTTGTGTGGAAAGTATTTCAAAATTAACCAAGCTGCAAACCGAAGATCTGACAGAAGCCGCAGCGATATTGGTCAATGTAATGAAGAAGCAGAAGCGAGCCCAGGAGCTTCTGTCATTCATAGAGAAGCTGAAAGGCATGGTGTACTGATTCGGTTAATTGTTGTCTTGGCGGTGACGATGTCTTGTTTATGTTGGTATTTCTATTTCTAGTCATGTATCTTGTGTTGAATTTTAGTTTGACTGCTGTTGTGAAATGTGGGTCTAGGCTTTGGCAAATGGATGTAAAAGATTTGAATAAATAAAAGCCATGGTTTCTGTAAAATAATTATATTATGGTCACCTTTAATTGCGCCTGCATCTCATGATCTATTCTGAAAGAATACCGCCTCCATTGTTTCAAGAATAAATATGTTTGAGCGGCCGTCATTGTGGACTTGTTTAGCTGGTTAATGCAAGTAAATCTCATTATTAAAATATGCATATGGGAATGTAACGTTTCAAACCAACAAAGTGTATCAAGTAAGCGGTGCCAAAAAAACATCATGCTGTTGGTTTCCGACATGTCATATAAAACATAAACCCTAAAGAATGAAGCACTAGAGTGTAACATTTCAAACAAACAAAGTGTATCAAGTAAGCGGTGCCAAAAAAACATCATGCTGTTGGTTTCCGACATGTCATATAAAAGATAAACCCTAAAGAATGAAGCACTAGAGTTAAAGGGGTATAATGAGCATACCTATAAAACATAAACTCTAATAACAATTTAAATAACTTTGAATTAAATAAAAAATTTACAAATAGAATATAAAATATAAAAGTGCACAGTTATTTATATTCATGTATAAATGTACGAACGAATATGGTAACAAAAGTACATACGGGGGAGTACAACAAACCTGGATTTGTTTCTAAAAATAGACGAAAAGGACAACTATTTTTATTTGGATTCTTCGCTGAAAGTGACCTAGTGTATAACAAGGAATGTGGGGATGTTGATTGTTGGGACTTGGGACCATAAACTGATGTGTGGGGTATAAAAGGTTTAAGTGTTTGTCATTCTAGGTCCCTCATGTATCTTACGGCTGTCACAGTAACGACTAAAAACTGCTAGTTAAAGTTAGAACTGCTAGTGCTGAAGACAATTTATCATATAAACGTGTTGTCACTACATGTTGTCTAAGGTTTCGGAATTAAGACTTAAAAATGTTATTACATGTTACTACTGCTAGTGCTGAAGACCAAATAATATAAACATGGTGTTACTACAATTTTTCTAAGGTTACTCCTGCTATAACAATCTTGACTGACCTTTAATTTGACTAGTCACAAGGTAATTGAATATTTTAGAAACAGTGTGTGTTACTCTTCAATTAAATTCTCCAACCAACTAGTATGGCACACCATTCAAGTGTAATAAATGAAGAGGAAAAATACATATGGTTATGCTAGTAGACGTTCTTATATAAACCGTGAATGCTATTGTTTTCGTTATAACATCGAAACCGGTTGAGTAAATGGTATGCATTCGGTGCAGGATGGAAAGAGAAAACAAGTATGATTGACCTTAGATGCAAGGCGTGCACCGAATAGAGAAATCATGTGGTACTGTTGTCCAATGAATTTTTTCGCAAGCGACAACAATACTCTTTGTGGGGTTGATGCATGTAGACTTGGTGGTGTACATGTTAGCAGGGAAAAAACAACTGTAGTTCGTAGAGGTGAAGGTGTGATGGTGTGATGGGGCTACATGTTCCAGCATCTTGTATAGGCGGTGGTTCAGTAAGTATCAGAGGTACAAGTGAGACTAAATCAACAGCTGATGAAATTCATGATTCTATGTGTACAGAACCAAGTGACCTTAGTGATGAAGAAACCCAACCACTTGCAAGTCGAATAACAAGTGAACCACCTAAAAATGACCGAGCAATTGAACAAGCTGCAATTGATACACCTAGGATATGACATGCTCGTCATTGAACAAGTGAGCCACAACCTATTCTCGTTATATGTTGTATTTCATAATATATGTAGACTAAATTGTATTATGTATTTGTTATGTTATGCCAATGCAAGGACGTATTTAGGTAGCAAAAAATGGGTAAATCCAAACACTAGATACACAAGATGTAAACTGTATAATCAAGCTGCAAAACTGTCAAATACAATTTTTTAAGTGTTTTTTATTTATTTTTTTATTATTTTATTTTTTTAGGTGAAAGTGGGTAAATACTAACAAGGCTGGATAAAGCACTAAAGCAGGAAGAGATAGTTACCATGCACGTGCCCAAAACATAGTTGAACACGTGTACACCCACCAAAAAATGCTGACTATTGAAAGGAAAAAAAAATTATCTACAGTCCCCCAATAAAATGAAGTTGCCCTATATGATAAGTTTCTACTTTGTTTAGTTATCTAAAAAAAATGAAGTTACCCTATAGGGTTGCTATCCTAAAACAGATATGCCCCATCAAGGTTGTCATGATATACATCATACTATAAAGCATTCATACACAGTATTATGTAAACGGACACCGAACGTAGATAAAAAAACAGGTGCATACTACGATAACCCCAAAGTAGATGGTTACACAAAAACATCGCATGTTAATTTTATGTAATTGTTGAACATTTTTTTTTGGTAATCATAAGAAGCACAAACAAAAAAATGTTTAACAATTACATAACGTCGCCTTACAAAAAAGGCTAAATTAGACAAACTATTTTGAGTTTTAAGTTATGTTAACACCCCAGTTTCTAAACGTTATCGGCAGCATGAGCACGCTGCATAAAAATACCTACACTCCAACCTTCCGTTCCTTAAAAACCAAGTTGCTTTTAATCCCGCACCTCCTCGACGGCGGTCTGTTGTTAGAGCCTTTAAATGCCTCGACATCTTGAACTTCCGTAAGCTCGATCTTGGTGTTTGAAAGCAGTGCCTCCTTGCATAAGGTTTTCTAGAGGCCTTATGACCAGAACTGTCCTTAACGGAAGAAGAAGAAGGCCCAACATCCATAGATACAGACCCAAAAAATACCCCATAGTACCATTCATCGTCACTGAACCCAATGTCAGCATCAACAATTTCGCTACCCAAAAAATTCATGAATAGATTCTTTCCTTGACATTCAATTCCTTGACTTCTAGTTTGGAACGGAGGGCTTCTTAGGGGAGGTGACCGCCTTTCTTCCTCCTCCCATGCAGCAATATCAGAGGCAGAATTAGAAGTAGCAAGCTCCACAAGTTTATCATGTATTGATATCCTGCCACGCGTTGGCTCATCAAGAAGATCCACAATTAGGTTATCATAATAGAATAATGCTAAGTTATCAGGTGCATGTGCAATGTACAAGCCGATCAACCCACATTCCTCGGCAAGTTGAAACATTCTTCTAATGTCATTATCGCATTCAACAACTGTCAAACCGGTTGAAAGAGCAAATAGTGGCCTACATAAATACAAAGCCCGTATCCCACACTCTAACTTGTTGGCCAAAAAGTCAAGCATTTGATTAAAGTTCATCCTTGTGGAGTTACTGAACGTTTGCACAAGGGTGGGCCCATACGCGTAAGTTAATTTGGGCAACCGAATGAACTCACCATCATAGTGAATCTCAACTAAAAGATTCTCATATACATAGCGTGTAGTACTCCTGTAATAAAGGAAAAAAAAGTATACAAATGAGATTAGCATGTATGGACAAAAACCTAGTAAGTGCAAGTGACAATCACGAAAGGTAATGACAAGCATACCTTGGCTTGAAATCAAATAAGGCAACTGGAGGCTTAGCAGAATTTTTTGATGAAATAGAGGGTTGGGAGATTGGCATTATCACTTGTGTACAAATGTGATCTATATGAAGATTTGATATATATTAGGAAAGGTTGTATTATTATTTTACTATTAATAATGCACTTATTAATAGTATGAAAAGTATGATCCGTTTATTTTAATATGGAAATAGTAAAAGGGAAATTTTTGGTTAATTTGTTATAAGTTTTTATGTGTAGTGTGTTTGTGTAATGACATGGTAATAAATCAATTGACAAACCTATGTGTGGCCCTTTTTAAATTTTTCTTGGAATGGACGGCCAAATGGCATGATTATGGACGTTCAAATGAAGAATAAATGAACTGGAGTTGTGGAGTTTTAAAAAGAAAGATTATTTGTACTGTACAACAAATTTAGATGTAAATGTGTACATACTTTTACGTCGTGTCTCCCATTGTTTTTTGAATGAATGTTACACGTACACAAGGTTGCTGCATGCAAGGTACAGTATGATTATTGGTTTATGTATGCATGTTATAAGTGTGTTTAGTGTAGTAAATAGTTGTTATGAATCCATTGTCTAGTCATTAATGGCTTATGTGTGAATGAATATATCAATAGATGGTGCATGATAAAACAATGAAAGTGTTGTTGGAGATAAGTTTAAAACTGTTAGTACAAACGATAAAATCTATGTTTATAAAAAAAGTTGGAGATAAGTTTAAAAGTGTTAGTACAAACGATAAAATCTATGTTTATAAAAAAAACTGAATCATCTTCTCGCGATATGCTAGCGCGACGTCAGCGGGATCATCAACGTGCAACGATAGACCATGTGTCAATCGATATAAAAATATACAAACCCACACACCACAATCACCAAAAATCCCACCTTGCTTAGGAACGTTTTCGGCTAACCTAAATGAAATCTTATAGTCATTCGGATGTATTCCAGTCTTATCAAAAACGTTTGCTTACTCTAGAACAACTGGTAGTTTGACCTGTAGAATAACAGAAACTGTTAAAATAAATAGACGGGTGATCTTGTTAGAGGCTTGCCAGAAAAATGTAAGTATTATATAATCGAAATAACCACGTTTGTCACCAAATTATTGATGAAATATAGGTGTTTGTTCAAGCCGGATTAAATATGATATCTAATTTCATGTTGTAAATTATATATGTGTTCAAAAGTATTACATGTTTTTTATTGGTGATTCATAAACAACGTTCGAACATTTGACATGTGCTTCGAAATATTTTTATTTATTCATAATAGATTTCATTTCAATACATTAAAGGATAACAAAATACATCAACGTAGCAACGACATTCATGAAGATACCAAAACACAAAATATGACAATCACAGAATGTCAGAGAGACCACATAACAAGGTAGGAGTAGAGGATTAATAATTTTTGCGCATCTTTGCCAGAAAGGAGATTTTTTTGAGAACTTGGAGCTGAGTCTCACTCATTAGCCTCATCAGCGTCCTGTTTTTCTCAAGCTCCTGGTCCTGAATTGCACGCAGGATTTCCAAAACAGCACTGGCAAGCCTGGACCCAACCACGCACTCCAACTGCTTGATTTGCTCGGCCCTCACAGTGCAACGACGAGTTAGGTCGATCAAATTTGCATGCATGTCACTTAAGAACTTGAAGTCACGTTCATTGTCACGCACAAACACGTTGTTAACCATGTCTTTAAGTACGTTATCCATTTCTTTTGTAGTAAATTGTGTTGTGGCTAGTGTGTGTCCCCTGACAAAAGTTGTATGATATTGGGATATATACTGTCCGTTTATATAACCCAAATGGGGTGGGGGGAAAGAGCAGGGGTGGGGTGACATGGAGTTTATTTTGAATTGAAGTCTATCTGAATTAATGTGGATAGTCAAGTGGTGAATAGTTGAGTCATGTCAAGTAATTAATGTTGCACATTAGGCCAAGTTTAATTAATGAAGCTTCTCTTGTACTCAACCGATTCCTGGCCACAAGATAACCATTTTGGACAACTAGTTTCAGTTTGGGGGCAACTAAACCAGTTTGAATTTTGTTTAGTTCCAAATGCAACAAAATTTTACGTCCCTTGGGTTAGAAAAAATATTAATTTGGTATGTTTTGTAAATAGACGCCATTAAACAGGTTTATATTGATTACTTTTTGGTTACATGAACTAACACACATATGCTATTATTATATATACATATCGTTTATATTTTATGTAATAATACACTACCATAATATAACTCAGACTTTTATATCATAAAGTCTGACTAAGTGTGCACTTGGCTGTGCTATTTCAATATTGAATGGATATTTTGTAAAAAAACCCAAATCGGGGATGCACATAAGTAGGAAAAACTTTATTAATGAGGAAATGACGTAATGAAATGATGGTGGTAGCTAGTGGCATGTACTTGAAGGGAACTGGTCCATTAGTTTTTCAACTTTAACTATTGCAAAAAAAGGCACAAAGAAAGTTGTGTCCAACAAGTTAATTGTTTTTGGGCAACCACATACATACGATGGGCAACTAAATCATATGTGTCCCTATTAAATCATGAACCTTATGTGCAGTTGTAAATTTAAAGTAATCAAGCTTGCTAGCTAAGTATATATTTCCTATATCGTATTATATGTGCGGGACACAATGTAAATTAAAATCAGGAAAATAAATTGTTAAAATACGGAAGCAAGCAGATTTATGTACTTTATTTTTGGTTGGTTCTAGTTAATGTACACATATTTTTTAGATAATTTGTTGTTGGTTTCGTTTTACTACTATAGAGTATAGACGGCTTTGTTTCTTTTTTGTTTTGAATTAAATGGAGTGGGGCCCCTTTCTCTTGCTTGATCTGATTGGGAAGGAGTGAATATTTCTCCATCTCTCTAACCAGACCATTTAAGGGAAAATGAAACATAAAGCTTTAATTTGGTGGGACCACACTTTTAGCTAAGGACCCGTTAAGCAAAAAATAAACGCCCCCAAGTATAACAAATGTTTATGAGAAACTATGTTGTTGGTTGTGGTAAATAAAAAATAAATAAAAATGGGATTTCAAATAAGAATGACGGTTTATTAATGGTGAATAGATGTAAGGAAATGATGGTGGTACATAGTTGCATGTACTTGAAGGGAACTAGTGTGCACAAAACTCAAAGTCAAACTGCTACAACACAACACCCAAGAAACTTTGGCCAACAATAAATTTGTTCTTGGGCAACTACACACAAATAATGGGCAACTACTCACAAGCATGGTTTATTCGTGTTTGGTCACAAAGTATAACAAATTACTGTATAAGTTTATTTATGTATGTGTTGTCCGTAATTGTATTATATATGTTGGTTATAAGAAGCATGGTGTATGGTCACAAAGTATAACAAACAAGTAATAATATGAGTGGGTTATAATAAGAAGATACCTGTAAGCACTCCCTAACACGGACATACCATACACGTGACTCATAGTCACGCGTGTCGCCGCTATCATAGAATGTTACCACTCCTGTAGGTATGTTAAATTGGGTAAGACACCAGTGTTTAACAGTCTCGTTGAGAGGAATAAAAACCTAAAATAAAGTTGGTTGTGTATTAGGATATAGTTGGTCAACGTCTGAAATTAATAAAAGTGACTTTTAATTTATCTGGTCAAAGGTAAATACAAGAATACAATTGTCGTGTTTGTATATGATGTTGACATGGCTTATGGCTGGTAAGCAATATGTTATTTACTAATGGATGTTTTAGACAATGGATAACGTTTTCATGCACGGTCTTGGGAAATTCATCTGCTTATGTACTTACTGATATGTTGCTCCAACTGTTAACTACGACTTGTGTTAGCATAACTGCTGCTAGGGTAATCAATATACTGTTGGGATCGAACGATTACAAATCGAGGGGCTCAGTTTTTGGAAAGCAGACTTATCTCATGGCAGTGTAAGACGCAAACAATTATGGCGAATTCCACCACTGAAGGTGAGTATGAAGCTGCTGCACGTTCTAGAACTACGTTGAAGGCTCGATTAGTCATTCAAGGCTTTAAATCAACTAGTTTTGGATTGTAAATTTAATGCATAGTTGGTCTCAAGTCTGAAGATGTTTTTTTCAAAACTTTGTAACAAAGGTAGTACTGCTATTGGAAATCTTACTACGGCTAGTGTGTATGAATCGACTGCTTATTCTTTTTGTTAAGTCCTGCTAGTGGATATCATGTTTTTGTGGTTAGGTTACACTTATAAGTTATAACTACTATGTTTATGAGCAATAGGATTTTTTGGCCTTTGATGCTGGACCTTTTAGTGTCAAAAAAAATTAATAAAAAATAAAAAATAAAATACAAATTAAAAAAAATAATAAATAAATAAAACGAACAAAAAAAACGAACAAAAAAACAATGAATTGAAACATTAAATAAATAAATAATTAAATAACAAAAAAAAATAATAATAATAACATTGTGTAAAAAAAATTATAATAAGTTGGTTGGAAGATTGGAGTGCAAAACTATTCCAACTGCTAGCTTGCATAGAGAAACTGCTAGTGTGTATGAATCAACTGCTTGTTCTTTTTGTTAAGTCCTGCTAGTGGATATTATGTTTTTGTGGTTGGGTTACACTTATAAGTTATAACTACTATGTTTATGAGCAATAGGATTTTTTTGGCCTTTGATGTTGTACCTTTTAGTTTAAAAAAAAATTAATAAAAAATAAAAAATAAAATACAAAATTAAAAAAAAATAAAATAAAAAAAAAACGAACAAAAAAAACGAACAAAAAAACAATGAATTGAAACATTAAATAAATAAATAATCAAATAACAAAAATAATAATAATAATAACATTGTGTAAAAAAAATTATAATAAGTTGGTTGGAAGATTGGAGTGCAAAACTGTTCCAACTGCTAGCTTGCATGGAGAAACTGCTAATGTGTATGAATCAACTGCTTGTTCTTTTGTTAAGTCCTGCTAGTGGATATCATGTTTTTGTGGTTGGGTTACACTTATAAGTTATAACTACTATGTTTATGAGCAATAGGATTTTTTTGGCCTTTGATGCTGGACCTTTTAGTGTCAAAAAAAAATTAATAAAAAAAATACAAAATTAAAAAAAATAATAAAAAAAAAACGAACAAAAAAACAATGAATTGAAACATTAAATAAATAAATAATTAAATAACAAAAAAAATAATAATAATAACATTGTGTAAAAAAAATTATAATAAGTTGGTTGGAAGATTGGAGTGCAAAACTGTTCCAACTGCTAGCTTGCATGGAGAAACTGCTAGTGTGTATGAATCAACTGCTTGTTCTTTTTGTTAAGTCCTGCTAGTGGATATCATGTTTTTGTGGTTGTGTTACACTTATAAGTTATAACTACTATGTTTATGAGCAATAGGATTTTTTTGGCCTTTGATGCTGGACCTTTTAGTGTCAAAAAAAATTAATAAAAAAAATACAAAATTAAAAAAAATTAAAAAAAATTAAAAAAAAACGAACAAAAAAAGAATGAATTGAAACATTAAATAAATAAATAATTAAATAACAAAAAATAATAATAATAATAACATTGTGTAAAAAAAATTATAATAAGTTGGTTGAAAGATTGGAGTGCAAAACTGTTCCAACTGCTAGCTTGCATGGAGAAACTGCTAGTGTTACGAAAACACTGCTAGTTTGTTTATCATGAGGATACCATGAAACTTATAAAGGAATTGACGGATAAATGTACTACAATGGAGTCTAAGATCACTGGCATACAAATTTAGGGGAGGATTGTTTGGTTTTTTGGTTCTGTTGGACGAATTATTCAAAGTATGCATCAAATAGCATCTTTTAAAAGAAACCACGGCTAGTGGCAATGGAAGAACTGCTGATAGATCAAAAGCTGTGTATAAAGTTTGTAAGTATCAAGTTTGTTAATACGTAAAGGAAAGTTTATGATTTGCTATCAAGTTTGTTCATGAACTACCTGATTATTCATACTTTAAAAGATGAGCGAAAAATATCAAGTTTGTTCATACTTTAAAAGATGCCGTTTTTAAAGTTGCTATCATGAACTACCTGATTATTGAGTGACCGTAAATCATAAAAATAGGAGGAAATGAAAAGTAAATGTATTACCTGTTCAACATCATTCCAGGGCATGGGATACCTCGTCCCGTCTGCATAAAACACGGGCATGCCATTTTGAAGAAGAATCTGAACAAAGTAACTACTAACCATCGCCCAGTTAGCATTCTGAGGTCGTACGTGCCACATGTAGTCAACCCATAGGTCTATATGCTACGCATTTGCAGCAAATAAAATACCAATTTAAGAAATAAGAAATGGTGAAAATTAAATACAGGGCAAAAAAAAATATGAATAAGAAAGCCTATATAAACTAACCTCCTCAGTTAGCCAACCTTTTCTAGCAGGGTCTAAGCAAACTAAGCGAAGCCAGAAATTGCGGTCTACAGTATAATCATCTGACCATGGAAATTTACACCGGTGTCTATCAGGATCACAGAGGAATTCTTCAATCTCATCAGACAGACAAAGAGTTTCGACAGAATGAAACCATCTACTTAGATCCTAGAAAACAGGTTCAATGTATTAGTTTGACAGAGCATTATTGATAGGCAAGTATATTGACAAGTTCGTAAAAACTATCACAATACCTCTACCCAAGGTTTCACTCTGTTAAGCTCCTCAGCAATAGTTGGGTCGTTCATGTTAGGACCGTGTTTTTTTATTTTACGCCGTTTAACCGCCTGATTGTTTTGTGGCGAAACAGGTTCCATGAGAATCCTCTTGTCGGGTGGTAACCGACTTAAAGCCTTTTGAAAATGTTACGAATTCATAAACGTGCGTCGTTTTTTCTTCTTCTCCTCCTCCAGCTTCAACATGTCAGCTTCTTCCAACCGCAACCTATTAGCCTCTTCCAGCCTTAAGATGTTGGCCTCAGCATTCAGCTTCTCTTCTTCCACCTGTAACCTTTCTTCCTCTGCCAACGCGAATTTCAATTCCTCTAAAAGGAGATACTCCTGGAACAGACTAGCGCTGATGACATTTGTATATAACGACCATACAGCTAAATGCAAAGAAGAAATATTAACCTGAGCAACGTCCACGTCAGATTCCGGCAAGTCAGTCAGTTTGAGATAAATGTTGTTAAGTGAATCGGAAAAGGCAGTCCTTGTGTTTGGAAAATGTGACTCAAAATCAAGTTTGTCCTGTAAAAAAAGATGCATGAAATTTCTAAAAATAAACAATGGCAGCGAGAAATAACTATAGATTACTTGAAAGGAATACCCGAAGACCACCAGTTCTGTCATGTGCAAGAACCTGTCAAGGTCTAAGTGTTAGGAAATTCCGGCAGGTGATGTTAAAAAAAAGTTACTCTACTATTCTTATATTATAATGAATATAAAAAGAACCTGACTAAAGTTTAAAAACTTGGCGATTCAGACCGGAAATTACATTAAGAGCTGTTTTGTAACTTTTTGAGTCACATTTTGTAACTTTTTGGTGATAACATATTTATTCCCCAAATCACTGCTGAGGCAGGGCAGTGGAAACGTAAGAACGACCCAACCAATGGCAACTCCTTATGTGAATAGTTCTTTGGAATTCAACACAGGTGAAGGAATCCCTAGACAACTGGCTAATTTAGGGGACATGGATGTTCAGGCTAGGTCTAATGCAATGTTAGACACATCTCGAATAGATGAGGGTAGTTTGGAACACCAACATGATTTGACGACTAATGGCTTTCTACATGATGAGAATTCCAATGATCCACTTCTAGTACCAGGTTACACAGGTCAAGGTGGGTGAGGATAATATGAAACTCAATCTCATATTGACGGATATATTCACAAGTATGGAGTCAATGATCACTGGTCTTAAAAATTCAACAACAACTCGCGCTGAAATAATCAGGAGGTTCAAAGCACAGGGTAAGTGTTTTGGAGAGACTAAGAAGGCCAAGGTTCCATGCATTCAGGAAAGTGAAGAAACTGGGAAAGAAGGCAACCTGCAATATGATTAAAAGTTTAGATGATGCATCCAAACAGGGGAGGAGTGAGAGTACAAATTAAGGCGGCGCATCGAAGGTACAGAAGTAGTACTGGGTGATTTTTTGAAGGCTGCAGTTGAAGAAAAGGATAAGGAAGTTGTGCATGCAATCACTGCCAGTGTTGCTGCATCCGCTGATAGTATTGAAGTAACCATTGCTGCAACAACTGCTGGTATTATTATAGCCACTGCCAATTCAGACGTTTCAAGCCCAGAGGCAACATCTGCTACAATTATAAGCACCACAATAACACCAGCACCAAAACCAAAATAAGCCTGGGAATGAGGTTGCCATACAATTGGTCAACTTAAAGCAATCTGACCCTATCCCTGCACCCAAACCTATTGCTAAGAGTCTACAGATTGGTGAAACTGTTCAGAAAGGTGTAGTTACTGAACCTGATATTGGAAAGGGTATAGGGATTGTAGAGCCAACATTGAAGTTTAAAAGTAGAGAGGAGCATATAGCCTTAATTTGCAGTGTACTAAATCAACAAATCCAATTGTTCATCCACTGCTGATTATGAAATTCATTTGGCCATCAAAGGCAAGCCTCAAGGTAGAATGAAAAGAAAGGCAGACAGATAAAAAACATTTGATGAAGAATCTGAGTCTGATAAGATATTGTGTGCTTAGATAGGTGGAAATGGAACATCTAATTTTGTGTGTAGGTTTACTTTTTTACCTATAAACAATAAATAAATAACAACAAAGTTTAACTGGCTTACGTTTGAAAAAAGGTTCGAACGATCAGTTCTTTTAAAGATGGACTTCCTAGACCAGACAAGTGCTCTTGGTATCACATTTGGATGTTTAATCCACCAAGCATGAGATTTTTCAAACGACTCAAGGATCCACACCTATGAGAATAAAAAAATAAAAAATGAAAATAAAACATAAACTTATATACAAATCAGTAAAAATGTTAAGTTGGAAAATGGATACCTGAAACCCAAACACAAATTCAGACAGTGTGTATGTTGGACAATGCTTTGGATCTTTCTTCAATCTTAAAAGGTGGTCATCCACGTGCTTATCAAATACATTATGAAGTTGGTCGTATAAATGAGTCCAAATATGCTCACTCCATGGAAAAGCATTCCAATCATCTAGATTATCAACTAACCTCATCAGTGTATCATCCACCTCGCATGTCAACAAACGACCCATAAAGATCACCTCTAAGGCTAACAAAAGACAAAGACGTACAACATCTTCATCAGATATCTGTCTAAAATGCTCTTCATCCTCGATAACACCAATAACATCTAAGTTGGTTAGAATATACCCTTGCTTGTCAGGAAATACCCTGTTACCAAAATTTATAGAACCAGATGTATACAACCCAAAGCTTACAGATCCAAACCGCAGACCGGTCATTAGACAAAACTCACGACGACCAAAATGTAAAGCATGCCCTTCAATGTAATAACTGAAGGGCATATCATAGTGAAAATCGTCGACTTTATGCTGTTTCCTTAGCATATAATCTATGATGTGCGTTTCATGTTCAAAAAACAACAGATCAATCCATCTTCCAAAGCAGGTATTCCTAAACAAGATGCGGCGTCTTGCGTCTAACTTTTGCTTTATCAACCAAAAGTAGTTCAGTTTACTGGTAATGATTAACTTAGCTTCATAGTCCTAAAAAAGGTCAAAAAATACAATTTAAATCAGACCATGGATGGAATCTATACCAACGCCGTTAACAATTGCGATACAATGCATATAAACCACTCCTTATTAGTCTAGAGAGTGACACTAAAATTTTTAATGAACCAGGTTATGTTACATACATAACAGACGACATCTACCGTATTATACCCTACATAATTACGAATCAGACAGACGTAAAAGAGGAGAAATCAAATGTATTAATCAAATAACAACAGCGATTTGTTGAAGCATATAACCAATTGGAAATAAATAATGTACAATAAACAACGAGGAAAATATTTACGTACCATATTTGGCCACATTTTTTAAACAAACTTGATCAACCCAATGTGGGTTGCACTCAACAGTGTACCTTTATAGCTGGTGACATAACTGACGATACAAGGAAAAGAGGGACTGACGAAGAAGACGGTCTCATTTGTGAAAACAACTTAGTTACAATGTTTTTATGCGAGAATCAAAAACAGATAAAACCGGTAACTATGAATGTTTTTGTGCGAGTGGGAAATTGATTTTGAATACATATGTAATGTACTTTCACTATTCAATTGTGTACGTTCTATGTAATGTAAAATGACCAAAAAATCCTTTTTAAAAAATACGGTTGCCCACCGCTTTTTCGTTCGCCAAAAAACAATACCTTACACATACGGGACACGTGTCACAATTTCGATGAGTTGCCCAATGACAGCGGTTGCCCTTGGTCCATTTTCAAATTATAAATAACAGTGGTCCAGAAAGTGATATGCATCAGGGCGCGCGGTCTATTTGCGTCATTTTCCCTTTTTTTAATCATACACTTTTTTCCTGCCATCTTTTGATCTGCTAAAATAAATAATATAGATAACTCGGGATTTATAACTGCATCCCTACACTTGCATTTTTGCATAAATATAAACTAACTAATGACCCGAATTATAAGGATCAAAACATGTGGAGTACTTATATATTAATGTACATATGGGGGTAATAATGTGACTTTCTTCCCCATTACTCCATAATAAATATTACCATAAGTCCTAATCTTTCCAAATCTGTATTTACAAAATATGACTCGACTTATCAACCATGTAAACAACTAGATAATTAACTAAGAGTTTAGCATAAATGTTGTAACAATAATGCACTAAAAATGAGTGCATACAAGGAAGGCTAAGGCGATTTGAGTGTAACTTTTAGTGGGATGTAAACAATACTCTTCATTAATATTTCGGAATCCACTGACATATCGCGCGAACCGCGAAAAAGATAGGCTCAGAGGGGTTCACTAGAGGTATCTTGTACTAAATATGAGTACTTAGCTAGGGTGTGGGGTAATTACTTGACCAATGTGATCTCATTTAGTAATAAACAGGTTTAAAAAAATGTTATCCTAATGCCTCTTATCATTTAGTAAATCCTAACCACACGAATGTGATCACTAGCGATCTCGGAATACATCACAAAAGCAAGTTCTAGAATCTTTATACTACCAATACACTCATAAGCATTAAAATTGAATGATTTTCCTATATATCTAAAGACGAACCT
This sequence comes from Chrysanthemum seticuspe, assembly GCA_019973895.1. Lineage (NCBI taxonomy): Eukaryota > Viridiplantae > Streptophyta > Magnoliopsida > Asterales > Asteraceae > Chrysanthemum > Chrysanthemum seticuspe. The sequence goes on from BPTQ01000004.1 coordinate 255,866,763, forward strand.
CATATTTTTTAGGTGGAATTTTTGAGTGGTAGAATTTTTTGTGCTAGCTATATAACTCCTATCCATGAGACACTTTATTAAGACTATAGTTTCACTTGTAAATGTCATTAAAAAAATTTTAATTTGTTCTAAAATTACCTTTACAAGTATTTCTTTCAATTTATTACACAATTACTTAAGAACAAAACAAATAACAAATGCATGACTAGTTTTTAAGGTGTCCCTTTTTACTCTCCCTACACTTAAATTGAACATTGTCCCCAATGTTCTTAAAAGTACCAAAACTGATAAAGGGAAAAATAAAAGAGATGAAAGAAACTAGTACTCCCCTGATTAGCTTGGTATGATGAAAAACGAAAATACGGTCAAATCGTCCTCCAAGAAGATAAAATAGTCCTTTGTAGTAGTGACGCCATCAGGATGACCAGATAGATTGTTTCGTTTTGTTTTCTAGAAAACTTATGGAAAACTCTAACTTTTAAAACCTATAAATTTCATGTAAAACATTTATTATGACTCGATACAAGCATTTGATTCTAACAAACACGCACACAAGATAGAATAAATGCTAATTATAAATTGTAAATTTCTCATGCTTGAATTTCGTTCTTTTAAACCGAATAAGAATTTTCCTAAACTTATCTTTTTGTAAAATATCTTTATATGCAATTAAGACGAAGTTAAAAAAATAAAGCATCTTCACAAATTATTCGAAACATGAAAATTAAACAATTATAATTAAGCATATATGACACAAACAATCCTAAAATTTAAAACATAAAACAAATAAAGCAAGTAAATGAGATATGCTTGGGTTTCCTCCCGGGAAGCGCTTATTTTTGTTCGAGTCACGAGCCTGACTCTACCCTTATTCAACAGATAAAAGGGATGTTTTCCCTACACTTAATATTAAGTGAAGGTGATAGTAGTGACACACACCATTCCGGTGGGAGTATGCCATGTGAGGAAAGAGTGGTGGATGAATTATATGCTCAAAGGGGTGTGCTCCTTTCATCATATCCTTACCTAATTCAATTAGGTCAATGGGTAAATCAAGACTTTCTCCTTGAAAATAATCATCTTTTATCTTCTCCAAATTCGAGATATTCTTAGTTAGGGATCCATCTTGACCTAATAAACCCGATTAAAACCTATAATATTTCTTGTAATCATTCATAAATGGGCAATGTAAGTATGTAAGGTTATGTTTCACTCCTTATTAGCTTCCTCTCCACATGAATTACAGTCTACTACCTTTATCCTAAAAGTACCCAGACTATATGGTTTGATGGGTGGATCGGGGCCTTTTTCATTTTCTATATTTACATCTATGGATGAAAAATTGGGTAACGATTTTGGTTGATGCTCTGGCTTATCAAAACTAGGAAGTTACCTAGAACTAATAGAAAGGTTATGACTACAATTGTTCAAACCTATATCTTCTAGTTGTGTTTGGTCCAAAGGTTCTATTTTAATTGGGATTCCTATAGTCTTTTCTACTTCTTCTGGGTAAGTTACGGGCGGTGTATATACCTCAAATAATGGCAAGACTTGTGGGTTTGGATTTTTCACCTCATCCTCCATCGTATCTAGATCACCTATATGTTTATCATGTGTTTTGGTAAGATCTAACCCAAACGCATACCTAAGTATCTCAAATCCTTCTCTATTCATTACAAATTATTTGTACAATTCATATGAATCGTTCTCAATAACTTGATCACTCTCCTAAAGGATTCCTCATGCTTATTATATGTTTTGGTGAAATCTAACCCAAGCATGCAACTAGGTAGCTCAACTCTAACCATCTTACAATCTTGGTGCGATTCAATGTCCGTGTTCTTAAAAACTAGGTTTTTTTGTTCATAGTGCCTATGGTCGGCTAAATCCTCCTCATTTGTTTCCTCATGTAGTGATGTAGACAAACCTATCATTTCATTCAACTTATGGCTTATTCTTAGGAGGCTTTCCTCAAAAAATTTCCAAAGGGTCTCACTAAAAGGAATTGATCATAACAATTATTGTTCAATAAAAGTCACATATGCATAGAATTCATCAAACCCATATAACTTTACCCCCATCTCCTCTTGGATATCTCTAAGATCGCTCAAAAATTCATTTGAACAACAAGAAGCAAATCTATCCGTGTAATACAATTGTTCCTCGATTGTCAATGATTCAAATGCAACTTTATCTGCCCTGGTGACGAATGAAAGGGGTTTTACGAAAAAAAGTAACAAAGAACAAGATAGACTATGAGAAAGCTACAAAATGAAAATAAAAATCTCACTTAATAGGAATCTAGTGAGCAGACCTAAATGAAATAGAAATCAAATCCTAGACTATTCGCCGGCAGCGGCGCCAAAAACTTGATGCGGATTGTAAACGCAAGAAGTTTTACAATCTCCTAGAAATTGTACCTAACTGTTGTCGTTTAGTATAGGTAAGTCTAGGGAATTGATCGTTCTCTAGAAAAATAGTGAGGTAGGCTCGAAGTGTACATCGAATTAAGTCTAAGGGTTGAGGGAAGATTAATTTTGGTCTTTTATGTTTTATATTAAAGCAGGTAAAATCTTAGGGTTTTGAAGAGTTTGGGTTTTTTTAAACTAATATTTGAACTAAATTAAACTAAACTAAATATATGGAAAAGTAAAGTTGGTGAACTTCTTATATGAGTAAAGTGTATTTACTTAGAACTTCATTACTCCCTAGTTATCTTTTATTGATTAGTCGAATTGTCACGTCCTTATTTAATTAGAGCGTTGTATTCCATAATATCAATCGTGGGTTTAAGCTAATGTAATAACTACACGTTTAGTCGGACATTTAAGCTAGTATAATTTAACCAAGCCAGTTTTCCTACTCTTAATGCAAAATTAACTAATCAAACAAGAGACGACACACAATAATCAATACTAGGTTTCATGCAATCCTAAGCAAATACTATTAGATCTAGCCTGTATTGGTAATGAAAAAAGAAGCAATTAAATAAATCAAACAATAACACATAGACATGATTGAATGATTAATTGGAGAACTTCTCTTTCACCAAACATGAATACATCCATGGCCAAAAGGCCTACAAATCTGTAGAAAATCGTTCTAGGGCTTATACTCCAAAGTTGCACGCTCTACAATGAAAATAATACGAAAATATATATAGGATTACATCTATGATGGTGTCACTTGTTAATTGTGACGTCGTCAGCTCACCGTTACTAGGGTTTTGAATCTTGAACCAACCTAATGTGACAGCGTCAGGTTGTGGTTTGTGACGCCATCGCTCTTCAGGATTTTGGTCATGACGCCGTCAGTTCGAGGCCGTCTCCATCGCCTGAACCATTACTTTTAATTTTTAAAACTTCATGATCTTTGATTTCTTCAAGTGATGGTGTCACTTAGTGCTTGTGACGCCGTCGTAGACCTTTTTCTGTGATGTTTTTGCTGATGTTGTCATTTATTCTGATTTTTTGTCCAATCGAGTCCAAAACGTACCATTTTCCAGCATTTGCTTCACAAGTACCTAAAACTTAAATAGAAAAGATTTAGGGTAATAAATGATCAAATATATACGGATTTGGAGGCTAAATGACCCTTTAAAAATGTATAATATTACACCTCATCAGCTATGTCAATAGGTTTTATTATTGTCTGATATGCATACGGGTAATATGCAAATAATATGTCACTGAGGGGCGTCTCTGCTAAAGTCAAGGGAAAAGGGTGTACTTAAGCATCGGGTCCCTAACAGCGAGTTCGCGTAGTAAAATTGATAAAGTTTATGAATTAGTCGACTTATCTAAAAAGTATTTGGAAGGTTAAACCTGAGTTTAGACATATTTTGTTATAAAATGATTGTTGTAAAAGTTAACAAATCATGGTATGAATTCATGTATAGTTCATACATAAAATGACTTTCCTAAAGAAAACCGTTTTAATACTGGATACAAAAAGATAAGACTGCTCAAACTGACAGGTTTAAGATCTTGCCCTATGTGTAATCTTAGACTAATGCGCCATCCATATGTCTATCCACTCTCTTAGCTCAGCCTGCGGATAGTTGATGCCCTAGCTCGGTATTTTTGGGGACATGGTTGATGTAGGGGAGGTGGTTATGGGGTTCATTGGTTGTATGCCCTAGCAGAGATCAATAAATTGCAAAATCACTGGCGCTTATGGTAGAGTCTATTGGCATTTCGGTATAGCAGACCTAAGGTTGCAAGTCGAGACTAAATACGCCCAACTTGTTATGAAGTCTCAACCCTAGGAGTTGTCTCAGGGAGGTAATTGATGTGGTAAAACACCTAACTGAAAAATATTGCAAGGTAGTTTACGCCCTAGCGAGGTGCCTTACAATGACCTTTTTTGGATCGTAGTGTAATATGTGAAATGATAGGGTCTAGTAGCTATTACAATAAAATGATTGAATTCACTTAGTATCTCATTTATACTGTAGATGGCATACTACAACGTTATGTATGATCATTCTGATCCTTACAACCCCTCAAGGATTAAATGATATGATTTCATTATAAGGGTTTAACCGATGAAAGATATGAAATGCCTTATCAATTGATGTATCGTGGTGAAAGTCACCTCACATTCAACATGGTTGGAAACCTAGAGCTCCCTGGGATGTTCATCCTAACTCAAGGATTCTAAGACGTCTTTTCCCATGCATGAGATAAAAAATCATAACATGCAAGAAAATACATCTGAAATGTTTCAAGATACCATGGTGGAAGGACTTCTTAACCGTCCTCGGAAAGTTGTAAGTCCTGTGAGTAGGGAAAACATGGTATTTAGTATCATGCAGTTCCTACCAGAAAAGTGTCACCCACACTTTTTGGGAACATGAGTTGAGCCTATGCTAGTGCAGCCTTACCAATTATTTGATAAAGCTAAGAAAGGCTGTATAGTCCAAAAGCGTAAGGCTGAGGAGGTGAATGACATACAGGTTACTAGAAAGACTAAGGGGGTCTTCCGTAAACCACTAACCAAGAAAAGAAAGAAATTTTCCAATTGCTATTATTGACAAAAGCATGGGCATAAGATTGGAAAATGATTCGAGTATTTTTGTGACCCGAAGTTCACGAAAGAGGAAAGAGGTATCTATACTTTATAGATTGTTTTATGTAAGATATTAGTTCTCACATACACATCAAACCATAACACAAAGTGACGTATGAATGAAGTTCTAGAGAGAGAAAGTTGGAGGTTTAGGGAACTTAGTGAGAGAAAGTGAAAGATATTATTATGAGCTCCAACTCTCTACCTTGCAAGGTAGAGAGTATTTATAGTCTTACATAAAACGCCACACAACGGGTTGTGGATCAGGCATACAGTGGGTAAAGACCCGTCCGTCCTCCACGGTGTTACTTAACTAAATACTACTTAGCTTGAAATAACTACGACTACGAGCTTTCTAACAATTACATATACTTGAGGTGACCGACTCTTTAATACTTGGAATTTCTAATTCCTAACAATCTCCCCCTAAGGGAGGTCACCTCAATCATGTACTAAAATTACATAGAATACAAATAGATATTACATTAACAATTGTTCTTGCATTCTTGATGTAGTACTTTGCTCCGAAGCTCGTAGTCATTGATTCTTCTTATTGCATGCTTGGTTACTCCAAGTGGAGGTCTTTTACTGATCCACGTGATAATAAATTTGAGCCAGCTTTTGAGATCATCAGCTACTAAAAATCTCTGAGACATCCATTGTGGTGTTGGTATTATATGATGTTGTGACATTCGGACCGACATGCTCACATTCTGGATCATGATATCTTATCATCAGAGTAGCGGAAGCTTTCGTTGATTCATGATATTGGCAGCAGCGTAGCAGAAGCATGGAGTGAAAATATCAGAGTCATTGATGCACTAATCATGATTTCTTTTGAGTTGAATGTGTTAAGTGAGCATGCGGCTATGGATTGACTGCTTCATTCTGATCAGCTGCAAACGTCGGGCGTACCTGCATACAACAGTTAGCAATAAATCGCACGAAAGTGTCTTTGATCACTTTCGTTGAATTGAGGTACACGGCCCACGGTTCCCCGTTGATCAGTACATGTACTGCCTGTGATCAGGTATAATTCCGAAGAATTTCCTTGACAGGGTTTCGCATCTGCTCTAGCTGTTCTCAAACCGGAACATCCCAAAGAAGACAACACGGAGTGAGTGAACCAGCGAATTTTAAGTCCACTGATTGATGAAAAGAGATTTGAAAAACAATCGTGTATTGCTCAATAGAAATTGTTTTTTGCAATACAACGAAGGTTTTATTGAAAATCAATTATCAATCATAAAAACACCTTTTGGTTTGAAAAATGAGTACACGGTCGATGTGCTAAAGAAAAGAGTTGTTAAGCACAAAGACCGGTTTTTCAAAGGTATCCGTCAATCCATAACCTGAACCAGGATTGATTCAAGACTTGAATCACCCCATTGTTTCTGTTCAGTTGTCACATGGTTGATCTAATGAATAGATCTCACATGCCACCTACCAGGAGCTTGTTTGATGTTGGCTCCAGAAGGTTTTCCATCTTCATTGTGAATATGTATGCACATCACTCAGATGTTCTGGAAATACCACAAGGATAATGCGTAGGACTCAAGATATAATCTCTCTTTCCACATTGTGTGAAGCAGAGAGTCTTCATTGAAAGTGTCCTAATGAGATTGATTGATGATCTCGAGGCTCTAGACTTAATTTTGTGCATATTTGGATCCTGTGCCGGAGACTAGGGAGAGGGTCTCCTTCTTCAATATCAACAATCTCTAAGAGAAAGTCGATAGATAATGTCGGTTCCCCGTGAGAATGAAACAAGTCCTTTTAAGAGGAACTTGAGTGGTTTGGAAAGTTGAAGTGTAGTGCGTCACTGGGTCCATGACGTCTTGTCTTCAATACCGATGTTACCATCAGTAGCATATGAATTGAACCCGGTTTTTGCCCTAAGGTTGAATAAATGGAGGGCTATTTGTTTTCACCCTTTTCTCATTCAATTCTTTTTAATTCTTCAACCCCTTCAGTGCTTACCGAGACTTCATAGCTAGAACCTAGTTAGGTTTATTTCAGTACTAGCTCAGACTCAGTCCGCACTCTTCCCATATCTCATTTTTCTCCTTTTATCATCATACCTAAGAACTCTACACTAACTAGTGAATCGTCCCTGGGTAGATCCCTCCGGTTCTGGCGGATCATGGGAACCAATACCTAACCTTATCATCCTTATATCACCGTACATAAAGTAAAGTTGGTCGGTCTATTAGGTATTATTCATCTTCCATATGGAACCAATTGAAAACCATTTGAAAATCAATCCAGATACTTGTGATATATTATCAAAACATTTTGCACCTGAATTGTTTTTGATATTTTTAGAACAAGTGCTCCCCCTCAATATGTGCCTCGAGATTTGAAAAGAGTTTTGCACATACTAGAGGGAACCTGCACATTGAGATAAGTTGATCACGTTTCAAATCATAGGTTTTAAGATAGATGCTCCCCCTCAACATGTGCATGGAAAATTTGAAATCGTTTGTCACATGTGTGAAGGATAGCATGTACATCCTTATGAAACCATCTACCGAATTATCAGTTTAAATCCAATTTAAATCACACATTCTCCCCCGATCACAATTATCAAATTATTTGAGATTTGTGATCTCTTATTGATTTAAATTGATTTAGAAAGCTTTTAAGGGGAATTGTGACTTGATTATGAAAGCGTTTTAACTGATACGGATCGGATTTTAAGACTTTAAACTCCATTGATAAAACATGCATGAATATCTTTTGAAAACAATTGAAGGCCAAATAACTTTTTAATCTAATTAAAATCATTCTCCCCCTCAATCAATGACATAGGTTGTTGATTGAGAGATAGAGATTTTGACAAATAAGTCTTGATGATTATCAAAAATAGAGACCGAGTTTTTTTTTTTTTTTTTTTAAAGCATTTAGTTTTCAGCAGATAAATGTTTATAGAATCAGAGCATGAAATTTGAAAACATGGTAAAACATGGCTCTGTTCTTTCTTTTAAAACCGGTTTATTGCCTGAAAATGACAATAAACCATTGTTTCTCTTTCTCCCAAAAATATTTTTGATTTTTTATTTTTTTTTTTTTTTTTTTTTTTTAAATAATAAAAAAATTCGAACAATGTCTAAAGTCCCGTGTCATTCTTTGAATGACAACAACAAGACCGTAGATATAATCGAATCGAGAGAAACATGACAAAATGACAATATTTTTTGAAGATTTTTCGAAATTTTCAAATTTTTATGGATTTTGAAAGTTTTATATTTTTCTATTTGATTTTTGAAGGTTTTATAATTTTGTATTTTGTTTTTCGAATAGATATATACAAGAGACAGATGAAGATAGACCTTTACTCCACGTCTTCCTCCTGAAGACGTTTGAGTGTTTCTGGTTGAAGGCTTTTTAAGCCAAGACGTGGAAGAATAAACTCAAAACGTTCTCTTGGAAGAGCTTTGGTGAAGATGTCTGCTAACTGATATTCAGACCTCACAAAATAGAGTTCCACCACACCTTTTTCCACTTGTTCCCTGATGAAATGATGTCGAATGTCGATATGCTTTGCTCTTGAGTGTTGAACGTTGTTGCATGAGAGAGCAATAGCACTTTTATTATCACAGTACAAAGGGATTTTGTTGAATTCAAAGCCATAGTCAGATAATTGAAATCTCATCCATAAGATTTGAGCACAACAGGATGACATGGCTATGTATTCAGCCTCTGTAGAGGAAATAGAAGTACTCATTTGCTTCTTTGAAGACCAGCTCACAAGCTTATCACCCAAAAACTGAGCACCTCCAGACGTACTTCGACGTGTATCTTGACAACCTGCATGATCAGCATCTGCATAGGCCGTTAGTGACATACCGGTGTCCTTCGGGTACCAAAGACCCATATTGATGGTTCCTTGGAGATACTGAAAGACCCGTTTAACTGCTTCAAGGTGCTTTTTAGTAGGCTTAGCCTGGTATCTAGCACACATGCACACAGCGAACAAGATGTCTGGTCTACTAGCAGTGAGGTACATCAGGGATCCAATCATACTACGATATTTCGTTTGGTCAATCATGATCCCTGAGTGGTCCTCATCTAGTTTGGTTCGATCGATCATGGGGGTGTCAACAGGGTCACTTGAATCAAATCCAAATTTCTTTAAGATCTCTGTTGCATATTTAGATTGATTTATGAAAATGCCTCCGGGACTTTGTGAAATTTGTAATCGCAAGAAAAATGAAATTTGTCCCATCATTAACATTTGAAATTTTGAACTCATTTCATTAGAAAAACGATCACATTCCATTGGGTCTGTCGAGGCAAAAATAATATCATCAACATAAATTTGAACATGAATTAAATGTTTGCCTGACTTCCTGGTGAACAGTGTAGGATCAACTGCTCCTTTGCTAAATCCGGTAGATAGAAGAAACTTTGACAGTGTATCATACCATGCCCTTGGAGCTTGCTTTAAACCGTAAAGAGCCTTTTTCAAACGATAAACGTGAGTAGTATGCTCTTGATTCACAAATCCTTCAGGTTGGCTGACGTAGACGACTTCTTTAAGATCTCCGTTCAAAAATGCCGTCTTTACATCCATCTGATAGACTACCATGTTCTTACTAGCAGCATTAGCCAGAAAGATTCTGATTGCCTCGATTCGAGCAACTGGAGCAAAAGATTCTTCAAAGTCAATACCCTCCTCTTGACGGTATCCTTTAGCAACTAATCGAGCCTTGTTCTTCAACACATCACCATGCTCATCAAGTTTCACTTTGAAGATCCATTTAAGAGCAATAATCATAGCACAGTCTGGAGCAGGTACTAACTCCCATACATCAATTCGATCAAACTCAAGAATTTCATCTTGCATGGCATTGAACCAGCTATCTTCATTCATGGCGGTTTTAACATCTTTTGGTTCGATCTTAGATAGTACGGAGTTGAAGAAGCACCATAAGGCATCGGTTGCAAGTTGTTTCCGTGTTGATACAGGACGAGAGGGATTTCCAATGATGTTGTTTAGTGGATGATCGTGAGTCCATTTTCTAAGGTGTTCATGTGGCAGTTGTTGAGGGACTGAGGTAGCAGAGTCGATGTCTCCTGAAGAAGATGGTTCTGATGATGATTCAGGAGCAAATATGTTTTCAAATGGAGCATCTTCAGGAGTAGCAAAGGGATTAACTTCATCATTGATGCCAGAAATAGTTCCATGATGTACATTTGAAGAATGATGATTTGTTGATGAGACGAAAGGATCAGCAGTAGGCGCTTCTTGACTTAACGATATTGAGACTGAGGGATTGACTTCATTCACAGGAATATGAGCATCCTCTGTTGTAGGGATCAACACCTCATTAGTACATGAATCATAGAGTTCATCAAACATAGGATCAAACAATTTCTTAAAATCATCTTCAGATGGAGGTACATATGGAGTTTCTTGAGAGGAGTTTGGAACAAGGGATGAACCAATGGGACTGTTTTGAAGTGCGGGTCCTGAGCTGGAGTGTCCAGGAGCCATTTGACCGGTCAGCTCATCAAACGTAACGTGAATTGTTTCCATGATATTTCTGGTTCTTTTGTTGTAGATTCGGTATCCCTTTTTGTTTGGTGCATATCCTACAAATACTCCAATGTCAGCTTTAGCCCTAAGTTTGCCTAAGTCTTGACCCTCATTAGTTGGATAACACAATGCACCAAACACACGAAGGAAAGAGAGATTAGGTTTTCTGTTGTGGACAAGTTCATATGGAGTTTTTCCATGAACAGTGTGAATCAGAGAACGATTTTGTGTGTAGCATGCAGTGGCAATTGCTTCAGCCCAGAGAAACATTGGAACCTTTGAGTAAATCAGCATTGTTCTCGCGGCTTCAACAAGAGTTCGATTTCGTCTTTCAACTACACCGTTCTGTTCAGGAGTTCGTGGAACACTTCTTTGATGGCTGATTCCAATGCTTTCATAGAATTCACTAAGTTGTTTGTTGACAAACTCAGTTCCATTATCTGTTCTGATAATTCTGACGGTTTTGTTAAGTCGAACCTGCAGCTGTTTGATGAGTTTGATGATGATATCAGGAGTTTCATCCTTTGTCCTTAAGAACTTGACCCAGGTGAATCTAGAGTAATCATCAACCACAACTAACACATATTTCTTCCCAAAGATATTCTGCACCCTCATTGGTCCACATAAATCCATATGAATCATATGAAGAACTTCAGTGACAGAGTTAATAGGTTTGGGTTTATGGGCATACTTCTTGCTTTTTCCCAATTGACATGCTGAACAAAGATGATCCTTTTCGTACTTGAGTCTAGGTAAACCTACAACTAAGTCCTTTTTGGTGAGATCATTGATGGTGCCGAAGTTCAGGTGATTGAGACGACGATGCCATAACCATGACTTTGTTTTAGAAGCCTTTGACAGCAAGCAAATTGGAGAAGACTTCATCATATCTTCGATGGAGATGGTGTATAGATTTGAACCTCGTGAGCCTCTTAAAAGTTCCTTACCATCAAGTTCTCTAACGAAGCAGGTATGTTTTCTGAAGGCTACTTCTAGATCCGAATCGCAGAATTGACCAACAGAGAACAAATTGTGACCAAGACCTTCTACATAGTAAACTCTGGAGATAACACTTTTTCCAACAACATAGTCTCCATAACCCATAATAGCACCAAAATGATCATTCCCGAATCTAACAGTCCCGATGAATTTGCTCACGAAGTTCATGAGCCGTGACCGGTCGCCAGTCATATGCTTGGAACAGCCTGAGTCCAGGTACCACAGAACGATTTGAACGATCTGCAGTTGAACACAGACAAGAATGGATAACTGGATAATTGGGATCCCCATGCAAGAATGGGTTCCATTTGGTTAGTAACAATGGTTGGAACACCCACATCAGAAATAGAAGCATTCATATCAGAAAATGAGGCAATGGAATCATTGTGAATAGATGCAGTACTAGTGTCTGTATTAGCCCTGTTCACAGTGTGATCACTTCTTAAGGGAATAGTTCTACCAGTAGGCATCCATTTTCTAGTGGGCATTATCTGATTAGTCTTATTACCAACAGGTATCCAATAATAGCCTATTTTACTGAATGTTCTTCCTGTGGGTTTCCACTGTTTTCTAACTTTCTTTCGTTTTTGCCTTTTAGCCTTCTTAGCATGAGTTTTAGCATTAACAATATTAACTGGACAATTAGCATCATTAGGCAGAGCATTAACACCACATTCATGATTAGAGACAGAATTCAAGCAGACATCAATACAAGGTTTGCAAATAGTATCAGAATTCGAATTAATTACAGTATGCCTAAGGCTAATACTAGAATCAACACGATTCGTTTTATTCGATTCAAACTTAAAGTTCCTAGACTGTTCTTCTACTCTTTTCCAGTGCACATTTTTAGCTTGCGAGGTCCTATCATTCCTTGTATTGTCTTGAGACTTTGACCTGCTCCCTTTAATGTCACTGATTACTCCTGTAGAGGGGATGGGAACATTAGTTGGTTTTACTACTCTTTGCATCACCTGTTTAGATGTGTTGGGATCTGAACTACATGCAGGCACACTAAGGTTCACTTTCTTGAAACTAGAAGTACTGATATTTGTATTCCTCCTAGAAGGTACACTTGAGTTCTCTTTCTTAGCATTTACAGATCTGGAATCTGAACTACTTAAAGGCACACTACGGTTCATATTCAAAGCACTAGGAATCGAATGAATATCATACTTGGCATTAGGCATCGAGCGTGGAATCAAAGGATTAACTCTCTCACCTAATGACTTTGGGCATATTGTGATCAAGCATTCTAAGATTTCTTGAGATCGTTTGGCATATAAGCATGCATGTCCAATTGCATTATCATGAGGTTTCTCTAACTTATCCTCTTCAACAATCTCACGCAGACATTCTAAGCAATCCTTAAGGGATGAGAAGTATGTTTGAACAGCAAGTTTGTTGTTCCTGAGATGAGGAGGGACATAATTCACAGACAAAGCATATTTATTACAAGAGTGAACCTTTGATACACCATTCTCCCCATTGGTCATAGGCATTTTCCCTTTTACCTGACTCTTCAGATTCTCAATTTCCTTTTGCAATGAAGCTATTTGTTCGTTATTTTTGTTACGAGTGACCTTTATTGATTCAAATAACTCATTGAAATGACGTTTAACTTTTTCATTTTCTTCTAGAAAGCTTTCATTTTCCTTTTGTAATGCATTTACTAGGTTTTGAAGATGAAAAGTTTGAGAAATCTGAGAGTCTAAAGGAGGAGGCATTTGGGAGCCTGTCATATTGTTCGTTTGACCCTTTAATTGAGAGATTTGGGCTTTCAACTTTCTGATCGTGTTGCAATGAGCTTGAATCTGTTCATCACGCTTGTTAATTTGAAAAACTGCATCAAACTCTGGAGCATCTGAGGATGTCTTGATATTTGAAGTTTTGACATTTTCTTTAAGATGTTGATATTTTAGTTGTAAATTAAAATGCTCAACCTCTAGTTTAGAAAAATGTTTAACCAAATTGTCGTGATCATCCAGTTCAATTTTCTCGTTTAGTTTAGAATTAGTTTTTTCAAGCTCAATGACACGATCATGAGAGACTTTCAGGGCAACAGATAGTTCGTGAAATTGGGAAGCATTAATAGAGCAATTTGAAGCAGTGAAAAACACATCTTGAGCAACACATTCAGTAATAAGAGTCTCATTTAATGTATGCAAGTTCTTCCTCTCAATCTCATTATATTTTAGTGCACGCTCATAATGTGACAACTCGCAATTTCAGGTCATTTCTCAAAACAATTCATGTTTCACCATTTCAACATTTATCGTAAACTAGGTTTACGTGTTCCAAATTCGTGTAACCTTAAAGGTTTAGCGGCGAATTCATGATCATATCATCACGAGCATTTCATATGGACTAAGTTTAGTCTACATTTCATTAGCATCATTTGCATCATATTAGTTCATTCATGACTTTACATTTCACCTCAAACGCGTAAATTTCATATTAAATAAACGCTATCGCGTAAGTTATTATTTTGAACATTTAATCCAATACTTCCAAAAATTATCCCGATATATTTTTATACTTACTTTTAGTTTGTAAAAATAATATTTTGAGTTTACCCGGTGTTTTAAATTTATTTTGTATATAAATTGTTAAATTTATATTATTACGACGGTTTTCTTAAATTCTACACGATAATTATTATTTCACTTAAATTTTACAAGGAATGTATTTTTATAATTTTTATGATATCAATATATTTTATCTTGACCCGTTAAAATCGATTTCTAGCTAACGCTACACTTAATAATTAATCATATGTACAAAATACATATTATAATCCTTATAATATAAACAAGATTCACCAACTATGAGATTTCTTACATGTGCCACGCCCCCCCCCCCCCCTTCCCTTCATTAAATTTTTATGTCTTCTTGTCATAGATATTTTGTTTTATCAACTTGCAACTTGCTATTAAACTAACTAGTTCATGCTTTCCATGGGAATACATCATAAAAACACATATTTCTTTTCTTTCTCTCTATTGCCGAACCTAACTCAGCCAAACTCATCTAAATTTTTGCTAGTTCATTATCTCACAAGTTAACAACTTAGTGTCCCTAGTTGGTACTCTAGTTCTTTTTTTATTATAAATCACCCTAAGCCACGCCAAACACATCTATTCCATGGGTATTTTCTTGAAGTGATTAAAACAAGGAAGAAGAAATCATCAAAAATTTCAAGATCAAGTGTTAATCAATCTAGTTACACTCTTATTATAGGTTTTGAAATAAAAACCTAGAGTGTTTAGGTTTAATCCTTTGTTCTTTGCACCTCATCATATTAACTTGTAAGCATATTTCTATCATTTTTCATCTTTCCTTATCATTACATATGTGTTTTATCATTTTCATAGCAAGCATGCAAGACTTGTGTTAGTTATACCATTTTTACCTTGATTTTAGAGTTTTATATATATAAAGTCATCCTATAATTATTCCCTTGGTATATTTTGGTCTTGATGATGTTTAGGAACCCATGACACCCTAAGAAGGTGTATGGTAGGATTAGATTAGCTTTGGAGTTGATTTGAAGGGATTAGAATAGGTTTAGTACGAGAAAAACTATTTTCGATATGTATAAAAAGTGTTCTGTCCTTGTTTTGTTTTTCTGGAAAATCCGACAGTAGGCACGAAATTTTGGCCTTGATATTTAGAAAATATACTTTAAAACGAATCCGTGGCCGCTTGAACGGATAAAAACGGAGTTATAACGAAGAAGTTATGAATTTTTAAAGTTTGACGACGAAATATATATTTTTCAGAAAATTCAGCAACCTATTTTTACTTTATTCGAGTCAAAAACGAGTCCTAAGCTTTACAAATTATTTCGACTTGTCAAAAATATATTAGTACACTTTGATACGAAGCTAAGGACGTATTATACGTAGAAAACGGATTTGAAACGACTAAGATATACACGTTTTTACAAACTTGCCGTAACTATTATTTTCTGAAAAACTATATTATTTTTACGAGACAAGTGTTACGGTAACTAAAACGACCATATTGAGGGCTGTTTTTAATGTGGATGTGGAACTTTTTGGAATGAAATGCCTTCTAATAAAATCAAGATCACCGAGCATATTTTTCAAAACAATCGACCGTTTGTATAGCGGAGTTTTAATAAATTATTTACGGATGCTTAAAATTGGCCGAAACTCACTTTTTACACAACAATTAGACAAAATCACCATCTTTAGCCTTTATTATCTTTATGTTCGAGACCTCTATGACGAAAACTCCTGAACTGAAACTTCTAGATTTTGATACAAACTTTCCAAAACCGTCGAGTTCGTTTCCTAACGATCGACGTACACCATTTTACGACTAGTTTTTCGAAGCCATTTTTGTCACTTTCATGAAATTTTCAACGACATTATTTTGCGACGAAAAGTGATAATTTCACTATAAATCATTATAAAACCATTGTAGGATGACATTTTGACGTAAATACTTGTAAAGTGATTTTAGAATGGTCAAGACGTCAAAAGAGTATTTTTCGACGATAAGTAATATTTCCAAAACTCGCAAATGGTATAAATAACATACGTAATGCATGCATATCATAACATTACATCATAACTCATTACGTATCATATCATTCACAATAGGTCATTTTCGAGATTCACGCTATATTTCAGTGTATCCACTTTTGTCATCGTAATCATTGCAACAGGTGAGTTCATAGCCCCACTTTTACTCTTTTAACTGTTTTACAAACTCTTGGGGGAGATACATGCTACATTTTTAATCGAACACAAATGCTTTGAACTACATGCTATATCCGAATGTTTTATTGTCACTAAGTATTTGCCATGTTCGAAGTCCCTACATCATGAACCATTAGTCACTTGCGAGTGAGCGCGAATATTGTGAATAGGCCTATTGGAATTAACACTCCCGCTCCTATTGACCCAGTTAGGGGAAATCGAGCGCACTATATTTGAATCATTAAGGTAAATTGGCAAGTTTACCTATTAGGGCGGCGATGAAACGATGATTACCAATTTTTATTGGTGCGATGTTTACGCTTTGGTGTCATGAACTTAGTGAAATAAATACGATTTTGTTTTCAACGATGAGTGTGAAACAATTTAACTCACACTACGATGATTGTGTTCAAACGAATTACTTAAACCTATGGATTTCACTCAACCTTTGTGTTGACCTTTTTAAGCATGTTTTATCTCAGGTATCTAAGGTATACACTTCATGACATGCATGTGGACACATCTTAGAGTCGCGGTGACGACGCGTCTCACATGGGATTGATACACTTTAAAAACATCGTTTGACTTGTACTAAACTTATTTTCCGTGCATAGTAACTTTCATTTGGGACCTATCTTTGTAACTCTGAATGTTTTTATTAAATCAAACGATGTATTTTCCAAACGACACTTTAGGTCGTTCAATATAACTGTGATTGTGATGCTATGACAGTCAATCCCCAGGAATTCCATTCCGCTGCAAAACAGGTAATTTGGGGGTGTGACACATAATCACTAACTTCAACAATCATTGCATCAAATTCCTTTTCCATTCCCTTAATATCAGTTTCTATCCCCTTTTTAAGACTCTCAAAGTGATCTTTTAGAAGTTTAAAGAAAGGCATGACCTCAGTTAAATAACATTCTTTCATTTGTTCAAAACCCCTTTCTCCTTCAGTTATACCAGTGGGTGTGATCCTTTTCTTGCAAGTTTTCTCAAAATCAACAAATAGTTGAAATATAACATATTGGCTAATTAAGGTCTTGCTTTTAGTGGCAATTGTTCTCGGAACGAGATGATTTGGTGTATTAGGAGGATACACAGTCGCTCTAGGCATTTTCCAAAGGGGAGGGTTTGTTTCAACAATATTTTCAGCTTTCTGCTTATCTAAATCCATTTTCCAGAAAACTTGTTCGGGAGTCAGCAATGTCTGAGGCTTAAACTTGTTCAAGGAAATCCAGTTTTCCTTCTTGTAGTCATGAGGAGTGATAATAATTTTTTTTCCTTTGCATTTAGGATCATTTAGTTTCTTATTCATCTTCTCCCTAGTGATTTCATCTAGTTTCTTATCATCCTCAGTGCACTCAACGCAACTAGGTTTTTGTCTAGGTTTAAGAATCTCATTGCCATCATAGATCACACTTTGAGCTGTTTTTGCTATCTTTCCGTACTCAGGGTTGGGTTTATCTATAATGGGAACACTATGCTTATCGCTTAGAACTCTATGCTTAGTGATCATGTGAGCAGTCTGAATGGTGTTTCCTTGTATGTACAACTTGTTTTCAAGTTTGTTTTTCAAAGTTTTCAGATTAGAAAAGTCTCTCAAGAGTTTTGATTCCTTTGCATTAAATTCTTGCTTAAGCATTTTCACATTTTCTTGAAGTTCTTGTTTTTTCTTAGCTGTTTTAGAAAGCTTTTCTTGCAAGGAATTTAACTCTTGTTTCAATACTTTTTCTCTAAAATTACTTTTTCTAATGACTGTACGTACTTGGTCATCCATTTCCTGCTCACGAGTGGTCAACTCAAATTTTGCACGTTGTTCATAAATAGCAACACGTTCTTTATAGGCATTTAGTTCAGAAATTACAGAATCATCAGGGGCACATGCAGTGTATTCATCAAAAACATAGTCATTGTTGACTGCAGAAGATGCATCACTTGGTACAACTTCACTTTCACTTTGTTTCACATATTGATCATATGGGACAATATCGATATTACCCATATTTTCAACATTTGATTCAATAGTTTCAGTTGATAGTACTTTGTCATGCATCTGTTGCACATCAGCATCATCATATAGTTTTAATACCTCTGAGATGAGTTTGTCTTTGGATGAGCCAGTTTGTGGTGAAGAAGAGACCTTGGGAGAAACCATTGGAGAAATGCTAGCCATAAAAATTGTGTGTGCAGTAGGTCCATCATCCACATCAGAGTCGTATGCATCACAATCAGCGACTTGAAAGGCATTCTGATGATTGTGACCAATCTCCTGAATAGGCTGCTCATCCACATCTGCATCATAGGTCTTGGCATTGCCCTCAGCTAGAAACAGCAATTCCTCTTCATCCAAAGCAGCACCATTGTCCTGAGCTTGTACAAGCAGCATCTTATCTCTGAAGTAATCAGCATTCTGTGGACGCTTTGGAGATGTGCAGTTTCTTGCAATGTGTCCCTCACCACCACAGTTATAACATTTGATCAGCTTAGCTTGACCTTGGTTACCATTCCTTCCTCGATTCTGGTTACCAACATAACCTCTACCAGCTCCACCTCTTCCCTGATCATACTGTCTTTCCTGAACTGGTTGCACCACGATCCTTCCATCTTTAACAGTAGCTTGATTGTGTGGGTTAGATGCTGTTCTGAGGTTGTTGTTGGTTTGTGGGAGAGAATTCATGTTTTGACCAATCAGAAGAGCTAGTTGATTAATGAAGTTACCCACGTGTGCATCAGCATCAGCTTGTTTAAACATAGGATCAGGAATGAGTTTGTGATTACCATTACCCAAGGGTATGACTTGTGAGGCTTTGGTTGTGATTTCGATGTTTGAGTAGAAGGCAGTTGAGTCATTAGACGAGCTTGACTCTCCCTGGTTGGTTTCAAACTGATTAAGAATCATTTTTTCAAACATAGCATGTCTCTCATTCTGAAGGAGGAAGGCATAGAGTTGCTCATAGTTTGTATTCTTCAATCCTTTAGTGAGCTTCACAGAGGTGACAAACTTGTGCCATTCGGGATTCATGTTGTTCACAAATTTTGAGTTCAGTTGAATGTTAGGCATAGTCATCCTGATGTTCCTCATATCATTCACCAACTTATGAAATCTCACATAGTACTCATAGACACTCTCATCTGGTTTCATCTTGAAGTGTT
This sequence comes from Chrysanthemum seticuspe, assembly GCA_019973895.1. Lineage (NCBI taxonomy): Eukaryota > Viridiplantae > Streptophyta > Magnoliopsida > Asterales > Asteraceae > Chrysanthemum > Chrysanthemum seticuspe. Next base: position 255,886,260 of record BPTQ01000004.1, read on the forward strand.
CAAATTCGTCATAGAGTTGTGATTCTCTGTCTTCCATAGTTAATTCAGAACCTGAGAGAAGCATCTTGACATTATCCCATACTGCCTTTGCTTCGGTGTTGTGATTGATCAGCTTGTAGATGTCTTTAGGAAGACCTTGAAGAACAATGTTAGAAGCCCTGATATCTGCATCGAATCTCTTTTTCTCCTTATCATCAAGCTCATCATACATTTTAGGTCTGTCCATTCCGTAAATAGGAGTTCCATCTTCATTAGTATCAAGTATATCTCTAGTCGTCTCAACTCGATACGGTCCTTCATCAATGGATTTGAGAATGTTGACACCATTTTCCTTTCCAAGGCAGTACAATCTGATTCGTTGAGCCCAAGAATCGTAGTCAGTTCTGTCAAGCATGGGTGGACGAGTATCTGAGCCAGCTGCTTGAACATCATCGGCAACAGTGGAGATGATAGTAGGAACGTTGGTAGACATGTTAACAGATTATACGGGATTTTATAACTCTATGATTAAACCGGGAAATAGATTCTTTCACAGGATTTTACTAAATCAAGAGAAAACTGTAAACAATCACCCAAGTCGCTAGAAGAAAATGCACCAAGTCGCTAACACCTAATTCGCTACACTCCCAAGTCGCTAAAGTCCCAAGTCGCTAGATAAATGCAAGTCGCTAAGTAGTAACTCGCTAAGCCTCAAGTCGCTAGCAAAATTTTGGCAGCAATTCGCTACACAAGTCGCTAAAGATTCAAGTCGCTAAAGAGCAACTCGCTACAGACCAAGTCGCTACCACCAAGTCGCTACCCGTAGTGGAGAGTCCACTACTTGTACTGTTAATCGCTAGGTCTAAGTCGCTAGCTCCAAAACTGTAACTCGCTACAAAATTGTGAAGTAAGTCGCTACGAAGAAAAAAATCCGTATATCAAGTCGCTAGCAAGAAAAACCACATAAACATCACTTTTTAATCCAAAAACAACCCAACCAAGATGATTCAAGCTTACCAAATGAAAACCTAAACACTTGTTATGATTCTAAACATAAAAGTACTAACAAAATCCAAGCTTTAACACAAGAAATCAACCAAATGATGCACAAACCACTAAACTTTTCAAACTCAAAAACCACCTAAAAACCACTAAAAATCCAAAGATGTGCGAGATATGATCTAACCATGGCTCTTGATACCAATTGTAAGATATTAGTTTTCACATACACATCAAACCATAACACAAAGTGGCGTATGAATGAAGTTCTAGAGAGAGAAAGTTAGAGGTTTAGGGAACTTAGTGAGAGAAAGTGAAAGATATTATTATGAGCTCCAACTCTCTACCTTGCAAGGTAGAGAGTATTTATAGTCTTACATAAAACGCCACACAACGGGCTGTGGATCAGGCATACAGTGGGTAAAGACCCGTCCGTCCTCCACGGTGTTACTTAACTAAATACTACTTAGCTTGAAATAACTACGACTACGAGCTTTCTAACAATTACATATACTTGAGGTGACCGACTCTTTAATACTTGGAATTTCTAATTCCTAACATTTTGTTACTCCTTCATTTTTGTAACCTGAAGTTCACAAGAAAGTGAATTTATGCTTACAATGTTGATTGTAGATCTTCAAGAGAGGGAATGCACATCTTACAACCGAGGTGAACATGAAGCTTCACTAAGAGCGTCTTGCAACCGAGGTGAACCTGAAGATTCGCCAAGTAATGATGTGTATATAACTGGATCATCATCTAAGAGGTGAAAGCCTTTACAGAAGATCATGACGGCGACCGTGCATCAGGATTTGAGGATATATGATTTTAAAACATTTAAATTTTTGAAATTTTAAAATAGGTTGTTGCCCGCTTTAGTATTTGCTTTTAAAAAAATTCTTTTATATTTTAGGCCTAAAACATAGATTTATCCCAAATAATGATTTCTGTAAATATCAAACAATCTATCTGGTCTAATCAAATGATGATCATACCTTATGGGTTTCCCAGAAGAAAAACTGGTGAAGAAAGAGAAATCTTCAAGGGAAGCTCATAAGCTTCACATGATATACTTTGACATAATCTATCAAGGGATAGAGGTTCAAAGATAATCATAAGACTTTGATGCAATCCATCTATGATGGAGGTTCAAAGATAACAAAGATCTTTGATTTGGTAAATCTATGTGAGGATAGATTTGATCAAAGATGGAAAGTCACTGAATGACTTGGTGAACATTTCTACCAGAATTTAAAAAGTAATATAGAACTCAAGGTACTTGAAGAAATTATCTAATTCTTGAGTCTTGAAGAAATCAAGGCGTGAACCCCATGTGCAATACATTCAAATACCAGAAGTATTTTAGAGGTAAGATTTCTTGCAAAGAGAAATACCTGGAGTATTTCAAAAATCTAGAGATTGAGTAAAACTCATATACTGCGGGGCAGTATTTCAGATCAGTAAGACAAAATCAAAAGGGCAAGTAAAAAAGTGAGTTTGCAGATCATAAGTAAAATCTCACAGCTGCTTTAGAATGTTTGGTTAAAGCAGAGATATGATTTATGCAAGAACAACTAACTAGGTTAGCACAAGTTAAACATGATCAAAATTAATATGCTCAAGCCAACGGGTTCCTAACGGAATCAATGGGAAGAGCTAAAGCTCAGAGTTGAGTAACGGAAGCAAGAGCATATGGTCGAAATAATTTTAGATTATTTAACTGATGAGTACAAAGCATGGTAGGAATTGTAGATTTGATATGATTTATGGGGAATTCCTTGTATTGCAAGATTCAATAGAAGGATGACAAGATCATTAAACGAAACAAACCTTATCTATAAGACAAGCTAGTTTGGCATGGTAGGATGTATTGATCTTGTGGTTGTAGTGGACAAATTAAGAAGTATTGTGATTAAAATATTTGTGGTTACAGACAACAAATCAGGTAAACGTGCAACTACATCGCGGTTTTGATGCGCCGGATTGCAACATACTAAGTTTAACAATCCTCCTAGGCAGTGTATCTAATCGTTGTAGTGTAGTACAGCTAAGACAAGGGTGATTGATCGTTCTCTAGGGGAATAGTATTGTGAAGGATGAAGTGTATGACGAATTAGGTCTAAAGATGAGGGATGATTATTTTTATATTTTATGTTTTATTAGAAAGCAATTATAAATCTGGGATTTGAAAGAGTTCACGCAATAAATACAACGATTAAAACAAGCAGTGCACTCTATTGTATAAAAGAGTTTAGTAGGATTTACAAGCTAATATATGGTTGAAGAATCTATTTTTCCTACTCCTAAAGCAAGACAACCAATTAAACAAGAAACAGTAGGAAGCAATAATTATAAATTAAATTAACTAGACTTATTGAATTTGTCACACCTTAATTGATGAAGATAGACACAAGCACCAATAAGAAAACAATAAAATATAATCAATTATATAAAGGATTTTCATACAAGCATAAGCAAACAATAGGTGAATTAACCAAGCATAATCAATGAATAATAAGCAACAATAATGATAACTGAAGACATAAAATAAGATTGAATCAATAAAAACCAATTACAAGATGTATATGAAATGATTAAGACCCTCTAAGTTGCTGGAAAAACACCTACCTAAACCCTAGAATCGGACTTAGGGTTTAAGGCTTGGAAAAAGTGAAGTTATGATGTTATATTTATAGTTGATTTTTCTTTCGAAACTATGTGACGGCGTCAGCTCTAAGGAGTGATGGCATCACGAAGCCTTTTTCACCTAATTGTATATTTTCTCGTCCCGGTCACGTGGGCTTTTGAATCACCTAAATCCGAGTTCGTATGCAAAAGATATGGCCAAAACAGTATCAGCTACTTTCACGCGCATGTTGTGATAGTCTTGATCAGCTTGTTATGGCATATCTTGTAAGTTGTGAAGCCGCCGACCTTGGTCTTGATGCCGTCAGAAGGAGGCCGTCACAGAAGTTTGAGCCATCACATGTAAAATTTGCTCTGGATCTTAATGTTGATTTGCAAGTGACGCGTCACGTTGTAGCTTGTGACGCCGTCAAGTTCCCTTTTCCTGACGTTTTTCGTGACTTGGTCGTTTTCTTCGTTTTCTTGTCCAAAATAGCCAAAAATATTTCGATTTCCAGCTTTCACATCCCAAGTACCTAAAATGTTAAAAGAAACAATTTAGGTCACTAACTGATCACAAATGCACGAGTTTAGATATTAAATGCCCCTTAAAAATGCACGTTTTAAATCCTTACCAAATATCCCTACACTTGGGATTTGCTTGTCCTCAAACAAATATGCTTTTATCCTAATCGATTTACAAGTTAAGGGTCATTTAACATTGGTTTAAAATAATTTACAACATTACAAGTTCTACAATAGTCAAATCAAGAACGGAAATTATATACTAGAACCTCACATAAAGTGTTTGGCTTCTCTCATCTCTCGGGTGTATTGTATAGCATGTATGGAAATGGGAAAATTAAACACTCTCTACCTGTCATAGCACATAGATTACCATACACTTGAGAAAAGATCAAACCTTCACCGCTTTGGCATAAGCACCTAGGATAAACTATAAAATAGGGCTTCTAAAGGGTTGTAATATTAGGTGTAAGGGTATGGAGAACACGGTTTGTTGGACATAGAGAATTTTACTGGTGGCAAGTCAATCATCTAAGTTAATCACATATAAAACATAGTGTTGCTAAGCCAAGACTCGACTCACTAACTTCTAGCTCTTTTTGTATTTTTCTTGACACTATCTTGACTTAAACAAAAATAAAAGGCGGGATGGTAGATAGTATGTTTTTCTTCTTTTTTTCTTTCTTTTTCTTTTTTTTTCTTTTTCATATTTTTTTCTCTTTTTTCTCGATTTTTTCCCCCATACACTCTTGCCCTACCATCCGCAAAATAATACATCATAATAGATTTATAGTTGCATCCCTACACTTGAACTTTTGAATATATAAAAACTAACTAATGACCCGAATTGTGAGGATCAAAACACGTGGAGTACTTAAATACTTACGTAGATATGGGGATTATAATTTTGACTTCGTCCCATCATAATATATTTATAGTTGCATCCCTACACTTGAACTTTTGAATATATAAAAACTAACTAATGACCAGAATTGTGAGGATCAAAACACGTAGAGTACTTAAATACTTACGTAGATATGCGGATTATAATTTTGACTTTATCCCCATTACTCAATAATAAATATTACTAAACCCATGAGTCCCTATCATCCTAAAACTGTATACACAAGATATGACTCGACTTAGCAACCATGTAATCAACCAGACAATTAACTAAGGGTTTAACAAATAACAATAATGCACTAAAAATGAGTGCATACAAGGAAGGCTAAGACGATTTGGGTGTAACATTTGGGGGTGGATTGCAAATAATGCTCTTCATTAATATTTCTGAATCCACCGAAATATCATGAGAATCGCGAAAAGGATAGGCTCAGAGGGGTTAACTAAGGGTATCTTGTACTAAAAATGAGTACATAGCAACAGTGTGGGTAATTACTTGACCGGTGTAGCCAATGTAATTTTATAAACAGGTTTAAAACAAGGGTTATCCTAATGTCTCTTATCATTTAGTTAATCCTAATTGCACAAATGTAGTCTCACTAGCGATCTCGGAATGTATCACAAAAACAAGTTCTAAAATTTATATACTACCAGTACACTCATAATCATTAAAAGGGAATGCTTTTATATCCTATATATCTAAAGGCGAATCTCATATTTTGGGGGTGGAATTTGAGTGGTACGGTTTTTGTGCTAGCTATATGATTCTTATCCATAAGATGCTTTATTAAGACTAAAGTTTTACTCGTAAATGTCATAAAAATTTTTAAATTTGGTGCTAAAATTACTTTAACAAGTATTTCTCTCGGTTTATTACACGATTACTAGAAAACACGACAAATATCAAGTAAGTGATTAGTTTCTAACGCGTCCCTTTTTCACTCCCTACGCTTTAATTGAACATTCCCCAATGTTCTTAAAAAGTACCAAAGTTATGAAAACGGGAAAATAAACGAGAAAAGAAAAACTAATACTCCCCTGATTTAGCTTGGTATGGACAATAAACGGATCTACGGTCAAATCTTCCTTCAAGATAATAATATTGTCCAATAACATGTCTCTTTTCTAATATAACCTGTAAATCGATAAGAAAATAACAAACCCAAAGCATCAAATCGAACAAGGAAAAATCACAATAAGATGTAATTCCAGACTTATAAATAAAAGTAACACAAAAAAATTAAATGATAGGATACTTGTAGAATGTAAATACAAATAACATACAGGAAAATTGGACATTTAAAAAATTATGGAAATTTTTCAAAAGTTAATTTTCAACATTTAACGAAAATCTGGAAAAACTGTGTTACACTAGCTGATGTCGTCATGTGTAAACTGTGACGCCATCAGACCAACCTAACAGGTTTGTTTCGTTTTGTTTTCTGGAAATTTTACTAGAAAACCCTGTTTTCTAAAGTTTGTTTTCCTACAGAAACTCATAAAACACATCCACAAGTATTGACACACAAAGACAAATAAAACCAACAAACATGACAAAAATTAAACTATAAATCATCACATAATCATTTTAGGTTTATAATAACCACATATGATCTTCCCTACACTTATTTATGCAAAATATCTTTAATTACCTAGGAGACGAAGTCAAAAGCAAAAGAAACCATATTTGCATACAAATCAATCACGTAGCAATTCATAATCAAATACTAGCATGTAAACATCCTAAAAACAAAATTAAGAACAAACAAATCAAGTAAATAAAATATGCGCGGGTTGCCTCCCGAGAAGTGCTTGTTTTTGTTCGAGTCTCGAGCCTGACTCTACCCTTATTTAACGGATAAAGGGGAGATTTTACCTACACTTAAGTTTAAGTGCGGGTGATAGTAGCGATACACACTATTAGGATGAAAATATGCCATGTGAGGTGAAGGAGGTGTGAAAATGGTCAAAGGATCTACTACCTTCATCTTAAAACTACCCGAACTATATAGGTTGATAGGTGGGTCGGTTCCTTTTTGTTTCCTATATGTATATCTAAGGATGGAGAATCGAGTAAAGTTTGAGGCTCCGGATCATCCACACTAGGAACTTCCATAGAACTTAGAGAAAGGTTATGACTACAAGTATTCAAACCTATTTCCTCTAGTTGTGTTTGGTCCAAAGGTTCTACTTCAATTGGGGTTCCTATGCTCTCTTCTACTTCTTTCGGGTAAGTCACGGGCGGTGTATATGCCTCAAATGATGGTAGGACTTGTTGGGTACTTTGTGGGCTTGGATTTCTAATCTCATCCTCCATCGTATCAAGATCACCTATGTGCTTATCATGTGTTTTAGTAAAATCTAACCCCCAACATACACCTAGGTATCTCGATACTAACATATTTATCCCCAAACAAACTTATTTCTTGATCCTTAAAATTTGTTATAAATTGATCCGTAATGACGTTTGTTGGGTTGTCCCATTCATAATCTTATTGGGCTAAATCCTCAATAATTTCCCATGCTTCTTCAACATTTTATTCCCTAAATTTCCCATCTGTTGCATGGTCAATGTCCATTTGCGTATATTGGTTGATATGATCGTAAAATATTTGAATTTGGGACCTTAAATCGAAGCTATGATGAGGGACTTTTCGGAGAATGTTTGAAACTAGTCCATGAATCATAGAGAGATTCATCTAGATGTTTTTGGAATATCAAGATGTCATTTTTAAGTGGAGTGGGTGGATTTCGTGGTGGATAGTACGATGGATCCGTGTTCTCCATAATGGCTAACGGAATTGTTAATGGAAATTTACGAACAAACACACATAGAAAGGATAGAAGGTTGTCACGATCGGGATCCTACCTAGAATCGTTTTCGTCTTTGCAAGATCGTGATCGTAAGATCGGATCGGGATCTTAAGATCTTACTCTAATGTTATTTCTTAATAGTTTATGTAAATTTATACAAATCTACAAATTCTAATACATTATAACCATAAAATACTATGAATGTTTCATATAAATGTTGTCCTAAATTATGATTATAAAATGTTTAAAAGGATTAACATGTTATTTTTTGAATTATACAAACAAACAACCCATAAATTTGTAGTTTTTTAGTTTGTAATCTGAGAAAAGTAAGATCGGATCGGATTAGATCGTAAGATCATATGGTCAAGATCGGGATCCTATAAGATCTTAAGCTTGCAAAGATCCTATGTAGGATCCGGATCGTTTTTGCTTTGCAGTATCGTAAAATCGTAAGATCCTAAGATCAGGATCGGGATCCTGACAACTATCGATAGACTAAAGAAAGTTAATAAAATAAAAATAAAAATCGCACTTGATAGGAATCTAGTGAGTAGACCTAAACGAGATAGAAATCAAAACATAAACTATTCCCCGGCAGCGGCGCCAAAAACTTGATGTGTCGGATTGCAACATACTAAGTTTTACAATCCTCCTAGGCAGTGTACCTAATCGTTGTAGTGTAGTATAGGTAAGACACGAGGGATTGATCGTTCTCTAGGGGAATAGTATTGTGAAGGCCGAAATGTATGATAAATTAGGTCTAAAGATGAGGGTGGATTATTTTTGTATTTTATATTTTCTTAGAAAGCAAGTAAATATTAGGGGTTTGAGAGAGTTTTATTTTAAAACTACTAATTAAACTACTACTAAACTAAAGAAATAAAAGTAAATTAAGATTCTACAAGAGAAGTGAAGCGTATCTACCTATGATGTATTACTCCTTGCTAGTTATCGAATTCTACCTACTGAATTGTCACATCCTTGTTTTAATTAGCGCGTTGTATTCCTTTATTATCGTAGGGTGGTGCCAAATTCCCTAACTCTATGAATGTATAAGTCTCCTTTAAGAATCCCTAGATCTACAAGTGACAATATGTCATCTCCCTAGAAACTCTTATTATCAACAAGCCACAATTCACGTAATAAATACAACGAATAAAACAACAAGTGCACTCTAGTGTATAAAAGCGTTTAGTCGTATTTACAAGCTAATATATGGTTGAAGAAGCTAGTTTTCCTACTCCTAACGCAAGACAACCAATTAAACAAGAGACAGTAGGAAGCAAGAATTATAAACTAAATCAGCTAGACTTATTGAATTTGTCACGCCTAACTGATGAAGATAGATACAAGCACCAATAAGAAAACAATAAGATATAATTAATTATAAACATGTTTCATACAATCATAAGCAAACACTAGGTGAATTAGCCAAACATAATCAATGAATAATAAACAACAATAATGATAATTGAAGAAATAAAATAACATTGAATCATTACAAAATGTCTATGGAATGATTAAGACCCTCAGAGTTGCTGGAAAAACACCTACCTAAACCCTAGAATTGTACTTAGGGTTTAGGGCTTGGAAAAAGGGAAGTTATTATGTTATATTTATAGCTTATTTTTCTGTCGCAATGATGTGACAGCGTCAGCTCTAAGGATTGATGGCGTCACAAAACCTTTTTCACCAAATTGTAGATTTTCTCGTCCCGGTCGCTTGGGCTTTTGAATCACCTAAATCCGAGTTCGTATGCAAAAGATATGGCCAAAAAGTATCAGCTACTTTCACGCGCATGTTGTGATAGTCTTGATCAGCTTGTGATGGCGTCACTTGTAAGTTGTGACGTCATCGGCCTTGGTCTTGACGCCGTCAGAAGGAGGCCGTCACAGAAGTCTGAGCCGTCACATGTAAAATTTGCTTTGGATCTTCATGTTGATTTGCAAGTGACGGTGTCACGTTGTAGCTTGTGACGCCGCCAAGTTCCCTTTTCCGGTCGTTTTTCGTGACTTGGTCGTTTTCTTCGTTTTCTTGTCCAAAATAGCCAAAAACATGTTGATTTCCAGCTTTCGCGTCCCCAGTATCTAAAATGTGAAAAGAAATGATTTAGGGCAATAATTGATCACAAATGCACGAGTTTAGAGGTTAAATGACCTCTTAAAAATGCACGTTTTAAATCCTTATCAGGTTACAAATGGGCTTGTACTAAAAATTCTCAGGGACTCAGGAGAATCAGTAACAAGAAGTCACGATTGTAATATGTAAATTAACTCCATTCTAGTCATCCCGCAAAATGAAGTGCATCAATGAGCACTAAGCTGAGTGAGTCGCGATTTTGCTGCGTCTATCATCCAGTAAGACTAAATCGTTGGACCAATACTCTCTTAGGTTCATATAGATGGGACAAAAGTAATCCAGAAGAATGGTAGTAAGGCTCAGGGGTTCTCCAGAAAAAGAATCGTCAGAAAGTCTGAAGCATAGTGATTGGTAACTCCCAAACACTTTCTAGTAATAGCAAAATCAATCGCATGAGAATAGAGGTAATGTAGTTGACTCGTGAAAATTGTACGAGACGTTACGAGTAGATTCTACTTAGCGTATTTTGAATCCATGAGTGAGAGACATCCCATTCTAAAAGGTGTCCTTAGTTGATTATCTTGAGGGAAACTAAGATAATGATCACAACTATTATCAAACGAGAAACATTTCAGTGAAGATGGTGAGTTTCGTATGCATTTGTGACTTCAAATTTTGGACGTAGCCATGATCGAGAAGCAAACACATGGATCAGTGTTATTGCCGCTGATTGTGACGTACTATCCCAATGACATGAGGATGTAAAACATTGGCCTTTGTTTCTCACTGAGTTTAAACTTAGTTTCCAGTTACAGCATAAAAGCGTAACATTATGTGCTAAGGTCAAGTTCAATGTGAAGTAAGAAAAAGTGATTCATTGCGCCAATAGGGCAATTCTGCAGCTCCAAGTTGAATAGACTGGATATAATGATATTTTTCCTAGGCTCTTTGTGTGTAACCATTTGAGGAAAGTCACCGAATAACAATGTGTCTGTGACACTGATGCAGGTTTTACTGACCAGGTCTTAATATTTATAGTGTCTTGCTATACCTATGGTCTACCCTAATGCACTAACGGGCAGTGTACCCGGTCGTGTGTAGTGTAGTAAATGGTAAAGCCGAGGTCGTCCCAAGAGCTATGTGTGTCGGATAATTACTAAGTCTAATTGTCACAGAATATTAATGGTTTGAAAGAGTTTTAATTAATTAAACTACTAATGCAGAATATAAAAGAAAATAAATGGTAGAAGGAAAATCAATAGAGGAATAGAGGTGCTAACCTAGTTAATCCTCCTAGCTAGTTATGTCTACGTCTACCTACTTCCAATTACTTCAGGTGGGGTCAAATTCGAGAGGACATCATTTGGTCAATTCGCCCTAACCTATCAGCAAAGATGCCACCACAGGAGAAATCAGGCGCACTGTCATAAGTCCTATTGTTCCTGGTCCCCTAAGCCGAGTCATTAAGTACCGCTACATGCTAGATTCTAAATAGTGAGTGCCCGACCGTTAGGAACTTAGACACTGCACCCCCCAATTCTTAAGTTCATCCAAACGATAGGTGATCAGTTGGTTAAATCGCACAAGTAGAAAGGGTCGTCAGTTGGTCATATCTTACCCTTCCCGTCTCAGTCCGCTCACCTAGGGTCAGTTGGTCATATCTCCTAGGCAATTGGCCTCTATCGCCATTCAAAACTACCGAACCAGGGGTGACTACCAAAGAACTATGCATGCATACACTTAGAAATAATTGTACGGAAGTAAAGGTAAACACAAACAAAACAATTAAGGAATCATAACTAGGCTAGCACCAAAGGGTGCTTAGCTGCTCATATTAATCATGCACATCAATTCAATATTCAAAGGTACGAAATACATGAATTGAAAGTAAAATAAATAATAAACGCTAAAGCTTATCGTAATGGTGTGACTTCTCCCTTGAAAACAGCTCCGTATGCTTCCCTAGACCTCCCTTGAGCTTTTTCCCACGTTCTCAGAGTGTTGTGTGTGGAATGGGATGCTTTGAAATGCTGGAATTCGTGGGGTATTTATAGGCCAGGTCTAGGTTACGGCATAACCAATAGATGAGTTACGCCGTAACCTTCTATTTCTTCGTAAATGCACTAGATCTGCTAGTTACAGCGTAACCTTATAAGTAGTTATGCCGTAGTCTTCAATAAACTCGGTTACGTCGTAAACGATGCAGTAGTTACGGCGTAAGTATCAGCGGCGTGGAACCTCTTTTGACCTAATAGAGTTACGTCGTAACCTTTGGGAGGAGTTACGCCGTAACCTCTTGATAAGTTGGACTTTTGGGTCACGCAATAGTTACGGCGTAATGTGAGAGATGAGTTACGCCATAACTTCTTCAAAATAAGCATACTGTGATAAATCTTTAGTAATGTTTCCATTTCTGCGTCTCTTTAGCTCCAATGCTCGTAATTTACCTGAAAGTGTAAAACAATGGAAAGCAAGCGTAAATCCATATAAATGATATAAATAACGAGCATTAACGGGGGAAATTGACACTTAATATTCAGGACTATTTGATGTTATCAAATATCCCCCCACTTGAACTCTACTTACCCTCAAGTAGACCTTATTAGATAGATTCCTAAAAAGATATCTCCTAAAACCTGGAAAATATGAGTTTACAAATCCCTTATGCTAGAATAAAACAAAGCCGAACACCTCACGAAAGGGGAACAAACACTCAAATCTCAACTATTCTAAGTGTCAATTTCGGGGTGATCACTCAATCGCACAGTCATAGCATGTATTCTATCATAAGCTTGGCGGTTACACAAATCTCCACCACTAGAGTTAAGGGCTAAACAATTCTCGAAGGCAATATGGGTAGACACGACAAAGGTTAAGGGGTGATTCGTCATTACTAACATGTCACGGCGAAGTGGACAAAATCAATGATACATGACCAAATCCATGGCCAAGACACCAAAGATTGCTCGCTGCATCACCTAGACACGCTTCATGACTAAAGGGTAGGATAAGACATGGGATATATAATTGGTGTAAAATAAAAAAACAAGCAGGTAGTCTATATCTATAACTAAGTCATCACCACTTACCGTCCGCCCAAAGTTCAAGCTTAGAAGTCTAGAGACCGGATCATGAAATGCAAGGTAGATGTGTCATTAGAGGACGTCGTGATGGGCACACTACCTTTTCTTCTTCAGTTGGTATAACTCCAACTCCAATCTTCCAATGTGACCGAGGTGGCCTCTTCGATACTAAACAATAAAGCTCATACTATAGTGCTTATAACATTGCACTTTACAAAATCATAACTCAACCAACTATATATATATATATATATATATATATATATATATATATATATATTTTTTAAACATAACATGATAACATAACATCCCCCCACTTGAGATGAACAATAGGAATTCGGGGGGTCTTCAATGATCTTCATAATTGTTGTCGATGAAAGCGTGATTTCCAAACCTTTCCACTCGAACCTTGAACTTAGGAAAATGATGACTTCCCAATTACCAATAAAGACTACAGGGTAGGCTAAGGTGTAAGGGTATAACGAAACAATATATTGGGGTGACAAAATGAAAGGAATGGCTCAGAAGGATGTATCTAGGGGTATCTTGCACTAAAGGGGAGTGCAACAAAAGGGTTTCACATGGGGGTCGAAAAGTCAAGGTGACTAATCGATAGACTCACAATGGTAGGCTGTTTGGGTGATAATCCTATAATACTGCCTTCTAAAACTGAAAAGTACAAATACATCGAGCTAACTCAACATACCTCGTCTATGGTCTCGAAATGATGCAAAGGCCAAGTTCTAAAGTTTACAAGCTACCGGCACACTCATATTTTGGTGGATTTGGGGTAAAATATTGGAAACGGATAAGGCTAATCTCACCATGTAATATCAAGGGTTGTATGTGCTCGGCTAAGGTCTAATCTAGTTAGGTTCGGAAAAACATGTCAAATTTTAAAAATGCCATAATTTTTCAAAATAAACTAGAAAAATGAGGGCGAAATAAAGTTCAAGATATAATTCTACTCACGTCCCCCCACTTGAATTGTACAAAGTCCCTTTTGTACTAGGCATTAAAATAAAGGTGAAGAGAAAGGTAGAATTAGAGCGAGAAATTCCCTGAAATTTGCTCCAAAAAGAAGAAGGCCCACGAGAAAGGATCGTGCCTTCGTTTAAGCGTCATGAACAAACTTCAATCCCTCAAATCACAATACCGACAAGCATAATTCTAAAAAGAAAAAAATAAAATGAAAAACAAACCTAACTCACTTTCGTAGGAATCACGGTTGCATTTAGCGAATGCAACAAGCCTTTTAAACCACTTGGTGTCCCAAGTGGACGAGTGAAGTCTCGTGAGGGTTTACAGGGAACACACCCACAAAGTTCATTTAAAAACTAATACAAGGTTACTGTGTTTTAAAATGAAAGAATTAAAGCAGAGGAGAGTTACGTCGTAACTCCTATGAGAGAGTTACGCCGTAACTGGCAAAACCTGGTATGAGTTGTGAAGCGAATAGTTACGGCGTAACCACGGAGATGGTATTACACCGTAATTGGTAATGCGTCAAGAATTCTGCTGCTAAAATGTTGGTTACGACGTAATCACCAAGATGAGTTACGCCGTAACTCTGTTCAGATCAGCAACTGCAACAGTAATTACTTCATTGTTTCCTGCAAAAATGGTTAGAAAACACAAAACCCAACAGAAAGGAAATAAAAACAAAAGAAATGGATAATTCGGGCTGTCTCCCGAAAGAGCACTTTTCTTTATTAATGAGTCTTTAAGTTAGACTCAGAGCCGCGGGGCTCCTATGGGGGTCTTTGAACTTGCCCTACTTCCATCATTCGTTGGTGTTCATTCATCCAATTATCAAGCCCTTTTTTTCTTGTAGAATTATTGAGCCCAAATGTTCCCAACTTATGTGAAAGCCATTTATCGCATGATTCTCCATGGTCATCATCTTTAATAATAATATTATCAGTAATGCTGATGTTTGATCTTGTTCCGCCTATGATGTCAGTGATATGGTTGCACCCATACTGCTTGATCAGTTCCTTAATCAATTTCGAGCTTCCAAGCTTTAATTTGTACCAATCTTCCAATGCTAATTCAATATCATGTTTCTCTCCCTTATGAGGGTAAATCCATTCATTAGCTTTTCTTTCACATTTTTGAGGACGAGTAAATGGTGGCCATGCCGATTCGCATTCTTTGGTTGACATCGAGTTGCAAAAATGTTTGTTAGGACTCAGAGTTTCCTCAATGCTTTGAGCAATTTCATCCTATTTCTACTTACAATGATCAACACTTTCTTTACGATTATCAGTAATAGGCTTAGAGTGTAGAGTGGGGTTTAGTGATTGAACATTATTAGAAATTTTAGTTTTTGGTTTTAAATGCTCATTCATACAAAAAGTTATTCGTTCCTTTTCGGTCCCCAAGGAAATTTGTTTTTCAAAAACCATAATTTGAGCTCTACAAGTGGCCAGAAAAGGTCTTCTAACAATCAAGTTGTAAGCCTCCCGCTTTCCCATGTCAATAACTACAAAATCGGTGGGGAAGAAAATTTTTCCAATTTTCAAAAGCACATTGTTCACAATCCCCCTCGGTACAGCCTTAGAGGAGTCCGCCATTTCAATCATAATAGTTTTTTCTTTTAAATTGGTAAGTTTGATTTTTTCGAATAAATTAGTTGAGATAAGGTTAACCCCATCCCCTAAATCAGCTAATGCGGGAATCTTAATGTTACCAATAGTGCAAGGGAGAAGAAAACTTTCCTGGTACTGCAACTTCTCAGGAAGTTGGCTTGGTAGGAACTCGTCGTCTTCAGCTTTATCATCCTCTATTAGGTAGTTAATTCCAGAGAGATCATTAGTGATAGAGGATGTGTATCGCTCCTTTTTTGCTTTATCATGCGCAAATATGGCTTTGCAGGAAGTGGCTTTAGCATTACTTGTTGCGAGGTTCTTAGCTAATTGCCCAATTTGTGTTTCGAGGTTCTTAATTGCAGCATCTTGGTTACGTAGGTTCATATTGGTGTCCTCCTTTACTTTGACCATCCATTCCTTGAGCCTATCTTCCTTTTTTGTCGATTCTTCAATGTGTCGGCACATTATTTCTTCAAGGCTAGGTTTAGGAGGATTATTGTTGATTTTTGTGTAGAACCCAGGGGATTTTTCACGGTACCTAGGTCCGTAATTATTGTAGCTTTTGAAAGGGAATTCTTTTCCATAGTTCACTTCACCGATCCTTTTAACTTCTTCATTGGAGGAACATTCTTTAGAAAGACAAGCCCTATCTCGCTCCACTTGAATGGAATGCACATTTTCCTTGAGCTTCTTCATTTCTCTTCCAAGGCTTTCTAATTTGTTGTTTATTGCTGCAAGGCCCTCAATATCATTATTTTTACTACGGTTGCTTCCTCCATTGTGCCATTTGTGAGAGTGGTCTGCCATTTTTTGAATAGTTTCCAAAGCCATGGTGGGTGTCATACTAGGAATTGGCCCTTGAGAATCAATCATTTGTCTTGAAGAGATGTTCAGTCCCTTGTAAAAGACGTTCACTTTTTGTTGGCTGTTAAGATCGTGAGTAGGGCACTTGTATAACAATTCGTTGTATCTTTCCCAAGCTTGGTATAATGTTTCATCACCCTCTTGCTTGAAGTTATGAATTTCTTCCATTTGCTTGGCCGTCTTTGATGGAGGACAATATCTCTAAATGAAATATTTTTTTAAGATAGGCCAAGTGTTGACAGTCCCTGCAGGTAATCGATCAACCCATCTTTTTGCAGCTCCCGTAAGAGAAATAGGGAATACTCGTAGCATTATAGCATCGTGTGAGACTCTGGGGATTATGAATAGGCTGACAATGTATTCGACGTTGTCTACATGTTCATGGGCATCATCGGCGATGCTTCCAGAGAAGGGGTTTGCACGCAATTCCCTCATGAATTGAGGTTTGATTTCGAATTGAGCATCTTCTGCAATGGCTGGCCTTACAATCCCTGGCCCTTGTTCATCTCTTGTCAATGCCAAATATTCCTTAAGAGTGAGGTTATCGATGTTAATGGCTTCCATGGTACCTGAAAACTTGAAATATGATCGTGAGAAAAGTTTAAAAATGAAATGAAAGACTTAATATCAATCCTAATATAGCTCCCCGGCAGCGGCACCAAAAACTTGATGCAGGTTTTACTGACCAGGTCTTAATATTTATAGTGTCTCGCTATACCTATGGTCTATCCTAATGCACTAACGGGCAGTGTACCCGGTCGTGTGTAGTGTAGCAAATGGTAAAGCCGAGGTCGTCCCAAGAGCTATGTGTGTCGGATAATTACTAAGTCTAATTGTCACAGAATATTAATGGTTTGAAAGGGTTTTAATTAATTAAACTACTAATACAGAATATAAAAGCAAATAAATGGTAGAAGGAAAATCAATAGAGGAATAGTGGTGCTAACCTAGTTAATCCTCCTAGCTAGTTATGTCTACGTCTACCTGCTTCCAATTACTTCAGGTGGGGTCAAATTCGAGAGGACAACATTTGGTCAATTCGCCCTAACCTATCAGCAAAGATGCCACCACAGGAGAAATCAGGCGCACCGTCATAAGTCCTGTTGTTCCTGGTCCCCTAACCGAGTCATTAAGTACCGCTACATGCTAGATTCTAAATAGTGAGTGCCCGGCCGTTAGGAACTTAGACACTGCACCCCCAATTCTTAAGTTCATCCAAACGATAGGTGATCAGTTGGTCAAATCGCACAAGTAGAAAGGGTCGTCAATTGGTCATATCTTACCCTTCCCGTCTCAGTCCGCTCACCTAGGGTCAATTGGTCATATCTCCTAGGAAATTGGCCTCTATCGCCATTCAAAACTACCGAACCAGGGGTGACTACCAAAGAACTATGCATGCATACACTTAGAAATAATTGTACGGAAGTAAAGGTAAACGCAAACAAAACAATTAAGGAATCATAACTAGGCTAGCACCAAAGGGTGCTTAGCCGCTCATATTAATCATGCACATCAATTCAATATTCAAAGGTACGAAATACATGAATTGAAAGTAAAAGAAATAATAAACGCTAAAGCTTATCGTAATGGTGTGACTTCTCCCTTGAAAACAGCTCCGTATGCTTCCCTAGACCTCCCTTGAGCTTTTTCCCACGTTCTCAGAGTGTTATGTGTGGAATGGGATGCTTTGAAATGCTGGAATTCGTGGGGTATTTATAGGCCAGGTCTAGGTTACGGCGTAACCAATAGATGAGTTACGCCGTAACCTTCTATTTCTCCGTAAATGCACTAGATCTGCTAGTTACGGCGTAACCTTATAAGTAGTTATGCCGTAGTCTTCAATAAACTCGGTTACGTCGTAAACGATGCAGTAGTTACGGCGTAAGTATCAGCGGCGTGGAACCTCTTTTGACCTAATAGAGTTACGTCGTAACCTTTGGGAGGAGTTACGCCGTAACCTCTTGATAAGTTGGACTTCTGGGTCACGCAATAGTTACGGCGTAATGTGAGAGATGAGTTACGCCGTAACTTCTTCAAAATAAGCATACTGTGATAAATCTTTAGTAATGTTTCCATTTCCGCGTCTCTTTAGCTCCAATGCTCGTAATTTACCTGAAAGTGTAAAACAATGGAAAACAAGCGTAAATCCATATAAATGATATAAATAACGAGCATTAACGGGGGAAATTGACACTTAATATTCAGGACTATTTGATGTTATCAGACACTGTGGGAGTCAAAATATTCATAGGAACAAGAAAGGAGGAAGTATTTCAGGATATACATCCATGTCTAATACATTCAAAAATATCGAGGAAGTGCGAAGGGATACAGTCATATACCCTAGGCTTAACCAAAAGTTTGAGACAGAGTTCAAACATGAAGTTTTGAATTGTATTAGACGGGCATAGCTAACGAAGTGAAATCACCATGAGGGTATTGCATCAATTTCTGTGAGTGAGGTATTACAATGTCTAGCTCCGGAACTCTTGGTACTGTAAATGAAGATTCCTAATGTTGTTGTATTTGCACAAGTAGGAGTCTAAAGGGATTGTGTGTAAACAACACATCGACTTTCACACTTGCTTTTACGAAAATGCCGAATGGTCACACTGGTGCACACTAAACAAAAAAATAAAAGCGGAAATAAGAAAAGAGTTTACGAAATGAAATGAGGACTAAGAGGAAATGAAAATACGGCGATAGTTTCATTTTAGGAATAACGTTATTACCCGAAAGTCTAATATTTATCGGAGATAAATATTAGAGGGTAATTAATGACAAGAAGCAAAACAACAAACCCCAAAGGGTTGTTTGTTTTGATCGTCAATCGAAACTCTATAGGAAGGGGAGTTTGTTTCGGAACAAACTCCAATACTTATTGTATAAGTATTCTATAATCTTCTTAAGGGTCCTATAAATACAAGGCACCTTAAGGGATTCCTATAATTCTTCTAATAACCCTAAAATCTCTTATCCTCTCTCCCTGTTGTGCGCTCAACCAAAACCAAAGGGTTAAACCCTTTGGTTGATTTTTCTAGTTGACCACAAGTCGACTAAATAATATTTTATCCCTAAATCGACTACTCTATTTGATTTAGGGTTTTACCCAGCTCCGTAACTCGCCTAACTTGTGATAGGGTCGAGTCATGTTCTACTTGTGCAGTACCCGTGGATACATGATGCAACCCTAAAGGTGGTTTTCTCCAAGAAAACCTAAAACTGTTCGTGCAGCATCAAAGACGATCAACAAGGTGTTTTTTTGCAGCAGATAAGGCCAGAAAGCTTACAGAAAGAAGGATAATAAAATAAGTTTTTCTTAACACCCATTATATGTGTTAGGTTTAGGTCATGTCCCTTTTTAGACGATCTGTCCATAGGGTTTTGGTCTGCGTCGTTTTGTGTGCGGCGTGTTTATTTTCCGCTATGCATGTCAGATAACTGTGTGGATGACCACCAGAACCCTACATGAGCCAAAATAAATTATCATCTACTCATCCTTCAAGTTATACTTTGTCCCTCAAGGACATTGTTTGTTATGACATACCTCAAGCGTGATAGACTAATTGATTTCAAACAAAATCCTCGATAGAAAATACGAAGCATGAAAACAAGATGGTTAGTCGAGGTATAAAAGACTCCATGATAGTCTCATAAAGAGAAAACTAAAAATGAAGGTTTTAAAAGAACCTCAAATAGCTAATAAGATCTCAATAAATTCTATCATATCTAAAATCATATGGACTCGAAACACAATGAAGTCAATAAATTTTGTTTATAGCGCTTATAACGCTTGTTATTATACGTAATAGGATCATAAATAAGTTACTATCCAAAAGTGCACTCAATAAAATGATTGACCGACATAAACATCCGCAATATTTTGCAAATGCAAAAAGTATTAGGACGTGACGTTCATACACGTCAATGTATAAAAGCTATCGGATATATATCGGTCTTTATGCGAAACCGAAATAAGAGCTCTAAAGTTATGTGCCTTAAGACATGAATTGTGGAATAAACAAATTCACAAAAACATGAAACTGGTTATTAAGAGGCAAATTGTATCGAAGTGGATGTAAATATCTTATTGATATCTTATGAGACAAACAATCTAGAGGTATTTGATTCACTCTAAATGAGTTTTTTTTTCCTTTTTTTTTTCTTTTTTTTAGCTCTCATATTCCATGAAGGATCTATAATGCCTCAAGCATGTCTAGCAATTTCAACTTCTAGAAGCAATTAATAAAGTTTTCAAGAACTCTATTTGATCATATTGAAATGCTTATAGGGATCAAAAATCATTTAGACGCATATATATTGTTTTTGCACATTTCTCTAAGAAATGATTGGTCATCATGTACCATACATAAGTGCAACTGAGGCTTTAATAGTTAATATGCGTCTTGAATTGAGTTTTTCTCTTTTAATATTTATATAAGTAATGTATACCTTCCGAACAATGCATGTGATATTGGGTTGGAAGCTAAACCTATATTTTGTCATCTTTGCGACTTTATTACAAAATATTTGAAGACAAAAGTATAAGTGCATTTGGTTCAGAAGATTGGCATTCGATGCTTAAAATATATACATTAAATTGAGAAGGAACATTATGCGCACTGCACTCTTTTTCCTTTCATCAAGTTTTTATCCCATTGGGCTTTCTAGATAAGGTTTTTAATAAGGCAATCTATATCGTATGATAAACGATGAATATCCAATGAGTAGTGTTGTAAATATTAATAATGGGCTTATGTATGACCTTTTTCTCAACCGGTCAATTAGGGTTTTACAAGTATTTATCTACGTTATAAATACTATATGTTTGTAACCTATTGGATGATCATCTCATAATAAGAATTATCTCTTTCTCCTCTCATTCTTGTGTTCTTATTCATTATTTTTGTAACAAGTTTATCAATTGAATATTCTTGAATTTATTGAAAACTTCAAACCGGGTGTTCGTTCATTCAAACAGGTTGAAGAAGAGGGCATTTTCATCATTTAACTTTGAGACAGGGACAAAATATGCCCCCAAGGTTTCTCACAGGGACAATATCTGCAGTTTCAAAAAGGTGGGAATGAAACATGCAATTTCGTCAAAGTTTAGGGACGATTTATGCACTTAACTCTAAGTAAATTAGGAAAAAGAGCATGTTAGATGCGTTTGTGGGGATTTGATAGTAAGAGAGCACAGTGCAAGGGTTATTCCCCCGCCGTTCGCCCAAAAAAAAACCAATGGCTAGCCATAGTGCACCGGCGCTTCCATGTCATTCGTCTCTCGCCGTTTCTGCAACTGATGCCATTCGTTCCTTTTTTTTTGTGAGTGAGTCGGGTTTGTGTGTGATGTATTATAGGACCCACATGCACCAATAACAAGGGTGTTATTGCTAGGAGAGTGTTTTAGCTATTGGAGTGTTATTGGTAGGATGATGAGGTGATACTGAAGTAGCACACCAATAACAGTTATTCGTCCCTTGCTGCACCTAGCTCTCTAAGAGTCATTGTAGTTTTTACAGTGGCTTAGACGTGACGGAGTGGTTAGTTGTATATTGGCTTCCAAAAAGAAAGATGCATTTTCAATCGAATGAAGATATGTTTCTCCTATAGTTTGTCATTAGGACAGCCCGAATTGTCAAATTTCAATAACTTTGGATGTAGACACGACAGTGGCGGATCTAGGAATTCATAGCAGGGTATGCACAATTTTTAGTGAAGTTATTGATAAATACGATTTCCGGGTTATACTTTCGGGTCGGGTTTTTTGAGTCAAGTTTTCGGTAATTGAGATAACATTAGTTACTCGGATTCAAGTATTTCAACCAAATCAATTAGATATTGTTGTTAATGGAATAAGATCAAAAGATTGTTTCGATTTGTAAAATTCTTAAGCTTCAATCATACTAATAAACAAAGACAAACATAAATAATCATCAACAACATAAAAAGAACTAGTATGACTAACTGGTATTAGAATAACATGACAATTTCACACTTACAATTTTACTTTTAAATATTTCAAAATAACAAACCTAAAAACATATCTAACTATACTATAATCAAGAGGGTTGAGGATACTGTGAGGCTTCCACAAAAAAACACGTGTACAAGAATAGTTCCCTACTGTTGCAGACCAACCTTTTCTTCCTTGACTATACACACCAACTTCCATCTTTATCACTTCTTCATTTCACCTTTCAAACATCTTCACCTACTTCTTTTCTTTTTCTCTCTACAAATCCGGCTTAGGAAAAATTTTCAGTGGACGTAAGACGCTTATGCTTGACGTTAATCAAGTTTCTAGCACCTTAACCTGTCGATCTGAACATTTTTTCTCTTAGGGTATTTCATGAAATCTGTAAGTTTTTTTTATGTCTATTTTGACTTTGAGATTTTCTTGGTTTATGTTTTTTTGCAAATATTTGATTTTGGTTTCCATTTGGTTTGAATCTTGTCAGTTATGGTGAGGAGCTGATGGGATTAGAACAAACAAGCCGATAAAGCAAAGGTAAAATCTAATCATTTGATAACTTTTCTTGACTCTACTAGAAAAAGAAAAGAAAAAAAGAGTGATTTTGTAAATGTAATATTATCCTTATTACTTGATTTTTTTGTGTTTCTCTAGATTGCAAGTTCACTCAACAAGTAAAGGTATGACGCGATTTGTGGTATACGTGGGTTTCTTGAAAATTTTGTAAATGTTAATTCTGGATTTTACCTTATGTTTATATATTTTTGACTACTTATGTGTGCGCTCCATATATGTATTTTGAAAGTGTGAATGAAGTGATGGGTAGCAAATTGTAGAGGTGATAATTTCAACTTACCAACATATGGTTAATTTTTAGTTATTAATGGAATTTTGTATTGATAAACTGGATTTTATCAAATTAGTTTAATATTTTTGTCCGAATTGCTTGTCATATTTTTGCAAGGTCAAAGAACCATAATTTATTAGGTGCAATTTACTGATATGTTATTTGCGTGATGATGTTCATAATTTAAACATAAACTCTTTGAATGTGGATACATTATATTGGATTTGTTGAAGTTATAAAGTACTATCAGCCAAATGCTAATCAACAAACTTATACGGAGTATAGTGACCAACCCGAACTGTTGAACCCACCAAAATCGGGTTGAACCAAACCGAATCGACCTTACTCGGTTTAGTTTTCGGTTTTGCATAACTATTTCAGTTTTATTCTGTTCGGTTCAGCTCAAAACACATTTATTCGGTTCAAAATAGCTAATTCGACCCGAACCGACTTTATTCGGTTCGATTCTCGTTTTACTCTTATTCAGTTTTCAGATCGGTTTCGACTTGGTCGGGTCGGGTTTGACCAGTTGCTCGGTAATATATTAGACATAACTACATAAGGCATAACAAGGAATCCTACGTCAAGAACTGCACCTATGTTGCGTGCATCAAAGGAGTTGTACAAAATGTGTACTCACAAAATTACCAATCCTCACATGTCTTTATATTTAAAAAATCTTTAATCGATATAAAAGACTTTAAGGTACGAGTATAAGAAAGTTAATGTAATAGATATGAGAGTGGATCAAGAAAATAAGTATAAGAAAGTTAATGTAATAGATATGAGAGTGGATCAAGAAAATATAAGGTCAATCAATGGGCAAGGGGATGCAAGACTTTTAAGTCATCAACAACTAACAAATTGCATTGTCAGTTGAGCAATGGAGCTAAGATACATCAAGATCTTGCTTACTTGTCCGAATATGTCCCTTCGAAGGTACATCATATAAATTTTAAAAAGTTATTTTGCTATAGTAGTAGATGGATGTAAAAAGATGATAGTTGACTGACAAGGTGAAGGGTTGAAAACTTTCCCATTAACTCCTATCTATAAAAACAATATAGGAAAATACATGAATTTTATTAATCATATGTTTTGATTAACCTCTTGTTACACAAGGATAACTTGTACATGTATAAAAATGAACAAAACTGCTTGCCACAACACATGATAAATCTTGGGCCGTGCTTTTGCACGGCCGAAAAAACTACCTAGTAAAAAATATATATCAATATACCAACAAATTCTGACACATTCATCACAACAATTATGACAAATAAACTAAACGTATTAAAGTAAAATGTTTTTGGAATCATAAGTGTGAAATCGTAAATAAAAGTCTTTGTCTTTTTATTCCAATACAAAACATAACCAGTAACCCATTGGTAAAATTGAAAAATAAGTATAATGTTAAAAAATGAAGAAAAAATAAAATTTTGAATTGGATGGGCCAATAATTGGGCCATGTACTTTAACCTAAAACTCATTTAACCTATTCTAATACATGTAGCCCTTCTTCAACACATATTGACCTGCTCAAAACTCAGAAGTTAGAATTACAGTGGTTTTCTTCAATTCTTTTCATTTAAACAAGGGTGAGTTAGATTGGGTATGCACTTAAAATTTTCCAGCATTTTCTGAGGGTATGCACTTATAAATTTTCAATGTATTTTATAGCCACTATCAGAAAAAAAACCAATTTTTTTACACTACTCAGAATTTACACAAGGTATGCACGTGCATACCATGTGTTCAACGTAGATCCGCCCGACACGTTACCTTTTGTTAATTCAACCATCTTTCAGGCTTATATGCTATCAGGTTTAGTTAAAAAAAAAAGTGACCATCGTCTTCAAATCTGTTTCGAACATGAATTTCCATCTTTCACTTCCAACTATCATGTCAATCTTCTTTTCATTTACTATACTAGCTTTCATATTAGTAAATTTTAGCAAAAACAGATCAAGCAATGGTAACAACAAAAAACCGCCTCAAGCAAAGGGTGCGTGGCCTATAATAGGCCACCTACACCTTCTTGGGGAATCACAGTTACCTCACAAGGTTTTTAGTACCATGGCTGACATGTATGGGCCCATTTTCTCCATCAAACTTGGTGTTCGCCTAGCTTTGATAGTAAGTGACTCGGAAATGGCTAAACTATGCTTTACCACAAACGACAAAGACTTTGCAGATCGACCCACATCAGTTGTATCCCAAATCATGGGCTATAACTATGGAATGTTTGGTTTCTCTCCGTATGGAGATTATTGGAGGCAACTTCGCAAGATTATTACTCTCGAGCTTCTTTCTCAACGACGAGTTGAGATGCTTGGACATATTAGAGTTTCAGAACTTAAAGCATCCATGAACGGTATTTATAAAGCTTGGGTAAAGAATGAAGAGAGTGAAAATTTGAAAATGGTGAAGGTGGAGATGAAACATTGGTTTGGGAATTTGATATTGAACGTAGTTGTGAGGAGTATATCGGGAAAAAGATTTGCACCCAATGATGAAGAAGGTGTTCGGTTCCAAGCTGCGACGAGGAGATTCTTTGAGTTATTGGGTGTGTTTGTGGTATCTGATTTTATTCCTATTTTTAAGGGTATGGATATTGGAGGATATAAGAAAGCCATGAAGATTACAGCAAAAGAAATGGATACTTTTTTTGAGGAGTGGTTAAAGGAGCATAAAAAAGAGAAAGAATTGGGTAAAAAGCGTGAAGGAAACCAGCTGGTATTCATGGATGTCCTGATATCAATTCTTGAAGATGCTTCTGAAGAGGATTTTCCCGGTTTTGACCATGATACAATCATCAAATCCTCATGTTTGGTAAGTTATCAATAGTACTAGTCGAATTTGAATTTGGGTAATAATTAATAAATTTTATCTTGCAGACGCTTTTAATAGCAGGCTTAGACACGACAATCGTGACTTTAACATGGGCTTTATCTTTGTTACTAAACAACCCAAATGCATTAAAAATTGTGCAAGATGAAATCGATGAACAAGTTGGAAGAGATAGACTAGTGGAAGAATCTGACATAAAGAACTTAGTCTACCTTCAAGCTATTATAAAAGAAACACTGCGTCTGTACCCACCTGCGCCTCTTTCGGTCCCTCATCAGTCAAGGGAGGATTGTGTTGTGGCTGGTTACAATGTCCCAAAAGGCACTCGGTTGTTTGTGAATCTATGGAAAATACATCGTGATCCAAATGTATGGTCAGATCCTAATGAATTTCAGCCTGAAAGATTCTTGACTAGTCAAAAGGATGTTGATATTAAAGGGAATCATTTTGAACTTCTGCCTTTTGGTAGTGGTAGAAGAATGTGCCCCGGTATAAATTTTGCCCTCCAATCTTTGCATTTAACATTGGCTAGTTTGTTGCAACAATATGTAGTAAGGAAACCATCAGATGAACCAATAGATATGAGCGAGAGCTTTGGACTAACTAACATGAAATCAACACCATTTGAGGTTCTTCTTACCCCTCGTTTATCGCCTGGTATGTACCATATTGATGAATAATATTGCATTGCATTTATAGATTTGTGTAACATCTGTAACAATGTCAAGTGGCACGTAATGAATTGAATGGATACTCGCATTATCAGTTAACATTTCATTACGTATGTGCATGTATTGATTTACATAGTGATGTATCTTAATGTTATTGCAACTGATCAGCACCCGAGTCTTAATATGACATGTACTCCTTACTTGAATGCCTTTATGTACCATATTTATTCATTATTGCGTAAGAAATGTAAGGACAACTTGGACATCACTTATGCCCACAAAATTGGATGTATTATTCATCATTTGCGGTTCTATACATATATACGTCCAAGCTCAGGGCTGATAAAGGAATCGTGCATCAGATTTCAAGTCCAAACACACCAGAACAAAATGCTCATTTGGTCGTCTTTTTCTTAGCATGTACGGCTCTTTACATCCATACACACAATTAGACGAATTAAAAGAATAATATTATAGTTTTCCTCGTTAACTCCAATTAGCAGGGATTACAATTTCCCATAAGATCAGTAGATCTCAGTTTTCGCTGGAACAAGGATTAGAACTGGTCCCAAAGGGTTTGGTCTCTGTTCTGAGTGTTACTTGTAGAAAGTTATGCCTCGTACAGGTTTTGTACTTGCTAAATCTTTTAAATCAATCACTAACTCACGATTGTCGTGTGGATTTACATATTTTTGCTATTAATTTTAAAGCTATAGATTGGCAAACTTTTTTGAGCCAACGTGAAATACCTACTACATGTTAGTTTGTCATCTCTGAAGCATCGCAAATCATTTCACATTGTATTGTTTAGATTAGTATGAAATAAATTAATCAACTATATGAATCACTTACTTTTTTATAATGGTAAGAGTCATTGTATATTTGTAGCATATTCAATAGCAATGTCACCACTGTTGTCTGTTGTTCTTGTTTCTGTGAGCCAAGTCTTACAAAAGTAATGTTTGTTTCACATAATCCAGTAATATATGACAAAAGTATGTATATTTATATGATTAATGTGGATATTGGAAAGCAGGTGGGTCGAAATTACGGTCGAATGGGCCACAAAAGCATAATATTTTGAGAAATTTGTTTCAAGTTATGCAACTGATCAAGAACTAGAACTAGAACAAAAAAATTAAAAGAACAATTAGTTTGTAATCATTTGTGTGACTGTACAAATAGCAAAGTAAACCGACAACAATAGCAGCCCTTGACTTTTTTCTTTTGTCGGGCATCCGTTTAGCATCTGATGTTTGTCTCCTTAAGTTTATAAAATCCAAGTTTATCAATGTGTCCGCCCCAGTTGTTATTTTATTAGACCTTAAAAGAAATTTTTGTGACCTAGTTTATGACCGAGCCCGAACCTAATACCTTTGGGATGTAGACACATTTGATTTTCTTAGTTTAAAATTTTTTCGGGCTTAGCATACAAACAGATCTAATCAAACGAAGTGACCATCATCTCTAAAGTTGTTTTGCAAATGAACTTCCATCTTTCAATTCCAATGATTATATCAATTTTCTTTTCTATTACTGTACTATCTTTCATATTCATAATTTTCAACAAAAAGAGGTCAAACAGTGGTAAACACATAAACCCGCCTCAAGCAAAGGGCGCCTGGCCTTTAATCGGACACCTACACCTTCTTGGTGGATCTCAGTTACCACACAAAGTCTTAGCTACCTTAGCTGAAACATATGGCCCCATTTTCACTATCAAACTCGGTTTTCGTCTAGCCTTGGTAGTAAGTGAGTCAGAAATGGCCAAAGTATGTCTCACCACAAACGACAAAGACTTTGCAGATCGACCTACATCAGTTGTAGCTCAAATCATGGGGTATAACTATGGCATGTTCAGTTTCGCTTCATATGGAGATTATTGGAGACAAGTTCGCAAGATTATTACACTTGAACTTCTTTCTCAATGAAGAGTTGAAATGCTTGGACATATTCGAGTCTCGGAACTTCAAGCATCCATGAAAGATATCTATGAATCTTGGGTGAAGAACAAAGAGACGGAAAATTCAGATACAGTAAAGGTGGATATGAAACAGTGGTTTGGGAATCTGATATCGAACATTGTGGTTAGGAGTATATCTGGAAAAAGATTTGCACCCGATGATGAAGAAGGTGATCGATTCCAAGCTGTGACGAGGAGATTTTTTGAGTTATTGGGTGTGTTTGTGGTATCTGATTTAATTCCTATTTTTAAGGGTTTGGATATTGGAGGATATAAGAAAGCCATGAAGATTACAGCAAAAGAAATGGATACTTTTTTTGAGGAGTGGTTAAAGGAGCATAAAAAAGAGAAAGAAATGGGTAAAAAGCGTGATGGAAACCAATTAGTATTCATGGATGTCCTGATTTTAATTCTTGAAGATGCTTCTGAAGAGGATTTTCCCGGTTTTGACCATGATACGATCATCAAATCCTCATGTTTGCTAAGTTATCAATAGTATAGTACTAGTCGAATTTGAATTTGGGTAATAATTAATAAATTTTATCTTGCAGGCGCTTCTAACAGCAGGCTTAGACACGACAATCGTGACTCTAACATGGACTTTATCTTTGTTACTAAACAACCCAAAATCATTAAAAATCGTTCAAGAAGAAATAGATGAGCATGTTGGAAGAGATAGACTAGTTGAAGAATCTGACATCAAGAACTTAGTCTACCTTCAAGCTATTATAAAAGAAACAATGCGTTTATACCCACCTGCGCCGCTTTCGGCTCCTCATCAGTCAAGGGAGGATTGCGTTGTGGCTGGTTACAATGTCCCTAAAGGCACTCGATTGTTTGTAAATCTATGGAAAATACATCATGATCCTAATGTTTGGTCAGATCCTAATGAATTTCGACCTGAAAGATTTTTGACTAGTCAAAAAGATGTTGATATCAAAGGAAATCATTTTGAACTTATGCCGTTTGGTAGTGGTAGAAGAATGTGCCATGGTGTTTCTTTTGCCCTCCAATCGTTGCATATAACATTGGCTAGTTTGCTGCAACAATATGTGGTTAAAAAACCGTCAGATGAACCGATTGATATGAGTGAGAGCTTTGGACTGACTAACATGAAAGCTACGGCACTTGAGGTCCATCTTACCCCTCGTTTACCGCTTGGTATGTACCATTTTGGCGCATAATATCTTATTTATCCATTTCTGTTGTATCTATTGTGGCCAGACATGTAACAAATGAATAGTCATATTATTAATTGTCATTCGAATATATATTTGTTTTTTGAAACAGTCCAATATATATGTGTATGCAAACGTAGTATAATCATAGTGATGTTGTTTACAAAACATTATGACTTTAGCTGATGGCATACAAGGACATTATGAAAATTTGAAGTCTGAAAAGGGAATCATGCATCACATATCATATCCAAACACACCCAAACAAAATGGTCATGCGGCCTTTATTTGGCTCGTAAGGATCCATAGATCAATCCATATGCACACACAATACACCACTAGACGCTTCAAATGAGATGAGGCTTATAGCTTCTATAGTTCTATTAGAGCTCAGGCACATCGTATATATGCGATAGAGGAGTGAGGAGTCAGGAGTCGAATAGTTTTTCGGCACTTTTTCCTACTTAAATATCTAGCCAGTTACATTAATGTTTAAGCTTGCCCATTATGTAAATATGGCCCTAGACCGGGTAGCCCACATTCATTGATATTGGCTCATATTTTAGTGTATTGTCCGTTTGCTAAAAGCAGGACTCAAACTCTCAAAGTTCACAGAAAAAAATGAATACAGAGACTAGTTTTAAAAAAGAGCCCAATTTGATATCTTCTCTCCCGAACTTTGAAAATTTTCGTATTTACTCAAATCATACTTTAAAATCATTATACATGATGCATTTAGTAATTATATATTTGAGTATATATGAAATTAATCATAAAACGAGGAAGTTATATGAATTTGATTAAGAAAAATATATCTCGGTTCTCTTACATAAAATCTTTGTAAAAACACAAATTTTCAAAAATTATAATAGGAAGCTAAAAAACAACAACTTTTTTAGATGTTTTTCTTGTTTCTCTTGCAACACAAAATACTTATTTCCATATAACTAGAAAACACAAAACATGTTTTCACGAAATTTTCGAAAAGTTAATACTTTATTGAAAAAAAAAAAAAAAAAAAAAAAAAAAAAACGTAAAGAATATTCTTCAACTTAACATTTTCTCCAAAAGAGTATGCCTTAAATTGCAAATATACCATTCATTCTTTATTGAATAGTAGACAGTAGTCAATGATTTGAAAAAATTATAGGAGCTAATAATGCAACAACACGCACCACAAGAATGTTGACAAGAACAACCATAATAGTATTACCTGTAAATGTGATCACATGCAGAGAATGACCTGTCTTGGCAACAACATATACCCTACTACATCGACATCGTGTACTTGCCTTGAGAACAAGGGTTGGTTTCAATTAAGAGGGTGTTAGCTAGGAACTTATAACTAGACAAGTAATTTATTGGATGTTTATTATTTTCCTAGTTTACTATAATCTCACAAGTTTACTTGTCTATAATCATTTTATTTATTTATTTATTTATTTTTTTTTTATTTTTATTTTTTTTTGTAACCGTCCATTATTGCAGTTAACGGATAAACGTGAGCCAATTACTAGACACATTTTGTTTAAAAATAATAATAATAAAAAAAAAATAGTGGACATATTTTTCAGTGGTATGTATCAATTTTCATGTAAATCAAACAACTTGTATTCTTTGTTTATAGCTATTAGATAGTAAATGATTAAGAAATGTAAAATTCATGTACCCATTATTAGCAATAACATCTATTTCTTCACAATATAATTCAATAAGCTAATAACCCATAAGCTAAAAAATAACCAAACATGTATTTTAGGTCCGGATTTATTTTTAAAACTACTTCATCCGCTTTTAAATAATTGTACACTTTCAAATTGAATTTTCATTAACTACATTCTCCACTAACAAATATTACTCATACCGACCAATATTTTTGTAATTTGCTGAAATACAAAATAGACACTTGATACAACCCACGTGGTCTGTCCGCTTCAACCGCGCGTTGATGAAGATAAAAATTTGAACATTTATTTAAGGATGGTATTTGTTTCTCAGTATGAATCCTTAACCATATATTCTTCCCAATTACGTAGTATGACATAGGTCCACGTTAAACCAACAAAAAACACACAGGCAAAGCATAATTACACAAATACCCTTACAGTTAAAAACTCAACCGACTCAAAAACAAAAGCTCCCATTTCTCATACTAACACTCTTCTAACTACTTTTTCCGGCAATGTTCCCGCCAAAAACCACAAACTCAGTCCGGCGTAACTTACCAGAAAATGTGATCGTCGCAGTGAAAGGTGACGAGAAGATCGTATCAAAAGCATCTTTAGCATGGGCTCTTGATCATGTAGTTCATCCTGGTGACTGTGTTATATTGCTTGCAGTATATTCAGACTTTAAATCAGGTAGTTCGACAGCTCGTAGATTTTTTTCGTGACGTTTTTTGTTTTATTTGATTATAATTTGGTGATATATATGTATGTACAGGTAGGAAGTTGCTGAGCTGGAAAAGATTGAATGGAGATTGTAGGAATAGTGATGATTGTGTTAACTTACCGGATCGGATATGTCAGATCTCGGAGTCGTGTTCACGGATGGTACTTCAGTTTCAAAATAAATTTGAGGTATAAATTTTAAGAAAATCTTTTGATTCTTATGTACTTATTAGAGCGGCATGAGATTAGGATTTGGTTAGGAGCTCATGTGTAGACAATTTGTTCTGCTTTTTTAAATGAAAATGTATGAAATGAACCGGAAAAATATTAGCATTAGGCTGTTTATTTAACTTATGTACGGGCTTATGTGCTTATATGATTTTGACTTATATTTCATAAGCATGTATTTTCTTGCTTATTTTCTTGTTTATGAGTTTAATACTACATATGACTTAAAGATGAAAAATGAGTTGGTAAACTCGAAAATAACCCCAAATAAATGGTCTTAGGAAATATAAGCCGAAGTCATATAAGCTTGTAAGCATGTATATAAGCTTAAACAGACGCCCCCATAAGTATTCGGTCTCGATTAAGCATGGATTCGAATATAAGTTCATGAAGGTAGACATATATAGTTACATGAGCTATTGGCAAAGTATCTCCCTCATATTTCACAATGTTGTGTATTCTATCAAAATGCTACTTCTAGTCGCATTTACGAGCAACTAGCGTTTTCACTTACAAACTATGACTATACAGCCATGTTACCAAACTCTTTATCAAAACATACAACTACTTTAGCCTGCTACCGCTATCTTCGCCAAATATACCCAACGGGTAGAAGTATATAAGCACAAACACACAAAAAGAACAACATAGAAGTATATAATGATGGAAATGATTATTAGTTCTGTTAATAGATCCTCTGTTTCTAATTATTGCAGATAACGACTATCACTTTCCAGGAATGTGTGTGATTTG
Organism: Chrysanthemum seticuspe; assembly: GCA_019973895.1. Lineage (NCBI taxonomy): Eukaryota > Viridiplantae > Streptophyta > Magnoliopsida > Asterales > Asteraceae > Chrysanthemum > Chrysanthemum seticuspe. Next base: position 255,919,579 of record BPTQ01000004.1, read on the forward strand.
TAAGGGGATGCAACTATGCAATTACTGTAATAGTTTTCTAACATTTTATTAAGAGACACTATTGCAAACGTGAGCTGATGTGTGATTACAGATCCTTGAAGAAGAAATTTCTCTTAAAAATGACCTGTCTTGCATTTCCACATTAAGATGTTTTTATATATCATGAAAAAGTAAAGTACAATTATACAGGAAACATTGTGTTGCATGTGACTTTAGAGCAAAATTGACTTGGGTTTCCTAATGTCGAACTCATTACGCCGTTTTGACATCAATGTTTGGAGCCAAATATGCAGAGTTAATTTTGTAGGACTTCTGAGTTAGCTACCCTCTGTTTAAAATATCAATTTGCCTTAAAGTACTATCCTATTGATATACTAGTTTCTACAAATTGTACTTACTGCATAAAACTACGAACATGATAGTCAAATATGATCTTGTTTAGTAGGTCACGTTCCCTTCCTCATGAATCCTGATGTCTTACATTGTTGAGTTCATTTTCGCTGCTAAGCCCAATCTAAGTCATGATATTCGCTTTATTATGTTAGATACTGACTCTTTATTGTGATTTATGTTGAATATTGAGTGACGAGTTTCACTGAAAATCAATTTCATTGTAGGTGATGGTGCAAATCAAGGTGGTGTCAGGTACACCTGCCGGCGCTGTGGCAGCTCAAGCAAACTATAACGCGGCCAGCTGGGTCATATTGGATAAGTAAATAGAAGTAAAACTGTTATCTCGTTAAAATTTTCTTCAACCATTGCACTTTTACTAAACTCTAATTATAGAGTATTTTCTTTTTTAATTATCTCTATAAGAAATATATCGTTATATTTAACAGAGGAACTAATATCTCAAAGTAAAAAAGTCAGAGAATTATTTGAACATATCCATAAATCATAATAAAGCTTTAAACTCGATGGTTTCCTAATCTAATTTTAAGTTCTCTCAGATATATATTGAATTTAGCTATCCTTTCTTTAATTATTAGGAAAGTGTTATATACTAACCAGTCCTGTTGTTAAAATCAGGAAACTGAAACAAGAGCTCAAACACTGTATGGAGGAACTGCATTGCAACATTGTAGTGATGAAAGGATCAGAACCAAAAGTCCTTAAGCTCAATCTGGGTCGATCTGATGAGCTGCAAACCCCCTTCTTTTCAGCCGATTCCTCGTCTAGTATGGATTCTGAAAAACTCTTAGGCCATGGGGTAAATCATTCTACTCCAGTCAGCAGTCCGGAAGAAACAGCCTCATTTTGCCCAAAACCTTCTGATAAAAATCTTCTGTCAAACTCTGTAAAGCCTTCTGTTTTCTTTGTGTACAAAAAAAACCCACTTTATGAAGGGCTGATCAAAGGAAAACCATCACAAATCATAAAATCCAACAACAATGACGATCCACATGATGCAATGGACTCTTGCGGGGAAAGAGTCATAGCTCTCTCACTGATTCCAAAAGCATTTGCTAAGGCGCCTCAAAACAATGGTATTGATAATAATTCTAAGATGATTCATAAGTCCCAACTTTCATATGCCCAACATTTCGATCAAGATACAATGACTAGAGGTCGTAAAGACAAGATTTTTAGTTCTGGAATCAGAGAGGCGGTCTCGTTGGGTAGAGCTTTGTCACTACCACCCCCCTTGTGTTCCCTTTGTCAATACCAAGCACCTGCCTTAGTAAAACCACTGCGACAGTTTTGTTACAGCGAGCTTCAAGAAGCCACAGATGGTTTCTCTGATTCGAGCTTTGTGGCAGAGGGTGAATTATGGGTTGTTTACAAAGGGGTCTTAAAAGATGGGCTAGTCGTTGCAATCAAGCAGTCCAAGTTTTCTGACTCCTATGGAGATGTTGATTTCTGCAAGGAGGTGAGAGTTTTAAGTTGCGCACAACATAAAAATGTCGTCTTACTAGTGGGATTTTGCATTGAGAGAGATCAACGGCTATTAATTTACGAATATGTATGCAATGGCTCGTTGGACATTCATCTACATGGTATATACTATTTTTCTTTATCTATACAACTATGCCTATATAACTATAGTATCTCTATTGGGACAGAACTTGGTGAAATAAACTTTAATGTCACACTACTTTGAATAACAGTGAGCAAGAGAACATATCTAGACTGGCCCTCACGTCTGAAGATAGCAATTGGAACAGCGACTGGATTACGGTATCTTCATGAAGATTGCAGGGTGGGATGTATAGTTCATAGAGACATGCGGCCTAAAAACATCCTACTAACCCATGATTATGAGCCTCTGGTAATACTAATAGTACTCATTACCCTCTTCTGAGTCATTTAGCACTGGATAAAGATAACGACAGCAAAAGAAATATGAATTTTGTTGTTCATATAGGTTGCTGACTTTGGGCTTGTTAGCTTGCACACAGAACAGGATACATGTGATGAGGAACGGGTCATTGGAACTTCAGGGTACATGAGTTTTTGTTCAAAAATCGCTATCTTGATCTCCTACACTGTCCCCTATTTAGGATTTGATCAGCGTATGCATATTTAATTTTCATCTGTTTTAATGAAGAACGTGTCTCCTTTTAGGTATCTTGCACCCGAATACTTAAATGGAGGAATAATAACAGAGAAAGTTGACATATATGCTTTTGGATTGGTATTGCTAGAGCTGATCACAGGTCGAAGAACCAGTGAGTTACAATGCTACAAGGCACGCAATTTTTGGCATGACGTTTATGCATCACACGAAATGGAACCAGTACATTTTCTTGCTTACAAGCATAACTTACTTGACACACGCTTGGGCTCTTATCAACCTTACAACTTCCCTCCTGACTTGCATGCTATTGGTTATGCTGCCTCCTTATGTCTTCAAAAAGATCCCGAATCCAGACCTCCAATGTCAAAGGTCTCTTAATAAACTTCACTCAACTATTACAACTTCTTTCAATATAATCCATTTTGTTTCATTGTCACATTGCTTATGATTCTTCTTTTTCTTTACCTTTAAATTATCTTAGGTGCTTAAAGTATTGGAAGGAGAAACAAGAAATTACTTGGATCTAGACCTGAATTCCGCTGGTAACAGAAGCGGCCACCTACATGCCACTATCCTCAAATCACAAACTGGGAATCGAGGACACTATCGCAAACTGTCCTGCTGATATTGTTAGGTATTATTGTTTGTTTATAAAGTGAGGCATTTCTTACTTCATTATACATGTAACAAGTAAAACCAAACTGTAAAACACACATAAAACAGGAATACTACTTCAATACTCCCAAACTGTATCATATAGAATTCAAAGTGATAATTCATAATAGATTAATAGAGGCATAAATCTAATATTTCCTCTTCTTTTGCCCTCATATGCAATCTCATTTTTGACATTCTTAAGTCTAGAATTTAATAATAATATACAGTAGGTCCCGCTAAAAAAGAAACCATCTCAACCGTCCAGTACCTTAACTATAAAAACCAACGAACAAGCAACCAATCACCGACTTGGGCCCACAAACTAAAACCGAAACTCAAAAGTTAACCATTTTTCTTCATCTCAGCTGCTCCGAAACGCTCCATACCTTAACAGATTTATCCAAACTACCGCTATAAACCACCCATTTCCCTCCGTTACTCGACTCAGCCTCCTTCTCAACCGCCACGCACTTCACCGGTCCTGTATGCCCCGTTAGCACCGATAAACAAGTGTGCATAGACCCCTCTCTCTTCCACACACATATCGTCTTATCAGCCGAGCCAGTAAACACCAGATTTCCAGCTACAGCTAGACATAAAACTGCCAACTTATGTCCTTTTAGTACACCTGCGTGTGATAGCTGCTTTTCGCGCTCCCAAAAGTTAACAATACCATCTGATGACCCGCAGTACACGACTGAGCCACCTTTTGACAGGACTAATGCTGTGACAGCACATTCTTGATCTAACAATGTTTGTACGTACTTGTGTTTCATGGTCTTTCCTTTTCCTTCACGTTTCCATACCTTAACTGACCCTTCTGCGGATCCTGTGAATACTAAACCTTCGACTGTGGACACGACTGAGTTGACAGCGTCGTCGTGTGCTTTTACGGATTCTAGACATCTTGAGTTTGACATTTTCCATACTTTGAACGTACGGTCCCATGAACCGGAATATAACAAACCCTCTTCTTCGTTGATGCTGAGACAGGATATGGCGTCGCAGTGTTTGATCCATAGGGCTGTACGGTTACGTTTTACCTCGACGTAGTTTTTTGACTTCATTGAGCTTTTTAAGATGTCGAAAAAAGTTGGAAATGTTCCTATACGTTTGTGGATTTTTGGGTCTCCTTTCGTGTTTGATTTCCAAACACGGACTCTTCCGTCTTGGTGTCCGGTGAATATCTTGTCACCGGATATAATAACGGCCTTAACAAGACCACTATTGGATTTGAACGTTGTAAAAAGCTTCATGTTCTTCCAAACATGAATATTCTTGCTGTCCGATCCGGTGTATAGAAGGCCACCGGCAGCTGCAAGGGAGTAAATGTGGCCTTCCTCGCGAACCAAGGACCCTATGAGGCCATTTTCGGGGCTGCTGTTGGACCATGAAGATGGTTGGAAAGGACAGCTTTGGTTCCATGGTGACATCATCATGGGTGAACCGTCATCGCTCATTCGGTTCGAGTCATAACCATTGTCATCTACGTTGTCGTCGCCTTCATCAACAGCCCTACCCTTATAGTTTGTTTTATTAGAATGCATTGTAATGAATATTTATCTTTAAATTTGGTTAAAATTTTAGAATCTTTGTGTTTTCATTCATTAAAATCAGAATGTGTATTTTTTTTTTTTTTTTTTTTTTTATCAATTTTTTTTTTTTTTTTTTTTTTTATCAGAAGATACTTGGATTAATCTATAATCTAGGAACTAAGATAGGAAAAAGTGGAAGGAAATTGGAAGAATATTAATATTTGTGGAAGAGATGAATTGTGGGAGAAGTGAGAGGTAGCTAGGGAGAGGGGGTATAAATACAGAAATGAGATTAAGGAAATAATGACACATGTCACGATGATTGGAAAAAAAAACGTTATTGCTGCGTGAAGAATGATTTTTGTTGGTTACTTTTGTCTGCCTTCTGTTGCATCATATAATGAAATGAGTTCAAGTAAAATAGTGTGTTAAAGTAAAAAATGTATGAGACAACGACAGCCGTTAGATACATATATCTATGGTTCAATTAGCTTATGGCATTTATGTAAATATTTTGACTTTTAAACGTTAGTAGAGAGAAGAAATTTTAGGCCAAAAGGGCATTAAAGTCTTTTTAAGCATTATGTAAAATGTCAAAGGTTGAGTTTCATTATCGAATTTTGATTTCTTCATATTGTTCCAACATTTTTATTCAGGTTCTCGTTTCTTTTCGATTTTATTTTTCTAATTTACTTTTTCCAAGCTCATTATTCCAATATGATAATCATATTATAATCAATGATGAAGATCACGATCGATACGCAAAATTGATGATGACGATGATGAGGATGCAAAACGGAGGAAGATGACGATGATATGGATTATCACTTATTTAGTTCAATGCAAGAAGATGAACTAGATATTCGATAGACCCATGATGATTGACTATTCTAAGTTTTGTGCTAACGTAAATAAGCATGGGAATAAAAACTATTTGTTTGCTATAGTCAGTTTTTAGATGCATACTGTTCTTCGACGGAAATTGTTCTTAGATGCAAACTGTTTTGATCAATCCTAAGGGTTCTCTACTTCTCTTTGATGCAAATTGCTATGCATGCACACAGTACGTCTTTGATGCATAACCATATGTTGGAAATGTATATATTTACAAACATGTGAATGTCCGGATTCGAACTCGTGACCACGGGATTGCACACATTAGCGAATGAGAATTAAAGTTAATAATTAATGTTTATGTTTACGATTAATTATTACACATTAAGTCCGGTTAACGATCGTTAAGTATTTAACGGAAAAATGACTAACGACCGTTAAATGGAAAAGAGAAGGACTAGAAATGGAAAACTTGAAAAGTTATGGGTTTGGCTTTGGGCTTTCCATCATGGCCGGCCATAGGGCTTTTACAAAGCCTAATCCCCTAACTTGTTCCCTAAGTTTACCTACTAGTATATAAGGAGGGCTAGGTTCTAGGGTTTCATACACTTGTGCATTGAATTAACCCTAGATCTCTCCTCTCCTCTCTCTAGTCCAAATTTCGGCCGAACACCCCAAGTAAGGGAGTTTGGTTTCGTTTTTCTTAAACGAGGACTTGTGTTAGATCTAGCAATCGCTTGATTCGTTTGGTTAATTCGTGTGTACAAGAACGTGGTTGTAAGACATTATTCTTACACAAATAAGTACTTCTTTGGTTTGCTTTGCTCGAGGGTTGTTTTGCTTTGCTCGAGAGATTTGATATTCGCAAGAGGTACATTACGCATACTTTCAGTTAATTAATTTATTTGTTATGATCTTAAGTCTTCCGCTGTGTACTCTTGATGTCTTTATGTTTTATTATATTTTATATATCATAAACTGAACAGTGGCATCACGAGTCTTGTATAACAAGTAATTAATTACTGAAACACATAATTAAAATAAACATGAATGTGTTATTATTTGTATGCTTAGATCTAGGGTTTGCAAAACCTAAACCCTAATTTTGAGGGGGGGCGTTTTTTTTGGTGCCCTAATTAGGGTTTTGTAAACTATTGTTTTAATTGGATTAGAAACCCTAAGATGCATGCAACTTTATGTGTATATGCGTAACTCTGTTTAATTGCATTAATTGTTAAGTGTAATTTATATCCATGATAATTATCTGCATGTTTTATCATGGATCTGTTTTTTTATTGTATGTCTTTCATGTTTTAAGTGATATACATTAAATTATGATAGATCTTAAATTGGGGAAGACCTCAATTATTAATTTAATCAATTATGTGCTATGTGGTATATATTTAGTTTTGACTTACGCAATCGATGAATCGATGCATGTGGTTCACCTTGTACATAGATGAAAACGGGTGGAAGTCTTAATTAAATATATGCATATTGACAGGTATAAAATTGGTTATTAATAGGATTTATCAAAAACGTTTGCATGTGGCTATTTGATATGCATGACTTTTATTTGTTATGCATTCATTGTTTATTTGTTTATTTTTTCAAATACTTGCTTGTTTGTTATGTGTAACAAGGGTATTTTTACAAGAAAAATAAACTGACCTAAACAATGGTGAAACATGTATTTTTAATAATAGTAATCATAATCGTTTAATTGATTGATGACTTTGGTACAAATGACTGAACGGCTCACCCATGAGAATGAACTAATAAAAGGGGTTTAAAGAAGTGCGCACAGACACACTGAATGGATGTCTAAGGTTGTGCTTTAGCGCGTACCTGGTCCTCTGCCCCCTGTAAGTTCGAGTGGAGCTACTTAGTAAGTCATTAAATGTGCAAGCTCATCTTAAGGGCGAATTCGTGTTGATTCCATGCGCCACTTAGGTGGTAATTATCCGAAACACTAAGTGTTTACACTTATGCAAAAGTACGGTATAATGGATGATAATTAACACTAATTCCTTGATTGGTGAACCCAATACCTCAATTAAAGTTTGATGATGAAAAGCTTATACATTAAAACAAGATATAAATGTTTTAATAAAAACTATGCTACAAAGATGAATGCATGACATTTTTTGTACATATTTGATTTAACATCAAAACTATTACCCTTTAAATTTAAGTTATATGCCATCCAACGAAACGGAAACACCTAAGATTACTTTCTATTTGCGTGAGAACGTGACTTAGATCTTAATCAAAGGGTAAAATGTCCACGTGTCGTGAGAACAGGCATGGACGATTTTGCAGTTTCTTAAGTTGGACAACTTAATTGAGTTAGGCGGTGAAAACTGAAAACTCAAGGCATAAGATGGGATAAAACATGTTTACATGGCGATTGATATTGGCTATATATAAATCCCATAAATCTAGGAATTGCAATTGAAATTGGCAATTGAGCAAAAGCTCTACCATTCTGTATAAGGTTCATCACTAACAGATCAACTGATGTGATGAGATTATGACAATTTGGATCCTAGTTTTCAATAAATATTAATTGGTTATATGAATATGAACCTTGGGTATTTAATTGTTTATTGAAAAGAAAAATTATCAAAATACTAATTATGGTTTTTTGAACTTTTTCTGTAGATGGCTCAATCTGATAACACTATGAGCTTACTGAGTGCCGCTTTCAAAGATATGATTGGAAGGGACAAGCTGACTGGCCCTAATTTCAATGATTGGCATCGTTCACTTAGGATCATCCTTCGTGTTGCCAAAAGGGTTGAAATTTTGACTACACCTCTGCCTAATGCTCCTCTCGACACGGCAACTGCTCTTGAACAAGAGGCATATCGTGTTGAATATGAGAAGCATAATGATGTGGCGTGTCTAATGCTTTCGGGGATGTCTGCTCAATTGCAAAAACAATTTGAGCACTATCCGCCTATGAGCATGCTAGATGAACTCAAACGTATGTTTGAGAAGCCACCGGCAGCTGAACTGTATGAACTAATTGAAAAGGTTCACAGCTGCAGGCATGAGGTTGGCAAATCTGTCTCCGACCACGTCCTTGAGATGAAACATCACTTGGACCAATTGGAGAAGCTCGGCTGTGGTTACTCGAACGATGTATGTGTCGGACTCATCAATCATTCCCTTAATCAGGAACGATTTGGTGATTTTGTCCGCAATTTTAACATGCATTGCACGGGGAAGACAGTGAATGAGTTACATGCAATGCTTGTAGACTACGAGAAGAGATTGCCAAAGAAGGCTCCTACAGGGTGGTAGGGTGAATAAGCCTAAGCCGCAAGCAGATAAGAAAGGGAAAGGAAAAGGAAAGGGGAAACAAGTTGTCATCCCACCAGCTCCTAAGAAGAACCCTGGAAAGAAAAAGGAGAATCCTAAGAAGGATTTATCTTGCCACCACTGCAACTCACCGGGTCACTGGAAGCGGAACTGTCCAGTTTATCTGAATGAGTGCCTTCAGAATAAAAATAAGATGGTGCCTAGCTCATCAGGTATTTTTATGTTTGAATTATTTTCTTTTCCTCATAAGTTAAATTCCTGGATATATGATACAGGATGTGGTACTCACATCTGTAATACATCGCAGGGACTTAGAGGAGCGAAGAAGCTGACCTGTGGAGAGAGATACTTGTACGTTGGAAATGGAAAGCGTGCAGCTGTCGAAGCCATAGGGACTTTTGATTTAGTGTTGCCTTCGGGCTTAATTTTAGAACTAAATAATTGTCATTATGCACCCTCCATTGTTAGGGGTGTCATTTCAGTTTCTTTATTAAAAGATATTGGTTTTGTGCACACTTTTACCAGTTATGGAATTTTAGTTTCTTTAAATAATGTTTTTTACTTTAATGCAATTCCTATGCTTGGTGTGTTTGAAATTGATATGGATGGTTGTATATCCAATGAAAATAATTCGTTGTATAGCATTAGCAATAAGAAGAGCAAGTCGAACTGTGACTCTTCTTATCTTTGGCATTGTCGCCTTGCCCATATTGGCAAGAAACGCATGGAAAAGCTGCAACACGATGGGCTTTTACAAACGGTCAATGATGAATCATTTGACAAATGCGAGTCTTGCATTGCTGGGAGGATGACAAGGAAACCTTTTTCACCACAAGTGGAAAGGGCTTCTGATCTACTTGGATTGATACACACTGATGTGTGTGGTCCACTTAGACATGTGTCAAAACATGGTGCTGTCTACTTCTTAACCTTTACGGATGATTTCAGTCGTTATGGTTATGTTTATTTACTTAAACATAAACATGAAGTCTTTGAAACATTTAAGGTTTTCAAAAGTGAAGTAGAATTACAACTTGGAAAGAAGATTAAAGCTCTTCGATCCGATAGAGGTGGTGAGTATATAAGTCAAGAGTTCAAAGATTACTTAGCTGAGTGTGGAATTATCCAGCAGCTCACATCTCCTTATACTCCACAACAAAATGGTGTATCTGAAAGGAAAAATCGTACCTTACTTGACATGGTACGATCAATGTTTGAACTTACGACTCTACCTTTTACTTTTTGGGATTATGCCCTTGAAACTGCTATTCGCATTTTGAATATGGTTCCAACGAAGAAGGTTGTTAAAACTCCATATGAAATATGGACTGGAAAAGCTCCCAACTTTTCTTACTTAAAGGTCTGGGGATGTGAAGCGTTTGTTAAACGTGACACACCTGATAAGCTCCAAGCCAGATCTGTTAAGTGTATCTTTGTAGGATACCCTAAGGAAACTATGGGTTACTACTTTTACTACCCAGCTGAGAACAAAGTCTTTGTGGCTAGGTATGGAGATTTCCTTGAAAGGAATCTCATATCTCAAGAACTCAGTGGGAGAGTATTTGATCTGGAATATGATCAAGAAGATACAACACCTTCTGAAAATACTAGCCAACTTCAAGAAGAACCTGAAAGCTTAGGTGCTCCTCCTGAAGTTGTTCCCATTCGTAGGTCTGAAAGGACCATACGTGCACCTGACCGTCTATGTCTTAACGTAGAGGTGGAGGAAAATATAGTAGGGGATCTTAATGAACCTGCCAACTATAAGGCTGCCATGGCTGATCCTGAAAAGGATAAATGGCAGATTGCTATGAATGGGGAAATGCAATCCATGAAAGATAATGATGTCTGGATTGAAGTTGACCTTCCTCCTAAGGCTAAGGCCGTTGGGAGTAAGTGGATCTTCAAAAAGAAAACTGACATGGATGGCAATGTACACACCTACAAGGCTCGTCTAGTGGCTAAAGGTTTTACTCAAACCTATGGCGTTGACTACGAGGAGACATTCTCTCCTGTAGCGGACATAAGAGCTATTAGGATTCTCATAGCTATAGCTGCACACTATGACTATGAGATTTGGCAAATGGATGTCAAAACTGCTTTTCTGAATGGCCGTCTAGATGAAGACATCTATATGGCGCAGCCGGAAGGGTTTGTGAATCCATTGTTTCCTAACCGTGTATGCAAGCTTAAGAGGTCCATTTATGGACTAAAGCAAGCATCAAGGCAATGGAATAAAAGATTCGATGAAGAAATCAAAAGTTTTGGATTTACTCAGAATCTTGATGAGCCATGTGTATATCACAAAGCTAGTGGGAGTCGTGTTACTTTCCTTATTCTGTATTTCGATGACATATTAATCATGGGAAATCATATACCAAGTCTGAATGAGGTGAAAGCCTATCTTGGTAAATGTTTTTCGATGAAAGACTTAGGGGAAGCAGCATATATACTCGGAATCAAGATCTACCGGGATAGATCAAAGCGGCTAATTGGTTTAAGCCAAAGTGCTTACATTGACAAAATATTGAAGAGATTCAATATGCAAAATTCCAAGAAGGGATTTTTGCCAATGCAAGTAAATCATGGTTTGAGCAGCCAAGGCTGTGCTTCAACACATGCAGAGGTGGCGCGTATGAAGAAAGTTCATTATGCTTCGGCTGTAGGATCTATCATGTACGCGGTACGATGCACAAGGCCTGATGTGGCGTTTGCTCAAAACTTGACCAGTCGGTATCAACAGAATCTGGGTGAAATTCACTGGACTGCTGTTAAGCATATTCTCAAGTACCTTAGGGCTACAAGAGATATGTTCATAGTGTATGGAGGAAATCCAGAAGCAGAACTGTCTGTTACAGGTTACTGCGATGCATCCTGGAAGTGTGACAAAGATGATACGAAGTCTCAAACGGGTTACATTTTTGTCATCAATGGAGGTGTTGTGGATTGGAAGAGTAAGAAACAGACAACACTTGCGATGTCTGCTACAGAAAGTGAGTACATAGCGGCGTCTGAGGCTGCCATGGAAGCTGTTTGGATAAGGAAATTTGTTTCGGGGCTTGGTGTTATGCCGTCGATTGAAAATCCTATTAAAGTATATTGTGACAATTCAGCTGCAATTACTTTTGCCCATGAACCTGGAGTCATGAAGGGCACCAGACACTATCCTAGACAATATCACTATGTTCGAGAGCAAGTCGAGATAGGTGAAATTGAGTTGCTCAAAGTTCACACAGATGATAACCTAGCAGATCCGTTAACGAAGGCCTTACCTGGTGAAAAACTTAATCATTTGTCTGATAAGTTTGGACTTCGTTTAGCTAGTAGTTTCATGCCCATCTGTGACTAAGTATTTTAGATAAAGGATATTGTAAACATTATTATTGAAATGAAATAAAGTATTTTGTTATGTTTATTATTCATTTATTATCATGTTGTCCTATATTTGCATGTTTAAATCCTTGAATAACTTAAGTTATTCTAAATAGTCCGTTGTCAATCAATAACATGGGAATGATATTGAATTAAGACAAATCTGAGTATTAGTTAGAATATACTTGAAAGTATATTGATGCGTAGCATGACTAATTTCAGATGATATTCAATGAATTGAATATAGGACTTATCCCACCCACATGATGATACTTTATGGATCTTTGTCATTAAGTATATCATGGATATTTATCCTCTGACTTGAGATACAAGAGATATGTCATGGATGTAGTGCATTTTTGTGAAGCAATCTAACGCTACACGTAACTGGTAGTTATAAGGGTTGTTTTCAGAAGTGTTGCGAAATTTATGAATCCTGCTTGTAGTCAAAATGAGATTTGTTTCCTTCAAATTTATTTTGAAGTATAATACTACTGGGCCCCTCGTAGGATTGTTAAGATGTTTGTATGGCCATACCCAAGGTCTTCTGTTCAGAAGAATTGGTAATCTTACTCAATCATATAAAGCGAGAAACAGAATAGTTAATTAAGAAATGAGTAAGATCCATATTCTTATTAACATGGTATTAGAAATAAAAGGATGAATATGATGATGAATCATCAAACTTGGTTTTTCTCCAGAAAACCATACACGAGTTGTACCGGGGGCATTGGCGTGTTGCTAGACGCTAACCAATGTCATTTCACGTTTTGTAAACATATCCAAGTGGGAGCTGTTGGAAATGTATATATTTACAAACATGTGAATGTCCGGATTCGAACTCGTGACCACGGGATTGCACACATTAGCGAATGAGAATTAAAGTTAATAATTAATGTTTATGTTTACGATTAATTATTACACATTAAGTCCGGTTAACGATCGTTAAGTATTTAACGGAAAAATGACTAACGACCGTTAAATGGAAAAGAGAAGGACTAGAAATGGAAAACTTGAAAAGTTATGGGTTTGGCTTTGGGCTTTCCATCATGGCCGGCCATAGGGCTTTTACAAAGCCTAATCCCCTAACTTGTTCCCTAAGTTTACCTACTAGTATATAAGGAGGGCTAGGTTCTAGGGTTTCATACACTTGTGCATTGAATTAACCCTAGATCTCTCCTCTCCTCTCTCTAGTCCAAATTTCGGCCGAACACCCAAGTAAGGGAGTTTGGTTTCGTTTTTCTTAAACGAGGACTTGTGTTAGATCTAGCAATCGCTTGATTCGTTTGGTTAATTCGTGTGTACAAGAACGTGGTTGTAAGACATTATTCTTACACAAATAAGTACTTCTTTGGTTTGCTTTGCTCGAGGGTTGTTTTGCTTTGCTCGAGGGATTTGATATTCGCAAGAGGTACGTTACGCATACTTTCAGTTAATTAATTTATTTGTTATGATCTTAAGTCTTCCGCTGTGTACTCTTGATGTCTTTATGTTTTATTATATTTTATATATCATAAACTGAACACTATAATCGTGTAACATTTATTAATTCATGAAACATTTTGAATGATGATCGATCAAAAATCATGTTGAGGCTGAAATCGATATCGATGATGATGATGGTGATCTTACGATGATGACGCCGAATCGGCGATAAAGATAACGCATAAACAGATCTACGACTCTTGCTTCATGAAATACGGATTATATGTTATGGATGATGATTAAGATGTGGATTTGCGACTATGCGTTGATGATGCAATTAAGATGCAAATGATACTCTTTAGGGATGCATTATATAATAAATTTAAGATGATGATGATTCCTGGTTGAATCAAGATTGGAAAAAAAGTGTACGTTAAATTTTAATCAGTATTCATGCCACAACATATATATTATATTAGAATGACGTTAAGTTCATGATGCACGCAAAAACCGGTCAGTCATTTGTTTTTTCAGAGCCTTTACCTCTTCATCTGCAAACCATGTCTGCAGAAAAAGAGGTACATTTAAGCTCTTCATCTGCAAGAAGAAGACCGTTTGTTTTTTGTGCTATTGAAGTACTTCTTTCATTTTTCCTCTTATGTCTGCATTGGTGTAGAGGAAAGAAGTGGAAAAAAGACCTAAATTATGTCTGCATTGGTGAAGAGAAAAGAAGTGATTATATCCTCTTATGTCTGAAAAAAAAACAAACGGTCTTCAAAGATTATGTCTGCACGCCTGCAGACAAAAGAGGAAAAAAGCTCTTCTTTGAAAAAACAAACAAGGCCAGACTATATCAAATTAATTTCCTATTTCACCCTTTAGATGCATATACACGTGTCACTCTATAGTGGTATCTTACATTTTTTAGTTTAAGGGGTTATTTTACTAGAACTCATCCCTCATATAATATACGCCCTAGATACTCCTTCCTAACAAAGAGCACCAAGTTGGGTGACGATTTTGGTCGGGTTCGTATCTTTCAACATCAACTCAAACACGACCAGTTTAGTTGAGTGCATCAAGCATTTCATCACTGTTAAGGCACGCAAAATCTATGAAACGCCGACACCTGCTTTTATTTAAAGGGCTAATATAGTTAGCGGGTTGAAATTTTAATTTTAGTAACATTTTTAATACTAAGTTTAATGGGTGTCAGGTGGGTCAGGTCAACCCGAACATGTATATTCTTAAATGGGTTATGTGGATTGACATGCTAATAATCTAAACTCGTGTGAATCTCAATCAAACTCGTTTAGTTTTGTTGGACAATTACGACAACAAACTTGAAGTTCGCTATAGAATTCTAAATCAAGATTTGTATCAAGCACAAACAGCAATTAATTGAACACAAGAGACACGAGATACATAAAGAAGTCGACCATAATAAAATAACAAAGGAAACAATATACCTGTAAACGTTTACCTTTATTCACAAATTTACCGGCATATATAGTACAGAAAAGAATACAAATTTAAAAACTAATATGTATCCCTCTATGTACATCTAAACTAATGTCGATATCTCTAAGACCAATCCAAGTCGGTTTAGAATTATTTTCCACAATGCATTGTCATTAACTTCCTAATTTTGCTTAAACATTCTTTAATAATTACTTATATACATAATGCCCTTTAAGGTATTAACTAATATTACTAACAATTTTCACCTTATTAGTAATACCTTAGCTAGTCTGTTATTAAGCGTCTTTGAACCATGCTTAAACCTCGGTCTGGGAACCACCATAGCCAAGGCATCATCATATCCTTCTTCTTTGTAACACCAAAATTGTCTTCAACATCATGTTGAGCTGGCACACAAATATTTTTCCCCACCTTTATACCAAGATGTAACTTTTCCTCCTCAATTACCAAGCAGTCCGTGTTTATCTTTTTTCAAGTTATTTAAACTTCAACTGTCTTTGGGTCATTGCAACATCATCGTTACTATCCTGAATAACCTCGGCTTCACGATTTCCTTGAGCTCCATGTAGTTCCACCTCAAACCAAACATGCTTTTGAACATGTACTCCACGGACTCTTGTTTTAACACCAGGACCAAGTTGCTTGAACCCAACTTGTTTTAAACCTCTATGCTTTTGTACGCTATTCCCATCGAAGTTTTCGATGTTAAACCTATCACTCGTACTAGCCATTCTCTTTTCAACCTTGCTAAAAACCTGTCAGTTCTTTCTAAACCAACTTTGCCAACAAGTCTCACAAGTCGTGTGCTATAAACTCCGCTTCTTGAAATCTTAAGCTGCTAACCTTTATAAAATTCTAAAGCTTCGATTTTTCCATGTCAAATCTATAAAACTTGTACTACAAACAATCACTCCTCAAGAAACAGCTAAACCTTTCTTGTCTTAAAAGTTATCACAAATACTTGATCTTTAATAAACCCGCGAAATTTGAATTTTCATGATTGATTTACCAAAACTCAAAAAATCTACAAACCCTTGAAAAACCATTCAAGGAATTGATTTCCCTCCAAGTTTTCAAATCCAACCTTAAAAAATTCAACCTAGTCGAAAAACCTTTGAAGCTTAAACCTTGCCAACCTAAGCAATACTACCCTTGATTAAGCCTAGGCTTCTTACAAAAACAATCGACACCCTAAACCTTCAAAATCCTCGTTTTAGAAACCCAAAACACGAGACAACTTTTTACGACCTTTATAGTAATCTCGTCGGCTTGCAAAACCACAAAACCTTCTTGTTCAAACCTGTTACTCCAAGAACGCACCTCGTCTTTACTCGATCCTTGAACTAACACGAACCTCAGAGACCACAAAACTTATGGCTCTGACACCACTTGTTAGACAAGTATGACAACAAACCTGAAGTTCAATACACGAAACCCTAGATCAAGATTTGTATCGAGCACAAGCAACAATTAATTGAACACAAGAGACACTAGATACACAAAAAGGTCGACCAAAATAAAATAACGCACGAAATAGTATACCTGTAAATGTTTACCTTTATTCGTAAAGTTACCAGCGTGCACAATACAAAAAAGAATACAACTGAAAACTAAGTCTATAGCCCTATATAGACCTAAGCTAATGTCGATACACATCCAAGTCGGTTTTAGATAATTTTCTTTATTGCACCGTCATTAACTTCTTAAACAATTGATCTGTGTCGTGTTTTATGTCACTTTAGAGATTGTACCCCTCTTAGACAATTGATCTGTGTCGTGTTTTATGTCACTTTAGAGATTGTACCCCTATTATTTACTCCCTCCGTCCTAAATTATAAGTCCACTTTGACTTTTTCAAAATCTTTTTATATCAACTTTGACCTTAATTATTTTTTTTAATGTTATATAATACTTGACGCAATATATATAAATGGACTTGTGTTTTAAATACTTTTTCATTTGTATACTTTTCATCAAGTATTATATAACACGAAAAAAAATAATTAAGGTCAAAGTAGGAAAGAAAAGACTTTGAAAAAGTCAAAATGGACTTATAATTTGGGACGGAGTGAGTACGTTGTATGCTAGGTTCTAGCTAATGCGCAGTATAACAAAGAAAAAGAATTATATGAACTCATAATCTATGTAGTTGGGATGAATGCTGTGAACGAATCCACGAGAAAATGAAATCCCATTTTCTTGTTATGTCTGTTTCATAGTAACATGCATGGATTCATGAATAATCTTAGCTACCAATGTTTATAATTAACCATGTAGACTTAACAATTGATTTGAAACCTATACAAGCGTAAGATAACTTAAGAATGACTAACATTTAAGTCGTCATTGTACTTCAATCTTTTTACAAACGCCCAATAAAAAAAGTAAATGAACTCGCTGTTTAAATATACATTTTCTTGACGTAATTTCATGATTTGCACTCACCTAGAATGAACACGTACTATATTGAGATGATTCGATGTTGGTTTAATGAACAAAATATTAATAGATGTGTGTTAGGATCGAACTCGAGACCACAGGATTGCACACTTTACGTATGAGAATTA
The DNA here is from genome assembly GCA_019973895.1 of Chrysanthemum seticuspe. Taxonomy (NCBI): domain Eukaryota; kingdom Viridiplantae; phylum Streptophyta; class Magnoliopsida; order Asterales; family Asteraceae; genus Chrysanthemum; species Chrysanthemum seticuspe. Next base: position 255,937,296 of record BPTQ01000004.1, read on the forward strand.
AAATTAATAATTGGGCAAATGGCACAAAAAGGCATCAAAGTTAGGGTCCATTTCCAATCAAGGTATTCTACTTTTTTTCTTGCATAAAAAGGTTTCCAACAAAAATTTTTGGCGGATTTGGGTATTTTCATTAACTTCCGTCAAGTATTTATACATTGAAACATTTATAATTTTTGAAGGGCCAGATTGAAACTTTTTTTTTTTTTATTATAACCGTTAGGTTATAACACATTTGTCCAGAATCATTTCTTCCCCAAAATCATTTCATCCCCAGAATCAAATTAGGTCAAACACATTTGTCCCAAAAATTAAATTAGGGCAAACGGTGTGTTTCCAAATATCAAAACATGACAAAGTCATCTAATTCATCAAACTCATCAAATTGGGTATACTGGAATCGAAGAAATGCAGGTTGGGAAAAAGACAACTTGATGAATCGTGTTTGTGTGTTGTGCGAATGTGGTGATGTTAGTGGTAAGTGGACTTCTTGGACTGAACAGAATCCAGGCATGAGGTTTCTTGGATGTCCTAACTATAAGGCAAGAAAGAAGTGTAATTTCTTTCACTGGTGGGATCCAGATTTTGAAACTGAGCATTACAAAGGTAGATTGGCAGATGTGGAAAAACAAATGAAGAAGGAAGCTGTGGAGTTTGAGCTGAAAAAAAAGAGATTGGAAGAAGAAGTTGAAGTGTTGAAGTGTACAGTTAGCATGCAATCTAGACTTATCTTTGTACTGTTAGGAATGCTTTTCTTGATGATTATAAAAGCTTTTTAGTTTGATGAATGTATGTATTGAAAAGCTTTACTTTTGAATGTATTGAAAAGCTTTACTTTTGAATGTAATGAAAAGCTTCTTACTTTGATTATTCAATGTATTGAAAAGTCAGTGACAGCCCCCCTTGTTGAAAAGCTTGATCAATGTATTGAAAAATCAGTGATAAAAGACACTGATAAAAGGCAGTGATAAGAATGTCAACATTTGCAGCTGCATCAAATGCCAAGCTAATGACACAAATGCCAAGCTAATGACTTTGCAGTCATGGTTTTGTTGGTATCAGTTTGCAGGCATGATAAAAGGACATTGCTGATAAAAGTACTTTGCAGAGTTGCTTTACACTATTTTTTTCTCAACATTTGCAGCTGCATCAAATGCAAGCACTGTTATGGTTTGACTGTTTTTACACTATATAAAGGCATAAGCAACACCTCATTTTCATCTCACACCTTTAAGAAACCCTACAACTAAAAAAATGAGCAAAAACAAGAAACCAGGTTTTGTATTTAACTACATAATTTGCTTTCTCATATCTTTTTAACTCATAATTTTTTTTTTTTTTTTTTTTTTTTTTTTTTTTGCATAAATCATTTGCATTTCCAGTTATTCTTCTGATTGGGAATCTTCTGATGCATCATACCCAGTACCATGGTCTAAGTATTTTCCCCCAGATTATGATTCTTGTGTTAGAAGCTCAAAGAAGGTTGTTGCAAACATGAAGCCAACCCCCAAAGTGGATGCAAAACAAGCTTTTGCTGATAGGGTTAAGGTGCTAGGCTTGCCAAACAAGGAAACTTGTGCTTCACTTGATATCAAGCCATTTGGTCTCAAAAAACCCACAGATGCAAATGCCAGTAAAAAATGTAAGGGCAAAAAAAAGATGGTTTAGTATGTATGGTGTAGTATCATGGTTTAGTATGTATGGATAAATTGCCATTAAATAAATCTGTTGTATCATGGTTGAATATTGTAACCAGTTACAATAATATGAATGCAATGGTATCATACTTATGTTTTAAGTAAAAAAAAAAAGCAACTGATATGGACCATATGAACCTGATATTAATTTCTTACAAGTTGTTACAAAAGAGATTGATATTACAAGTTGGACATTAAGAGACTGATAAGTTCTTACAAGTTCTTACAAACAAGTTGGACATTAAGAGACTTATACACCATATATTAAGTTCTTACAAACAATAAATACTTAGTCTACTTCAAATGCTTCATCTGGTGTGAGACCTTGACCTTCATAGTCCTGGTTTATTTTCCTATTATAATTCTTCATTAATAATATTTGAGAAGTCCTTCTAGGGGGCTGATATCCTGAATTATATTGAGCTTTCCAAAATTCATCATACCTCCTCTTAAGCTTTGTTGTTTCATCCTGATTGGCATCCATATCTGCAGCTGCATCACCAACATCAACATTTGCAGCTGCATCACCAACATCAACAAGATTGGCATCCACTTTTGCAGCAGTATCAACAACATCAACATTAGCTTGATCAATATTGGCTTCCATATCTTCTGTATTTGCTTGATCTCTAGGAACTTTTTTCTTTCTTCTCTCTTTTTCATCAAATCCCCACCTAACCAGCAACTTTTCACTATCACTTTTTTCATATCAAAGTTGGTATCCATTGGCAACAGAATAAAATGTAAGACAATCTTTAACTTGATCTAAGTCTGCATACAATTCACCTAATAAAGGTTTTTTTAACTTCCAATGTGTGTTTGGGTCATGGATAGGGTAATCTCTTTTATTATAGTCAAACACAATCTCATCCTCATCACTAATGGGCATATCTTCATCTAAGCTTATTTCTGGTTCAATATGAGGTTTCTCCTTTTGAGATTCATCACCTAAGTCTGAAAATAAAGGATCTGTTTCTTTTTGAGATTCATCACCTACATCACTGTCATTTTCCAACACTAGCCTACTTTCATCAAATACAACAATTTCATTTGTTTTGTTCTTTTCATCTAAACCCTTCCTTTTTTGTATCCTAACCTGCCTCAACTCTTCTTCACCCTCAGATAAATGGTCAACTGATGCAACATCTGAGTCTGAGTCTTTGTAATAACTAGTAGGGTTTAACATGACAATAACATAATCACCAGTGTATTCAACTAAACATTCATTCTTATGAGTAACATATAAGGCTATCATACCTTCATCACTACTTTGCCACTTTTCAACAAACAACCTAACATCATCATCAGACTTAATACTTTTTAAACCATTACTAAAGTAATACAGCACAGACACTACTGAAGCTATGTTGTTTTGAACAAAAAATTTCAACTCATTATAGGTTAAAGGGGACACATCAAGAGTAGTTGTGACCATATCAGCATTATGATAGGTTAAAGGTTTCAGACTGAAATACCCGTTATAATAAATATCCAATGTTAATGTACCTACTTTGGATGAAGAAGCCATCCTGCAGCTGCAAATTATGAACACAAAGGTCAATGAATAAAGATTATTAAGATAAATAAACACGACATTAAGTATTAATTACCTTAACGAACACAAAATAAGGTTCAATTTTGTGAACAGTGAATTAGGGTTTATGTGGAGAGTTGGGGAAGAGATTTGGGGGAAATCTGGGTTTAAAGAAAAAGATAACGGTTTTTTTTATTTAATTTTACATAAGTTTCAATCTGGCCCTTCAAAAATTATAAATGTTTCAATGTATAAATACTTGACGGAAGTTAATGAAAATACCCAAATCCGCCAAAAATTTTTGTTGGAAACCTTTTTATGCAAGAAAAAAAATAGAATACCTTGATTGGAAATGGACCCTAACTTTGATGCCTTTTTGTGCCATTTGCCCTTAATAATTAAATATAAATGTTATATTTATTTATTAATTACACGAAATAATATATAACGGATGTTAAGTTAATTAAGTGTAATGCACTAACGATCGTTAAATGTTAATTGAAAGGACTAGATTGAAAAATAGAGATCGAGAAGGTTCTAGAATCCTATGGGGAGTTCAAACCGATCGGTTATGGGTTTTCCAAACCCAATTCATATCTAACTTGGTCACCAAGTTATATTAGGTATAAATACAAGGCCTAGGGTCTTAGTTTTTCATCTCTTGTACTCATTGGCTAAAATCTAAAATTGTTTGTGTGTGTTTTTTGCCATAATAGATCGTACAACCCCTCTTTGGTGTCGATCATCTTGTTTTTCCAAAACAAATTGTTTCGTGTTTTTAAAACTAGCATTACTTTAATTTGATTTAGAACGTGGTACAATCACACTATTGATTGTATCTTGGATTGAATTACAAAACGGTAAGGGGTAATTCACATAATCCTTATAAACCCTAATTAGGGTTCATCTCAATTGCTAGTTTTGTGGAATTGATTCTTGTTCGGCTAGAATAAAAAAGGTACGCATATTTTATGTTTATGTTAGTTAATTATTAATTATTCTTTCATATACGCTTCCGCATGTTTCTTTGATGTTTTATGTGTTTTATATATGATTATCATAGTATATAATTCCAACAGTAGCATCACGAGCTTGGCTTAATGAGTAATTAATTACTCAACACGTAAAAAACAAATATTGTATGTTGTTTGATATGATTATTCTAGTGTTTTGGTTATGATTAGGTAAACCCTAATTTTAGGGATTAGGACTTTTGCCCTAATTTGTTTTTAAAATTTTTTTATGGATCGACCAAATTTTTTTTTTGGGTTGAAACCCTAATTTTTTTAGTCGATTGGGTTTATTATAATTGTTATGTTATCAATATCGAAACCTAGAATTAATATATTTGTTACGTGATAAATTCATGAATAAAGTGTTATGTGACATGGAATTGTATGCGATCTTGTTACAACGTGAATAAATTGTTATGTTAAATCCATGTAAACGTGCATGTTTGGCATGGATTATTGTCGATATATACATATAATTGTTAAGATTGGTTATGCGAAAATTAATTGTTAAGTTTTATACACATGTTTATTATTTTGATAAAATTTTGAATTGGGGAATACCTCAATAATATTAATGAATCAATTATGTGCAATTTGGTATATTTTAATTATGGCTTACGCAATCGATTCGTCGATGTATGTGGCTCACTTTCAATTGGGCGAGTGAAAGCCCTAGTTAATATATACGTTAATTAACCTAGAAATTGATTATTAATAGGTTTTATCAAATAAGTTGCATGTGGCTACTTGTTTACACGTATTAATTGTTAGTTATGCGCGCATTGTTTTAAGTTATTTTTTTTTATTGTTTACTTGTTTGTTTATTATGTGTGACAAGTTTTAAGCAAAGGGTAATTTTGAATAGAAAAATAAATTGGACTAAACAATGGTGAAATTTGATTTGTTTTTGAAGAGTTAAAATTTCAAATGTTTAATTGATTGATGATTTTGGTACAAATAGTGAGAACGGCTCACCCAATTTTGACGGACTGTGTGAGGGGTATAAGGAGATGAGCGCATTAAATTGTGACCCTAAAAAAGGAGGTTATTGCTTCAGCGCTGACCAAATTCTCCGCTTCTTTGCAAGTCAAATTGAAGTTACCAAGTATGCTATGAGTACAAAATCATCTTAAGGGCGAATTAGCTTTAATTTCATGCGCCACTTTTGTGGTAATTATCCGAAATACTAAGTCTTTATACTTATGCAAAAGTACGATATAATGGACGATAATTAAAGGTAAATTCCTTAATTGGCGAAACCAATACCTCAATCAAAACTTTGATAATTTGATCTTTATTAATTGGTTAATAAAAAGTTTTTTTTTTTTTTAATTTATGCTACAAGATGAATGCATATCATCTTTGTACATATTTGATTTGACACCATAAATCAAAACTAGTACCCTTTTAAAAATTAAGTTAAGTGCCATTTAGTTAAAGGAACACTTGAAGTTGCAATTTACGTCATGTGAGAACTTGGCGAGATTGTAATGGAAAGGTAAATCTTTATGTAAAGTCAGACCTTACATGAACATATTTGCAGTTCTTTAAGTTAGATGACTTAAATTGAGTAGTAAGTGAGACCTGGACTCAAGGCACAAGATGTGATAAAAACATGTTTACATTTGCAATAACGTTGGAAAATATAAATCCCATAATGATCTAGGAATTGGAAAATATTTACCAATTATTGTTCGACAGATTACCTTATTATGTGCTTTCGTTACTAGCATATCAACTGATGTAATAGAACTATGATAATTTGGATCCTAGTTTTCGAGAAAATTCTATGGTTATATGAATATTACCTTGGGTATTTTATTTTCTTGAAAAGTTTAATTATCGAAAATACAAAAATTGAATATTGCTAATTCTTTAAATGTATTAATGTAACATTAAACCGTAAACGTAGGTTATTCCTGTATTGGTAAATTGATCTACACCTGTAAGGGTTTTTGGTAGAGTCAACTTTGCTAAAAGAATAAACTTAATCCTCTTTTCATAAGAAAGAGTGATATTCAATCATATTCCTTTTCATGAATGAGAAAGGTATGATAGGACAAATTAGAATTGTCTAAATTCTAAATTCATAACTCGTAAGCAAATTTTAATAGTTAAGAAAATTGCATATTTTCTGAGTTATTAAATTAGAAGCTAGACTAATTTACTGCAAAATTAATAAAAGACAAACTAGCATATTTTATCTAGTTGTTGTGCTTTGACCATTTAAAAGTACTACTTACAATTGTTGGAATGTTAGAACTATTAAGAAAGAAATTGTGTGCCCAATTTTTCAAGTTAATAGCATTGATGGATAATTCATCATCTACATAGTAGAATACACTCTTTTAGTACATAAGTAATTGTTATGTGTGGTCTTTCTCAAAAGTGTATGGAAGTAAATAGAACACTATTTTCTTTCACTGGTTAATGAAACACTTACAATGTTGTCAAATCCAGTGGGAGTATTGTGTTCTTATTACTGAATAAGGAATTAATGTAATGATCTCTAATTCAGTGGGAGTTACAAGCTTTGTCATCTTGGCGGTAACCCAGATTATCTCTAGAATGTCTTAAGATAATTACTTTCCACTTGTAGACACTTATGTTTTCAAGGATAGTCATGCACGTTTCCTTATTAGACAATGAAGTGGTTCTACATCTACTAGTTATGCTAATATCAATGACACAATCATATTAGTCACATAAACAAACATATGTCGTGTTTTTTATCTGCTACATGATGTTGTTCCATGCACAAGTGGGCGAAATCTATATTGTGTGCAAGGTACAACATATAGGTATATGATTTAACGGATTCTCTTGACTGCAAGGTAAGAGACTAATGTTCTAATATGACTTGTACATATCTAATTCAAGAAACACTTGGTGTTGCAATTTACGTCATGTGAGAACTTGGCGAGATTGCAACAACAAAGTAAATCTCCATGTGAAATCAGACCTTGCATGGACATATTTGCAGTTTCTAAATTAGACAAGTATTTAGAACATGAGTCAAAATGATATATAAGACTACTTCAAATTAAATATTTATGTATTATTAGAATGACATAAATAAATGAAGTAGTCTAATACTACTTCAATTTGTTTATTTATGTATTTTAGAATGACATAAATGAAAAAAAATGTAGTCCTACATTATTGTGAAGTAAATAAATTAACTTGAAATTACTATTGAAACTAAGAGTTGTGTTCATAATTACTTTAGTTAAACATGTTTATGATTCATTGTAGAGACATAAACATAAAGTCTTTTAAGACTTATAATAAAGTAAGACGTTAACTTGTTATGGTTTTTAATTAAGACATATACAAGAAGTCATTGAGTTGATCAATGATTTATAACGTATAATGGGATTATAACAGTTTATGTTTTCTTGATGAGAAATGGATATGAAGTGACTTGGTTAAAAGTACTTGTGTTATAAAGCATGCAATTGGCTTGAAAAGTCTATTATACCATTAAGTTGACTTAGTTGGTAAATAGGTAAGCCAAAAGGAATATGTTTATCTTATATATTGTTAGATTGTCTTACAATGTTAATTCTAATGAATACCACAAGTTGATGGTATGTTCAGTTAGGAGAATCAAACTCTATTTGATTTGTTTGATTCAAGATAACCATAACTTCTTTCTTAAAAAGTAACATGGTTAGAAAATTGAGTATGGATTGAATATACTCAATATGACTCCAACCTAAAAGATTAATAAAATACCATTTTATTATGGAATGTGATGAATCACATTAAGTTTTAAAATTGAAGATTCTGAATTTGTTAAACTACTTATGAATAGGTTATTAACAAACTAAAGTCAGGAATTGTCAATGTGTATTTGTAATGTCCCAAAAATAGAACAATGTAGTTTTGCTCTAATTGCTAAGTATATATAGATAGTCTATATATTACAAAAGGCAAGTGGGAGTTTTTTTTATCTTGAAAGATAAAATTACAAAATACACTAGTAAATATCATGATGAAGCTAGATATGAAATGCTAACCTCAAGATGATGGAATTTTCATTCATGGATCTGCAAGGATATATTAGATATTTGATTTATATGCTGAGAAGAACATGAGTTACAGGATTATAGTAAACATGATAATCATTATGATGGATTACCAAATATTGAATTGGGTAAATTACTCATACTATGAATGTTAAAGATGTTGTCCATAAAGATAATCAATTTTAGAAATTTGGTTTATCTTAATAGTTAGACTGGAGAATGAACATGAGTTTCTTCAAAGAGATGGAAAAGTCTAGTGGTTTAAATCTCTGTGCGTAGAAATCATATGGACAAAATTGTACACATATTTAATGCATGTTTTATGTCAAGATTATTAATCATATTTAAGCAATTAATTGTGATTGAATATTATTTCCTAAGACACATTAAATATATAAAGATGATAATTGTAATACTTGGTTTCATTAATATGAAATATGACAATAGAATATCAAAAAACTCTTTCTTGAGAAATTACTTGAGCGAGGACGGTAAGTAATCGAAAGGTTTTTTGAATTCATATAATCTTTGGAAGTGTACGAAGTGCAATAATTCATGAATGGATAAATGCATGCATCTATAAAATTATTCTTATGTTTAATTATTAAATCCTAGTTTCGATTTATAATTGAAATAAGATAAATTTTAAGTATTCCTAAAAGCTAGTGGGAGTATTATGTTAAGGTTTTAAATCTTATATGTTGTATAACATATATGAAGTGACATTTCTTGTAAGTTAAATGTTAAGTCTTAGTTTGGAATAAAACTTCACTTGTAAGATTTAAGAATTAAAACATATAACCTTGTAATATATGTTTATTATTAATAAACATGTGCAGTAAAATAAATGATTCTAATAAAATATGATATATCATTTGGGAAATGGATAAATATCTTTTAACAAGATAGAACATGAATGAAATCTAATTTTGACCTGTAGATTCATCATGTACATCATGTTGTGTATTAAAATTGTTGTATCATTCTTGAATAAGAAGTGATTTGACAACATTGATATCTAACTAAAAGTTATTAGATAATTTGTGTAATGAATATTCTAATAGAATTACATCCTCAGCCTGGAATTGCTCATAGATTCTATGGATAAACAATATGTCAATTGTTGTGCAAATTGTCATCAGCTACAAACTTGAAAGTTTGGAAGACCTCAAACATTATACAATAAGATATTAAAGTTTACGGAGTTTTAATGAGCATATTGTTGTTTGTATACAATGTTGCTGGTTTTAATTGAGGTGACGCTCAATACTAGTCATGGTAGGATTTCATCCTTGTTAATGGCCATGTGAACTAGTTGTGCTACTAAGAGCGCAGTTGCATTATACATTAAAAGAATAAGAATACTTTAACCTTTAAAATGTTGAAAGTTTAAATTGTCATAAACCGGTGATAGAGGATGTCACACACTTTATGAATTATTATGTGGATTGGTGAATGCACACATACAAGAACTTCACTAATTGAATATTCTTGAAATAAGTATTATCAAAATTACGATAGATCAAGTTGGTTGATTTATGTCTTGTCAACAAGTATGATTGTCATTACTTGAGGCATAATTCATCAACTGGAATTTTCATGCATTGATCTATTTGGTATCTGGATAAGGGATGTTAAACAATTGTTATAATAAATCAAATACTTGGTATGTTTGATTTTATAATATATTGTATCATGTATTTGCATGTTTAATCCGTGAATAAATTTATTTATTCTAAATCGTTCGTTGTCAAATTACTGATATGGGAGTATCGTTAAATTAAGACAAATCTGAGTCATTTGGTAGAATATACTTAAAAGTATATTGATGAGAAAGCATACCAATTTCAGATGATATTCAATGAATTGAATATATGACTTATCTCATCCCAACTACATAATTTACTTTATGGATATTGTTGTTAAGTAAATTATGAATAGTTATCCTCAAACTTTAGATACCAGATAAGTGTCATGAATATAGTGCACTTCTGTGGAACAACTTAAAGCTATACGTAACTGGTAGTCATAAGAGTTGTTTCCAGAAGCGTTGCAAAGTTTGTGGGTTAGTCTCGTAGTCAAGATAGAATTTTTTCATTCAAATTTATTTGGAGTTTAATACTGCTGGGCCCCTCGTAGGGTTGACAAGATGTATGCATAGCCATGCCCAAGATATCCCCTGAATATGTTCAGAAGATTTGGTAATCTTGCTCAATCAATTATAACGAGAAACAGAATGGTTGAATAAAGAATGACTTAATTCCATATCTTTACTTAACATGGTATTAGAAACAAAAGGATAATAATAATGAGAAATCATTAAAAAGTTTTTCCAGGAGCCTTACTCGAGTTGTACTAGAGGCATCGAAGTGTTGCTAGATGCTAACCGATGTGATCACACTATTAAGATATGTCCAAGTGGGAGCTGTTGGTTTAATGGACAAAATATTAATAGATGTGTGTTAGGATCGAACTCGAGACCACGAGATTGCACACTTTACGTATGAGAATTAAAGTTAATAATTAAATATAAATGTTATATTTATTTATTAATTACACGAAATAATATATAACGGACGTTAAGTTAATTAAGTGTAATGCATTAACGATCGTTAATTGGAAGGACTAGATTGAAAAATAGAGATCGAGAAGGTTCTAGAATCCCATGGGGAGTTCAAACCGATCGGTTATGGGTTTTCCAAACCCAATCCATATCTAACTTGGTCACCAAGTTATATTAGGTATAAATACAAGGCCTAGGGTCTTAGTTTTGAAAGATTTTATGGATATTTTAATATATGTATGACCGGATTCGAACTCGAGACTTCGGAATTGCACACATTACGTATGAGAATTGATGTTAAATAAATAATATATATAAATGTTGTTATTATTAATTATTAGTCACGAAATAAATACTTAACGATAGTTAATATTTAACGAGGTTTGGCAAACGGTCGTTAAATATAAACTAAAGGGACTAGAGATGAAATTAGAAGTCGGGAAAGCTCTAGAAACCCTCTTGGGTTTGTTTGGCCGATCGGTTGGGTTCCCAAAACCCAATCCCACACAAACTTGTTCTCCAAGAGTGGTTACCTATTCTAACCTAATCTTTGTGACTTGCAAACCTAATTTCTCTTCTCCTTTTCCTCTTTCTTGTCTTGGCCGGTCGTGTACCTCCCTCCCATAGGGATTCGATTTGTCCAACTCAAGAATAAGTGTTTGGTTTGTTTGTGATCAAGAACCTAGTCTTTCACCTAAATTCGATATTAGTACGTGTGTACAAGAGCGAAGGACAAATACACTTGTGTTTGTGGATTTCTTGGTGGTCGACTTTATTGGGTCGAATTTAGTTAAACCCTAAGCTAGGGTTTTGGGTTTTTGTTCCTCATTCACATTAACGTGTGTTTCTTGATTTGCTAAAAGGTACGCATATTCTTATTCGGTTAATTACTTACATATATTATTCCTATTACTTCCGTTGCATGCTTTGATGATGTTTATTTGTTTATAATAATTGTTATGATTAGTAAAACCCAACAAGTTTTTCATCTCTTGTACTCATTGGCTAAAACCTAAAATTGTTTGTGTGTGTTTTTTGCCATAATCGATCGTACAACCCCTCTTGGGTGTCGATCATCTTGTTTTTCCAAAACAAATTGTTTCGTGTTTTTTAAACTAGCATTACTTTAATTTGATTTAGTACGTGTGTACAAGAACGTGGTACAATCACACTATTGATTGTATCTTGGATTGAATTACAAAACGGTAAAGGGTAATTCACATAATCCTTATAAACCCTAATTAGGGTTCATCTCAATTGTTAGTTTTGTTGAATTGATTCTTGTTCGGCTAGAATAAAAAAGGTACGCATACTTTATGTTTATGTTAGTTAATTATTAATTATTCGTTCATATACGCTTCCGCATGTTTCTTTGATGTTTTATGTGTTTTATATATAAGGGAGAATTTCATTTATATCTTTGAAAAACTTCATAATTACATCAATATCCTTGCAAATATCGTAATTACGTTAATATCATTTGAAAACTCGATAACACTCACCAATATCCAAAACTCATTTAAATTCAATATAAAACGATTTTAGTGTTTCTAAATACCAATATCCAAAACTCATTTAAATTCAATATAAAATGATTTTAGTGTTTCTAAATATCATTTACCATGTAATATTACATTTTTTTCCCTCCTAAATATGAGAAAAATACTCAGCTCTCTTCTTCTCCATCTTGTCTTGAGTCCTTCTCCCCTCTCTCTTAAAAGTAGGTTGTGAAGTTTAACTATTCTAAATATGCGTTTGATTATTGATTCATTATTGAATCATAATAAGAAGAAAAAAAATCTTCTTAAACACTTCTAAATAAAAGCTTAAACCATTACTGAGGGAAACCAACTTTTAGGTGTGTAAATTATTACTTAAAATTATAACCATGAAGTAGATCAATCTTGAATAATTTATTATAATAGAAGAAAAGGTATTGGTTTTGTAAGATCTTACAAGAAATGTCAAACGAAAGAAAAAAAGAAGAAAACTAATCCATATGAAATACAGTTAGTTTGTTGAGATTGTTGTGATAAATTATCATTAGTGAATTGCTTTTGTAAAATCGTGACTGCTTGTATAACTAATTTTAACTTTCATTAACATATCTCCATTCATCGACATTATACAGATATGGATCCGAGTATTTGAGTGTTTTAGAGTAAATATTGTTGTTAAATAATAAAAGGCTACAGTTGTCATTTAACTATTTAATTAAGAGGATATAGGAGTTTTCAATATTTTATATCATTTTAAATTTTATTATTTGTACTTTGGATATAGGTGAGTATTTATGAAGATTTTGAAGGATATTAGTGTAATTACGAAATTTGCAAGGATATTGATGTAATTGTAAGATTTTACAAGGATATAGATGAAATTATCCCCATATATAATTGTCATAGTATATAATTCCAACATTCGAACCAGTAAAGAGGCCGGTGTCTTTTGTTCAAACTTCCAAATACTTGTAATGTGCTACGAGTATTTGCTATGTCAATTTCGGTTGAATCATTTAAAAATCCCGTAGGCATAGATCGAAGAAAATAACATTAGAAATCAAATTCTGTTTATAAATCAAATTCATTACGTAAGCCATGATGCATATTGATTCCTAGCTATTGCTCAAAGATAATATTATAAAATCCATGTGCAACCTTGAGTAATATTAAGGCTGCGAACATGTGTTTTTTCAACTCAACCTATATATAGGTGACAAGATTTGTCATATATTATACATATAACTAAAAGGCGGGGATTCGATGTGGACACGACACGTGTCCCCCGCATTTATTGCAAAGTTTTGCGACTTGGCAAGAATGGCCCCTCAGGTTTAGGTGTCGCTGCAAACTAAGTCCAAACATTAAATGCAAAGTTTCACAACTTGGCAAAAACAGTTCCTGAGGTTTAAGTATCGTTGCAAAGTAAGTCCGAAAATTAAATGCAAAGTTTCACAACTTGGCAAAAATAGCCCCTGAAGTTTAAGTGTCGCTACAAAATAAGTCCTTAGAAGCCAATCCCGCTGCATCGCGCGGGTTTCCACACTCGTATATATACTAATTATGGGGGAGGAAAACAGTACCCACCCCCCATTAAATGCAATCTTTGGCAAGTTGGCGGAAACAGCCCCTGAGGTTCAAGTAGCGTTGCAAACCAAGTCCTTTAGCAATGCAAAGTTTCACAACTTGGCAAAAACAGCCCCTGAGGTTCAAGTGGCGCTACAAAGTAAGTCCTTTCAAGCCAATCCCGCTGCATAGCGCGGGTTCTAACACTCGTTAACACATATTAGCCGGGGAAGACGCCAAGCGGTAAACTAAAGCTACTGTAGTTTTTCTTTACCCAAAAAATAAAAAGCTGCTGTAGTTTAATTATTGGAAAATTCTCTAAATGCCTCAGTTGCCCAACTAATTTACCTTAAATGCTTTATTTTTTTTCACTTCTTATAATGCCCCATGAGCAACTCTCCCAACTCAATATTTGGGCAACTATCCTAAATAAATGACATGTGTCCCATTTTGTGAGGCAACCTTGTACTTACCTAGTACAAGTGTATTAGATATTTAGTTTGGCAACTTTGACTATCAATGTTGGGCAACTGACAATTTTTGTCTTTTAGTAAAAAATTAAAAAATAAATATTTTGCTTTTTCACTAAAAGACAAAAAATGTCAGTTGCCAAATATAGTAGGTCAAAGTTGCCCAACTGACCAAGTCTTAGATTTGTACTTTGTAAGTACAAAGTGGGCCCAAATATATGATAGAGTTGCTCATGGGGCATTAAGGGAAGTGAAAAAAAAGTTGGGCATTTGAGATAATATTCTTGGGCAACTGAGGCATTTAAACGGAGTAGCTTGTTACGGAGTTTTAAAGTTCAATTGATTTGAAGATTAGGCCATCCACAATGTATTTTTGTGGCATTATATAATAGAAATGATTAAGTGACACCTCATAGTTTAACACAATTGTAAGACTTCAAAGTTTAATACCGTGTATATACACATAAGTAGTCCCTTTGTTTTACTTTTTTGTTGCACTTCTCACCTTTTCTACTTTCATTTAACTATGCATGAGTTCAATGCAATGTAGTGGTGTTTCTAATAAACTCATGAGATTGTGATGTGGAGTGTATTATACCGTGTTGAGGCCAATGCATTGGAGATGCCCTTAGTGCATATAAGTTATCATGTTTGGCAACAATAGCTGTTGTTGTTGCTGATGTTGGTGCTATAGTTGATGCTGAAAAAGATTTAAATTGTAGATTATTTTTTTTTTTTTTTTTTTTTTTTTTTTTTTTTTTTTTTTTTTTTTTTAAATGATGTTTGGCAAACTAGTTAAATTTGTGGATTAAAAAGGTAAAATGACATAATTAGACATATAAATAAATAACCCATTATAATAATAAATAAAATTATTGATAAAAATCACAAATATGTAGCATTGCATGAGAAGCTACGAGCCATGTAAAAATACCAACAAAATTAAAATGATGTTAAATTATCATTCACGATGTGCATTCCATATTAAAGTAGCAATATCGTTACGTATCTGCTTCATCTCATTAGATGCTCCTTCAGAATTGTCTTCATTGTTCATATTATGACTATGAACATCGTGAAGTTCGTCTCATGGTATATAATCCAGATGTTCCTCCATCAACGTAAACATCATGTCTTCTTGGGAACTATTACGAATATAGTTATGTAAAGCAAATGCAGCGATAATAACATCAATCTGAGTTTGCACGCTAAATTTAGGCATTCTACCAAGTATTTTCCATCGTTTCTTTAAGACTCCAAATGATCTTTCAATGTAACTTTGTAAAGATGAATGCTTGCAGTTGAAAGCTTCTTCCTTATTGTTTGTTGGCTTATATTCAAACTGAGATTGATGGTATCTTGTCTTGGAATATGGAACTAAATATCCGTTTCTATCAGGATATCCTTTATCTACTAAAGAGTATTTACTTGATAAAATGGTTAAGAAACAAAATAAGTGAATTGTAATTCTACTATTAACATAGAAATAATTACATAAATATATATAATTACCTCTAGGTGGTTTGGGAAAGTTCATTGATGGTGTGTTGAGAGTGTGAAGAAAAACCCTTGTATCATGTGCTGATCCTTCACATCCCACCGATATAAAAGTAAAACACATAACAAAATCTTAAGTTGTCATTACGTTGAAAGTAGGTACCCCTTTTCTACCTATATATGGCACTTGTTGATTCTCTGGTATACATGCTCCTATGTGTGTACCATCTATACGACCAACGCAATCCTAAATATAAATGAAATAGTTTAAGTCTTAATAAAGGTGTGATACGTTAAAATTATATTGGAAAAACATACAATTTTGTACCTTAAAATATGGCATGTATCTTTGATCATTCATAATTTTAGATGGTATGAACTGAAATGATGGATCTTTAGGCCTTATTATGTCATGTGCTAGCCCTTGGAAACCTTTGTCTCTACCGGATATTGACTCTAGAACTTCATGAAATGCTCTACTAATTGTCTCCCCCGAGCGTTGAAAGCGCTCTCCCACATCCCTATTCGAAACACCTACTTCAAGGATATAGATAAATACCCCCAATTTTTCAACAACCGACATTTTATCACTCGACTTGAGTGCATATTTTGACTCCAGTTCTCCACATAGATTACTGAATACGGTTTGATGCATTCTAAATGCATTAACACATCAAATAGCATTCAAAACTTCATTCATCCAAACTTCACCTGTTTGAGGCGATGTCATACATGGTTGCTTGTACATATATTTATAATAGTACGCGGCAGCTAGAGAACTTGTAGAATACGAAGCAAATAGAAACTGTACAAGATGTATTTTTTTCCTCCTCTTTCTTCTTTCAATATCCATAGTAAACCTATCCAAAATTAGAATGCATAAATATATATGTAACATATGAATGCGTTAAAGAGAATGTAAGAAACAATATAGTAAAAAAAACATCAACTAACATACGATTATTCAAATTATAAAAAAAATTCAAACTTAAAATACAATAAATATCCAAATGATAAACAAGAAAATGAAATAAAGGAAAGACAATGTGATCCTATTGCTTTATGAAACTTTATTTTCCTAATTTTTGTTGATATTGTAGCCAAGCTACCCTACCAACATCAGCAGGGAAATTCAGAAAGAACTCTCTTTTCACAGGATCCTCAAGTACAGTCATTCCAAAGCACCACAAATCATCATATTCTGCTATTAGTTTTTGCTCGACCATGCGGTTCATCACACTTATTACTGACTCAACATTCGTTTTACTAACTTCATTAGTAGTATCTGATTCTAACAATTGTAAAGCACGATTATGGGTAGCATTTTGTTCACTGATTAGTTTTTTGAACAATCAAGTACCAGCTGACTCTCTCCCACTACGCTTCATTTTAGTAGGTTTGGCACTAGTTTTAGCACCCTTTTTAGCTAGTTTAGATCCCCAAATCAGGTTTGATGTCGAGACATTTTCACTTCCAACCTCATCCGTGAAACTTGAAAGAAAGGTGTCATCTTGATGCTCCAAGTTTTCCACATAGTCTTGAGAGTATTGAAAATTAACATTTTAGCCATTCTCCGCCTATAGATCCTGATCCTCCTCCTCAAGATTGACATGATACGAGTCACTTGGATTAACTGACGGTGACACAAAAGTACTTGGATTAATTGAGGGTGCCACAACTTCTACCCCTGTAGCAACCTTATCCCCAAATAATTGGTACCATGTCTCTTGTAGTTCTAAAAAAGGTTGTTTTTTATGAAGTCTTTTAAATTTGTCATGTTCCTGCACAATAAATAGTTAACTATTAGATTTCATAATAATAACAAATAGAATCTCTTTAAAAATAAGGAAATAATAATATAGTGTGTTAAACAAATTTACCCGCATTTTTTCTCCCACCATTCATCCGAATAATTCAAGGTCCTCGTACCTGCATCCCAGCCTAAACCAGTTGCCTCATGTTTCAATGAAGTCCAAAGGTTGTAGTATTTCCCCTAATCATCGTACTTATTCTTTAGAACCCTAAAGCTATATACCTTTGTCTTAGCACTTTTCTCGAACTCCAATTGAATTTAGTTGCAATTGAATGGAGTGTTTCGACCATGATTCATATAATACTTGTTTAGTATCCTACACAAGATTAGAACTTTTTGATCCGTCCACTTAAATGTTTCACTTTTCACCGGATCATCATGTTTTTGTGCACCAACATTTCTTTCGTAACAACATTACTAGAGGCCATCTAAAATTGAGATTCAGAAACTTTAGTTTTGGGATTATCAGTATTTTTTATTCTAATGATTCCAAATTTGGACAATTACTTATCCACAGATGTTCCAAAGATGAGAGACGTCACAGAAGCATTAGTCACAGAAGCAGCAAATAAAGACTCGAAACTGTGGAAAACTAGAAGGGGGGGTTGAATAGTTTTACCGATTAAAACTTTGTTTAAAATATTTAGATCAACTTATGTCAATTTATTTAGATGTATGTTGGACATTGATAGATAGATATGTAAATATGTAACAAAAAGGTAAAGAGTAAGAAATACAAAACCACGACACGAGTGTTTATAGTGGTTCGGCTACAAGGACACCTTCCTTGCCCTACTCCACTCCCCGAGTAACCTACTCGAGAGTTCATTAGCACTACACGACACAACTCCTTATGGCGGAGAAGCCTTCACAACTTCGCCTACTCTTTTTCCGGTACAAGGCTAGACACCGGGTTCTTTCACAATGTAGAACCACACCTATCACAACGTCGCCTACACTTTAACCGATACAAGGCTAGATACCGAGTTCTATTACAAAGGAGGAACTACTACCCAACACTACACAACATCTATCCCAAAGGAGACTCACTCCTTATTACAACAACATCAAGGATATCAATATCCTTGGATACAACCTATCTCTATTTGTACATCGATACACCATATCGATTGCACACCCTTGGCATCTTTCACTAATGCCTTTAACTTGACCCTTTTGCATCCTTCATTAATGCCTTTGACACGGACGTTCGGCACCTTTCACTAATGCCTTCGTCTTGACTCTTTTGGCATCCTTCACTAATGCCTTTGACACGGAAGTTAAGCACCTTTCACTAATGCCTTCGTCTTGACCCCTTTTGGCATCCTTCACTAATGCCTTTGACACAACACTTCTAGAGAGGAAGAAAGAACTATCAACAAGAGAACTTCAGTAGTCTTGATGATGACGAAGCATGAAAACTCATGGACTTGAGCTTGCTCAACTTCAAGAGGTGGTGATCTCGCCTTTAAGAGGAACCTAGAGAATCACACAAAAACAAACATAAACTACATAGAAAGATCCTTTGGATATGAGGTTAGAGAGTTTATAATACTAGGTGAAACTAAGTGTAGGAGTAGCCACCTACAATGAAGAAATGGCTCACTATTTATAGAAGAAAACATGCTACTGTTCCACGGATCCCTTACTTGAGGGATCCGTCCAGTGTAAACTGGGGGAACCGTGGGACGCTCCTCTTTGCCCATGGATTTTGGGTCATGGTTCATGGGTCATGGGTATCCAAGTAGATACAATATATCTAGAATATGCAATGTATCTAGTCCATGGGTTATGGGTTAGCTCTATGGGTCATGGATAATACCCATCATGACTATGCATGATGTCATGCAATGGGTCATGGGTTATGGATTATGCTCCATGGGTATGGGTCATGGAATTTGGGTTTTACCCAACTACATTCAATGTATTTAGTCAATGGGTCAAATACTTAAAACTTCTACCCATTCTATTACCCATTATAATACACACTAAGTATGTATATATTTACCCAATATGTAAACACTAGTTGTTGTACATATGCATTACTAAAAACATGAAAGCACTATTACTTGTTTAGTGTTTTATATGAAAACGTAAGTGTGTTAGTAAACTATTGGCTCAAACCATTTACGTATTTTATTTGTTTCGTTAAAATGATTTTACGTTTGTTATCGACAAAACATTAGAAGATCGTAAAATATAAATAAATGTTTTTACGGCTTCTTTGTATTAACAATCTCCCCCTTTTTGTTGATGACAAAATATAAGATTATTTTAAGGAAAAACTAAGATTCGTAAAAGTTTGAATTGGAGTTTTTTACTCTCTTCTCCCTCTTTTTGTCGAAACAAAAAGAGCGTCGAAAAGAAACTAACACATTGTTATAAGAAAAACATGTGATGGAAAAAAAATGAAAAATGGAGAGTAAGTAAGGATATGTATTCTCGACTTAGCTCCCCCTTGACGATTCTATCCTTTTGTGAGGGCGTCAATTAAGAAGAAATACTAAACTAGTGTATTGCAACTATGTTTGCAAATGGTTTCGTCTTTGTGAGGAATATGCTCCCCCTTGATGATTGCAACTTTGCAAGGAGGACGTCATGTAATGTAACCCTATGTGAATGATATTGCAAATGATTTTGCAATGTATTTCTTTGATACGAAACTCCCCCTAGCTAAGGGTGTCAAAGTCTTCATGTGTATATTGAAAATCTACAAAACAAAGGTTAGAAAACAAGTATATAATGCATAATTTCCTGCAAAAAAATACTTAAGTTAGTAATAAACAGGTCTTCTGTTGCACGGATCTCACGGTTCCCTCTTTGGAGGGATCCGTCTAAGCAAAACTGAGGGATCCGTCTGTCTGTAAGCATAAGACAACAAAGGTTATGCAACAAGTGATGTTAACATCAAAATGAGATATGTATTAAGGCACCAAACATATTCTCAAGACAATATGGCATAAAACATGTAATTTCATTCAATAAAAAATACGATAGATGATCTACATATCTCTAAAACTAAGAGAATGATTCAAACATGTAATACATTTTCTACTAATTCTAATGAGTAGCAGAGACCTAAAAAGCATCAAAGTGCTTGAATCCAAGGATGAGTAGACTTGTTAATTTGGTCCAATCGTTCAAGGAGATGATTAAACATGAAATGCAACTCATTTCGTACTTCTTGAACAAGTCCTTAGGTGATTTGACAAATAGAGTAATTATTGTCAAGACTAGGAACCGAAGGAGGTTGGATGTTTTGAGGAGGCTCGACAAAGGATGGTGGAGGTGCGTTGAGCAATGTAGGATATGGTTCCACTAATAATGAAGGTGATGATGTATGAGTTGGTGGTGGTAATGGAAAGTCCTCTATATGGTTAGATCTTTGGTGATTCCTTGTCTCCAAATGTGGACTATTTGGTGATGTAGGTGGCTCCCTATTTAACGAGATGGTTGGTGAGTGGGAATTCCTTGGTGGTGAGTGCTCTAGTGAGTAGAGATTTGGATGGGAAAGAGGTTTGGTAAAGGAATGTAGTCTAGGTTATAGAAATGAAGGCTTGGGTGTTTTACTAGAACTAGGTGCGTTTGGTTTAGAGCTTGATGAAGCCTTTTCCAACTCTAAAGGTCTAATGCTAATTCTTTTGGTTCTTTTAGCTATTGTTGATTAAGATTGTTGAGGTGGGATTCTAGCATTTGAACTTCTTATGGGTGATGATTCGATGGATGATATCTCATGGACCATATGAGTATTCTTTTTGGATGAACCTTTGTTTGAAGAGTTCTTGATAGATTCTTGAGTCATAGTGAAGTAGAGGATGTAGTAGAGGTCTTTAACTACTGATTTTTAGGATTGTGGTAAGAATGGTGACTTAAGCTCTTAAGAGTGTTTGGTTTATAAATGATGAATTTGAGTTAATAAATTAAATTCATGACCACTAAGAAGATTTGGCATGCACCAAGGTTAAATATGGTGTTGTTCTACTCTAGGGAGTCATTAAATGGTAAGCAAAGGTGTTTAGATTACCAAAGAAGGTTTAAATTTGAAAGAAAGGCTGATTACAAGCTTTCTGTGGACAAGGATCCCACGGTTCCTCTCACTAGGGATTCGTCTGGTTATAAACCAGGGATCCGTCTGTCAGACAGAGAAATAGTGAAGTGATTATGCTCTTTTAATTCCTAGTACCTATAAATCTTGAGGGTTTGAGTTTCCATAGATGTCTTAAGTGAAAGGTGACTTAAATGTCCAACCATAAGGAGTGAGGATACTTAATGATGGTATTTGGTAGGAAAGTGAACTTTTTGAGAGTGCAACTAAGTGTTTAAGGATGATACTCATTGATTTGAGAATGACAAATGATGGCAATTGATCCTAGAGATCAGATGGTGGCTTAAGAGAAATTTGAAAAATTTCTAAAAAATAAAAAGAAATGAAAAACTAGTTTTAAGCCTATTTCAAGGTAAGTATGACTAAAATCAACTTACTAAAATTGAGAGAAATATCAAGCTAAGTGTTTTGAGATGTGAGGAACAATGTGTGAGTATTAGAGCGGAAATATGGTAGAGTTTTGGTGAATTGATAAATCAAAAGCACTTTTAATTTGATCCTAAGTTAGCTATGGGTGAGTGTGAGACCTACTGAGCTTTGAAGAAGACTTAAGTGGTCTTAAAGAATCATGTTTAGCTAGTATGATGTGATCTAGGAGAATGGTTTGATGTAAAAGGGTCTGTAGCTGATATCTGTTTGCCCGGATCCCACGGTTCCCTCATCTGAGGGATCCGGCTAGTTATAGCCCAGGGATCCGACTACTGCTGACCAGTAGCTTCTCAGCAATTGTGCAGTTTTGGCATTCTTAGCAAATGATCATCCTAATCATTTCTACATTCAATAAACATATGCAAACAACAAATATAACACATAGCAAGTGTGGATGACTAAAATGTAATAAAAAATGAGTGACATCGACTACTTGAATGAGATCAAGTTGTCGTAAAATCTCATTTTCCTAGCTCCTAAGTTAAAGTGTCTAAGTCCAAATCATGCCAACTCCTACAAGCTAAATCCTAATCTACATAAATATTGTTTAGATGTTTACAGACCATTGTTTCAGAAATTGTTTCACAAATTAAGGTCTATGACCTTACCTTCCATCCACCCATCCTCTCACTTCACCTCCGTCTTCATCTCCATCTCTATCTCCTTCACTCTTAACCCCACCATCTCTATTTCTTCTTCTTCATCAAGAAGTTGGCAAAAAATTTGAATATGCCCTTAGTTTGTTACCACTCTTGTGAAGGGCTTTGGATATCCGGCAGTTGGTTGATGTGTACTAAAGGATCGAGATCGGTGTTGCCAAGGGGGTTGCTACTTCCTTCTCCATCTCTTTGTCTTTCTCTATCATCCAATGAGTCTGTTGGTGGGTGAGGTCTCTTGCCATCCACCATGATCCTTGTAGTCTTTCCATCGGATAGAGGCACCATGACCTTGTTGCAAAAACAGTGGTCATAGGAATAAGGATAAGGATCTAGAGCAAAGATGAAGGTCGCTAGACGGGTCAGGAGCATTGCATATGGGAGTACCATCTTGTCCCTGCTTTTCACACTTGCCATTCTTTTTACCATGTAATAGGCGAGGTTGAAGTGAGTGCCGATTACAAGGCAATTAATCATGAAGCTTAAGCAAGCATTGGGATGATCTTTGTTTCCTCCCAAGCAAAGCACGTTCTCCCTTAGCACGAGTTCCCATTTCTTGTACAATGGGAACATTTCTGAAAGCTCCATTTGAAATGGATCCCTATAGATCACCTTGGATTTTCTCGTGACTCTTGATGGAGATGCTCTTTCCATGAAGACGGTATCCTATATCGTGGTTGCTTCCGGGATGATTGTGAAGTATGCTTCATGATGATCTACCATGTCATGTAACTCCGCCAACGACCATTCGTTCGAGTACATACACACTCCATGATATGGGACACGTAGTATCCTTGCAAAATCTACAAGAGTGAGGGTGTACTCGTGCTCATTGAGGATGAAGGCTATTAAAATGGTCCCGTCTTCATTCCGAACGATTCTCATTGTCTTGTAAAACTCAAGAACAAACACCGGACAAATTTGCTCATTAATGTCCAAGAGGCAATGAAAGTTAATTCCTTCAAAGACTTGTCGAATGTTGGTGTTGTTGAGGAATGATGGTTCAACCACTTGGCCTTCGTGGAAGAGTCTATTTTCTAACATTTGAAGGTTTTTCTATCCTCCGGGCTTAGGCCTTCCTTACGATGATACATTGGAATGTAGTGAGCGGTTTCATGGTAATCTTGTTGGCGGTTGTTAGGCATGATTGTTCACAAGAGATTGTTTCCTTGAAGAAGATGATCAATTTGCTCCTTTGCAAAATAGTATTAGAGAGAAATTCTTTATGATCTTCTTAGCTTGGTTTAAAAATGCGCGCATCGTTGCATAAATTGCGTGCATTATTTCATTGCTTTTAAGATTTCACATCATGATACCTAATGCGAGGCCATCCCAAAATGCACTCGCATTAGATCGCAATTTGCTGCATTTCTGTAATGCTAGCAACGGTCGCAATTGTCGCAATATGGAATTTAGGTCATTTTGAAAAAATAAACCATTTAGAAGAAGATAAAAATATTTTAATGGACTTTGAAAAACAGAAGTTGTTGAAAGACTTCTAAAACAAACACAATAACAACATCCAAATTACCCTTCGGTTCAAGATCATGCACCATTAATATGATTTGAAATCCCGCAAACAATCATCTTATTACAACTTCATGTTATGCAATAGTTCGTATTGTTCTTTGATCATAAATAATCATATATGTTAAATAGTTGAACTAAAAATCATATGTGATTAAAATTTGACTAACTTTTTTAGTTTTGACTTTCGTTGTTGATTTGGTAATGAATGAATTATGATTGTTAGCCACCGGTATAACTTATCAGTATACCTTTAACATATTATAATATCATGTTATCATGTATATGTATAGAATCATGTATATGTATAGAGTAGAATTTAATCATTCATGTTCAACCGCATTATTACTAACAAGAGGATCTAGAAATTAGGAAATTCAAGATCTTAAAATTAAAAATAAATTTACATGTTCATCCTGTTCGAAAGTAATTAAAGAAAGAGTTTCTCATTTAAAACAAAATTTAGTTGGAGTTTATAATGTTGTTTCTAAGTATTTTATGTCCTGACTTATTGACTTATTTGTTTTACAAATAGATTATTTGCCTATTTTTTGTTACTTTGTGACTTATTTGTAAATTTATTGGATTTACTTGGTAATTTTTTTAATTTACTACGTATAAATAATTTTTGAATTTTTTAATACAAAACACATCGCGTCCAAAATGCGCTCGCATTCGCAACACGCATCACGCATCGGCCTCTGGTACCTTTAACGCATCGGATCACAAAACGCAATTTTAAACCAAGCTTCTTAGGATGCCCAAATCCTAGTATAGAAATTCTCAACAAAGAAAATATTAGAAAGATCTATCATAATCCAACATTATAAATTATGATGATTTTAAAACGCGACCTTTTGTTTTTAAGGAATTTCCTTCCTTGTAGTTTTCAATCATACATATATCGTATCAAGTTTTAAAAGTACAATATACTCTTAAGAAACTTGGTAACGAAGTTCTGATACCAATTGTGGAAAACTAGAAAGGGGGGGGGGGGTTGAATAGTTTTACCGATTAAAATTTTGTTTTAAAATATTTAGATCGACTTATATCAATCTATTTAGATGTGTATGTTGGACATTGATAGATAGATATGTAAATGTGTAATGAAAATTTAAAGAGTAAGAAACACAAAACCACGACACGAGTGTTTATAGTGGTTTGGCTACAAGGACACCTTCCTTGCCCTACTCCACTCCCCGAGTCACCTACTCGAGAGTTCATTAGCACTACACGACACAACTCCTTATGGCAGAGAAGTTTTCACAATGTCGCTTACTCTTTTTCCGGTACAAGGCTAGACACCGGGTTCTTTCACAAGGTAGAACCACACATATCACAACGTCACCTACACTTTAACCGGTACAAGGCTAGATACCGAGTTCCATTACAAAGGAGGAACTACTACCCAACACTACACAACATCTATCCAAAGGAGACTCACTCCTTATTACAACATCATCAAGGATATCAATATCCATGGATACAACCTATCTCTATTTGTACATCAATACACCATATCGATTGTACACCCTTGGCATCTTTCACTAATGCCTTTGATTTGACCCTTTTGAATCCTTCACTAATGCCTTTGACATGGACGTTCGGCACCTTTCACTAATGCCTTCGTCTTGACTCTTTTGGCATCCTTCACTAATGCCTTTGACACGGAAGTTAAGCACCTTTCACTAATGCCTTTGTCTTGACCCCTTTTGGCATCTTTCACTAATGTCATTGACACAACACTTCTAGAGAGGAAGAAAGAACTATAGACAAGAGAACTTTAGTAGTCTTGATGATGACGAAGCATGGCAACTTCAGTAGTCTTGATTCTCGCCTTTAAGAGAAACCTAGAGAATCACACAAAAACAAACACAAACTACATAGAAAGATCGTTTGGATCTGAGGTTAGAGAGTTTATAATACTAGGTGAAAGTAAGTGTAGGAGTGGCCACCTACAATGAAGAAATGACTCACTATTTATTGAAGAAAACATGCTATTGTTCCACGGATCCCTTACTTGAGGGATCAGTCCAATGTAAACTGGGGGAACCATGAGACGCTCCTCTTTGCCTATGGATTTTGGGTCATGGGTCATGGGTCACGGGTATCCAAGTAGATACAATGTATCTAGAATATGCAATGTATCTAGTCCATAGGTTATGGGTTAGCTCCATGGGTCATGGATAATACCCATCATGACTTATGCATAATGTCATGCAATGGGTCATGGGTTATGGATTATGCTCCATGGGTATGGGTCATGGACTTTGGGTTTTACCGAGCTACATTCAATGTATTTAGTCAATGGGTCAAATACTTAAAACTTCTACCCATTCTATTACCGATTATAATACACACTAAGTATGTATATATTTACCCAATATGTAAACACTAGTTGTTGTACATATGCATTACTAAAAATATGAAAGCATTATTACTTTTTTAGTGTTTTATATGAAAATGTAAGTGTGTTAGTAAACTATTGGCTCAAACCATTTACGTATTTTATTTGTTTCGTTAAAATAATTTTACAATTGTTATCGACAAAACATTAGAAGATCTTAAAATATAAATAAACGTTTTTACGGCTTATTTGTATTAACAAAAACTATGGTCAAATGATTGATAAATGGGTTAGTTATGAAACAATTTCTAGTTAAGTGGCAGCAAACTGTCAAGACTCGAAACTATGGTCAAAAGAGAGCTAAATATGTAGTTACACAGTAGGACTTGCACCAGCAATATTACCTACACTAAGATGTACCCTTCCAACTTTACACTAGTATTAGCTCTTGACAACACTAGTAACGTTCTAGTTGAACAATATGGTTGTTGCAGCCTTCTAAGTTTTCAAGGCTTATAAGCTATACATTCACAAGGCCGAATGAATTAAATCGTGAAAACAGTTTCAGACAATCATATGTAAGTTTAGTGTAAACTGCCTCCTAGATTTTGAATATTCAACCAAACACTACCTTAACGTAGTTCAAGTCGATTTGGCACGACCAACTTATATCCATAAGCAGGAGAACTTTTTTCTTTGTTAAGCGAGTAATGAAAATGTTACATCAATGAACCCCTATGACAATATGAATGTGTGAAAACTGATATAGGGTGATAAAACGAACAATCGAACCAGAACAACCCTTGATGTGGTATGTTTATAAAACTCGATTCATGGTTCTTGTTGTATTACGACCAACAAAGAATTGGAACCAAGTATGATTTTATGTGTTAAACCTCAAACGACGTCATCTTTTTACTTTCAAACCATAAATTCCAGGTTGTATTATGTTTGGTTTGATACCCAACTGATTCAAAAACCAAAACTGAACCATAACATTTTCATATTAACAAATCGTTGTTTTTTACGGTTTTGTTTTCAAGTTCATGGGCGTTGATAAGTCTTGTACAATCTTATTGCAGTTAGCAACCCTTAACGAACATAGGTTATTCACCTAGAGGCGGTATAACTTTTTTTATCGTTGTGGTTTTTGGTTTCACTAATTTCAGTTTCCCAGTCACCGATCAAACTTGTTCTATCTTGTCATAATAAGCACCCAAGCGAACATAGGTTATTTACCTAGCTACAAGTATGTTTGGCATGAACATGTAATTTTAAAAGACTAGAGAAAAAGAAATACAATTGAAATAATTTGTTTATTCATTTAGCCATAAAGATACATAGTCTTGAACAGTTACTTAACTGGACAACTGGTTGCTCTAACCAAAGCTATTTGTTACTATCTGATGCATGCTTCAAAATTTGTATGTTTTTGAAGACCCCACACAAGATGTTTCTTAAACATTTGTAATAAAATCACCATACTTAAGGTTAGTGAAGATGTGAAGTGACAACTTTAGCAACTCATATGAATGGTGCAAATATAAGGTCACTACTTTAACACAACCGTATGTTTATAGTCTACCTCTTTGTTTACAATATATAAACAAAAACAACCTATACATCTAACCTCATGCAGTATAACAAATCAATGCACCAGTCACACTTTTCATAAATAATGCAACAAGAACATAAAAAGCTACATGATATGCAAAACAAGTATTAGGCTAATAATGGATTTGAGTTACAGACCAATACATATATCACTAACTGAAGAAAAAAAAGATCATGCAATTAACAAAAAAAACACAATGCTAGTAATATATAACATGGTACGTACTTGCCACAAGTGGCTCCAACAAGTGCAGACGATTGATCCACCAACAAATTGAGTGATTGAGTTCTATGTGTGAGGCTGTGAAAGATAAAAGACTGCTAGGGTTACTATGGAGATTTATGATAAAATGTGGGTATTAGGAAGGGTGTCTTGGTAAATTTGCAAATTATAATCTCCAAGATTTTCTTAAACGTTAGTTGGAAAAGCGTTCCAAATTAGGAGATTATTTTGCTAGAGTTTCAATAATCTTGCTCAGCCAAATGAGGATACTTTTTAGATGAGAACTTATTATTTTTAAATAATCTTTAACTCTCACAATCTCCCATAATTCATGTTGCCAAACATACCCAGCATCTTCTGAATTATCTCATTTTTGTTGAATGGTGAAATTCTGATAGCGTCTACTTTTTATTGATTGAACTATTTACATATATAAATGATAAGAAAACCCTATCTAGTAAGGGACATCGATCCAACAACACAACTGGCCAGAGTCATCCGGTCTAATGTCTAAGAATTTTGACTTGCTATTCTCAAATATCATAAACATCTAAAAATAAAGTATGAAGGTAAACTAAACTAATATTTTAAAAGTAATGTGATTATGAAATATGTTGAACTGTAATGAATTATCATTTACATATAGAAGAAAACATTCAATGATATTCTATTCTAGCTTGTTTTACGGTTGATAAAAGAAGAAGAAAAAGTACGATAAGCTATCGATTGATAAGTTCATGTGAAGAAGAGCCTCCTATTCAAGCAAAGCATATTTAAATTACCCTCAATGGGGGTATTGAAACCAAAATATCTTATATAGCTAAGAAGGTGTGGAAATTTTATACACCAAAACAGCATATATATTCGTATTATAGAGGGGGACACTTTCAGTATAGTCCTTTATCTACGTGTATGCATATCCCTAACAACACAAATAAATCATGAGAAATGACCTCCCCAAGTGATTGATGCATAAGTATGTCAAGTTTTCGATATCTATATATATATATATTCCATCATGTATACGTACGTGATAATATATGTTGATATTATATCATTTATAATAAAACTCTCACACGTACACAAATGTCAAGATTTAGAAAGTTAAACTAGCCAAAAAAAAAAATTGGAAGATACAAAATTTATCAAACAAAAGTACTAGAAATCCATATTGTGTGTTCATTCATCAAGATTCATGGTTTC
Organism: Chrysanthemum seticuspe; assembly: GCA_019973895.1. Classification (NCBI taxonomy): domain Eukaryota; kingdom Viridiplantae; phylum Streptophyta; class Magnoliopsida; order Asterales; family Asteraceae; genus Chrysanthemum; species Chrysanthemum seticuspe. The sequence continues at coordinate 255,967,080 of BPTQ01000004.1, forward strand.
AGTAATTTCAACCTTGCATGACAAAAATTAAAGTGTCACAAGCCTAGCATCACTTTTTTTTTACTTTTACAAAGAGATTCCACCATAACCTAAATAAGCCGAACCAGAAAATCTAAAATGATGCGTATGAGCCAAAATTGTCCTTGAAGCTTTTCAGTAGACTGAAAAAGTTGACGAGATGTTAGACAATATCAAATCCTAACGAGTGGGTACCGATTATAAGAGGTTGTTAGCGAAAAGGTGCATGTGATAAAACGAACGACAATGGAGTCCTAAAAGATGATAGGTGACCTTCAAACCACTTCTTAATTGCTAAGGACCACGGTTACTTTTATACGCTACATTATGGTTTAAGTTTTTTATATGCCGCGACCCAATGTAACATGTTTCATTGCCATGTGACTTTTTAAAAATCTCTCTGCTTAAAGTCTTAAACCAATTAATAAGAACATCCTAAAATGCACCAACCACTTAACAATGTTAATTTTTCTTTAAGTCATTCGCTTCAATGCCAAAAAATTTTGTAGCGACCTATTATTAATCTATAATATTTTAAGTGTCTTTAATCTTTAATGGCTTTTTTTTTTTTTTTTTTTAAACTTTCATCCAGTAACTTTTTCTCAGCTTTTTGCCTTAATATTATAACTTTTTCGTATCAACTTTTCACTAGTGATGCTCTAACTAATACTTCTAATTTTAGATACTTGCACTTTTATTTCTTATTAAAAAGTGAAAACTACCTAACAGAGAATTCACATGGTTCACCAAACTCATATGGAGGTCATGTCTAGGGCTCACAGATGCTCAATAAAACACGACTCCAACAAGCACGAGTTGAGTTCGGGCTAACATTCCTCGACAAAAACTCGACCAGTTATGCAATTGGAGGTAGTTGATACTTAATATCAAAAGTATATTAAAAAAAAAAAAAAAAAAAATTACTTTTGTACATCGTGGAAGGTTAAAGGCATTGATTGGTTGAGAGACAAGAAGAGAAAAAACATAATAAAATGACTAACCGCACGTTCCTAGGCTTTGATTCGCCTTTTGCCCCGTCAAAATCCGACACGTAAAAACCGTCCGATGATTACGACAACCTCGACTTTCACCACGTGTCCGGTTCATCTGCTTCAGTGGGCCCCACCACCAAGATCTTCCTCAATAATTTTAGTATTTCCCCCCTTCAGCTACTCAGTTTTAGCCACGTATACCTCCTTTTTAACTTCGTGATGCGATATAAAACCAAATCAAATTTTTAAAAACACAAAAACATACGCATGGGTCACTATAGACTTCCCATAAATAGTAAATACGTATTTTTGGAAAAAGTAATGTATTTTGAGGAAGAAAATAAGTATTATTGTATGTCACAGAACATTTGACATATTTCATTTGAGTATTTAGTTTTGATTTTGTTATCAATGTTTAACGCTTATTTATGATGCGTACAAATACCAAAGGCGTGAATGTAGCAAGTTGAGCTCAAGCTCAAGAGAACTCAAGTTCGGCTTGTCTGTGCGAGTACATGTGGGTTATGGGTTTTTTCTCGCCCATTTTCATCCCTACTCCCGAACTCAAAAAACCATGCTTCATACTAACCTACATACGAACCAACTAGTAGTAGACAATAAGTGCACAAGAACCCTTATTCAATCGCTACAGTAAACCCTAACATGTTTATAATAATGATAACACAAGACCCTAACTCAATCTGCAAAAAAAACCCTATAATATTTGAAACAATGAAGAACTGATAATGCAACCCAACTCCAGCCACACAATGATGAACAATAACGAACGTAGTAGCAAGAGACAATACATAAGACGATTAATAATTAAAACCCTTAAATGAAACTTCAAAACCCAAACGACCTAAAAGCAATCAAACCGGAACGGTTATGATGACGAACACATGATGCTAATCAGCAAAACACGATTGTTAAGAATGATTAGGATCAGATAGAATTAGCAAAGTCGATTTAAGGATAGAAGGAAGTCGCCACGATCACCAAAGGATGCGGGAGGTGAATGGAAGAGGGGTTTAAACTCATATTTTAACTTCCTTGGCAAGGCTTGAACTTTGGTCACCACGTTTACAAAACCAACACCTTACCGCTGGACAAAAAACTTGTTGATACTTATGTATGTCTAATAAATACAACATTAAATAAAATTAATAGATAATTATCTTACTTAAATATCTTGACCTGGTAACCCCGTCAATTTTTACCCACGAGTGGGTTGTAGGTGAAAGTTTGTACCCATCGGTGGGTGGCGGGGGTGACGGGTAATGTATACCCGTCACAGGTAAATCCATGACACCCATTTAAAATACTCACAGGTGTACCCATCAAAATACTCATGTGTGTACCTGTGAACCCATTTATGTTAAACCAAAAGTTATCATAATACTTAAATATTTGTAAGGTTGTTGGGATATATTTAATAATACTCAACTCTCTAAAAAAATACAGTAAATAATTGTAAGTTGTTGAAGAGTAGGATGTTAAGAGGGTCAGGTGATTGAAATTTTTTGTTTTGTTAACGAAAATTTAAACTATTTTTACTTTATCTCTTGAAATAAACTAATATGACCATGATTTGGTGTAATGATGTTTAATTTGCTATTTTAAGAGATATATTTTAGTATTTTGAAAACTTGGTATTTGGCAACTTGACATGGTGTCTTATTACACAGTCTCATAATTAGTTTCCACATCACGGCTTTGTGCTTTTGTTGCATTTCACTAACCCATGGGCAACAGATGCCCGTAGGCATGCACATGGGTAGAAAATTATACCCATTGGCGGGTGAGAAAAAAATCACGAGGGCGGTTGATGGGTTAGAGGAACCCGTGCCTATTGCCCACGGGTGCCATCCATATTCGAGAGGTAGAGGCGTTAAGAAAAAAAGGTTACGACTACTATGGGTGCTGTTTTGAACAAAGATAATAATGAAGGTGTTGTTATGGATGGCAGGATGCTAATGTTAATGATGATGTTGTTAGTATGGAGGAAACGAGTTCTCTAGATGCTAAAATCCGTGATCTAGAACGTAAAATGCTTGAAGGCAAGCTAGTGTTAGTAGGTTATGATGGGGTTCCGTTAAAACCTTTGAGTGTTGATCAACCGACTGCTATGGAACATTTTCCTTTCTTGTCGGATACGTTTGGCACCCCAAATTCATCCAATAAAGAAGATATTTTTGTGTACTAACGAGGCTACATTAATTAAAGGGCAGGATGGTTACGTTAATTGTGATAAATCAAATACAGGGCCTGTTTCTCATGCTGATCATCTAAATGGTGAACAAAGTAAGAAAGTAGCTAACTTTCGGACCTTAATTGCCCCGGCTGGTAATGGGGCTGACGTTGTAGTTTCACTTGATTCCGTCTTACAGGTTAAGGAGCGTTTGAGAACACTGTTTATGGATTTATTTTTTTTGGTAAAGGGGTTGTGTTTCCTGTGGTGTAATACTATATTAAAAATGTGTGGAGCAGATTTGGACTTACTTGTACTATGATGAACTCGAAAGGTATTTTATGTTTCAAATTCAGTTCTAATACTAGTACGAAATCATTGCTGAATGGACCATGGATGATACGTAATGTGCCATTGATTCTTTGTAAGTGGTCTTCTTTGGAGTACATGTTTAATGAAGACTTAAAGAGTGTTACGGCCCGTTCCCGGCATGACCGGATTTTAAAAACTTTTACGCGGAAACAACTTCACTTTAACGGACCCTTCGTTACTCTTTTTACCATTGACAAAACTCTATAACATTTCAGACCTTCAAACCATTTTTACTTAAAAATATACTTTAATACCTTCAAAATGACGGGTAGCACGACCTCTAACGATTTACGATTTAACAGATTTGATTTTTCAAAAATGACAAAAAACTGAAAATCTCTTATTTATTTTCTGATGAGGGCATATGGCCATATGCTGAAATTCGATATGGCCATATGCCCCTTTACAATATCCCTGAAGCAACCATATGGACGTATTCTGATATTTTCATATGGCCGTATGCCTACTGCAAATTTTTACAAAGAAGAGTATATTTGCTCTAATTCCAGAAAACCGACTTCCTAAGACTCGTTAATCCACGAAACTCTCCAGATTTCATAAACACATAATAAACATCATTACCATTCAATAATATTACCCAATTGACACTTCGGAATAGTACTTTACAAATAGGCGTATATTATACCCGTTTTGACCCATTTTACAACAAACCCCGTTCATAACCAAAAATAGGTATAATTACACTTAATCCAAACGCCCCTTTAACTTTGACCATAAACACATTGAATCATAGTTAGACACAACCTTTGACCACCAAATTATTAGAACAACTTTGACATATGCTTTAACATACAACTACACTTTACAAAACGTTTCATAACCAACGGGAGTACAACTTGACACTTGATCTCGGTATCCACCTAGCTCCTAATATCATACATTACCAAACGTCCATGATCAAACCATGATCCAATCATCTAAACCATAGCACCTCCATATACAAGAACCTACAAAATATAGTCAACTATAAGCGAAACGCTTAGTAAGTAATTAAGCTAGTACATGTTAATGCTTCCATTATCAAATCATGCATCACATAGCATTTCCATAATACACAACTATAACGAAATCAACACATAAAGCACACAACACATACCTTAATTATGTCATGATCTAACAAGACTCTATAACATACAAATAACCAATCTTCAAGTCTCATATATAACAAACATGTTCACATCATTTAATAACTTTCACACTAGACACATAGTAGCTGAATTACTTACCTTAGCTAGCCAAGCTAAGTTGGTCACAAAAAACACCATCAACATCACCATCATCCATGTTAAACACCTTTAAACACATAATCAAAATACACTTAATACATCATCAATTAACTATAACCATGGTTTACACAACCATTTGGCTTACCTCTACAACCTCTAATCATCATATAATCATATATTAATTATATGATGATCTAATCCCATAAATTACTTAACTTTAACCCAATATAAAATCATGCCAAGATTACTATAACTCTCAATTAGCTTAAAAACATCTTTTACCCAATTACCCCAAGTTAGGATTCATAAACCCTAACCTTCCAATTCAACAATTAAACATCAATTAAGGGTACTTACCTTGCAAGGATCAAAGCTAGGGGCACCACTTATGAATTAGAGCTTTAATCTACCTCCAATTGTTCATCAAACCATGTTATCCCTTTTCCATCATTTTCATATCACGACACACACATACACATACATGTTTCTGGAAATCTTTTGATACTAATGGAAGTATCTAGTAATAAGTAGGTGGTAACTTTGGCCATTTGACACAAATGGTCCCTCAAGTCCCATTCTTTTTAATTTGGCCACTAATACATTATAACAAGTTTATCACTTTGCAACATAGGTCCCCTTCTTTCTATGACAAACACATAACATTCGTTAACTATTAGTTTGAATATCGGGTTGACTAGTCAATAACGCTAGGTCCTTAGACCAAATTCAACCATGGTGGGACCTATTGGGATTCCGGGATAGGGGTGTAACAAAGAGTTTACCTATTTGGGTTGAACTTCATGATGTCCCTATCACGGCATTCACAGAAGATGGATTGAGTGGTATTGTGATAACGCTACACGCGTCGTTCGGGGTCAAAGGAACTTCCTTTTCTTTGAGCAAGTTTTATAACACCCTAGGCAGTGAACCTAATCGTTGTAGTGTAGTATTAGGGTAAGCCACGGGTATTGATATCGTTCTCTAGGGGAATAGGAATGCTAGTAAGAAGTTACTAAGCTAAGGTTGGGGTTGAGGAAGATTATTTTTTTATCTTTTTTATATTTTTTAGAAAATGGAAAGGTACGAATCTCGGGCTTTGGATTTGGGGGTTGGTATTTCTACCGATTACTCTACTTGTCTAATTATCTAATCTAAGGTGTATGTAGTCTATGTCTAATTATTGTGTGCTCGTATGATAGTTTAAAGATGTGTTTACTTAGGTTTTATTACTCCTTAATTATCTCCTATTGATGGTTGAATTGTCATGTCCTTTTTCTTAATCGCGTTGTGTGTCTAAAGTCGTAGGGTATGCGTTTATCCCTAACTCTTTGAAACTACCAAAGGGTCTCGTCTACAAAATCTCTAGGAATTATAAACTCTAACTCTAAGGTACTCTTTGGATGGTTTAGCCTACAACTACTCTAGGTGTTATAGCCTAAGGTTCACAAAGATTAATCAAGCATTAACTACACAACGAATGACCTATCGCATTACTAGATCATTAACAATTAAGATAAGAGACAACCAATCAATATTCAATAATCAAGTTTCATATTCCCTAAGCAAACACACAAGTAAATTAGCCGGACATGGAGAACATACAAGCATACACACAAATAATTGAAGACATATTTGAATTAATGAAGTAAAGCACTTATCTTGTGGTAAGATAGGGTTTGGAACCTTAAAATACTGTACAAGACAGCCTTGGTTCGGTTTAAGTTTTTACTCCAAAAGACTACACACTAAAACTGAAAAATTCGGATTCTATATATAAGATTACAATCGCGACGGCGTCACCTTATGATTTGTGACGCCTTCGGGTCGCCGTCATTAGGGTTTCGTCTTGGCCACGTTAGTCTTGCGACGGTGTCACCTTATGCTTGTGACGCCGTCCCCTTCAGTCTCTGACGCCGTCTGGATCAAATCTAGGCCGTCTGAGTTGCGACGGCCTACTCTTTTAAAGCCTGACACCGTCACTTGAAAATAAGCAATTTGGCTACTGTGCCGTCACAAAAGTGCTCCGACGGCGTCGCAATTAACACCTGACGCCGTCCACTTGTATTTCAGCAGCTTGAGTGTCTCGATTCTTGACTTTGGCCATTTTCTTCATATATCCGCGCCTTTTTCGTCCAAATAAGTGCCATTCCAGCAATTTGCCTTCAAGAGACCTAAAAAGTGAAAAGGAACGATATTAAGTAATAACGGATACAAAAGTGATCAAATAAGGGCTTAAACGACCCCTCAAAAAGGTACATTTTAAAACCTTATCAAATATCCCTACACTTGGTATTTGCTTGTCCTCAAGCAAATATGCTTTTAGCCAATTAATTTATAAGTTAGGGATCATGAAGCATTGGTTTAGAACAATCCACAACACATATAAGCCCCGCAAAAGTCATAACAAGCACGGAAATTACATACTAGCACCTCACATGGGATGTTTGGATACTCACATCTCTCGGGTGTATATGAAATATAACAAGTTGGAAATGGAAGATAAACACTCATTAACCGGTCCTAGTACATAGATTACCATAGGCTTGAGAATAGATCAAACCTCCATCGATTTGGCGTAAGCGCCTAGGAAAGACTATCAAAGATGTCTTTAAGGGGTTGTAATGTTAGGCTTACGATAGGGAAACAAAGGGTTTGGTGGGATAGGCTATTTAGTGGTGGCAAGTCAAAAATCTCTATGTTGCAAGCATACGAAGAATGGCGTTGCTAAGCCAAGACTCGACACTCTAGACTCTAGCTAACTGAAACAAACAAACATAAATTGAAAGATAGATGTAGGATGGTAGCCCGTATGTTTTTTTCTTTTTCTTTTTTTGAACACTCTATTTTTTTCTTTTTTTTTTCTTTTTCTATTTTTTTTTTTTTGATTTTTTTTTTTTTTTTTTTTTTTTTAATTTTTTTATACACTTTTACTCTACCATCCTCTACGGTAACATCAAAATGATAGGGATTTATAGGCACATCCCTACACTTGAGTTTTTATTATTCTAACACTAATTTGACCCGAATTGAAAAGATCAAAACTCTTGGAATACGTTATTGCGCAAATAAGGGAATTTAACGTTCCCTTTCAATCATTTCATAAACTTTAACTTTTCCCATGAGTCCCAATCGTCCCAAAACTGTGTACAAAAGATATGACTCGACTCAGCAACTCATGCAAGCAACTAGATAATTGAACTAAGGGTTTAGGGTGATAACAATAATGCACTAAAAGTGAGTGCATACAAGGTAGGCTAAGGCGATTTGGGTGTACATTTGGGGGTGGGGTGTAAACAATGCTCTTCATTGATATTCCAGAAAAACCGAAACATCATGAGAACCACGAAAAGGATAGGCTCTGAGGGGTTAACTAGGGGTATCGTGTACTAAAGATGAGTACAACGCAAAGGTGTGTGGGAATTACTCAACCGATGTGGAAGAAGTAATTATATTACGGGTATCAAACAAGGGTTATCCTAATGCCTCTTATCATTTAATTATTCCTAACTACACAAGTGTAGTCTTACTAGCGATCTCGGGATGCATCACAAAACAAGTTCTAGAATCTAATATACTACCGGTTCACACTCTAAGCATTAAAGATGAATGCTTTAATTCCTACTAATCTAAGAGTGATCCTTACATTTTGGGTGGAATTTAGGTGGTAAAGGGTTGTTGTGCTAGTCATGTAACTTCCTATCCGTGAGACGCTTTTGTTAAGACTAATGGCCCACTCCTATATGTCATGAAAATTTTTAAATTTGGTGCCAAAATTACCCTAACCGACATTTTCTCATGGTTTATTACACAAATACAATTGGACAAAGCAAATAATCAAGGATAAGCATAGTTTCAAAGTTCCCGTTTTATTTTCCCTCCCTACACTTAAACTGAACATTGTCCCCAATGTTCCCCGAAAGTATCAAAGTTATGATAATAGAAGGTAATGAAAAACGAAAGAAACTAATACTCCCCTGATTAGCTCGGTAGGATCCTTGTAAAGTGGTGGTTAAATTCTTTTCAAGAAGAATGTATGCGTCAAAAGCTCCTTCCAATCTTTTGTATCTTCTTCTTAATAAATTAAACCTGCACACTTGAAGAAAACAAACGAAACCTTCGCGTAAAATCGGCGGTAATAATATATATAATACTCTATTAAACTAGGATATAATGCTTGTAGAATGGATGTTTACAGATTTTCTGGAAAATTAAGACCTGGAAAATTCCAAAAATTTATAAGTAGTTCAGAAAACGAGAAAAAAGTAATCTGTTGTTTTTACTCCTTCCTGACGCCGTCGGGTTGCGATCCTGACGCCGTCAGGTTATCCTGACAAAAGCTGGTATGCGATTTTCTGGAAAAAATTCTGGAAAATTTACATCTTTAGAATCTGGAAAAATTTCTGCAAAACATCCATTATGACTCGATACAAGCATTTGACTCAAACAAACACACATATATATCTTTTAATTAATTGTTATTCTCATGTTTACGTTTCTTTTGAAAACGTGTGTAATCCTCCATACACTTGTCCTTTATGTAAAATACATTTATATGCAATTAAGACGAGGTTAAAAACAAAATAAAGCATTTTTATAAAATTAAACATGAGAATAAACAATCAATAAAGGATATATGACACTAACAAGCAAACAATTAAGCATGGGTTGCCTCCCACGAAGCGCTTTTCTTTATTTATGAGTCTTGTAGCTAGACTCGTAGTCGTGCTCCTACGTACCGATATAAGTAAGCCTATCCTTAACAATGTCATAAGGATCAAACTTATCATTTAAGTTCCTAGTAGTACGTTCGGTTCGATATGCCTTTTCAAACTTCTCTCCATCGGGATCATAGATCGTTATCCTAATGTGCCACTCTCCATTACCATCACTAGGCGGTCTATCCCAATCCCACTTATGTTTAGGCTTCTCAATTTTCCACTTATTCATGACAAGGTTGATGGGTAAACTTCCTAGGAACTCGGTCATCTTCCTAAATACTAAGGCGTCCTCGAACGGGTTCACTTCCATGTCCCTAACCATTTCCTTTTCTTGGAAAGTTGCTTTACTAGTAAAGGCTTCATCTAGGTAGAAAGGTCGTTGGGGACCTATGAAATTCTTGTCTATCCAAGGTCCATATCTAGAAGGTGTTCTATCCAACCTAATCTCATGTGGGATTTCCTCCTCTTTCTAGTACGTATACTTTTTGACATCGTAAATTGACCTAGCACTCCCCTCTCCTACCACTATCTTGGACATCTTACAATCGATGATGGCACTAGCGGTAGCTAAGAATCCTCTTCCTACTAGTAATGGGCATGTCGGGTCCTTATTCATATCTAGCACATGGAAATCGGCTAAAAGAGTCAACTCTCCTACGTGTACTAGCATGTCTTTTATTATCCCTACCGGATATGCAACACTACCGTCCGCTAGACCTAAGATAGTTTCTGTTGATTCTATCTTACCTAAGTTAAGGCTTCTATGGAGGGACAACGGAACAAGATTGATGCATGATCCTAAGTCGGCTAGAGCATCGAGAGGTTTGGAAGTTCCAAGCCTACACGGAAGAGTAAATAGCCCGGGATCGTCTAACTTCTTAGGTAGATTATTTCGCACAAAGGCGGACCCATGTTTTCCAAGTTTAAGTTCTAACTCATATTTTTCTTTTAAAGCATTATAATAAGGTGCATGAGCTAAGACTTCAAGAACCGGTTTTTCTTGATGGAGTTCCTTGTACTCCTCCTCTAGATTAGGCTTGGGTTCTTGGTTGACGGGTTTCTCAAGAGTAGGTTCTACCAATGGTGCAGGGCCTTGGTACCTCATTTTGGATGGCTTGGAACCCTTGTTGATAGCGTTTACCGAGTGAACCGTTAGGTGTGAGGGACATGGATGTGCACTCTCCCATGGTGAACAAGAACATGAAGTCGACGAAATCGAATTCACTTTTGGGTTCTTTATAGTATCACTTGGGAGTGCTCCAATTTCCCGTTCATTAAAGGCTTTTAAGAGGGCATCAAGCTTGTTTGTCATCTCGCCTTGTCTTCGCTTAAAATCGGCTTCAAGCTTAGTCAATCGAGTCTCTTGAGATGACATGAATCTAGATGCAATTGCCTCAAGATTAGTGGGGTTCCCGGTGTTTAGAGAATTGAACCTATTAGGTGGACTAGATGAGCCTTGGGGTACGCTTGAGTTTTGGTTCCACTTAAGGTTAGGGTGATTTCTCCATGAGGGGTTGTATGAGTTTCCTAAGCTGTTTTGTTCGGGCTTGAAAGTGTACCACTTCTCTCCCGCTCCGTCGGTCGCGTGGAGGCGTAGTCCGCAAAAGCTTGTTCGGGGAGTCTTGTGCAATCACGAGTGTCATGGGGACCACTACATAACTCACAAGGAATAGTGATTTTATTCACTTGATGTGAAGACTTGGGATTTTCGTAGGAACTCATTAGGAATTTAGCTTGATCTTCAAGTTCGGTTATCCTACGGTCGGAAGATTGTGAGTCAATTGGAGGCAAAGAGATTGCCTTTACGATTTTGGGCAACTCACGGGGGTCATTCCAACTTTCGTTGTCATAGAGAGCAAGGTCCTCTATTATACCCCATGATTCTTCCGCAGTGAGATCAATAAGTTTTCCACCGGCCGCTTGGTCAATGGATTGCTTAGTGGGGAAGTTGACATGATCATAGAAAAGTTGGACTTGGAGCCAAAGATCAATGCCATGATGAGGGACTTTATGAAGTAAGTCCTTGAATCGAGTCCATGCTTCGTAAAGAGATTCACCTTGACGTTGTTGGAACATCAAGATGTCATTCTTAAGTTTAGTGGTTCTCCCCGGTGGGAAAAATTGAGCAAGGAAGCGAGAGGTGAGATCATCCCAACTTGAGATGGAGCCGGCGGGAAGTCGCTCAAGCCAATTACTAGCTTGGTCCCGTAGAGAGAATTGGAAGAGACGCAGGCGCGTGGTCTCCCGAGTAGTAGCATCAAGGTCGATGGAATCGACAATTTTAAGGAAATCCCTAAGATGCTGATTAGGATCTTCGGAACGAAGTCCATGGAATGCACATCCGTTTTGCACCAACCGGATGGTGTCGGATCGCAGGGCCGTAGTGTGGGCTTGGTCGGGAAGCTCAATGGTGTTTCTATAGCCTAGGTGGCTTGGTCTCGAGTATTCACCAAGAGTACGAGCTCTTGGCGGGTCGTTTGGTGGTAGGTTAATGAATGGTGGTTGGTTATCACCTTCCACGATGAAAAGTGATGGGATTATGAACAAATGTCACGAAGAAGGGGGATAGACTACGAGGAAGCTAAAAGACGAGAAAACTTTACTTGATAGGAATCAAGCAAAGAAACCTAAACGAGGTGGACTACTAACTAGCTATTCTATTCCCCGGCAGCGGCGCCAAAAACTTGATAACGCTACACGTGTCGTTCGGGGTCAAAGGAACTTCCTTTTCTTTGAGCAAGTTTTATAACACCCTATGCAGTGAACCTAATCGTTGTAGTGTAGTATTAGGGTAAGCCACGGGTATTGATATCGTTCTCTAGGGGAATAGGAATGCTAGTAAGAAGTTACTACGCTAAGGTTGGGGTTGAGGAAGATTATTTTTTTATCTTTTTTATATTTTTTAGAAAATGGAAAGGTACGAATCTTGGGGTTTGGATTTGGGGGTTGGTATTTCTACCGATTACTCTACTTGTCTAATTATCTAATCTAAGGTGTATGTAGTCTATGTCTAATTATTGTGTGCTCGTATGATAGTTTAAAGATGTGTTTACTTAGGTTTTATTACTCCTTAATTATCTCCTATTGATGGTTGAATTGTCACGTCCTTATTCTTAATCGCGTTGTGTGTCTAAAGTCGTAGGGTATGCGTTTATCCCTAACTCTTTGAAACTACCAAAGGGTCTCGTCTACAAAATCTCTAGGAATTATAAACTCTAACTCTAAGGTACTCTTTGGATGGTTTAGCCTACAACTACTCTAGGTGTTATAGCCTAAGGTTCACAAAGATTAATCAAGCATTAACTACACAACGAATGACCTATCGCATTACTAGATCATTAACAATTAAGATAAGAGACAACCAATCAATATTAATAATCAAGTTTCATATTCCCTAAGCAAACACACAAGTAAATTAGCCGGACATGGAGAACATGCAAGCATACACACAAATAATTGAATACATAATTGAATTAATTAAGTAAAGCACTTATCTTGTGGTAAGATAGGGTTTGGAACCCTAAAATACTGTACAAGACAGCCTTGGTTCGGTTTAGGTTTTTACTCCAAAAGACTACATACTAAAACTGAAAAATTCGGATTCTATATATAAGATTACAATCGCGACGGCATCACCTTATGATTTGTGACGCCGTCGGGTCGCCGTCATTAGGGTTTCGTCTTGGCCACGTTAGTCTTGCGACGACGTCACCTTATGCTTGTGACGCCGTCCCCTTCAGTCTCTGACGCCGTCTGGATCAAATCTAGGCCGTCTAAGTTGCGACGGCCTACTCTTTTAAAGCCTGACACCGTCACTTGAAAATAAGCAATTTGGCTACTGTGCCATCACAAAAGTGCTCCGACGGTGTCGCAATTAACACCTGACGCCGTCCACTTGTATTTCAGCAGCTTGAGTGTCTCGATTCTTGACTTTGGCCATTTTCTTCATATATCCGCGCCTTTTCGTCCAAATAAGTGCCATTCCAGCAATTTGCCTTCAAGAGACCTAAAAAGTGAAAAGGAACGATATTAAGTAATAACGGATACAAAAGTGATCAAATAAGGGCTTAAACGACCCCTCAAAAAGGCACATTTTAAAACCTTATCATATTGCTACAAAACTTTGTACCTCGTTGATGTTTGATACTTATAAAGCCCCTCAATATGTATGGAATCATAGGGTAGGTCTAGTTTCGCAAGAGCAATTATTGATCTTCATGGTGGTGTTGAGTTAAAAGACACTCTTATTGTGGCAATGCATAATATTGATGGTGATGGTTATGTCATGCATTCTATTCGAGTTGAGTACGAGTGAGAGCCTCCTAGATGTTCAAAATGTAAGGTTTTTGGTCATTCGTTGGATCAATGTCCTATTAAAATTGTATCCGATATGAATATGGAGACATAAAGGCAAGTTATTTGAGGGCTACCGGTTGGTCCTAAGTCTCGTTTCGAATATAGACCTGTTCAAAAGAAGACGGATAATAAACAAGCAAAATAGAAGGTTATAAATGCTAATATGGTTAGGGGTAATAATAAGTCTGGTTCGAAATCAATGGGTGATGTGGCTGGTTCAAGTGATACAAAAATTGTGACTTTAAATCCGTTTGATGTACTAAATATGCTTGAAAAGGATGATGGGATTACTCATAGTGATTCAGTTAACTTAAAAGGTGATGACGTTAACATTGATAATAATAAAGTTGTTAGCTTGGATAATGATAGCGAGAATGAAATGACATAGCGAAATTTATGGCATCAAAAATCACCAAGGCTACAAACTCTTCGAAAACTGGAGGTGGTACCATGAAGAAGAACTTATATGAGCGTTGGAAAGAAGATGATTATGATGATGACCCTCATGATGATGATGAATGTGAAGACTTAACGAAAGCGCAATTATCAGTTTGTGATGCTTATAATATAAGGGTTCGTGGTGAATGCTAGACATAAATAGTTTATCTAGTAGTTTTTCATAAGATTGTTTTGTCTTTCTTATGATCGATTTGGTTTGAAGCATAAATAGCGTGTTTGTTTTTCGCTTAAGTAAAAGGCTGAGATGCGAGATTTACTCACATCCTATGTACTTAATTGTCTTTTTTAATAATAAAATTTAATTGATGTAACAACTTTTACTTAAAAAAATAAAAATAAATAAATAAATAAATATTATCAACATGTGCATTGTACTTTATTTGAACTCTTAACTCTTACTCAACCATGAGCCAAAAGTTGTATCGTCTTAACTCTTATTGGAGATCAGCCTAGAGTCAGAAACATATCTTAATAGGGCAAATCGCATAAAAGTGTACTCAACTTATACCCGATTTCAATTTAAGGTACTATACTTTTTTTTTCCTAATTTAATGTACCCAACTTTTTTTTGGTTGCAAATGTAGACAATCAATAGGTTAGAAGGTCACCTTATACTAGCTAGCAGGTCACCATCTTCTCCACCCCTTTTTCCGGCGACCCATTTTCCGGCGACCCATTTTTTCGACAACAAATCTTTCCGACAACAAATCTTTTCCGGCGACCCATTTTTTCGACAACAAATATTTTCCGGAAAAGATGGAAGCTGGGTTTTCATATGTTGCATACCTTCCAATGTTTCTCGACCGTTTGTTTGATGTAAGCTGGGTTTTCATATGCAGATTTAGCGGCCATAATGGCGAGTGCGCTTGTGTATCTTGGATCATGATGCTTAATTGTCTTGTCTAAATCTCTCCGTATATCACCTAGCCCGATCACTGACAAAAACTCTAGTGACTCTTTATTAGGGAAAACTAATTTTCCTGCATTTCATATGACCCGTTAATATGAAACATTTAAATATGATATAATTAATACATTTAATGCTTCAAAACTTATGGAAAACTTATGCCATTATCACATAAGTTAGATAACTCATTAATTTTTTATCTGAACCGGCCACATGTAGAAGGTCTAATTTATGAATACATTGTGATTAAACAAGAAAGATATGGTGTGTGGCAGAATAAAATAGTGTATTTATGGTGTTGGTCAAATAAAATATGATCATGTGATTAGTAGCATCAGCTAAATAATGGAAGTGATAGACAAGTGTAGTTAGATCCAACGAATAATATCATATTTACATGTTGTCGGAAAGATTTGTTGTCGAAAAAATGGGTCGCCGGAAAATTGGTCGCCAGAAAAAGGGGTGGAGAAGATGGTGACCTGCTAGCTAGTATAAGGTGACCTTCTAACCTATTGATTGTCTACATTTGCAATAAAAAAAAGGTTGGGTACATTAAATTAGGAAAAAAAAAGTATAGTACCTTAAATTGAAATCGGGTATAAGTTGAGTACACTTTTATGCGATTTGCCCTATCTTAATACTGGCTATGATATTAAACAATGTTTAACATTTGTTATGATACAATAACTATGTAAAACAAAATATCTGCACGTGAAACCACGATTGTATATAATGGAATCTTTGTAGGCTTTGCAATTTGATAGGGTTTTATGTCCTTAATTAGGAATTACGAAACCATGTGTTTTGATTTATATTAAGCACTAAGTATAATGATTGTTAGATGAACGGTTGATGGTGTCAACTGAGTACGACAAAAAGGTAAAAAAGTGCTAGCATATCTATAAAGAAATTATGTAGAGTCCGTAGTAATGTATGCCCAATATAATATAGAGCATGTTCGTAAAGTTACTTTAGTTGCATTCACAGAGGATCAAATAAAAAATAAAAGTAAAATTAGAAGGATGAGAAATAACTACAGCCGCACATTTCAGATGCATCTACAAAAAGATATGCATCTCCCATTAAATTCTCCTTCTTCATTTAAAATATGTGGCTGAAAACATTTCTCATTCTTCTTATTTTTATTTTTCTTCTTATTGGATCCATTCTCTGCATTCACATCTTAAATGAAACATGTATTCAAATAGCAGTTTCAAATGGAGATCGACAATCCAAAACCATTCTTTATTAGATTAGTTTTGAACGTGTATATAAAACTAAAAATATATGATTTGTGCTTAGTTTATACTATATGAATGTTACAAAAATGTTCCCTATTGGTGGGGGAGGATTGGAATCCGGTTATTCGTAAGGAGCCGAACTCAAAGGCTGAGGACTTTATACCATTCTAAAAACACGGGTCTCGTTTAGAGTCCGGTTTTGCACCAAACCGGACTCCTTCAGGAAGACTAAATCAATTTTACTAGTAGGGCATAACCAATATTACGGAGTATATCCTAATCCAAGTTGCATTGTCCTATAGAAAATAAAGCTTTAGCCATGACTAATCGTGCATTCAGTCTTAGCCAGTTATGAAACTATCCAACAATTTATAAGATTAATGGCAATACACCGTTTCCTTACAACCCTTGCTTTTTAGCCCACTTCAGTTGAGTATATAAGTGACGCATCTTATTTTGTTTGATTACTGTTTCGAAATGTAGTTGATGATTTAATAATTGTTTTAGAAACGAGTTGATGGCTGAATACTAAGCATGTGTAATGAGAATGAAATTAGGATATACCCCTTCGATTTCTTTAATCTTAAATGTACATGAATACAACACCATACAACGTACAAGTAGAATTAACGGTAATATAAGTAGTCTAGGGGTTTTAGTCGGGTCGGGTTAGTCAGGTTCGGGTCGATTCAGGTCGGGCTAAAGTCGGGTCAATACTAAAAATAACTTGGGTTAGTCGGGATCGGATTAACTCGGGTCGGGTCAATTCAGGTAGGGTCAATTCGGGTTCGAGTCAACCTAAATATAAGTAAAATAGTCATAAAATTGTCTATTGATTCAAATTTATATAGATAATATATATATATATATATATATATATATATATATATATATATATATATATATATATATATATATATATATATATATATATATATATATATATAGGGGAGGGTTAATGTAAGATAAAAATTAAAGTTTTAAAAGTAAGAACTAATCACAACCATTGGATCATTTAATTGAGATTAAATGACATTAATAATTAATGAATGGCATTTTTGTAATAAACTACAAATTGAAGGTTTTTATGTATCACAAATTATTAATAATTTACCTAACCATCATTATTAATTTCTAATTAATAGGGTCAATTAATATTAATCCAATAAATGAGTGACATTTTGTAGCAGACTTTTTTATGTTTCCATAAGTTTAAAATATTTCTTTATATACGGTGGTACATATTTTTCATTTTTTATGTTCTCATTTCATAGTAGTCTTTTTTTCAACTTTCGAAATACTTTTTAAGTTTTTATGCAAAAAGTTGAGACTTTTTTGTTTTTATATAAAAGTGATACATTTTAAATTAATAATGGGTCATTACTTTAAATAAAAAAACTATACAGGGCTAAATTTAATTTAGTTTTTCACTTTATACATGGTACACATGGTATCTTACACTACACATATAAATGATTCACAACTTACAAGTCATACATCTACTACCCATAGTGTGCTTAAACAAAAACGTTGAAACAACAAATACATAGATTTAAATTTTCTCGTACATCATTTACAAATAAGGTATTGTACCACCAAGTATAACTACATAGATTTAAAAATATGTCTGAAAATTTGAGAGATCATCTAATACACAAATAAGGGAATGTTCCACCTGCTACCGCTACAAGAAAACCATTTGATACACATCTCGACATCCAGAAACACGATACACAACCCGAAATCTAGAAGCCGATGGATACACAACAAATCTCGAATGTGTACAACCTCGTTCGACATGGTGATACACTTTCAATCGATCGTGCTTGTCCTATCATGAAATTGCTTTAACCACTGTTCCACAACCTCAAACAACAACCTAAAACGACTCTACATCTAAAACCATGACAAACGGGAGCTGAACCATTGCATGAAACCACTATAACGACGACCTCAAACCATGACCACCATGAAACCCACTTGTATGCAACGAATTGGCTGCATGCAACGAATGTTGTCTTTTGGCCTTGTATGCAACGAATTGGCTGCAAGAATTTGCAACCAATATTATACAAAAAACCTGATACATCTTATACATCTCAACACTGATTATACAAAAATATGATACACAAAAAAAAAAAGAAAAAGAAAACAAATCTTCCAAACCTGTGACACTTCTCGTAAATCTTCCAATGACAACCAAACACAAACTGACCCGAGACATAACCCCTACCAAAAAGATATGAACCACCATCTGAACCACGACTAACCTTAGCCTGACCGGAACCATTTCCAAAAAAGTACCACAACCTGAAACGAAAACAGATACCTATCTGAAATCTGAACCACGATCCGAACACTTAACCAAAAAAATGACCAAAAAAAAAGTTGGTTTCAAATAAACCCGACGGTGGTGGTTGTTTCCATACACAAAAAAAAGATTCCGGCGATGGTTGTTTCAAACCCGATAAACTCGAACTGGCAAACCGGATCTAAAAATAAATATCTAACATGTTAAAATAAACCCGACGGTTGTTATGGTTACAAAACAGATCTCGGCAGTGGTAAGGACGATATTTTTGGTAAAGTCGCGCGGCCAGATTGACTGCGGCGGTTAGACGGCTGTACGTAAGGTTTCGAAGAAGGCAGAAACGATAAACGATAGATTCATGGACGTGAGAGAGAAAGGTAGATTGAATGGGATGGTTTTTTTATTTTATTTGATTGAGATCTAAGAGATGACGGTAGTTTTTAGGATGATAAAGTGGAGATAAATAAGGAAATGTTGATTACCAAAAATGCCCTTTTAGTTTACTTTGAATTTTCATTTATTTCTTTTTTGTGTTTTAAGTTTATTGCCACTTGTCACACTTCTATTGGTTCTCACTTTTAACACTTTAAGAATTCTCTCATTTGATCTCAAATCTATATATATATATATATATATATATATATATATATATATATAGAGTTAGGATCAAATAAGAAGATTACTTAAAATAAGAAGGAATAAGAAGAACTATAACCTCAAATCCGAGATGCACCGACCTAAATTAGATGCATTATAACGCACCATAGTGTGTTTTCTAGCTTTTAATCAGATGCATATACGTATATTAGATGCATTTCATGATTTCTCTTGTTTTTTGTTCCTCTGCACGTGCCGAAATCATGAAAATCAATTTGCACCATTTATACATCAAATTAACTTTCGAAACTCAAGATGTTGCATCTATATGAATAGAAATGCATCTAATGCAAGTCGTTGCATCTCAAATGAGTGGTTTTGGTCACTTCTCACCACTTCTTATTTTAAGTTACTTCTCACTGGATCCCTACTATATATATATATATATATATATATATATATATATATATATATATATATATATATATATATATATATATATATATATATATATATATATATATAAGAATTAAAAAAAACTCTTATTTGAGTCAAACAGGTCGACCTGAACCCGAGTCAGCCAAACATTTTTAACCCGCTACCTCGACTCTATTTGATATTCGAGTTACTCGGGTTGACCCGAATAAACCGAATTCAATTTTTGACCCGAGTAACTTGACTCAAATAAATTTAGTCGGTTCGGGGTCGGATCAGGTTTTTTTGACTCCCCTACTTGTGTATATGTCATGTTTGATATGAGTTTACCAAATTATATAGTACTAAAAATGAAAGTGACGGCGCTCCCCTTTGTTAACGTCGTTAATGATGTGGCCAATTTTGATTGGGTACAATTGATGTGTTGCATTAATCTTATTGGTCCTTACGTTTTACTGAGTGATTTTCTACAGTTGGATCCAACTGTAGCACCAATTTACCAAACGTTAGTTCTAAACGTTTGCTGTTTGTTACTGTAGCAGTACTTCACTGCATTAAATGAACTACTAATGTGGCACTTATACTATGGTAGATTAGTATACCATTAAGCTTCAATTAACCTAGAAGTTTCTAACATCCACCTTCATCAAGTGTCTTCAAAGAAGTCCTGCTTTACAGATTATCCAGCATCTATTCTTTTGACTGTTGATCAGGTTAATCAAATGTCTTCAAAACCTTAACGCTTACGCCATTCTGCTGCATCCTGTTGTTTAACTATTTGTTCCATATGTGTAGGCTTATACAGGAAGACCACCTGTGCAAACAAGAAATAAGATCGTAAGGTACTTTCTCTAAATTTGTATAATTGATCAGGTTAATCAAATGTCTTCAAAACCTTAATGCTTACGCCATTCTGCTGCATCCTGTTGTTTAACTATTTGTTCCATATGTGTAGGCTTATACAGGAAGACCACCTGTGCAAACAAGAAATAAGATCGTAAGGTACTTTCTTTAAATTTGTATAATCAGATTTACAAGTGTTTAAAGTATTACTTATGTTGTTTGACTGCTTACATATGCAAAACTTTATCATGCAATGTTGTTTATGTCAAATGACCTTTAATGTATTGTTTCATTTAGTAATACTTTTGTTACCAAATCTGTTACCTATATACTTTATACCAATAAAAGAAATAAAAAAAAAAGAGAAAAAAAAATGCCAAAGAAGAGAGGAAGGCCTAGGCATGTGGATTCTATGGGTAATGTAAATAGCAGTGGGCTACGTTATGTTCAACCTCAGAGGCAATTGAGTGAGGCAGAAATATATGATTATGATCAAAGCAGTCTACTTTATGATCAACTATATGTAAATAAAAAATTTGACCGGTCTCAAGAGGAACAGTCAGTTATGTTGTCTGCAATGAATAAATCCTCATTAGAAGAACATAACTAGTTTGTCGCACAAAATAGCCACCTATTTCTTGGGAACCACTACAGAGATACACTATGTATGCAGGCAGAAAGACAACAAGAAATCGAAGGAAAATCAAAAGGTATCTAAAAAATTATTTCCAAGTTTATTGATTGGTACACATTTATCCTAATATTTTTGTAAATTGCTGCAGGTTTAGCAAATGTTGGTCAACCTTCTTTTCCTTATGATGGTCAGCACATTTAATTCTAACACTAAGAACATGCATTTATGATGATGCATTAAATGCAGATTACACAGTTTTAATTACACAAATGATTGGGAGCTTTAATGTATGAACAACCATCTTTATTAAATGATAACAGCTTTAATTATGTTTACTTAATGCAGAGACTATTGCTGAAGGTTGTGATACCATTAAAGCCAATATTTTTCACAATTCTGGTATAGCAGAAACAGATATAAATGATGGTTCATACCTCTCAAGTAAACTGTCTAAGATGTGCAAGTATTCGGCTGCAGAAGGCGAGCAGGTCTTCAACATTGCTACATTTTACACCACAAAATGATATAAATGGTGAGTACCAATTTATATTCTAACTTAAAAGTCGAAACACTATTATTTATATGATAATATCTCCTAAAATATTATAAATGCATGTAGACAGAGTAGGTATACAGTACACCATTATAATCAACCTTATAATTGCAGTCTGCATAAAACAGGAAACAATGTTGGCTATAATGTAGCAGCAGAAGAGGTCCGCGAAACATGTAATATATATACTTAATATTAGATGTATTAATTTTTATGTCGCCTAAAAAAAAGGTTTAAAAACAACAACAATTTTTATTTTTATTTTTTTAAATCATTCAGATGCTGCTACCAGTATCCAAAAGAAACAAGAACACACTATCCATGTTGCAGAAAAGGTTGGCAGAAGCGCTTCTACAAATACGAAAAGGCGAGTACACCAGATTCGTGCAAATACTGATACCAATTCAGGTATGACATACTGTCATAGTAAAAATAAAATAAAAAAATTGGCATGGATTATTAAACTTCAAGCTACAATTTATTTATTTGTTTTTTATAAATGTTTATTTATTCCTTATATTGAAACAGATTTAAGCACTGGGAAGATTAGTCAACGATGTAACCAAAAAAAAAACATTCAGGAAAAGAAAAATGGCGGATCGGTACTCATACAATAACAGGCGGATATTTGAATCTAAACGGCAGTATGTTAATGCAGATGGTGGTGCGAGTTCGATGATGCAATGCTACAACGGTAAACATGATAGTTTCACTTTTGTTAAACCTGTTAACATTTATGGCAAACAAAAAAATTACTTTTAAATGGTAAACAAAAACAATTCTTTTGACATTTATTCTATACTTAAAATACAGATGTGTCATCACACTACATCGATGTGGGTCACTATGACTTAAGGTGCCGTCATTGTGATGCAGCCTTTTGGTATGGAGAACGTTTGAAAGGAAATGATGATCAAACAAATTATGTTGGCTATAATGGTTGTTGCGCGGGAGGTCAAGTAAGGCTTGCTAAAGAACGAGACCCTCCACAGTATCTTAAAGATTTATTGAAGGACAAGCATTTTTTGCAGAACATAAGAGCATATAACCAATGTTTAGTATGACGTCTTTTGGAGCTGAGATCGATGACACGATTAATGATGGACGAGGCCCTTATGTTTTCAAGATTTCAGGAGAAATTCACCATTGGATAGGGACTATGTGTCCAAATAACAGTGAAGACCCAAAATTTATGCAGCTGTATATCTATGACACTGAAAACGAAGTTGAAAGTAGATTAAAGCCTTTTGGTGGAGAGGAAAAGAGTAATCTAAAAGAAGAAATTGTGGAGGGTTTGATTCATATTCTGGATGAACATAATGAATTGGTCCAAACATTTAGAACAGCACGCGATAAGTTTAACCAAATAGATGTACCTGATTTCAAGATTCAACTGTACAATGTAGCAGGAGCTCGAGAATACCAACTTCCTTCATCTGGCACGCTTGGAGGAATAGTTTTTGAAAGCGGACCAAATACTGCAACAGATTACGACATCATTATAGAATACAAAGACAGGAGGCCTCAACATATAAACAAGCTACATACCTCATACATGTCTCTTCAATTTCCACTCCTTTTTGTATATGGGCAACCAGGATACAATCCGAAGATGACGTTATTTGCTCCTAGGGCAAATAGAAAACGAAACAAATTATCAATGAATGCATACTACACATACCAGTTAAACCAGCGGTTTGATGAATACGGCCTTCTCTTCAGAGGTGGAAGACTGTTTCAGCAATATGTCGTAAATGTATAATGCGCTCTTGAACAAGATAGGCTGATTTTATAAGAGCTAAACAGAACACTATTAGGAGGGAATGTATGTCTGGTATCTGTGACGCGATTTCTAGAGGAGACCATGTTGGGAAGGATATTTGCCAAAGAATTATACTTCCATCAACTTTTACTGGCGGGCCAAGATACATGTATAGCCATTACCTTGATGCTCTTGCAATTTTCCGAGTGCTGGGCAACCCACAGTTTTTCATTACATTTACATGTAATGTTAATTGCCCAGAAATCAAGTATCATATGAGCCAATATCCAGAATTGACGCCATCTGACAGAGCTGATATAATTGACAGAGTATTTGAGCAAAAGGTAGAAGATTTGATGAAGGTTCTCAAAGAAGGGGCGGTATTTGGAAAATGTACAGGAGGTATGTGTCTTTTCCAATACACACACTGTTAAAAAAGACCTAAATACATGAAGTATTGTACGGAAAAAAGTAAAAAATAAAAAATGAAATATTAAGTTTACAAATACGTTGCCTTATAATGTCTGCTGTTTTTATCATGCAGTTCTTTACACCATTGAATTTCAAAAACGTGGTCTGCCACATTGCCATACACTCTTATGGATAGACTCGCAAGACAAAATAAGAGAAGCCGATGAAGTGGACAGATATATTTCAGCATAGCTGCCAGACAGTGATGCGGATCTAGACGGTTACAAAGTTGTTGCTGATATGATGATTCATGGCCCATGTGTAATTGCTAAACCAAATGTGCCATGTATGCAGTAAGGCAGTTGCACAAAATACTTTCCAAAAGAATAGAACGACTCTACGTTCTTTGACAAAGATGGACATCTACATTACAAAAGAAGAAAGACTCCACATTATGTGTGTAGAGGTGAACATAAGTTAGACAATACATACGTTGTACCATACAACTGTTTGCTTTGTCTTATGTTTCATGCACACATAAATGTATAGTATTGCGGGTGGAGTATGTTGATAAAATATCTGTTTAAATACATTTCAAAAGGCACAGACCGAATTGCTGCACGAATCACTACACCCATTGGTGATCCAGGAACTTCATCATCTGTTCGTAAGATACAGATTGATGAAATAAAAAACTTTATTGATGGGAGGTTTGTTTGTCCGCACGAAGCTTGTTGGAGGATACTAAATTTCCCTATACATCATAGGGAACCATCAGTCCAGATACTTGCAGTCCATCTGAAAGACATGCAAAAGATAACTTTCCGCGAGAAAGAACCCTTGGGTTATGTGGTGGCAGACGATGGGAGAAAGCTAACAACATTAACCGAATGGTTCATATACAATTCTTTATTTGAAGATGGAAGACATTTAACATATTTAGATTTTCCGTCTGAATATGTTTGGTATGAGAATACAAAAACATGGAAGCGCAGAGTATACCATGGGAAGTCTTCGATCGGTCGAATGGTTTATGTGCATCCAGCTGCTAGGGAGCTCTTTTATTTCCGAATGCTACTTGATCACCAAAAAGGGTGCAGATCGTTTACTGAAGTGAGGACTGTAAACAAGAAGGTGCTGCCTACATACCGTGCCGCATGTCAAGCTTTAGGATTACTGCATGATGACAATGAATGGGATATAGAATTACAAGAAGCATCAGTATCAGCATCATCAGCAGAGCTAAGGACATTATTCGCACATATCTTGCTCTATTGTGAAGTTACAGATCCTGTGAACTTATGGGAAAGACACTGGAAGTGCATGAAAGATGATATTCCAGCTAAAGCTTCGGTGAGTGCTGGGATTAGAAACCTCCACGTCAATGATCCAGAAATAAAGGGTTACATTATGTACGAAATTGAGCTCATTATGAATAAATCTTCAAGGTCAGTATAAGAATTTGGATTGACATTGCCTTCACAACGCTTACTGGATGATTTAGAAAATAGGCTGCTAATGGAAGAAAAAAACTACAATCGCGAAAATCTAAAACAAGAAGCCGCTATCGCTGTTATGAAGTTAAATCAAGAACATAAGTACATTTATGATCTTATAGTCAATGCATGTGCGAAGAAAAAATAGGAATTAGTTTTTGTGTATGGACATGGCAGTACAGGAAAGACTTTCCTATGGAAAACAATTATTAATACCCTGCGCTCAGAAGCAAAAATTGTTTTGGAAGTCGCCTCATCAGGAATTGCATCATTGTTACTACCGTCAGGTCGTACAGCTCATTTAAGATTTAAAATACCTCTGGAACTCACAGATGAGTCAATGTGCAGAATCAAGAAAAACACCCTTATGGCAAAATTGATTAATGAAACGGATTTGATTGTGTGGGATGAAGCACCAATGAATGATCGCCGATGTTTTGAATCACTTGATAGAACACTGAGAGATCTTTTGGACAATCCACATGCATTATTCGGTGGCAAGACAGTTATGTTAGGTGGAGACTTTAGGCAAACATTACCAGTTAAAAAAAAAGGTACGAAATCACAAATAATAGATGCCTCAATAGGTAAATCATACCTATGGCCTCATTTCAAGGTACGCAAACTTAAACAGAACATGAGTGTGTTACAGGCAGGTTTAGATGACCAAGAACGAGTAACAACAAAAAAATTTGCTTCATGGTTATTGAAGATAGGAGACGGTATAGTCGGAGAGGCTAACAAAGAAAACGCACGAGATGCTGCATGGGTTACAATTCCACAGGAGTATCAGATTCCAGTAGATAAAAAAGGAATTGAAAAGCTTATTGATTTTATTTATGATGAGCAGACGCTTAAAGAACCAATGGCAGAAATCTTACAGCAAAAAGCGATTGTATGCCCGAAGAATGAAACAGCTGATGTGATAAATGAAAAAGTTTTGTCGTTAATAACAGGAGACGCGATAACATACAAAAGTTCAGACGAGGCAATTCCACTAGGAAAGGATGGTGCAACAACTGAAATGTTGTACCCGCCAGAGTATCTAAACACTTTCAGATTCCCAGGGCTACCGCCACATAAACTACAGCTAAAAGTTGGCGCTCCAATAATGATGATGCGCAATGTTAATCTAAGAGGAGGTCTTTGCAACGGAACAAGAATGATAGTCAAAAATTTAATGTCAAAACTTATCGAAGCAGAAATTATTACAGGCACCAGAATCGGAGAAAAAGTTTACATCCCAAGAATGCCTTTGACACATCAAGATCCAAATTATCCTTTCATATTCAAAAGAAAACAGTTTCCGATTAAAGTATGCTACGCAATGAAAATAAACAAAAGTCAAGGGCAGTCTCTCAACAAAATCGACATCTATCTTCCAGATCCTATTTTTAGTCATGGGCAGTTGTATGTTGCCCTATCAAGAGCAACATCACCAAATGGTTTAAAGATCCTTATAGTACCCAAAGATGATCATCCAAAAATTCAACAAAGAATATAGTATACAGAGATTTTTTAAAGATAGTTAATCAAACTGAGGTCTATTTAATTAAAATACATATATATAAACATATGCATTATTCATATTATATTGCGCTTTATTATAACAATGTGTATATTTATCGTTTTAGATTAACATAAATAGAATTCAGTTAGCATATTTCATTTACCAATACGCATTATATATACTAACCTTTTTTTTATATACTATTATCAGGATGACGGAAACTTACATCAGTAAGCTTAAACCAAAATATAAAAACAAGATCCTAGAAGCAAAAATCTACCGATCATGGATAGCTAGAGACCCACCAAACACAGCAGAAAAGGGATTACGTGCAATCTTATTAGATAAACAGGTATCATACATATTTAACAAAAATATTTGTAAATATAATACCTTTAAATCATTATACCCTGATTATGTTATTGAAACAGGGGAACGCAATTCAAGCCAACACCCATCCCACCGAAAAATACCATTTCACAAATATCCTTATACCTGGCAAAACATACCGAATCTCAGAATTCACGTGTACTGACACAGAAAATTGGCAGCAAACATTGCAAAATCAAACATCCCTTTCATTCAATACATTAACAAAATTCGAGGATATACCAGACGAAGGATTCCCCAACCATTAACCAGCTTCCTTATAGAGTGATAGATCCACGAGACAAAGGCAAGAAGACGTATCCAATCCTGACAGGTAAAAACAAATACAAACACATACATATACATACATCAGTTTGTAACATAACATTTGAATAAATATGAAATAACATATGTTAGCTAATCCACAAACTACATTGGATGTTACATCAAGTCTGGACAGCAAGAAAAGAGTGGGAACCCCGAAAAAAACCAAACCTTTTATCGCAAAGTGGAAAATCAGAATCTAAAGTAAGTTCACAAAAGAACACTTTTACCATACTGTGTAATTTAAACTGTTAGATAACAAAACCTTTTAATATATATATATATATATATATATATATATATATATATATATATATATATATATATATATATATATATATTATATAAACATCCACAATTAAGTTGAATTAACATTGTGGGACGATCTTGCTGAAAAAGTTCCAAAGGAAGCAATAGATGCATTAGAAAAGCCAATCCTTGTCGCAGTTAGTTCGTGTAGAGTCTCAAGATACTACAATAGCTTGCAGCTATCATCCACACCAACTACATCCTACAACATTAATCTCAGCATCCCAGAACTTGAGGAATATCGAGCAGAGTAAGTAATATTTGCGTACTTTTATAGTATATTTATCTGCTATACAAATTTATTTACCAGTATAGTCAAATTTATCTGACAGGTACAGAGCCCTTTACAGCGTGAATCCACCGTTACAGGTTATCAGAAAACCATTCAAAAACAAAGACGCAGAAAAAACAAGGTGTCGTTTCCGGATTTAGTTAAACATGATCCAAGGACTTATGCAGTAAGTTTTAGCTAATCAAATTAAATGATTTAAAGTGAATGCATCATAAAATTTACACATTTATATATTTGTAAAACAAATAAAATTCAGGGTGTAAGATTTACATGCGAAGGAACCATCACAAGCCTTATCACGCGACTGGTATTATCCATCATGTGATAAATGCACACTTAAAGCCGACATTAATGGAGGTGTTTTTGAATGCACGCTACATGGAACGTTACTAGGTCCAAACTATAGGTACACACCAAAGCATACAAACCAAAACAACCACTAGCAATAAAAAAAACGCATCTAACACCTTTTTTTATAGGTACAATTTCAAGGAAAATGTGACAGACAATACTGAAACAGTTATGTTTACATTTTTCACTCGAAAGGCAGACGACATTGTGGGTATTGACTGCAACTCGCTGATTGCATTACTCGAGAACCCAAAACCAATAAGCATGCCCGAAAAAATAACATCGATTGTTGGTAAAAAAAATGGTTATGCAGTTTCACTACAACACAAGCCCACGAGAAGAAAAACCAGATTTCCTTTTCAACGAGTGGTTAGACAAACCAGACCACCAAAGCAGCTAGAGGAAAAGGTTTCAGGTAAAATTTTATCTTTTTTTATTATTTTTTGTATGACAAATATAGTTTACTAAAGCATAACCATTTTACAACTAATTTTCCACAGGTTCAACATCAACCGGACAATCACAGTTGACACTTACAGATACACCGTATGAAGAAAAGAATATCCAAGCAGGTTAGCTACTTTATCCTATAAGTTAATATGACCTCAACATTTTACGATATGAAAAAAAAGTTTTTTACCTAACGCTTATATGAATGATTCAGCTGACACGACACCACCACCAACATCTACTGTGACTCCACCCCCTGATGAAACGAACCTGGTCAGCATAAAAACAGGTTAACATCTAATTTTCCGATTATATATGTAGTCAAGATTATTAGATAAAAAAAATAAAAATTGCACATAACTAACGTTTCTATAAATGTTACAGATGACACACCATCCGCAGCACAGTCTGATCTGACTTCTACCACTTCTGAAGCGAATATGCCAACAAACAATGAAAAAAATGTCAAGCGAGCATTATTTCAGGAAAAAGACACAACAGCGAAAAAAAACAAGCGGAAATAGTGGAAGTAATCAAGGTAGCTACAAATGCTATACTCATGCATTGTATACGAAACTACTACCAAATCTCAATTACTAATAAGTATACATCTCAAATGCAGGTTCCGCTATCCATTCAGGATTTTTAGAAACCCCATCAAAGAAAAACATGTTCTTGCTATTAGACGTATTTCTGTCTGTAACAAACAGTAATCTTATTGTAAATATTTATGTAATGGCAAAACCATAACGCCATGTTTTGTATCAGGCTTAAAGCCTGATGAACACAACTATCATGTAAAAAACATAACTGCATCTTTTGTATGAGGCTTAAAGCCTAACGAATTCACCTTTTAGGTCAAAAGCCAAGGCACATTGTATAATTATAAATAAACATATTATGTGATCACAATATATGCCGAGATCCTAAATCACTATTTATTCTCAAACAACAATGCACATCAATGTTAAACTAACAGCTACTGGCCCATTATATATAATAGAAGAGATATCATAAATACACAATCTTAAACCATACATATCACTTAATAAAATTACTAAAACTATAATAACCGCTTAAGAACCAAAATCAATGTAACAAAAATACACCATATAAAATTCAAGTAATTATACTAAAAAAACACAACCGACTAACTAATATTAAAAGTTATGTTTTTTTATAATACCAGTATGCACATACAAACATCCCCACTTACAGTGAGAATTCTACACAACCAACATACAAACTATATACCATCAAAACACTACTTAGACAGCTGCAACCAGACCTAACCCATTTGCACAACTGGGTTACACAAAAAACTGCTACGCTTCTGAACATTAAACCATCCAAAATATACTAAAACCAACAACATTATATTAATTTCTTAAGTTTCTTCTTAATTCTGGATTTCTCACCAACACGTAAAGCAGCAGCATAGCTCATCTGTAGCAACCAAGATACTTAAGCGAAATCCTCATGCTCCGCAGCCTTCAAAGCAGCCAAACACTCATCCACCACAGAATTCCTCCCAAACTTCTTTAGCTCAAGAATAATAGCATGCCTATGATCAATTCTACTCTGCACCTCTTCAATCATTTCATTATAATCCTTTTCATCAGACATATATGCCATTTTCTCACGAGAAAACACAGCATGCAGAACATTCTCAATTCGCTTATCACCGATTTGCTGTGAGATCTTTGACAATTTTGGAAATCGAGGGGCCATAAAACTTAAATCAAAATACCCTTACACCCGTGTCACACCAAGTAAATATTAACACACTTTCTGTACACAAGATTTGCTGATCAGCTCATATACATATAACAATAAACCATATCTAACCATAAAAAATTAAAACAGCAAAGAAGTACACAATAACAAAACAAATAACCTAAAAAAAAAAAAAAAACACAAGTAACTATTATTCATTTCTCACAGAAGTTACAAACATGACAGCAAAGATTAACAACACCATGTTAATCAAACACATAACATCATAGCATAGGTTCTACCAACAAACAGACCATCAAACAGACAAGCGACACAAATAGCCTAATCATGAAGCTCCATCGTAAACACATGGCGACTCTTCTCAATCCTTCCTAGCCGAGCCAGATCAAGCACCGCAATCAATGCAGCAAGGATCTGATGATCCCTGTCCTGTGCTTCCTCCAAGCATTGAATGTCGTCAGTAGCGACATCGTCGAATGGGCTGAACCTGCGGCCCTCTTAAAGCAGTTCAGTCCTCCTCTCAAGACGACGGCGAACATCATCACATTGTTCGCCAAACAGCATGATGAAACCTTCATTCTCACCTTGCTCCTGAATAAACAGGAACTTAAAAGCATGGTGGAGTTCATCAGAACCGCAGGCTTCTTTGAGTTGATCGAAGTTTGGAGTGGACACCATTTTCTTAATAGACTCTTAAAGGGAATCACAAGGTATATAGAAAAGTATGTGAAGCACAAAAAACTCAACTTATATAGGAAAAATAATACTGTAACATTCAGTTACTCTAACTTAATGTAAATAGTATCTCATTGGCTTCTGTTTCCAATGAGAGATTCCAAAAGCTAAACAAGCACAACCTAAACTGAGAAAAGGCGTCTTGAAAAAAAAAGAAAACAACGATTATTGTATCCTCAAATCAAAACAAAACTACAAGTAGATGTACACCACATACAATCACCACGTAAGATTAACCAAAACAGTTACCAAAAAACACAAGCAATTAATAATTCATAAATTAATGAATATAAATCCAAAATATATAACCCCAAAATTTTATACTCCCTCCCTGATTTTGTAAACCTAAATTACATGAAATCATAATACAATAAGATCTGTATACTATCATACACAAATATATAATTACCTTAATTAATTGTTCGTGCAGCCAATCCTTAATTAAACAGAAGATGAGATGGGGAAAAAAATACGATATGCGTTTTGAGTTGGCAAAGAAGAAGTAAAAGAATACACGGATTTAGGTAAAGTAGGTATACTCATTCTAATGATATTGCCGACCCAGATCCGTCTAAAAAAATAAGCCCAATAACTTTAAACAAAATTATTTCTTAAAAAAAATGTATATTTACATTCTTAACACATAACATATTTGTTGTATTTAAATTCCCGACCTCATTTATAAAGTAGATGTCAAGATAACGCTTTGCCCCATTGTTACTATAATTGATTCATCCAAAAATCTCTTTTAAATATTAAAAGAATAAAAAAAAACAACTATTACAAACTAATATACTAAAAAAGAATATAAAATATTAAAAGAATAAAAAAACAACTTATACAAACCGATATCATTAAAAAAAATGATTATCAAACAAACTCGCAGCAACGCGCGGGCTACCCCGCTCGTTCATTCTAATTATTGTCCACCGAAAAGCACACATTTAAAGATATTTGACTGTTAATTAGTGTTTACATAAAATTGTGTAAATATAAAATTAGATTAACGGTAATATGTTAAACTTAAACATTCCAATATGACCTCACTTGAATTTTATTTGATATAAATGCAAATTTTGGTACAATGCATGTGAATGGTTACATCAATATGATCACATCAGATAACTCTCATGAATTGTTTACAGTGCGCCACCTAATGGTACGTACATAAAAGGAACCTTGTTAAAAATTAACTTTTACTCGAGTTAAGTTAGTCAAAAATCAAGGCAACCCTTACGTGTAAATCATCAAATATGTGTGCCGTGTGCATATCATATACTCCCTCTGAAAATACTGTCTACTTATGATTTAATTTGGATGATCACGTTAATGAAATAAAAAAGTACAACTTAAACTTTTGATGACTACGTTCCTATATATCCGTTAAAATTTAAGTTAAGTGGTTTACTAACGTACATGCACATGCACATTTACTTATATCTTTTTGAAAAATATATAAGTTTTAAAAAGAGTTTGGTGATTATGGGACGTAAACCAACTTTATTTACCATTCACGTGATTGTCATAACCGGATTTCTATTAATATTACATGAATGACTTTTCGAAATAAAGATTGTTCAACCAAAAAAAGAAGATACTATTTACGATTGAATGATGATACATGTAATAATATATAAAGGGCAAAAATGCATATATATCCCTACCAAAGTAAATAATTGCATATATATTCTTTGTACAAGTTTTTTATGCACATAATACAATGATTTTTATGCATGCTTTGGATATATATGCAATTTTGCATTTTCGGGAGGACATATACGCAAAAGCCTATAAAAAGTTATAAACCAATTTACGCTAAGCTAAGCTTTAGGGTCGAATTACAAAACACTATTACGTATCTTTTGCTTTATGATATTGTAGACACTATCGACACGCAAAAAATTCAATAATTTCATATTATGGAAAAGTTATCGGATCATAAGGTCATCTAGATATATGCTTCAGAAAGCATTCTGTCACTTATGGTTTGTAAGTTTGAGAGATATATTAATATCTTAAACACTTAACAAAAATAACAAATGTGCTAACAATTATAGGGGTCAGGGGATAGGAAAATGATCAAGGACTCATGTTGAAACCCATAAAGTGGATCAACGTATTTCAGCCCAATATATATAAGGCCCAAGAATACAATGCATGGACCAACCACGCAATCTTGCAACGTTTTGGATGTCTGGTTTATGAGCGATTTATTTTTGCACGTTTTGGTTTTCAGAATCTGATAAAATATTCGGCAAACCAAGACCATTACAATGTTTGTTTGATCGAATCTATTAAGTTTTAGACCTTGATATTTGAAAATATATTTTCAGGTAATAAAAGGTGAACTACATATGGCATTTTTTACCATGATTTCTCTATGGCAAACAGACTTTAGTGACGGGCCACTTTTGGCGACAAGCCACTTTTAGCGACGACTCACAGAATGACAAAACTTCAAAGTCTGACTTTGACTTTCAATGAGGCATTTTGGTTTACGCTTGATTGTGGGCCCCACACTTGTAGCAACGAAGCATGTCGTTGCTAAAAGTATATCTAATTTAATATTCGATTTTCATTTTCGTTTATTCCCTTCTAACACCAATCTAGCCAGCCAAAAACTTATAACGACAACACAAATCGTCGCTAAAATTATATATGTATTAAATAATACTTATTTGATATTAAGTAAATTATTTTTATCAAAAAAGAATTAAAAAAGAATTAAATAATAAATTTTTAATCGATTTATAATACTTATTTCAGATTAAATAAAAAAATTATTAAAAAATAATACTTATTTCTATTTAAATAAATTATTTTTATTAACAAATTTTGTGACCGGCATTTGTGACGCCGTTACCAGAAGTGCCCCGAAAGTGCAAAATAAAATTGACTTGTGACGAGTTAGTGTGTGGAGACGGGTATCTTACCACTTGAACTTGACGCCGTCACACATATGCGTTGGAAAATAAAACCTAAATCGATCGACAGGTTGACGACATCACAATTATAAGGTGACACCGTCACAAACATAAAAACTATATATACTCTTGCATTGTTTTATATTTTCGTGTGTAATTTTTGGAATACAAATCCTAGACGATTCTCAAGTCTTTTTAAGAGCTTTTAGCCTCAATAACTCATATGTATTGAAGATATATCTTATCTGATTAATCAATCAATTATGTTTATCATTGTTTGTTTGATTATGTCTTGTGCTTGTTCTCCAATTACTATGCAACCTATGCTAGGCTAGAAAACTTAGTATTTACTTAGGGTTCACACGAAACTTGTTTATTTTATAATTCGTGCTTCCTATTGATTTCTTGATTGATTGTGTATTTGTGATTCATGTGATTAATTATGAAAGCTGATTAATATCCCTCTAGATAATCAACCGAGAACACAGGCGAGATACCTGGATAACTTGTGCATTGATAACATCAAATAGTCCTGAATTTTAAGTGTCAATTTCCCCCGACAATGCTCGTATTTTATATCATTTATATGGATTTACGCTTGTATTCTTTTATATTTCACTTTCAGGTAAATTACGAGCATTGGAGCGTATGAGACGCGGATTTAGAGATTTTCTTAAAAATTTATGATAGTATGCAAACTGTGAAGAAGCTACGGCGTAACTCTCTCTCTCTCATTACGCCGTAGCTAGTGCGTTGACTTAGAAGACCAACTTAAAGGCGATTACGGCGTAACTCCCAACTTAGGTTACGCCGTAATCAATTAGGTCAAGAAATTTTTTGCGCCTCCATCAACTACGTCGTAACTCCACACAAGGATTACGGCGTAATCTTAGCAAAAGTAACATGTATTGAAGATACGGCGTAACCTTCCCCAAGTGTTACGCCGTAACCTGCTTAACGAGAGCATTATTTGAAGAATTATGGAAGTTATGGCGTAACTCTCAACTCAAGTTACACCGTAACTAGATCGTGCCTATAAATACCAGCCCTAATTTCTGCATTTCACATCATTTACTCACTACTCAAAGGCAAAGAACGTGAAGAGGGTTCCAAAGGCAGATCTTTCTGAACATACAGAGCCATCTCCAAGGGATAAATCACTCCCCAACGATAAGCATTAGCGATTATTTTATCTCTTACTTTCGATTCATGTATTTCATTATGTTAAACATTGAATCTTTGGTTTCTTTTAATATGATCGGCTAAGCACCTTTGGTGCTAGCCTAGTTATGATTCCTTGAATGTTTTCTTTATGTTTTCATACTTCCGTATAATTGTTTCTAGTGTATGCATGCATAGTTCATTGGTAGTTACCCTAGCTTCGGTAGTTTTGAATGGTGGTCGTATCTAGTTGCTTAGGAGAATTGACCAACTGACCTTAAGTAGTTAGGTAGAGTTGAGGAGGGTAAGAATTGACCAACTGACGACCCTTCCTCGCCTGTGCGAACTGACCAAATGATCACCGGTCGTTTGGATGAACTTAAAAAATTAGGGATGAGTGTTAAGATGCTAGCACCGGGCACTCATTATTACGAATCTTGCATGTAGGGTAGTTAATGACTTGGCTTAGGGGACTAAAAACAACTCGACTATCAAGGGTAGAATCTTGACCTCGGGTGGAAGCCTTTGCTGATAGGTTAGGACGAACTGACCAAATGTTGTCCTAGCGACTTGAACCCCACTTGAATCAATTGGAAGTAGTAAAACGTGAACATTACATGATAGGATGAGTAATTAGGTTAGCATACTTTACCTCTAGTAATCACAACCTCTCTTTATTTCTCGCATTTATTTCTTGTTCATTAGTTTAATAATCATTTCATACCTAAAACCAGTGACACCTAGACTTAATTAGAATTCGCTCACATAACTCTTGGGACGACCTTGGTTTTACTGATTACTACACTACACACGACCGGGTACACTGCCCGTGAGTGCATAAGGTGGACCATAGGTAAACGAGACTTTATAAATATTAAAATATGGTCAGAAAACCTGCATCATGCATTTAGTTCACACATCCATATTGTTAGTAATATAGTAACTAACTATAACGCCTAGTCAAATGCCCGTCCCTCTAGCAATTAGCTACGAAACATGGCCATCACATGTTATTACTTAGAACTGTAACATAGGAAACCCAAGCATTCGGTTAGTCAGGAATTGACAACCAATAACTAGAATTGGATAGCTAGCATAAAGTAGTACACCCTAGGTCAATACGCCATTACTTCCCATTGATTTACACCACCAATTTGCTTTTCTCGTTATTTTAATTTTCTTGCAATATAGGTTTAATATTAGAATACCCAAGCATTCGGTTAGTCGAGAAGTGACAATCAATACGTAAAATTGGATGGGTAGCAAGGAGTAGTCCACCCTACGTAAATACGCCTTTACCTCTAATTGATTTACACTACCAATTTACTTTTCTCGTTATTTAATTTTTTTGCAAATTAGGTTTAATATCAGTTTAAAACAAGCTCCCTCAAACCTCGGTAATTTACTTGCTTTCCAATAAACATAAAATACCAAAAAGAATCTCTCTCTGTCTTTATATCAAACCGACATACATCTCGAGCCTACCTCACTATTTCTCTAAAGAACGATCTTTCCCGGGTCTTATCTATACTACACTACACTGGTTAGGTACACTGCCTAGGGGGTTGTAAAACTTTGGTGTTGCAACCGTCGCATCAGTTACCAAAAACCCAGTAAACATGGTCCAATAAAAAATAAGGCGCTAAGGGACCCTCAAAAGAAACAAAGGGAAGGTGTCAGAGATTGAGTTTGATCGGGATGATCAACATACATGTAGGCGACTACGCAAAGCACTTTGGCAATCTGATAAAGAAGCTTGTAAGGAGACTTCCCTATATTATGACTCGTGGTTTGAAGTTCCCACAGTAAATAAAGCTCACATAATTCCCGAAAACAACGTCATGCTTGTTTTATATTATTTTTTATTGTTATCCACTATTTAGATGTGTGTGCTTATTTAAATGTGTATATTTATTTGCAGGACCATTTCAACCTGACACCCCACTAGTAGAATTAAGTTATAGAAAATCCTCAGATAGGAAAAACAGTTAGAGAAATGGTACATGTGGGGCTTGAAAAACATTCTCGTGACACGATATTGGGACAACAAATACAAGTTCAAGAATAAATTTTTTACTGGTAAGACAATAGAGGAAGCAAGGAAAAAGAAGCTAGATTACATGATGAATGGCAGAAGCTGGTCGACCACTGGGTCGAACCTGCTCGTCAACATAGATCAGGTATTGATTCCCAAAACCAATCCTAGACTGAAGTGTCGTGCTATCAAGGATCCAAATCCTTCGCAGCTCGATGACCTAAATATGTAAGACAATTTATAATTTTTATTTTTGGTAATAGTTTGAAGGTGTTGGATGATTCAATATAACTTTGTTTTATATTGGTTATATAGTTCGTTGACCACCAGCATTATGAAGACCTTGTTAAGTATTACAAGCGTCAGCATACGCATGGCAACCGCTTTGACAATCATATTGCCGAGATGAACCATGTAAGTAACTTTTTTTCTAACACACGTACTTATCATGTATTTGTGCTTACTGATGGTGAAGTAGGTACCAAACACCCCTACCGTAACTATTGCACCAATTATCAAACACCCTTACTAAACACCCTTGATGCTGCAACAGGGGTGGTTGGTAACTATTGCACCAATTATCAAACACCCTTGATGATGAATCAAGGGTAGTTTGGTAACTATTTCACCAATTACCTAAAACCATTCTTCATTGTTTTATTAACTTTTTTGTTTTTGGAACTACACAAGGACTGATGAAAACCAAGAAATAGATATCGCTGCCAAACCTGCCCTTTCATGACAGATGACGAAATTCTTGCTGAAGTCTTGCAAAGTAAAAATCGTCTGCAAATAGCTTGTAGGGGTAGGAAGTTACCGGGTATGGGCTCGAGTTTTTGCAGGACCTTACAATGCCCAAGGGTAATATCAAACACCCATGTCTAAATTGATGAAATGATGAGGGAAAATAACCGGCTGTTGCAAGAGGAACAAAATAGGGTGGCGTGAGAAGCTAACGCTGCTAGAAAGGCACCTAAACAAACCCAAAAAGCCTTTTACGACTTTTTGACTTTCTTTAACAGTCAACAAGAAGCTTTTTCACAAGTGTATTACCCCCTCCCCAAATGTATTGTCCCCTTTCCCAAGTGTATTGTCCTATCCCCTTGTGTTTCTCCCGGCCCTAATTGGGTTCAATCCTCGTCGTTCACCCATCAATAAATGGACCAATTATTATGGAGACAGAAGACAAACCTAAAAAGCATTTTTTTTGCAAGTCATCTCGAGGCTTCAAACGCATCCAAGCAATTGGTATCCGATTGAAGCATAGAAATAGATTCGCTTCGCCTACTTGCTGAAAGCACAAATGAAATGGTCGATCCTGAATTCTACGAAGTTTTTAAGACCTTTTTTAGTTCATAATGATTGAAATGAACCCCGGGATGAGGAGCAAATCTCCCTTCCCCTTTACTAAATCATGGGGAGACCCTAGTATTTTACCGGAAAAATTGAGTTGTCATGAATAATTTCTTAGATGTATTACCACATCCCCAAGGGTTAGGCCAACGTCTGAATCGCCCTTCCGGAGAGATATGCGCATCTAAAAGATCTTTCATACTGTGCCTAATCCTAAAATTAGTTCTATACATATGCCCAGCAATGAGCAAAATAAATGAATAGCTAAATGATGAGCCATATTAGCCAGCCATAAACTTTGGGTTTGTGGATGGAATCCCCCGAGAAGGGTTAAAACGGCAGTTCCTGCTCCTTGGGAGGTACCAAATAAATGACTACTTGAATCGGGATTTTGAGCATAAAGATTTCATTGACCTGAAAATACAATTACATTTTGGGCATAAAGTATTTATGTTAGTATTTTATAGAAAAAAGGACTTAGAATGTAAAATAGTTTGAAAAAAGGACTAACGGTGCAAAAGACTTAACGACAGGGACTAAACTTGCCAAATTTTGAAATTTACAAGATAAGCATATGTATCTTTCCTTAAGATGAAGAAAACTCAGAGAATACAAAATATAAACACATATATACATGTGTATGTTGAACGTGGCATGCTAGGATAAAAAGAAAGGAAAAATCTTACTAGTTCTTTTGTTAAGCTACTATTGATATAAGGGTTTCAAGAATCATTGTGCAAGAGTGTTCATGATCAAGGATGGGTGTTAAAAAGATAATCTCCATCAAGGTAATTAGTTAACCACAAGTTATGATTTCATGATTCATGATAGAATTGGAAGTTTTAAGTGTCTAAGCATGTTTAAGTGAATTTAGTTTTGTTTATCATGTTTTATGGTTATAAACCAATATTAGTATGAATTATGGATTAGAATATGATCATGTTCAGAATTTATGAAGATATGATTAGATATCATGTGTTTTGATTATGGATAAGAGTAATAGAATCATGTTATGGTTTTGATATTATGTTTACGTATGTAAATTAAAAGGTGTTTCCAACAAGCTTATTAAGGCCTTAAATAGTAAAATAGCTTATGGGCCTGACAAAAAAATGATCTTGACATGTTATATAAGCTGTAGAATAAGTTTGATAATAAATGGAATAACTTATTCTCCCAAGTGTTTGCTCCATGCCCTAGCGAGGACGTAGGTGATGATGGTAGTAATGGTGGTGGTAATGGTGGTGATTATGATGATGCATAATGATGATGAGTAGGGATTGAGTCTGTGATGGTATTTGTATGAACATCGTTTTGTTATTTGTATGCACATATTAGTATTAGTTTGTATTGTTATTTTCAATAACTATGATTTCGTATGATTGTTTTGGAATGAATAAATGGATGGGTGAATTTTATAACTTTGCATCATTTTTTTCGTGTAATTTATAGTAGAGACTTTGGTTGATTTTTTGGGGAAAAAATATGAAAATTTTGTAGTTTCTTTAGTTTTTTTACTTGTAGACTACTTTTAGTGACGACACGTGAATGTCACTTATATGGTCAGAACTTTTAGCGACGGTGTGTGTTGTTGCTAAACGTGTGGACTTTATTATATATATTTTTATAATTAGTTAATAATTTATATATTTGTTTTTATTTATTTAAGAAATTAC
Source organism: Chrysanthemum seticuspe (assembly GCA_019973895.1). Taxonomy (NCBI): domain Eukaryota; kingdom Viridiplantae; phylum Streptophyta; class Magnoliopsida; order Asterales; family Asteraceae; genus Chrysanthemum; species Chrysanthemum seticuspe. Next base: position 256,007,849 of record BPTQ01000004.1, read on the forward strand.
TTTCAATGATGAATCGTCGCTAAAGTTGATGGACCCCACTTCTTTTATCATTGAATGAAAATTTTGTAGGCCTCACGTTTCGTTGCTGAAGGCCTTTGACTTTCGTCGCCAAAACTTTTAGCGAGAGACCTACACAGATGACGTTTGGCGACCACATGTGATTGCCAAAGCCTTTAGCGGCAACATTTTGGACCTTTGGCGACGACTTGAGTCGCCTCCAAAAGCCTCAAACGTTGTAGTATTTGAGAACTATTTGCAACCTTTATGCATTTGTAACATAAGATATGCTGGCACTACAAAAAAAAGTGCCAATATTACACACTTTTTTTTATCACACTTGTGAAGATGTGAACAATTGTAACATGTTGTTCACACTTGTAAATGTGTACAAATTATGGGCACTTAAAATATTCAAAAATTCACACTTCCAATAGTAAAGAAAAAAATTATACACTTAAAAATGTGATTAAATATTATTCACGATTATAAGTGTGAATAAATATTATGCTTTCTTAACACACAAAGGTGTATAAAATATATATATAATTTTATAACACATTTAAGTGTACAAAATAAATTGTAAAGGTAAATAAGTGTAATATAAGAATTTAAAGTGTGAAAAATTATTAAAATTTTAAAAAATCAACTTAACACACAAAAGTGTGAACTTTCTTAAATAAACACGTGTCATAAATATACCCATCTCCTCTTTTCCCTTTGTCTCTGAATATTAAAAAAAACAAAAAACAAAAAAAAACAAAAAATCCCGCCTCACTATTCACACACAGAAATCCCTCTTCTCTTTGTCACAAATATACGATTCACACACACACACTATTCACACACTAAAATCCCCAATTCGATTAATGCATTTATCTTAGTCTCTTTGTCTCTGAATGCTTAATTAGGGTTGTTCCGATGCTTAATTAGGGTTTCGTTCAAAAATCCCCCCCCCCCCCGATTCACACACATAGGGTTCCGATACTTAATTAGGGTTTGGGTTATTTTTCATTTACGGCTAAATTAGGATCAATACTTAGGGTTATTTTGTTCCGATGCTTAATTAGGGTTCTTTTGTTCGGTGTGTGAGATGATGACGGTGCTGGTGACGGAGATGGGGTGGAAAGATCCCGTGGGGAGTGGCCTGGTGATAGGAGTATGATTTTGGGTTTCAATACTTAGGGTTCTGATGCTTAATTAGGGTTATTTTTCATTTATGGCTTAATTAGGTACGATTTCTGTTACTTTATTAATTTTCTGTTATTTTTCATGATTAAATTTTGATATAGTGTGTTACAATATGATACGTGATATTGTTCATTTGAAGCCAAAATATAATCAAGTATGATATAGCGTGTTACAATATGATATGTAATTGTTCGTTTGAAGCTGAAATATAATCAAGTATTACCAACATTTTTTGTTAGGTCTGAATGTAATTGTTAGGTTTGAAATATAATCAAGTATTACACTTTTGAAATCGACATACAGATGTACATATGCACTTTATCCAAATCTGATAAGTATTAATATTTGAGGTGGGAATATATGATAGAAATGGCATATAGCTAGTGGTTGCTTTTGCCCCATTACCAATTCACAATTGATGCAAACTGCTATTGAACTACACGAAAGCACTAACGTCACCATCCATATTGTGCATGCAAGAGGCTATAGGTTAGAAGATATTAAGCATTAGAAATAGTTCTTGATTCCGTAGAAGAATCAAATTGACTAGATTGACCCATGCCCTGTTACCTAGATAAATGATTCTAGTTAGGTAAAAAAACGATACAATTCGGACACAACATGGTTAACATGCATTATTCTGTACTCATGTATACTCTTTTGTGTCTGCAGTCGTAGGTTCAGCATCAAAGGGCGTGTATTATCTTGCAATTCTACCTATAGAAAACAAGAAAATTACCTGGAGGCTATGTTCTTCATTCATTTATTTTACTCTCGTTGATCTGATGGTCATTCAATCATTACGTACTATCACATGGTTATGCAATCAGAGATAATTCATGTAAATATATACATAGTCGCTAAATGTCATTATCAAAAATCAAAGTTACAGTATTCATTAATTAGTTAATAATCACATTCAAGGCAACAAACCTACCATGATTGACGGATAATGAAAATTAAAAATACTCCAGTTGTTAGAATTAATTAAACTGTAGATACGTCATGCGTGACGATCCTTAATTGGTAGCAAGTAGTAAAAGTAAATAAAGTCAGTACATTGAAAGAGACACCTCCTCCACTTCCGACGCTCTTGCTCTTGTTCTTTGTAGTTATGATTTCATTTTGAAGCAACAAATTAGTTAACTAATCAATTTTTTTTTATAAAATATCAATTAATCGTTGCGTCAGATCTATCTATCTTGTTGTTTACTACTCAACTCAACTCACCAATAGTTAGTTGTTAGGTTTTCACTGTCACATTATTTCTAGATTTATACTCCTACTACTCCAATCCAATCCAAACACCCTACTATCTTTAAGCTCATTTTGTGTTTGGCTATGCATCTTCATCTCATTTGAATCCACTTCCTTTTTTTCTAATCGAGAAATAATAAAATGGCTGTTTCTGGCCCCTTAACACCTGGTCAGGTAAATAATTTGTGTTTATTCTACTCAATTCGATAATTTTATACGATTACTATAATGTACTAGTAATAGTATATCAAATTTATTATTTAGTAGAATTTTAGTTATTGTTTTAAGTACTAATAGTTAGCAAATGCTGATTTACCGCGCTCTGGTGGGATTGTGTACGTTGTTGTTGTTTTTTAAGTAATATTTAGTAGAATATATTGAAAGAGAGTTGGATTGTTTCGTAATCCCTCATTTATAGAAACTCAGATCCTATAAGATATTACTAGTACATGATTTCCACTTTTAGTGAAAACTTAGTAGTAATCGAGATAACTTGATGATCTAAAAGGATCTACTAAGATTATTACACTGAGCTACCACTACTACTGCATTATACTGTTGTTCAAATATTGTTAACTTTAATAATATTGTCGTGCAAGTGTCGTTTTTGCTTTGAGTCATTCCTATTTTTGTTGCTTGGGTATATTCCGAATGGTTGGAATACAATAGATCTTCATCCCTGTCTAAACTGTAAGCTTTTTTCAGCTTCATCTCTATAATCTCTTGCTTTGTCTCTACGAAAGTTTATTAGTCTTGGATGTATTAGAGTACGAGGGTGGTTGGTTGTTGCGATTCATGATTGTATAAACTTATAGTCGATAAGTTGTGATAGTAATTTTTTTTATCTTAATGACAAGAGAAACTAGGATGCCATGTTACAAATCTAGTAATTTTTTATCTTAAAAAACAGCTATTGCTACTGCATATCGGAAACACTTCTATTGCATTTGTGTAGTTCATGATACCAATCAGATCAAGTGTTTGTCTGTATACAGAACAGAAATTTACCCGGTTGAAAATAATTATTGGGTGCCTATTAATTTCAGAAGCTGGTGTTTTGTATCTCTTATGTATTTGTATTGTTTCTAAATTTTAATATGCTGTTTGGTTTTAAACAGCCGTTTGGGTTTGCCGTCTTAGTGGATCAGCCTTCTGCACTTGCAGCATTGCACGCCTTAAATGTAAGAATACTAGAATAGTGTTAGTAACGTAGTATAAACCCATCTTTAATACAGTTAATCAAAAGCAACTATTTTGTACCTCCTTATTTTTCTGGTTTTGGTCCTTATGTTTCCTGGTTCTTATTGCATTTTTTTGACAACATCAATGAATTCAGTCATCATTTTATGTACTGCATGTTTTTAAGTTGTTTACCCAAACACCCTCTAACATCATTAAATACCTGAAATGGTGTTAACATCATTCCGTTAACAAAGTTAAACACTTTTGCTAGATTGACATCCGAATTGTATCGTTTGTTTACCTACAACTTGACAATTACCTTTTACTGGTATACTGTTCTGCATATTCTATATTAGTATAAGTACCATCGGCCTCTTGAACCTAGTCACCATTTGACGGATACACATGTTCCTCAACGATTTCTAAACTACTTTTTTCAGATACTAAATGTGTTGTGTCCTGTGACTTGTAAATTTTTGAGACTAATGCACTAAAGATCATAAACATGTTATATGTGACTTGTAAATTTCTTTGCATACGATCTTAAAGTTTGTGCATATACTAAATTTATTCTTGTTCTTAAGCAGGAAAATGTTGAAATCTCAAACAACAATGAAGAATCCTACAAGCCAACATAGTGAAAATTATGCTTTACATTCTTATGCAACGACTCATCCAAGATTCTACCGTGATAATCAAACATAACAGTCACTTTCCCCCTCCCAGTTCCAGTCACATATAGAGACTCTTGGACAACCACGTATGCAGGCACTTATAAAATCTGAGCAAACCGTTGGTAAGTCACTTATGGAGATTCTTGAACAACCACCAATGCAGAACCCCATTGATGCGTGCCAAACAGTCAAGCTAAATCACTCAAGCCTGCCACTTGTGAATGGCAGACCGTAACAAGCTTAAAACTGCTTAAGCACGAATGCAATGAAGATCAGGGGGGTATAGGGTTTCCCCGGGTCGTTATGTCCCAGCGAGCTGTGCAATGGATCACCAAACGTATAGTGATCGAGAGATTTGAACGGAAAAGGAGATTTGAATATGATTATAACTAAGGAAAAGCCCATAAACTACAGGGGCTTAAATGCAAATTAAAGGAAATTAAAAAGATTAAAAATATTAAATAAACGCTATCACTATTTTTAAAATGATGTACGTTTAAATAAATATTGCGTAAACGTACAAAATAAAAAGTGAAATCTAAGAAATAAAAGTCCTAAAAATATGAAAAATACATTTTTACAATCCTAATGATGAAAGAAAATTTTAAGAAAAAGAAATTTAATTTTATAACTATTTAATTAATTATTATTAATTAAAAACTAATTTTAACTATTAAATATTAGCCTAAAATACAAGAAATTATGAAACAAAGCTAGAAAAATAAAATTAAGACTTAGAAAAATCTAAAATATCAAAAGAGAATTTTCAAAACTATTTTTGTATTTTTCTGATTATTTTTCTATTTTCTAGGAATTAAAAACTATTTAAAACTAATTAAATTATTTAAAAATACAAATTTAACTAAGAAAAATCTAGAAAAATAATTTTTTGTCTTTTTATATTTATCTTAATTTAATAAAAATGAAAACTTATTTTTTTGAACCTTTTCTTAATTATTTGTATTAAATGCTATTTAAAAATGCTTAAAAACTAATTTAAATTAAGAAAAATAACAAACAAGCTAGGAAAAATCTGAAAATTTCAGGAAAAGCTTAAAATAATATTAGAAAGCTGGGAAAAATGGAAAAACAGGAGGTTGTTTGGAAGAAATTGAAACTGCTCTAGCAAGTGCTTGTGAATAAGCACTTGAATAAGCCAAAGAGATACAACAAGACACCAACTGAAAACAGGAACTATAATATGCTAAAAGAACTAGATTGCAACAAATCTCAACTGCTTATAACCTCTGAAATGCAAGATACCAAGTTTTGAGGTTTTGAGCAAATGAGCTAAAACAGTTGTGAGGGGCTACTTTTGAGCTGAATAAAAAGCACTTGAATAAGCTGGAAACTTAAAAACAACAACTGGAACTTGAACAAGATCTGGCTGAGACCTAGTAAACCAAAGCTTAGACTAAAGTGAGCTCTGATGAGCTTTGTGCAAGAGTTGCAAAAACTGCACAAGTCCTGTGCAGTTTCAGTGCCCTGCACAGGGCACTTAAGCCCTTATTGAACATCAATTTTAAAGCTCATAAAAATTTAACAAAATTATACAAAAATGACAATAATGAACTAGACCAGTGGAAGTTTTTAAAGTAACAAGTATCACTGAAATTGACTCAGAAATGAGTCCATGAAAAATCCATCTAACTTGGCCAAAACTGAGATTTATGCAATTTGACTTTTTGAGCAATTATGAAAAGCTGACTTTTTTGAACTTTGAATCCAATGTAAGGACTGAAAATGATGTAAAGTGATGAAATGAAGCTAATGTAATCTAACTTTATGGAGTTTAAACACAAAATGAGCTTTTGATCTTGTAAAAACTCAACAGACAAGCTTAAAGACAGATTAATGCATGATGTTGACTTTAAGGTTTTGCAGGTGCAATAATAAGACAGATAGGAGCATAATAAGACTTAGCAGACATGAAACAACTGGTATAAACCACTACTCTATCCTCTAGCACAATTTAAGGGCCAAATCCAAACACCACTGTTTCTATAGATTTGCAACTAAAAACTCAACCAACTGCTAAACTAACCAATGCTATAGATCAAATTGAGTTAGGCTAACCTAAATACACTTTAATAAACAAGTTTGACAGTTTATGACTACAAACATAAGTACAAACAAAAAAATTGCAAACTGATGTGAAAATTGAAAATGAGTGAATCACTCACAGGAGTCCAGCTGTTGTGCAGGCTAAAGCAAACCCCAATACTACACTAAATGAGCCTATTCCAACCCAATTCAAGGATCTGCAACACCATTATCCACTTCCAAACCCATATGAGCTCACAGTTGACTTTTGTTGACCATGTAACAAAATTACTTGAAACTGTAATGCAAGCTTATCACAAGCTATATAGAGCTTATGTGAGCTGAGTTGAATGATGAAATAAGCTTTTGGAAGCTTAAATGTAGAACATTAGTTTGAAAATCTCAACAGTAAACACAAGTTCAATAATTTTAACCAAACCTTGAAATTAATTCTTAAAAACAGATTACAATGGTACATTAACTTGAGTTTGGATCATAGAAATACAAAATTACAGATTTTAAGCTAAATTAAGACATGGATAAGAAAAACGACATTAAGAAATATTAAAACTAAATTCTACTCTCTTTTCTTCTTTCTTCTTGCTCTTTTTATATGCCAATCACCTTCTCTCTACTTTCTGACCAAATCCCACTTGTGTTTGAGGCCCTTAGATCACTTGGAGACATCTTGGCCCTCCATTCCATTTTGGCGGGAAAATGGTTATTTGGCAGTTGTGGTTGAGTGAGGTGGAGGAAGGTGCATTAAATGATTTTTGGATATTGGTGGAGGATGAGGGGACATGGAGGAGAAAAGGTGGCTGGAGTTGGAGGGGGGGATGGTGTGCAGGGCTAGATGTTGGGGAAGAAGGAGAAAAAGGCGGGTAGGGGCTGTCTGTTTGACTTATGGGTTTGACTGGGGAGTAATAATCAAAGGGTCCAAATTGTTATTTGACAGGGGGGGTCATATGGGTTTTGATAGGGTCCAAAATGGTTTAAAGGCTTAAATAACATAGGGACCAATGTTGCAAATTCTGAAACTTCAAGGACCATTGCTGCCATTTCATCAAAGTTGATCCAAGGGTTAAAAGTGACAAGTTTCAACAATGCAAGGACCAATCTTGACATTTTCCAATTTTCCAGGGGCCATTTTTGCCAAATTTGAAACTTGGAGGACCAAACTTGTAATTTTCTCAAACTTTTGATATTTTTCACCAAAGGACTAATTTTGACAAGTTATGATATTAAAAGGACCTTTGGTGATTTTTCTTTTGAAATTATGACTCAGGGACTATTTTTGACAATTTTAGAAACTTGGGGGACTGAAACTGCCAATTATGCAAACTTTGCTCATTTTTCATCTGATTTTAAACATTTAGCATCTGAAACGTATAAAATGCAATTTTAAGATATTTTCAGTATTTTGATGCATTTCTGAGCATTTTTAAACGTTTTGCAGTTCAGATTTGACTAAAAATGATGAGTATTTACACACTCATCACCCATACAATCAAATAAGCAAATCCTAGGTCAGTTGCGTATTGATACCCATGGACGAAATTCTGAGCAAAGCGTTAGTAAGTCACATATGGAGGCTCTTGAACAACCACATATGCAGAACCTCATACAATCATATAAGCAAACATGTGGTTAGTCACATATAGATACTTGTAGACAACCACATATGCAGAAACTTAGAAAATCAGATATGGTCCTTGGTAAGTCACGTATGCAAACCCTTCAACAATCAGATACGCAAGTAAATGTTCAACTTGTCCACAACCACTAGACCGACCCTCATATTCCGAAGTATGGTACACCATACTGGTTGTCAGTTTAACTTATGTAATCGAGTCCCGAGTTTGGAATTTGTAATTGCAGAATTAAGTTCGTATCTGCATATGAAATTTGTTTTGAAATTTGCATTGAAATTTGTTTTGGATAAATAATGTGTTTTATCTGCATATGAAATCTACATTTGAAATCTGCATATGAAATCTGCATATGAAATGTGCATATATAATCTGCATATGAAATCTGGATATATAATTTGAAATCTGCGTATGAAATTGCATTTAAAATCAGCATATGAAATCTGCATATGAAATCTGGATATATAATTTGAAGTTCGCATATGAAATCTGCATTTGAAATCTGCATATGAAATCTGCATATATAATTTGAAATCTGCACATGAAATCTGCATTTGATCCGTGTGAAGTTTATATAATTGTCTCCTTCTTGTTTGTTCACACTTTCAGGTGTGAATTTTTTATTTCTTGTCCTTCTTATTTGTTCATACTTTCAAATGTGGCCTTTTCAATTCTTGCCCACGGTTTAAAATGTTAAGCTTCTTTACTCATGTTCACAACTAATTATGTGACAAAAAAAGGTAGTATTACTCCACACAAATTAGTGTGAAATAGAGGTGGCAATCACAACCCATTTAGAGAAAAATGAGTTGCTATGGGTAAAAAATAAGAATTTATGGGTTGGATTGGGTTACCCCATTGGCAAAGAACAGGTCAAATGGGTCAACAATTGGACTTATGTGAATCAACAAATGGGTCGAATGGGTCATTTAAGGGTCGGATGTTAACTCAACCACCATTAGATTTCGTGTTTTTTTTATGTTTTTATACGTTCATATATTTTTTCGTCAGTTTTAACATTTCATCCGTTTTTGCCCGTTTTCATCATTTTTTTACGTTTTCGTCTGTTTTTTTTTACGTTTTCGTCCGTTTTTTTATATGTTCGTCCGTTTTTTTACGTTTTCATATGTTTTTGCTCATTTTCATCCGTTTTTTTACGTTTTCGTCTGTTTTTTACGTTTTCATCTGTTTTGCGCGTTTTCGTCCGTTCTTTTACGTTTTCAACCGTTTTTGGGCGTTTTCGTCCCGTTTTTTTTCGTTTTCATCTGTTTTTGCGCGTTTTCGTCTGTTTTTTTTTACGTTTTCGTCCGTTTTTTTACGTTTTCATATTTTTTTGCGCGTTTTTGTCCGTTTTTTACGTTTTCCTCTATTTTTTTTGTTTTCATCTGTTTTTGCGCGTTTTCGTCCGTTTTTTAACGTTTTCGTCCGCTATTTTACGTTTTTATCTGTTTTTGGGCGTTTTCGTACGTTTTTTTTAAGTTTTCGTCTTTTTTACGTTTTCATCTGTTTTTGCGCGTTTTCGTCCTTTTTCTTACGTTTTCTTCCGTTTTTTCCTATTTTCGTCAGTTTTTTACATTTTCATATGTTTTTGCGCATTTTCGTCCATTTTTTACGTTTTCATTTGTTTTTTTACGTTTTCGTCATTTTTTACGTTTTCATCCGTTTTTGCGCGTTTTCATCTGTTTTCTTACGTTTTCACCCGTTTTTTACGTTTTAATCCGTTTTTGCCTTTTTTTTTTAACGTTTTCATCTGGTTTTTTTTCAATTTCATACGTTTTAAGTAAGTAAACGGACGAAAACGTAAAAAACATATGAAAACGTTAAAAAACAGACAAAAATATAAAAAAACGGGCGAAAACGTAAGAAAATGGAAGAAAACGTAAAGAACGAACGAAAACGTAAAAAATGACGTAAACATAAAAAAAGCAGACAAAAACGTAAAAAACAAACAAAAACGTAAAAAATTGACGAAAATCTAATAAAATAGACGAAAACGTAAAAAACACACGAAAACGGACTAAAACGTAAAAACAAAAAGGGCGAAAACGTTATAAAACGGAAGAAAACGTACAAAAAACGGATCAAAACGTAAAAAACGGACGAAAACGCGCAAAAACAGACGAAAACGTAAAATAACGGACTAAAACGTTAAAAACGGAAGAAAACGTAAAGAAACGGACAAAAACGCAAAAGACACACAAAAATGTAAAAATAGACGAATACGTGCAAAAAACGGACGAAAACGCTAAAAAACAGACGAAAACGCGCAAAAACGGACGAAAAAATAAAAAATAGACGAAAACGTAAAAAGACAGACGAAAACGTAAGAAAACGGAGGAAAACGTAAAAAACCAACGAAAACGTAAAAAAGACGGACGAAAACGTAAAAAGCAGACGAAAACGCCCAAAACAGACGAAAACGTAAAATATCTGACTAAAACGTTAAAAAACAGAAGAAAACGTAAAAAACGGACGAAAACGTAAAGAAACGGATGAAGACGCGCAAAAACGGATGAAAACGTAAAAAAAACGGACGAAACATACTATAGTAGCATGATTACAGGTGGAAATGTAACGAGCGCCGACCCAACCCGTTTGACCCGTGACCCATTCAACCCATTCTTATAGTATGACCCGTTTGACCCGTAACCCATTTGACCCATGACCTAAACCGACCCATTTGCCACCTCTAGTGTGAATGTCTATTTATATATTCACAAAAATAAATGTGACGATTCACAATAATCTTGTAACACCGAAAATCCTCACACAAGATAAAAGTGTGGAGAATAGAATTGTACACACTTTAATGTGTGAAGATCTACTAAATAAAGTGTGTAAAATGACATGCTTTTTTGTAGTGTGGGTATGACATGCGTTCAAGTGTAGCGTGTAATACTAGGTGGACTTACATGTCCCGCTTCCGGTCTTTCAATGCTTTATGATTTTTAACATGCATGCTTTTCACGTAAAAACATTCATGCGTTATGTATTGACTAGCCGGGTACCCGCGCACAGCGGCGGCGATAAGTATAGTTATATGTGTTTGCTTACCCGTTTAGTGAATTCGTTTCACAACATTTCGAATGTATATGTGTTAGTTGTAAGTGTTTGTTTGGGTTACCCGTAACTTTCCCGTAGCTTTCCCGCGACATCATTATTCCCGCATATAGAAATACCCTCGCAATCTCTTACGCGTCAAACACTACCCCAAAAGTATATGATTTTGACGAATCAAGATTATATTGATTGAAATAAATGAAATAAATGTTAAAGTTTATAAAAATTTGAATTAAAATAAAATAAACCCATTAAAAATATAAAAACTAAAAACTTATAAAAATATATCAAAATGGATGTTGAATTAAAGAGCATAAAATTTTAGAAAATATGGTGAAATTAGATTATAAAAAAAATAAGTAGAGAGTTGAGATCCATATATAACTCATATTTGTCATAGAACCAATAAACCAATCATAGCCATCCATTTTTTATTTAAATCATTTTCCACCTTTTTTTTTAAAACAATATATCTTGCAAACGGTAAATCTTCAAGCTACAAAAAATACACCATCATGACGAGAATTAAATTATCTTTCTATAGATATGCATTGTTATATACTTTCGACGAAGTTTTTTTTTTTAAATTTCGCCCAGAAAAATCACATGTGATTTGTAAAAATCACATGTGATTTTTAAAAATCACATGTGATTCGTAAAAATCAAATCACATATGATTTTAACAAATCACATGTGATTTTTACAAATCACATGTGATTCTTCGGGAAGAAATTTAAAAAAAAAAAGTTCGTCGAAAGTATATAACAATGCATATCTATAGAAAGATAATTTAATTCTCGTCGAGATGGTATGATTTTTTTGGCGTAACGATTAACGGTTTGTGAGATATTTAATTTTTAAAAAAAGGGTGAATATATTTTAATAAAAGAAATGAGGGGCTATGATTGGTTGATTGGTTCTATGACAAATATGAGTTCTATATTGAACTTTTCTCAATAAGTAGATAAAAAGATATTTTAATTTAAAAATAAAGATGAATTTTTAGTTGAGAAATGACACATGTCATTTTATAATTGGAGCTCTTTATCTTAATTTTTAGTGGTTAGGAGTTAGGTTTGGAGTTTGTTAGAAGTTAGGCTTGAAGTTTGTTAAGAAGTGACACATGTCATCTCATGATTGGAGCTCATTATCTTAATTTCTTTCCATAATAAGCAAGTAAAAAAGTCTGAATTTTTAAGCCTTCTAATTTTAGAAGACCTAAATGTATTATAAAATAGTATAGATATAGATGTTTAAAAATTGTAAGTTCCTAACGTATCAAAATGTTTAGTTATTCTTATGTTAAACACTTTTTTACAACTTCTTCTAATGTATTTAAAAAAAAAAAAAAAAAAAATTGTGATTGCGTGCAAGACTGATGTTTTAGGAGGTTAAAAGTCGCGATGACGAGGATCTTAAATTTCAAACCAACCCTTTTGGTTTGTGCCACGTTCACACCCACCTAATTGACTTGCGCCTATCTCATCACCCGTAGATTGTATTTCACTATCGTCGTTAATGAAAGAACAGACGATTCCCCGCGTATAACAGCGATAATTTATAGTAGCATTAGTTTTATTTTTATATTTATTTATACTACTATATAAAGTGTTTAAAACATTATAAATAAAGAAGTTTTAAAAAATTTAAGACAAAAACATTTTTAATAATAGTAACCTTCTAAACTTGTAAACACCCTTTTAATAGTTTGTTGAAAATTTTAAATTGAACATTTATTAACTTATCATATTTGTGCATATTAATGCTAGAATTAATGATATCATTAAAATACTTTTATTAAAAAGTACAATTAATATAGCATTTGGTACAAAATAATTATACATAAATCATCTTAGTTTTCTTCTTTTCATTAAAACACTTATTAAATGAAATTAACAAATCATTAATAATATTATTAAAATACTTATTACTCAAAAGTATAATTAATATATCAAATGGTACAAAACAATAATGAATAAATCATGTTATCATTTATATCTTTAAAGGGAAGTGATATTTATACTACCAAAATTAATGTCAACACCACAATGTTACACCACTAATACATATGTTACAATATGCTATTTGCACATTTGTGATGTTTGCATCAATTTTGATGATGTAAATATCAATTCCTATCTTTAAAACACCCTAATTTCCAAGCCACTTAGCTTAGTTTGTAGCTACAACTAGCTTTGCCGAATTTTTAGTAAATGTTGACAAGCATGTGATTTCTTATATGTAATCATCACTTGTTAATATTAGTATCATGTTAGCTGTATTAGTACTATTCAGTTTGATGTATATGATTATCAGTAGATTTAAGATCATTTGAGGACAAAAGATTCTTTACATACCAAGGGATCAATCTACATCCTCCATTTTTATTTGATCTAATGGATGAGATTAATCCCAACTATTTAAAAAACCCACTTTCATCATTTTTTTTTCAAATATTAATATCTTTCAAACCATTAATCGTTAAGCGAAAAAAAATATATCATTGCGACGAGCATTTAATTATCTTTCTATAGATAGGCACTACGATATACTTTCGACAAAAAAAAAATCGTATTTTTCACGCTTTTTTTTTTAAGTTTTTTTGTTTTTTTATGTTACTGAAATTTGTATTAAAAAATCATATATGATAAAACACTAATTTGAATATCACATGTGATATTAGTGTAATATCATATATGATATGTAATATCACATGTGATATTAGTGTAATATCACATATGATATTACATATCATATATGATTTAACACTAATATCACATGTGATATTCAATTTAGTGTTTTATCATATATGATTTTTTTTCATACAAATTTCAATAACATAAAAAAAACGAAAAAATGTGAAAAAAACGAATTTTTTTCTTTTTTCTAAAGTATATCAAAGTGCCCTTCTATAGAAAGATAATTAAATGCTCGTCGCGACGGTGTAAATATTTTCACTTAACGATTAACGGTTTAAGAGATATTTAAATTATAAAAAATATGTGAAATAATAAAATGCTTTTAATCTCAAGCATTGATTTTTTTTTAAATGGATGATAGAAATGAGTCCCTTAATATGTGAGAAAAGTTTGGTATGTAAAATAACTTTTCTCTTATCAGTATATTACCAATTCCTTAACAAACACTTTAAAGCTCCAAGATTGATTTGTTATAAAATCAACCATATATGTTTTAAACGGCAAAATAAATTGAGTGGTCACACTCCCATATGGATACAACGGTCTGATATACATGGGACTATTATTTCGTATAAATGAGTAAAGTTGTTAGTTGTTCATGTGATGCACATATATAGTTGGTGTAAATTAAGCTCATACGTGGCTTTCACATTTAATCTATGTTCGTACGAGACATAAATTCAAGTTCTTTATTTACACACAATATCATTTGAAAAGAAAGTAAAAGAAATCTATTAGTTGCAGATGATGCTACTTTAACTTTACAGTATTTTTAAGGGCAAATGATTGAAAAAAGTATCATATTTGTCATCATTTGCTTTTGTGGTTAGCGAATAAATTTTTTTGCTTTTGTGGGTACTTTTCTTTCAAATTCATCCTTTTTAAGGTATTTTGCGAAATTTTTGGATATTTTTGCCCCTCTTAGCTAATAGAAATTTTTTTTCTCGAAAAGCAAAAATGTCACGTAATACCCTAAAAAGGATGAATTTGAAAGAAAAGTAACCACAAAAGGAAAAAAAATTGTTCACTACCCACAAAAACAAATAATGACAAATATGATACTTTTTTCAATCATTTGCCCTATTTTTAACAACTAGATCTTTTTATTTTTCATCAGATTAAATTACCTTTCTCCCTTATCTACAAATCCTTTTTCATATCATATTTAAATCAACCAATTCTTCAATTAACATATATAATATTTGCATATTAAAGTATATCAAAGACTTAAAAGACAAAATAATAATTAAACTTGATGTTCAAGTTCAAGCCTCCCACTTGCATTCCATTTTTCTACTCTCCATTACCCCCAAACGAATTCCTTTCTTTCTTCTAAATTCCATGATCATTTAAAAGTCATGATCAAATTACATACTTTCATCATACTCTTCACAACAATATTACCTTTAATTATATCTCAAAAACCGTTAATCTGCAACCAGACATGTCCTGGTAGCCAGCTCAACCAAGTCCCATACCCATTCGGGTTCTCTTCTAACTGCGAAATCCCTTTAAATTGCACCTCTAACGGCGAAGTTTTAATCGGAGAATTCCCTATCCAACAAATCAACCATAACAATTTACTAGTAAGCCTCCCCGCCAAATGTGGACGCGCTGTCAACGCGCTAAGTCGCCTATACGGTGACCACTACGCGCCAACGTCAAACAACGCGATCCTCATGCAAAACTGTACGGAACAAGTGAAGACATGCATGATACCAGCAACCATGCTACGTACAAATTTAGAAATCGTTAACTGTACTGATGGACAAGGTGGTTATGGGAACGTTAGTTGTTATTCTAGTGATGGTAATCATAGTGCTATGTTTCTTGATTATGGGAATGTTACTAGGTTAGGATGTCGGTTTTTGTTTTCGGCTGTTGCTTCAGAGATGATTGGTGATAATAGTCCTGCTGTTTCATTAGATATACAAATGGTGAGATTAGGGTGGTGGTTAAAAGGTAGTTGTGATTGTTCTAATGACGCTGATTGCACGAATATTGTTTCGCCTAATGGGAGCGATGGATATCGGTGTACGTGTCGAAACGGGTTCGTTGGTGATGGATATAAAGCTAGCTCTGGTTGCCGGATAGTTAAAGGTATGTTCATTTGTTAACCGGAATATTTTGTTCTATAAGCATGATTGATTATATATAATTTTTTAATACAATTAACTATATATTAGACTAATTAATAATGTCACATTTTCTTGGAATCAAGGATATATGTTTTCTAAGAATAACTTTAAGTTATTTTTGACCATGACGTTGTTAAAATATATTTAACTTACCATGATCCTAATATTTGGAGAAAAAAAAAAAGATTACCATGAGATAAGTAAACAAATTTAATTACAGTATTAACAAATTAAACTGTGTGGAGAGACAGAAAGTATTCGTGAATACCAAATCATCTATGACAACCGAATCTGCAAAATATATTCCAATATTAGATTAAACAAAAGTGTTACCGCATCTGAGTTTTTAGTGACAGATTCAAAATGTGCAGGTCATATGTAATAACTTTTGGCGTATTGACAATGTTTACAATAATATTTTGTCACAGTTACTATGTAATAACTTTCAGTGACATAGTTACTAGTTATAGTGTAGGTCATATGTAAATAAGTAACTAATAGTGACATAGTTACTAGTTACAGTTTTAATTTCTAGTGACTGTTTCTGTCTGTGTCACTCAACTACTATTTCCTTACGATTTGTCTATACGTTCTATTTTAAACTTGCCCTAAATTAAATTCCAACGACAACAACTATAAATTAAAGGGAAAGTCTAAAGTCGTAATACTTGAATGAAATTATCAACAAATAGGCCTTATTAAATAATCATTGAATATCGCTAGAATGTTTGAATTTTTTATGCTACTGTCCCCTATATTCGTACTACTATATAATTAACAAGTAAACATTATACGTAATTTCAGATTCCTCTAATAAGAATATAATTATTATAATCTCTGGTTACGTATGATGATCTAATAATAATAAACAATTTAATTACAGAAAGACCAATTTTTTGTTCTCAGTGTTGAATTATGAAGGATAAAAAAGTATTGGTCACGTCTATTTCTGGTAGCTGTCATTTTGACCCGTCTCTGTATCACCAATCAATGAGATTATTCTGAATATCTAGTAAAAAAAAAACTAATGAATTTCATCATCGTTGAATAACAATATAAAAATATCATATATATTTTAGATGTTACTATGTTAGTGACCCCGTAAATAATAAGGCTAGTCCCAGTGGTGACCTGGGACAACCTGGGACAACCTGCGCCACGTCAGCTTTCTCTCTCCAGCAACCTGAGACAACCCGGATGCCCCAGTGGTGACCCGAGGATTTTTTTTTTTTTTTTTTTTTTTTTTTTTTTTTTTTTTTTTCAAACATTTTTAACATTAAATTTAAATTTCATTCAAATTAAAAAAAAACATTACATTACGAAATTAAAAAAAAAAACATTACATTACGAAATTAAAAAAAAAACATTACATTACGAAATTAAATAAAAAACATTACACTACGAAATACATAATTATAAATCTAATCTGAATGCTCCCCGCATGCAGAGTCATACGAGGGAGTACGAGAACGAGCAAATCCCTCGAACCGAGTCAAATCTTCCTCGTCTACACCATCGTCTACACCATCGTCTTTGTTCTCCCGATAGCTCCAATTGATTTTGGTGCTGATGTTGTTCGATATCATCGAAACAGCTTTCCACAACTTGTCAGCAACCTCGCGATCTTTGCGGGCTTGATCCTTCAAAAAAATTTCGATCACAGCTTTTCTTTCAGGAGTAATGTCGTTGCAACTCTGGTAGTTTTGTCTCATTTGTTCCTTCTCGGCTTTCGCCTGGTCAAACAATTCGATGACGCTTATAATAGCTTGTTTCCGAGCCTCATCGTCGATATTACATTGATTTTGAACGTACACTTGCATATCTTCAACAGAATGGGGGAGACGGCAAGCCATATTAAATCTTGTGTTAAGAAGTATTTTGAGGTTGAATTGTGTTTGAAATTGTGTGTTAAGAAATGTGTGTGAGGTGAAGTTGGTATTTATAGAGTGGTAAAGTTGGTTTGAAAAATTTTTTTTTTAAACAAACGGTCACATTTTAACTTTGAAATACAAACGCATAAAACCACATCGGTCTAAAACTCACTCGATGTTCCATTTTGGCCTTGCTCGACCGATGTGCCGCCCGACCTTCGCATTGGTGTTGCTCGATGTAGACATCGGTTGTGCACAAAAAATTTGCACACCCAACCGATTTGGGGAGTGCCACTGCGACAAGCCTAATAGAGTAAGGGCTGGTTAAAGTCCAAGTCAAAACAGGCGTGCTTTCTTAAACAAATGAGTATGTACCTCCAAATCCCAAGCATCTAATCCCCTTGTAATTAGATAATAATAGCAAGGGACATTTCACTATTCGTGTTATTGCAAAAGATTACTATTTTTCTGAATTTTTAGGGAGCATCGAGTGTTTAAAAATTAAACAACACCTTTATACTTCTTCCCGCATTTGGACGTTTTATTTTTGATGATGTTAAGTTCTACTTGATAATTAAAAAGCAATAACAAACTTGATTTGGCATTCCTGATAAATATGATTTTGACAGATAAAACAGTATTTAAATCTCGTTTTAATTTTATTTTCAAGGAAGACATCATGGAAAAAGAAATCCGGCCTAAAATTCATAAATTTGCCGTTTTAATTTGGGT
Organism: Chrysanthemum seticuspe; assembly: GCA_019973895.1. Taxonomy (NCBI): domain Eukaryota; kingdom Viridiplantae; phylum Streptophyta; class Magnoliopsida; order Asterales; family Asteraceae; genus Chrysanthemum; species Chrysanthemum seticuspe. The sequence goes on from BPTQ01000004.1 coordinate 256,026,342, forward strand.
AGAAATATCCAATTTTAATACTTATATCCGTGGTTGGGATTGCATGTTAAAAGTAAAAAAGATTTTATTTATTCCATTCGCGTGTCAAGATATGGTTGGTATAAACATTGAAAATATTTCAATTGACTTAAACATCTTTGATTTGCGGCTATTTATTCAATCTAATAGGATGACTCTCTTTAAGTAAAACCCTGATTCCGTGGCCGCCTTAGATTTGTAGTTATGTTAATCTAAAGTTTATAAGCATATAAACTAATGCTTAAAATTAAAAATAGAAATAGAACAGAAAGAACAGTTGACATGATTTGCATATTCTTATTTTTAATTTGCACGCATCATTTAATTACTAGCATACGGTTATCCTGAAATAAAAATTTTAAATGAATCATGTTTTATAATCTGAAACGTTTTATGTGACGATGAATTTGCGAATGCCAAAAGTTCTATGTCATATATTTCAACTCTTTAAAATATTATAGTAGGGTACCCGCGCGTTGCGACGGCAGGTATCAAGTAATAAAATTTTCGGCAAAAAATGTTTTTAATTTTATGTTTTCTCTTACAATAACTTTACCAATAGCGAAAATATAATAAGTTTGAGTAACTTTAAAAAAAGTGATAGATAATATAAAAACTAATTCATATAAAAACAATTAAAAGTGGCGTGATTTTGCGTTGTGGTAGTCAATAATGTTATGGGGTCATGGTTAAATTAGTTGATAGTGGTCCGTAGTCACAAATAATTAGTAGAAACATTTTTTTTTTATGAAATATATATTTAATAATCAACACCTCGCAATAAGTAAATAAAATATATTTTTGAACATGTTTGTATCATTGATATTGTTTATTACACTTGTCCCATATAGATAAAAGATATAAATAAAATAGTGCTTATAATGTATACATCTTGTAAAGTATATATTTATGAAAATGTTTGAATCATTAATATAGTTTATAACACTTGTCCCACATAGATAGAAGATATAAATAAAAGAATGCTTATAATGTAAATAAAACTTATATGTTTAAGCAATCATTTAGAGTTATTCATGAAAAGTATAATAATTAATATACTAATATATTAATCATTGAATTAGCACTTAGCACTTTGAACATTTGCATCCTTTGTCTTAAAAAAATTGTCCGGAATTTTACAAAAAAACGTTTTTTACTTTTGTGGTTAATTTTATTTAAAATAATTCAAAATTTATTTAGATTGGTTCTCGAAACACTCTTACGATATAATAATAGTTTTGGAACTTTGTAGTTTTGAATGCATTTTAAAATCATATTCATTTATATGTGCATTTTTGCATTAAAACTAAACTAATTCAAAAAAAGATAATAAATGAAGCATTAAAATGTTGTGGAACATAAATTAGTAAAAGCTATGTATTGTGTACATTATGCATTAAAATTTGTAATGCTTAAAAAACAAATTAATAACATCTTAAAAAAATTAGGAGAGAGGGTGCTAAATGCTTTATAAGTAGTATAGATATGTGTAATATGTATAAATAAATTATCACTTGTGAATTTACATCTTTGCATCATTTGTCTTAAATAAATTGTCACTACTTTTACAAAAAATCGTTTTTTTACTTTTGTGGTTAATTTTATTTAAAATAATTCAAATTTTATTTAGATTGATTCTCGAAACACTCTTACGATATAATAATAGTTTTGAAACTTTGTAGTTTTACATGCATTTTAAAATCATATTCATTTATATGTGCATTTTGTATTGAAACTATACTAACTAAAAAAATAATAATAAATGAAGCATTAAAATGTTGTGGAAGATAAATTAGTAAAAGTTATGTATTGTGTACATTATGCATTAAAAATTGCAATGCTTAAAAAACACATTAATGACATCTTAAAAAAAATTTGGGGAGAGGGTGCTAAATGTTTTATAAGTAGTATAGATATGTGTAATACGTATAAAATCAAATAAATTATCACATGTGAATTTACATCTTTGCATCATTTGTCTTAAAAAAAATTGTCCCGACTTTTTCAAAAAACCGTTTTTTACTTTTGTGGTTAATTTTATTTAAAATAATTTGAAATTTATTTAGATTTGTTCTCGAAACACTCTTACGATATAATAATAGTTTTGGAACTTTGTAGTTTTGCATGCATTTTAAAATGATACTCATTTATATGTGCTTTTCTGCATTAAAACTAAACTAATTAAAAAAAAAATAATAAATGAAGCATTAAAATGTTGTGGAAGATAAATGAGTAAAAGCTATGTATTGTGGACATTATGCATTAAAAATTATAATGCTTAAAAAACACATTAATAACATCTTAAAAAAATTAGGAGAGAGGGTGCTAAATATTGTACGTTGTTTCTTCATATTATTCACTAATTCACAAAATGATGTGAATTGACGGGAACATTCTAATTTCGGGTGCCTTTTGGCAACAGTCATTATTCACCCAACCAATAAGGAATAGCTCTGGCAACTCTCCTGGCCCAGTAAGACATCAACTGAAATGAGCATAAGCCGAGATTTGAACCCTTGACATTTTATTAATAAAATCTCTTCAATAAACCAATGAGTTTTTCAAAAGTGAGTATCAACTAAACCAAAGCCTTTTAGTTATATTATTTACTAAAGTATGCAAATAAAAAACAAAATTGTGCCAATCAACTCACATTGCTATTGACTAGACTCTAATGGCCTAGCTAGAGCCGAAATAAATATCTACTCAATCAAATAGGTATGTTTTTGTCAACCAATTCAAATAGTTTGCCTTGTTGTCACTTGGTGGTATTTATGTTTTCACACTCTAAGGCAGCCTCTAATAGAGTCGATCGATCGCCTTATTGTGGCCCTAGTCGATCGTCCAAAATGAATATTAACTTGGTCGTTTCTGCGATTGAGTAAAACTTGGACAAAAAGTGGTGTTGTGTGTATATTAAATAAATATAAAATGTATATTTGTAGGGTATGTTTTTTGTAGTGTAGGTCGCCTTATTGGGACACCCAATCGCCTGAAGGTCGCTGGAGAGAGAAAACTGAAAAGTAAAGGGATTGAATCCCCTTACTGGAACCAGCCTAATGGGTGATTGCCTTTTACTACGTAGTAGTCATGTGTTTGTTGGGTTTTTTTGTTGAGAGTTTTATTTTTGAATGTGTGAATTGTTCATTTTCGTAACTCGGTTGGGTTTTTTTTGAGAGTTTTATTTTTGAATGTGTGAATTGCTCATTTTTGTAATTCGGTTGGTCATTGTAATTTATACCGTCGTTTTGGTGACATGTTACTTAGCATCATTGTAATTTAAGTTGTATTTTTAGCGTCTTGCTGGTGTTTAGTCAAACTGACCAATACAAAAAATTCCGAATATGCTTTTCTTAAAAGCATCTGTAATGAAGCATTTGAACATAAGTTTTTCCCTATTACAATGAGTCTTTTAAAGGCTTTTTGGCATTGCACATAATGACTTTTCAAATCACTTGAAGTAATAGCTTGGCAAACCTTAAGTGATTGGAGCTTGTTGTATATTTGTATTTCATACAAAACTTCATTTTTGCTTCATCAAGAAAAGTTTTTGCGAAAGATTTGTGCATTAAAGTTGTTAGTTTTTGATATGTTAGAGTTAATGAAAAAAAGGTGTGGCAAAAACATAAAACTATTCCATTGTAGTTGCTTTAATAATAAATTTAAAAGTTTTGGAACTAGAAGACAATGGCTAAAAAGTACTTATATTACCTATTTGGAGTCTGCCAATTATATATATAATATTTATCAAAGTAGAATAGTAAATTCTTTTAATAGATGTAAAAAATAATCCATCCGGTCTAGTTACATTTTATAAATAGTCTTTAACACATTACAAAATTCGTCCTTGTTGTTAAATGCGATTGGAGAAACAATCATTATGTTATGTGCAACGAAAAATTACACACAGTGTCTTTTCATTCACCTATTAATTTTGATAACCCTTCCTGATTCCTGAATTAATTTTAAGGATTGTTTATGCTACAAAACTAAATTAATTTTAAGGATTGTTTATGCTACAAAATATTAAATAGTTAGTTCATGCAAGTTACTTCACTTTACAATAAACATCCATAATTTCAAGATTTAATGAAATAATATTATATCTGGTAACGATGTTAGCAAGTACTATTTGTAGATTAATTGAAACTAAAGAACCCGAATACTTATTACTGCTTAATTTTTATCCCGTTGCAACACGCAGATAAATTCATCCCGTTTGAAACAAATCTTATATAAGGGTGGTGGCAACCCTCCCTCACCATCCTTCACCATCCTTCACTATCCACCAATAACATTCTTCCAACTCATCTTCATCCTTCACCATCCTTCACCATAGATTTTTAGTGGCAACCATGTATCCCTAGCCCTCACCATCCTTCACCATCTATTATTTATTATTCTTATAAAAAACATACAAATTTTTCTTAGCCCGTCTCGGTGAACTTCCCCGCTGCAAGGTGAGCCCGCTCCATCCCTCGATGGTGGCGGCGGTGTAGCCGCGCGGGCTAGGCCAACCCGCTCCTCAACCTGAAGCCGTTGCCACCACCCTAAGATTGTTAGCATACCCTTTTTTTTTGTCTTTCTTCTTAAATTATTATTGCACAATACATTAATATTGTTATCTGAATAAATGAAAATTAATTTATCTCTCCTAATATCAATATTATTTGAAAAGTGATGGCTTCTTATTCCAACAAAATTTCTAACAAATAGGACTTTGTTATATATGAAAATTTAATAATCTATATACTCCAAGACATCAAATTGTAACTAGTATAATTATATTGTTACTTTGGTTGTTAACAGTTTTCCAAAACGCCATTAGCTAGCCTATGGTGTTTTTTATGAGACTGTGTTATATCTAATATCTAATACTTGATAATAAAAATAACAGATCATTCTGGTTGCAATCCTTCAAGATATTTCTCTGGTCATTGTGGAGGGACTGGTAGAGTTGGTGTTCTAGTTGGAGGTAATCTTGATTTCTTCATTTCTAATTTGATGTTATCTTATTTTTGCTATCAAAATATATCAAAAACTTGAATGTAAAACCAATTTCAATTGTCACTTTTTCAGCTGTTGTTGTTGGAGCTTCACTGATTATATGCATAGGCTTGATTTTTTGCTTCGTTCGTCGTCGTACTATCTCAAGATGTCGAAGTAAAGTAAACAGACAATTTTATGAAGCCAAGGGCATCACAATTCCTATTTACACTTACAAAGAGATCGAAAAAGCCACAAATAGTTTTTCCGAGAAACAAAGAATAGGAACAGGAGCTTATGGCACTGTATACTCTGGCAAGCTCCACAATGGAGAATGGGTAGCCATTAAACGTATAAAACACCAAGCTGAAGGTGACAACATTGATCAAGTCATGAACGAGATCAAACTTCTTTCATCGGTAAGCCACCCAAACCTTGTTCGCTTACTAGGATGTTCTGTTGATAAAGATGATCAAATACTAGTTTATGAGTTCATGCCAAATGGGACCTTATCGCAACATTTACATAAAGAGAGAGGTAACGGGCTTCCATGGCCCGTTCGCCTTACAATTGCCACTGAAACCGCTCAAGCTATTGCTTATCTACACTCAAATTTGGATCCCCCAATCTATCATAGAGATGTGAAGTCGAGCAATATATTGTTAGATTATAGTTTCAAAACAAAAGTAGCAGATTTTGGCCTTTCTAGATTGGGAATAATGGAGTCATCACATATTTCAACTGCTCCGCAAGGTACACCGGGATATCTAGATCCTGAATATCATCAAAACTTTCATCTATCTGATAAAAGCGATGTATATAGCTTTGGAGTTGTGTTAATTGAGATTATAACGGCTTTTAAAGCCCTGGATTTTTCTCGACCACATAATGAGGTCACTTTGGCATCATTAGCCATTGATAGGATAAAAAAGAATTGTCTTGATGAGATAATTGATCCTTCCCTTGAGCCGAACAAAGACGCATGGACTATTTCTTCGATACATAAGGTTGCTGAAGTGGCATTCAAATGCCTTGCCTTTCATAGTGAGATGAGACCTACTATGACCGAAGTGGCGGCCGAGTTGGAGCAAATTAGGATTTCTGGAGAAGAGATTTCTACTCTGTCATTGGATGGATCTAATTACTCGTCGCTATCTATTGTCAATGAGAAGGAGATGATTAAGGAGGTCATGAACACTGAATCAGATAAAATAGGTTTGTTTGATAGCATGAATTCAACAAATGATAGAAACAATTTACTTAATCAGAAGGAGGATCAGTGGTTAAGTACATCGAGTTCCCCTTCATCCAATGGTTTACATGGTTCTAGTTCAAGGATGTGAAATAATAGTCATTGTTATGGTTACCTTAAGCAACGGTCAAGGTATGTAAGTAGATTTTGATCATTTTGTGACATTAAATGGTAAATTTTGGAGCTTGAGATTAACTTTGTATATACATGTGTCAAATAACTTTTTAGAATGTAAGAATTGAAGAAACTTATGTACTTGCACTTCAATCAACTATGGATCATGAAGTACCGTTAAATTGCAATAACAAATACTGTTATAATTCCAAAGATGGACGAAGTATTACCTAACGTAGAAGTGAAGTTCCTTGCCTCAATGTCCGGCGTAATATAGTGTATAAAACTTCTACTTCAAATCGGGTTTTTATAATTTACTTGCACAAAATTTGAAATATATAAAGCTTTGAAGTTCTGAACAATTGAATTTGAACCAACAAAAAAATGTGGTTATTCTTTTCTCTTTACGGTTATTGGTTCTGCTAGCTAAGGGTTGTTTAAGTACCCAATATAGAGTTAGCACATCAACGTGGTGACATTATGTTTGTATTAGGGTCTTAATAATCAAATATTACTTGGATAATTCTTTAATCGTGTAAAAATCCATTTCTGATATAATATTACCTTATTGATTGCTTTGAGTTACAAAAAATTTGTATAAAGATAAGATAAGAATGAACACTCAAATTTAGCAAAAAGAAAAAAAGTAAAACATAAAAAATTTGTTGTATTTGTTGTTGATATGAATTTGTTCATATGAAAGACCAAAATATGTTTATATAATAAACTCCATGGTGATTGTAGGAAAAGTTGTGACTCTTGATAGAAAGTCACATATTTTCATAAATAGTCACACTCCTTTGACAAACACCATATATAATGCTAGAAATCATAGTAACTTATACGAGTGTGCACTCCGCACCACCTAACCCGTATTATATTTTAACTTGAAATCTCTTTGATCTTCGGGTAGATCACAATTACATAAACTGATCGATGACACTAAAATCTCCAACACATTAGAGCTTGCATAAAATTTCAAATAAACAAGTCAATTATAAAGACTTTACTGATATAGTGTTAGAAAGTATAAGCTTTAGCTCTAAACCACATGGGGCTCAAAGTCATTTATTCAAAGTCAGTGCCAAAAGTGTTCCCGTCCTAAAAGCTGAAGGACTGAAGAAGCAAAGTTTTTTATTCTTGAAGGGGCTTTATGGAAAGATAATTGGTCAAGGCTATATAAAGATGAATCTGCACTTTCTACCACATATCTCTCTCATTGTTACTATGTGTTTTCTGCGTGTATTCTCTCTCAGTTCTGGTTGTTATTGTGAGTTGAGGGAAACTCTTTGTTTCATTGTAAATTCTCTGATTTTCAGTTTTTTGTATTGTAAAACAGATCTGCTATTCTTTAGCATAATTTTGATAAATAAAAGAGTGAGCCAATGGGAGGTTGACTGGGTTCATTCTAAACTAAATTTTTTGTTAATCTGATTTGGTTTGATAAGTTTTTACATGGTATCAGAGACAGGTTGCTCTGTACCAAAGCGTTATAAAGGTTTTAAAAAATTAGGGTTTCCTTCAATTTTGGGGGGTTTGTTCTTCTTGGTTAGATCTTGTTGTTTTGTGGCTAGATCTTGTGGATTTGTGTTTAGATCTGTTAGATCTGATGAGTAATTGATTTTTTCAAAAATTAGTGTTTTCTAAGTTTTGGGGGTTTTTCGATCCTGGTGGTTCTTGATCCAATTGATCTCAGATCTAGTGATCTTGGGGTTCAATTGTGGTTCGGAGTGTTGATTTCTTGTCTGATTGATCGATTTGTTCAATTAGGGTTTTCTATATCAAACCCTAATTCAAGTTGTATTGTTGATTGTTCAAGATTGGGGTTCTTTGTATTGTTTGTTTCTGTTTTATGATTTGTGTTAATTGCCCTAATTCTTATCATAATTTGTCATTGTTGTGTTTTGTTTCAGGTTTGTTTTCCATTGCATTTGTGCTTGATTTAGATCTTCTTGATCTGTTTGGAAGCTTGCGTGGTTGTAACACCTCTCACACTTTCTTTAGGTTCTTTTTAGGTTTATTGATTAGGTAGTTTGGAGGTTGAGTAGATCAAGGGTTTATTGATTGTTGGTGATTGGTTGAGTTTAATTGGTGGTTTAATTGTGTTTGAGGAGGTATAAGGAGTCTGTTTTATTGCTATCTGCATTTGTTTTTTATTTGGTTATCTTGCTATGTGTTTATTGTTGTTATGTCATTATGGTTGATGGTCCAGAAGATAAGGGTAAGGGTCCCGAGGGTGGTAGTAGTGAATTAAAGCTTGATGTCTATGACCCTTTATATTTGCACCCTCAAGACATTGGTTCTCAATTGATTTCCTTCAAACTTGAAGGAACCGAGAAATACAAAGTCTGGGCTGCTGCAGTGCAACTTGCTTTGCACACTAGAAATAAACTAGGGTTTATTACTGGAAAATGTGTTAAGGATCCTACTGATGCTCTATATCAGACACAGTGGGATAGATGTAATTTTATTGTTTTGTCTTGGATTCTTGGTTGCATTTCTCAAGATCTGTATAAGGTTCAAGTGTTTTCTAAAAAGGCTAAAAGTGTTTGGGATGAGTTAGAAGAAACATATAATAAGGAATATGGGTATGTAATCTATAATTTGCATCATAAGATACATACTCTAACTCAATCTGGAATGTCATTATCTGAATATTATCATGAACTAAATGCTTTATGGAGGCAGTTTGATTCACTTGTTGATCTGCCAACATGTACTTGTGATAGTGCTCCTAAAATGAAAAAAACATTCAGACCTTATTAGACTTATGCAATTTCTTATGGGGCTTGATGATGTGTTTAGTTCTGTTAGAAGTTTGATTCTTACTTCTGAACCATTTCCTGAAGCTAGGTCTGCTTTTGCTACCCTATCTAGAGATGAGTCACATAGGAACAGTCATGTGGCATCTAAAAGTATTAAAACTAGGTCTGATGCATTTGCAGCTAGGTCTAATATTGGTAGTTCTCAAAATAATAACTGGAATTTTAATAAAAACAATAATAATAACAACAAAAAGTTTGGAAGGGTGTTAAACTTTGTGTGTAAACATTGTCACATGACTGGTCATACCATTGATAGATATTTTTGTTGGGTTCAGTAAATACCCAAACCCCTTAATCTAGGATTTGAATTGAAAATACCCCAAGTGTTTAGACCGTTAAACACTAACAGGTCACTGAGTGCATAGTCTCTCAGTGAGCCATCTTCAGGATACTTAGTAAGAGGCGAAGAAGAAGTCTCTCCACTCAGTAAGGCGGAACTTAAAGGGTGAAGACTGAGTCAAGAAGGAGATGGTGGATTCAGTGAGTGATGACAATAACTCACTGAATCCCTAAACTCCTCACCAACTACTAACACTGATGACAAACTAGACTAAAGATTGAAGGCTGAGAAGGCTGAAGAATGGGCGGGACAAAACGGTTATGCTTGAAGCGATAAAGATGGAGTACTTATCTTCAAGAAGTCAACTTTCCCTGAAAGGCTCAGCATCAGTACTGACAAGTAGAAAGTGGCTTTGTCCCTTACCAGAAATAGCCTTTGTAAACAAAGACAAAATACATCAGTATTTTGTCTTCTGTAACCTGTCAGTTTGTTACTTAGGAAAGAGTTAAAACTCATACTTGTATAAATAGCATAAGAGATGGAGTGAAAGATTCAAGCTTGTGAATTGTAAAACACACACACACAAGCCATCTTTCACTCCTCCAAATACAACTCAGTCACTGAGATAGCTCAGTGGTTCCATAGTAGTTGTGCTCAGACTTAGCCTGAGCTTAGTGAGGAGTACCAACCCTTTGTCATTTCAATCCCAAGTACTATTCCGCAAGTACTTGGGTAATGTATTCTTTTTGATTAATTTCTAATAAAGAATATTATGTTGAAAATTTATCAGTGTGTTTTGCTTACATCTTACTTCAGTCATTGATTCACTATTATCTGTTTTAATACTTTAACTGTTTTATACGATAGTGAATAGGGAACAACAAGTGGTATCAGAGAAAGGCTGATTATAAAACCATTTAAAGCTGCTCTAAAATGTTTTTAAATCAGGATCCAAATGGCTGAAATTGATGTGCCCCAACTAGTCGACAAAAAGGGTGGAGCGTATTCTGTTGTTGCCCCTCGACTTGAAGTTGGTAAATTTAACAAATGAAAAAAGTGAATGCTTTGCTATTTGACTGGGATGGAACCTTACTACATTAAGTGTATTAATGAAGGTCCATTTATCCCAAAGACTGTTGAAGGTTTGCCTAAACCTGAAGCTCAGTGGACTCAGGACGAGAGAAGAGTGGTCAACCAGGACCAAAGGCTCAAAAGTATCATCATATCTTGTCTTCCTGATGATACCATGAAGTCTGTTATTGGCTGTAGTACAGCTAAACAAACCTGGGATGACTTGGTCCACATTCATGAAGGTCCTTCTGATACCAAGGAAAACAGGATCATGGACCTGAAACTTGAGTATAACACCTTCGGGGCTAAGGACTCAGAAACTCTGTCTCAAACTTACACCCGATACAAAACTTTGTTAAATGAACTGCCAAATGATGGTGTTAATTTGTCCAAACATGAAATCAATGTTGGTTTTGTCAATAGTCTCCTTGAGAAGTGGTTGAATTTCTCTCAGGGACTTAGGAATGCTAATCATATCCAGAATCTTGAACTTCTTGAAATTTATGGGAAATTTATCTATGAGGAAAACCTCATCAACAGACGATACCCTGACTTAAAGAAGTCTCAGGAAGTCAAGAAGTCCCTGACCACCACTTCAACACCTTTATCTACTGCTTTTTTCTCTAGCAGTGTGGTTCAAGATTTTCAAGAAAATTCAGATGATGAGCCTGATGAGAGATCAAGTGAGGAGTACCTAATTGACCTGAACATTGAATTTCAGAAAAGGGCACTCCTTGCTAACTCTCGAAGGTTTATAAAAAGAAACAAAGGTTTTTCAAATGCTAAAGCAAACGAGGACACTGAATGCTTTAAGTGTCACAAAATAGGTCAATTTGCAAAAGACTGTTTTTCAAAAACAATTTCTGAACCCTCTTATAAACCATCAGGGTCAAATCAGTCCTCAGGCTTTAGCAAATTTCAACAAAAAATCTATCAGTCTCATCAAATTTTTTAAAACAAATCTGATCAAAACAAAACTGTAGATTTTGAAGCAAAGTACAGGAAAGTCAAAGCTAAGCTAGCACTGCTTGAGGCCACTCCCTCAGAAACAACAAACACTATTAAATCTGTGCAGGGTAAAAACAAAGGCCTAGTTGCTGAAGTCTTCGACTGGGATGAAGATCCAGTCTCCTCAGACGATGAAATGGTGCAAGTCAGTGCACTGATGGCTCTTTCAGAAGAGGACAAGCTAGCTGTTGGGAAAAATCATGCCAGGAATGGAGAATGGGTCAATATCACAATGAAGAAGGTAAACATTTTACTTTCTATGGATGATGACTCTGATTGGTAGTCCTTTATGAACTATATCAATGTAGATCTTAAGTTTGTAGAAGAGCAACAATTAATCTTTTTTCAAAATACAATAAGTTAAGTTTTGAATTGAATAAGTGTAGGGATGAATTACTTCTTTTAAAAAAAGCTAAGCTTGAGGCTGTCACACTGTAAATTCAAAACACTAAACTAGTTAAAAGAAATTAGACTCTTCAAGATGAACTTAAGAAAGAAAAAGATATCATTGAAAGTTGGACTGCTAAAAATCCTAGGGTCTTTGATGCTGTGGGAGCTCCCAGTAGCAAAAAGAAAGTCATAGGTGAAGATCATCTCCCTGAATCTCACAACAAAGACCAGAGTCCAAAGCCCTTTGTGTCTGGTAGCATGATTACCATTTACCAATGTGTTGACTAACCCCAAGCCCAATGATTGGATTGAACGGGTTAACCCTGAGAGTAAGCTTCCAAATTTCGATTCTGGAAGAATACTAGAGCCTGAAAGCCAAGCTCTTAAGAGCATGCTTGGACTCCCTGATGTGCCCATTAGTACTGAACACATCTCTGAGTCTGAAGCAGAATCTAATGCACCGCTTCCACCCCTGAAACCTCTTCAGGGTGCTGCACCAAGATCTGAGCTTACTCCAATGCAATTCAATCCTTACTCACCAAAAGAAAGGTCTGGACTTGGTAGAACCATCCTGAAAAGAGCATCAAAACCAATTCAACAAAAGTATACTCCCACTGAGACTTCCACATCTTCAGTTCCTACTGAAGTTGACCAAATTCAGCAACTGACTGAACTTGTGAGGAAGCTGACTGATAAGATGGAATCCATCAAAAAAGCTCCTGATTCAATCAAGGAAACTAAATCAGCCTCCTCTAGTTCATCAAAGTCAAAATCCACCAACAAGCCCAAACAGAAGTGTGATCTATGCCACTATACCAGTCATACCACTGAAAACTGCTATAGAATCGTTTTTTGTATGATCTGTAAAAAGGATGATCACAGAACTTCTGATCACTTACAATATGTAAGTTCACTTAGTAAAGCAAACTATACCAATGTTGGTCATCAGTATGCTTCAACCTCCAAATCTGCTCAAAAGTTTAGAGCAAAACCCTTTCCTCCCTTCCCACACTGTGGCTTTAATGATCATCATCCTGATGATTGTCTCATGAACACATGCTACGATATTTGCCGAAATCCAGTATGACAATGTCATCCAAGCAAGGAGAAGTTCCAAGCAACCCAGAATTACTGAGTCATCCTCAGTCTCCAAATGCAAAACCTGTGGTAGCACAATGCACACAACCACTGACCATGAGTCAATTGCCAAATTCAAACAGACCTTTAGGCCCAAGCCCACTAGTATGTGGGTCAGCAAGAGAAACTAATCCAATTTACTATTTGTATAGAGACACGCCATGGAGCCTATTTGGCATCTAGATAGTGGATGCTCAAGAAGCATGACTGGTGTTAAGGAGTATCTGCACAAGTATGTAAAGGAACCAGGACCCAAGGTAGTATTTGGTGATAACTCATCATGTCCCACTGAAGGTTATGGTTCAGTATACTGTAATGGAATAGTTTTCTCTAGAATAGCCTATGTCAATGGTCTCAAATACAATCTCATCAGTGTCAGTCAACTCAGTGATGCAAAGTACATTGTGCAATTCAATGACAAACAAGGCACCATTTTCAATGCCAACAAAGAAGTTTTTTTGATAGCTCCTAGAAGAGATGATGTTTATGTCTTAGACATGTCAACACTCTCTCAAAATGGAACTTGTCTTTTTGCCAAAGCCACTGAAACTATCAACTAGCTGTGGCACAAGAGACTCTCACACATAAATTTTAAAATCATCAACAACTTGGCAAAACAAAACAAGGTCCTTGGCTTACCATCACTGGTTTTTGCAAAAGATAAACCATGCTCAGCCTGTGAAAAACGCAAACACCAAAGAGTATCTTTCAAAACCAAACAAAATTTCTCCATCAAAAGCTGCCTTCACCTCCTGCATATGGATCTCTTTGGACCTGTCAGTCGAAGATCAATCCAGCATGAGAAGTATACACTTGTCATTGTTGATGAGTTTTCAAGATACACTTGGGTATACTTTCTTTCCAAAAAGAGTCAGGCAGCTGATACAATAATGTCATTCATCAGGAACATTGAAAACCAGAATGACATTACTGTTAAACAAATCAGAACTGACAATGGTACTGAGTTCAGAAATGAAGAGCTTGAGAATTTCTGTGATGAAAAGGGAATCTCCCAAAAATTTTCATCTCCTTACACCCCTGAACAAAATGGGGTAGCTGAAAGGAAAAACAGAACTCTCATTGAGGCTGCCAGAACTATGTTAAATGGCTCAGCTCTCTCAAAACATTTCTGGACTGAAGCAGTCAAAACAGCCTATTACACTCAAAACAGGTCAATCATTGTCAAAAGACATAACAAAACCCCATATGAGATATTCAAAGGTAGACTTCCTGATATCAGCTACTTTTATGTGTTTGGATGTCTTGTGTTTATTCATAACCACAAGGATCATTTAGGCAAGTTTGATGCTAAAGCTGATGATGGATACTTTCTAGGTTACTCACTGATCTCCAAAGCCTTCAGGGTATTTAACACAAGGAGACAACAAGTTGAGGAAACCTTTCATGTCACCTTTGATGAGAGTTCTGAAAGCATCAGGTTCACCAACACGTCAGTGGAGGAAATAGGAATTGATAACTCATCAAGATATCCTCCTTATGAGTATGATACTGAAATCAATTCCTCATACCAAGCTGATGCTGACATCTCATATTATGTCTTACCTCACAACCTTCCCCAACCAACTATCAGTGAATTCAATGATAACCAATCAGTCCCCACTGGGATAGGTAACACTGAACCAAATGTTCAAGAACCTGTGATTCAAAAAACCTAACAAGACATCTCAACAGATGATCTAAATGATTCTGTGGCTCCTGCACCTGAACTCACTCCTGAGTTTCCAGTGACCTCTTCAAGCTCAAATCCTAGACCACAAAGTAAGTGGACAAAATCTCAAGAAATTGAGCTTGTAAACATCATTGGTGAACCCACTGAGGGTATGCTTATGATAACGTCTAAAATGAACATGTTTTTAGTAGCGTTATTGTCAGTTTTGTGCATGATATTCGGCTATATTTACTCATAACTGTTGCAAAAGTGCAAAGATGCGTATTGTGTATGTATATGTAGCCAGGTATCGCGAATAATGAAGAAATGAAGTTTTTTTTACACATTTGGAAGATTCTCAAGGAAGGAAGTTGAGATTGGAAGCTTGTGGACTCAATGATATGGAAGCATTGTGATTTCGAAGCATCTATAGCAAGGAAAGATAAAGTTTGGCTTTGGAAATCATCTACATAAGCAAAGAATGAAGCGCAAAGGAAAAAGTCAGCAAAAAGTCAAAATAAGCAAAACCCAGCCGATCGGTCGCAACCCGCAACCGGATCCGGCTGGGCAGTTGGTCAAAGCTATTACCGATTCGGTCAGCCTAGAAACCGATCCGGTTTCTGGCACTGCAGTTACACAAATTGCATTTATTGTTGCCTTAACTCCCCATAATCATTGGAGTCCGATCATTTCTTGATATTAACTTGAAGAGAACGTTTTTTTGGGCAGTTAAGCAAGAGCTTTGGCTATTTAAAGGACCTAGTACTTGTATACTAAGTGTGACACAACCAAAAGAGTATTAGTTTACACCAAAACTAATACTTACCCTATTATTTCAACCCAAAAGCTTAGTATTTACTGGAAAACGCCAGGAGCAAGGAGGGAACCATTCTTGTCCATTGTTTCGGTAGTTTGAAGTTGTGCGGTGATCCTAGGTGATTGGAGGCGCGTGGTTGCTACATTCCACGATTTCTAATTCTTGTAATCACAAAAGTTTAGGTATTCTATGAACTTTGTTATGGAAATCTATTCTCTTGAATTGTTTGAATTACCTTGTTATGACTTGTGTTTAGATATGATTGTTTTCATGGAGTAGTTTGTGATATACTTGTGTGTTGGAATGTGATTAATCATAATAGTGTTCTCAAAATGTGATGCATGTATATATGATCTTGTTTAAATGAGTTTGTTGGAAAAATACTAGTCTTGGATTGATTTGTCAATAAAACATGTTTTAAGAAAAAGGACCGAAAGGATTTCTCTTGTGTTTTATTCCAAAAAGTGTAGTGACAAACTAGTATGGGGATATGGTGATTGACAACCACCATGTTTTGCTTATTAAAACAAGACTAGGAACATTTTCATCACGAAGGGTCGAAAGATTAGTAAGAACAAATTTAATGAGAACATGTTGCAAACAAATGGAACTTTTATAGGATAATCATTGGGATAAGGACCGAAAGGATTACCTAAATGTTTTTGTTCTTAGAATGATTTTTACAAACAAATACCATGGTTGGGGAATCATTTGCTTATGATTTGTGCATCATACTAAGAGTATACACCAAACCTTTATGAACATTATCTATGGTTGATTATAAGACTACACACAAGTATATATTTATATTCTTGATTCGTATTTTTACTAGAACACTTATTTGAGGAAGCCTTGACAAGCTTTCTTGTTAGAAATTTTTTAATCAAATCTATTTCAAACAAAAAATTCCTTGGGACGATCTCGACTTACCAAACTTTGCTATTGCGGACGAGTATACTTGCTCGTATGTGTTAATAGGTTATACGGTTAATTCGTGATTATAAATTTTTTAAACTTGCACCAACCGGAGCACATCAAGTTTTTGGCGCCGCTGCCGGGGATTTTATTTTTCTTTAATTTTCTTTGAAATTAGTAGTTTTGAAATATCTAAAAAAAAAAAAAAAGTTTTGTTACAAACTAACCGATTCGGTTGGTTAGCCAACCGAATCCGGTTAAACATTCTGTGAAAATATTTTTGGTTCGAATTTAGTTGTCTATCTTCTTAGTTTATTGTGTTTTGATTTCTAGAATAATTTTGTGGTTTAATCATTTCTTAGATTTATTGTTTTTATTTATTTTATTTTCTTTACATTTGTCATTTATTAGTTAATCTAGTTATAATTAATTTTAATTTTAATAGTTAATGGTAATGGTTAGGTAGTAATTTTATTTTCAGTTATAGTTTATTTCATGATAGAATTTATTGGTAGTTTATTTAGTTTTAGTTTTAATTTTGGTTTTAATGAGATTTAATATGTTATTTAATTATTAGTTTATGAAGAGTTTTATTTAATTAACTGGAGTTAGTACACCTTTATGACACTTAATTTGCATTAATATAATTTAAAAAAAAAAAAATTAATTTTCGATCAAACCGATCGGTCGCAACCCGCAACCTGATCCGGTTCGTATTTCTGTCTAGAATTTTCAACCAACCGATTCGGTTGGTGATCCAACCGAATCCGGTTGGAGTTTCTGAGTTGATTTTTATCATTTTTAGGTTTTGAGTTTTTATTTGAGTTTTTAATTTTGTTAGATGTCTTAGTTGTTTTATTATATGTTTTTATAGTTTGTTCTTGTTTTACTAACTTTAACGCTAATCATTCGGGATTTGTTTTGTTTTGCTTTGTTAAGTTGTCTAGTAACATGGATAGTTTGAGCGGAATCTCGGAATACCTTCGTACTTTGGATGAAATGTTCAAGGATACCGGAAGTTCATTAGAAAAGATTGGAGGAATTTTGGAGGAAAGCAAGAAAGAATTGGGAATTGACACGGGTGATATGGAAGAAGTATGTGAAAACAAGGTTCAACTACCCAAAAACAAAAGAGTCGTAGTGTTTACACAAGCACCGTCTACGGTGTATGATTCACCGCTGATGAGATTTGGAACGCCTTGTAGCGTGGAAGGAGTACGTGCTTGGGATGCACAGCTTAATATGGCTTATGGAGAGAATTATATCTTGGAAGAGGTTCTTGACGAAATCGGTCATGTTCGTATGGACTATGAAGCATATGGAAGGAAGATGGTCAAAAATCTGAAGGTCAATATTCATGGACATATCTTTGAAACTGATTTTGTTGTTTTAGAAGAAGGAAATGCGGATGAACCTAATGTGTGTTTTGGTCGAGATTTTCTTGTCACGTCCAAGTGTCAAGTAGATTTTGGTATGGGAGAAATGCGGATTAATATAACCGAGTTGGAAGAAGGAAAAGGAGTCAACGAGATGCTAGTGGAAGTTTGTGCAAACATGGAAGAGAAAGAAGTGGAAGTGGTTAAAATGGGAAAAGCAAACCGAAAGAAACCATCATCAAATAAACTAACCCCAACAACAACCTCCACCACCAAAAATGATTACACACCATCGTCACCTACCACTACTATCAAACCCTTAACCGACAACCAAAAATAAGCTATCTTAGAAAATCTAGAACAAAAATTTCTAGAGCTCAATGAAAAGAAGCCGGTTATAGAAGTTCTCCAAGATTATGTGCTTTACCGAAAGAAGTTGGATGCATTAATGCTAGCAAGGGCTAGGTTGGAAGATAAGAATCTCACAGATGAGGATCGAGATCGAATTTTGTTTAAAGGCATGCCAAGGAAAGAAAAGGATCCGGGTAATTTTGTGTTGCCAATCAAAGTAAATGGAACTACACCAGTTTATGCTTTAGCTGATACGGGGTCGAGTGTTAACGTGATGCCGTATCCATTGTTCAAAACTTTGGGACTAAGTAATCCGCAATCTAATCATTCTAAGCTCACTATGGCGGATAACACTCAAGCAAAGGCAATGGGAGAAGTTAAGAATGTAAGAGTGCAAATTGGCTATCAACCGTATTTGGCAGATTTTCTTGTCCTAGATATTCCGGTGGACAAGAGTTTACCGCTATTGTTAGGGAGACCATTTTTACGAACTTGTGGAGCAATTATAGACATGGGAAGAGGCACCATGACTATTGACGATGGGATTTCGAGGCAAACATACTACCCAAAAACAAGAGGACCAATTTTAGAATGTATGGAAGATTTGGAATGGATGGATGCAAATGATGATTTAACTTGTTTTGAAGTGGGGCGTGATGTCCACGGTAATCCAATGTACGGACCTTTAACTCCACCTTATTTCGATATAGAGGACGAAATGGAACGTGCATTCGCGATAGAAGCTTTCTATAACCCATTCAAAAACATATTAGTTTACAAGAAGTTGACCGACTTTTTAGGATCTTTACCGGTGCAACTTAAGAATTTGGAGTGGAAACCCGAAGGGTCGGGGACTTACAAGAGACAAACCGGAGATGGAGCATGGCATGTTAAGTTTGATATATTATGCCCGGACGGACGAAGATTTATGAGAAAATTCAAAACTTTTGAAACGTTCCGTGAGTTGACCGGAAAATTTCAAAGCGAGGATATTCTTAGACAAGAGTATTTTGAGGAATTTTGAGGAAAAGGCAAAGACCGTAATAACAAGCAATCATTTGCTTGAATTTCATGAACTATTTATTTTGATTTGATGCATTAGGATTTTTGTTTCTTATTTATTTTTCATTTTATGATTGAGGTAATTTGGTTTAATGCATTATGACTATGAGTTTTGAGTTGAGTTTGGATTAGTTCATTTATATGATGAGTTGAGTTTTTTTTAGATTGAATGATTGTTCAAAATTTCATTTGGTGAATGATTGTTGTGTGAATCTTTAGCAGGAATTTTTGAGTAAAAATGTTGCTTGGAGGGTAAATGCCTAAGTAACATGTTAAACATAAAAAAAAAAGCAAAAATTTGGCAAAAAGCATACCGAAACGGTTGTGTCCTTGACTGAACCGGTTGCACCAAAGTATAAAAATTTCATTTTTCCAAAAACACACACACACACTAATTTTCCAGGTGGTTTTGCAAAAATTCATCCAAGAGAGCAGATTGAAAGTTGTTTAAGTTGTAGGATAACATCATGGCACCCAAGCAAGTAAGCATCTACATTCAATTAACTCAATTAAGGTTTTATTAGAACATTTGATTCGAATTGAATATTAGGTCACCAATTTGGGGGGTTTTGTTATAATTCGAATTAAGTGGTAATAATTTAGGATTGAGTGGGTAATTGATATAGGAGTGCATTACAACAAGAGATTGATTGATTGATTCATCATAGATTGGATGTTAGATGATAAGATTTTTCGGAATTAGTTGGGTTGTGCTTATGAAATGAGATAAGTTGCAATTGGTGATTCATTTTGATGGATGATATGTTTTTAAGAGTGATGGATGCCACATTATTAGAACTAATGATTTTAATATAGAATGAGTTCTAAGATGTTAGATGTTTGATGATTTGGAAGCAAGAGTAGAGTAATTCTAGGATGTGGGAATCATTGAGGATGATAGAATGCGATCTAAGAGTGGTTTGGGAGTTAGAAATTCGAGATTATGAGGATTTGAGGGCGAATGCCTTACGCAGTCTGCACAACCGATTCGGTTGCGCATTGCAACCGAACGGTTGGTGTCTGACAGATGGAAACCGATTCGGTTGGTGATCCAACCGAATCCGGTTGTGGTTTCTGTGTGGATTTTTTGTGAAATTTTGAAATGTATCTTAGAGGGTTCTCTAACCTTCTTGTTTGTTCTAACACTCTTATATGGTCTTATTTTTGTGATTTCTACAGAGAATTATTGTAGGGAGCTCGAGTGGGGAGGAAATTCCAATTAACCCGCTTGTTACGAAGTTTTGTGAAAGGAACGAGAAGAAGAAGGTTAAGTATAGTGTGAAGAAGGAAGCAAATGCTAATTTAAAATTCAAAAATCTCACCGATGGAGAGAAACATGCTTTTCGGGAAAGATTGTCGAAGTTACAACATAGGACATGTTTGGTTCCAAGGGTGATTGATTGGGATTTATTTAACGAATGTGAGTGTGAAGATGAGTTAAGAAGGATGATGCGAACGTCTTATGTATATCCAGGAGATGGAGATTCGTTCAATGATTTGTCATGGGAAAGAGCATTCAGTGTTAATGAAGGGGTTTATCGAGAATGGTGTATGGAATTCTTTTCAACCATGTATTTTGAAAGAAAGGTGGATGTTCCGAGTTTGATGACGGAGATTTGTATTTGGTTTAGACTTTGTGGAAGGGATCATGCTTACACGTTGCCAGCTTTTGGTGTAGCTCTTGGTTTGTATGAGCCACATGAGGTAAATCATCGATTATTTGAAACTCACTTTTCTAGACTTAGGAGGTTTGAAAAAGATTACCCTAGTATTCCCGCTTATTGGAATCAAGTGGGAGATCCTACTTGTGCTAGGAGGAATGCTTCAACCATCAGGAATCCATTGATGAGGATACTTCACAAGTTGATTGTGACCGGGCCATTTAATAGATTTGGAAGCAGGGACAAATGTCAAAAACCGGACTTATGGATTATGAAGTTGCTGGAAGAAACTAAGGACGGTAACGCCATTTGGCAGATAGCCGAATATTTGTCTAGGAGAGCCCCGGGAATCAAGAGCAACAGTAACATTTGTGGAGGACATTTTGTGACAAGATTGGCGAAGAATCTTGGGTATTATGTTGATGAGGAATTGGCTAAGTGTGGAGAGCCAAAGTATAGTGAAACGTGGACTGCGAAAGGTTTTGGTAATGCTTTGAACAGGAGATTGGGAACCGTAGGGTTTTGGATTGAACCAAGACCACAACAGCAACCACCACAACAGCAAAGGAATATACCAATGGAGAACGTGCAAATGGGTACGTCCAGTAGTTTTGATTCAGGATGGGGAGAGTGGAACCAACATCTAGATGAGCTTCAATGTAGGGATGTGTGGAGAGACTCGATGATGTTAAGAAACAACTACATCAATGATTATTCGATGCCTATCTTTCAACACATGGCTCGAGAAGCCAATTATGAGTTGCCACCCTACAATCCACCAAATGTTCCACCATATCCTTTTCCTTACACTTCTTATCCTGGACCCTATCCGTATCCATATCCTGGGTACGCACCGTTTCCTGATCCAATACCCCCATATGGTCAATTACCTGAAGTTGGAGGAACAAGCTATGAAGTTGGAGGATCATCATCAGGAGTTGGAGGCAAGAAGAAAAAGAGGAGAGTTCGTTCAGAAATCATAGACGAAAACTACGTAACCGAAAGTGATGATGATGAGTTTGATGATGAAGAAGGAGAAGACATGAGCGAGGATGACGAGTGATTATGGATCATTCGTGAATTATGGTTTCAAAAACAATGGTCATGATGTGTTTTAAACTATTTCTATCTTTTGATCGATTTCTTTAGGATGTTTGGCGTACTTTGTTTGGTTATTTCTAGTTTTTAGTAGTTTTGTTTTGTTTTGTGCATTTCGTGTTGCAGTTTTTGTTTGCAGGATGGATGTGTTGGAAGCTTATTGATGGTCAAATATTTCGAGTTGGATAACTCACAGGCTTGCTAATGACCCAATGTGCTTATTGCATATTTTATCCCGTGGTATCTTTTAACTATCTTTTTCCCATTTTCTTTACTTTGAAAGTTCATTTTTCATTACATTGAGGACAATGCAAAACTTAAGTATGGGGGAGGGAAGAAAATAGGAAAATGATATGCATTTTTATTTTTTTAGATAACTTTTGGATGCAAGTGATTAGAAGAAATTCGCCCTTGATGGTCTAATGGTTTTCGCGCGTTATTGATAATTAAAATACATAATTTGGGATTTCAATGGTAAAATGAGGTTTTTGAAAATTTTTTAGATTTGAACCAAATTACTGAAGTAATTCATTTTGGATTCAATAGCATTTTCTAGCATGCATAATAGCCTTTTTCCCACAATTTTTGTGAGGTTTCTTTTTGTATAAAACACATCTTTTGTTTTATATTTGCTATGAGTGTGCCGGTGATTATGTCGATTCTAGAACTTGTACTAGTTATGCATTACGGTTAAAATCACTTTCGAGTGATCTAAATATTTTCAAGTGATAAGAGGCACCTTAGGAATAACCCAAATGGCCTTCCATTTTTACATCTAATGATATATTAGCTGACCACATCGGTTAGTTAACCACCCACATGGACCCATTTTGTTAGTGCTCATTTTTAGCACTAGATACCCCTAGTTTCACCTTCTGAGCCATTCCTTTTCAATTTTGTTAAATCCAGAAAAATACAAAAATATTTTACACCTTTAAGCTTTAGCCAACCCTTATCAAGTCTACTAGTTTGTTGCTAGTTGTTTGGAATGATTGGATTATTTTTGATGATTATGAGTTAGCCGCACTTTGCCATTCGTGTGTGCCATTCCGACAAAGACGAAGGATGCATACTTCTTATTTGTATTTTTGTGGTAATGCTTATACGAAGTGTGGAGGAGATGTTTGAAAAAAAAAAAAAAAAAAAATTTAGCCAAGGAGCTATATGAGGGATATTGATTAGCCAATGAGCTAAATTGAGTTATACATATTTACGGAGAATCGATATGAGAAGAGGAGTAATAATCATTTTTCGGGATCGTGGTTTGTATGATGACTAGCACCATGGAGGTTTGGACTTGATTTTATTTTTATTTTAAACCAATTTCATAAACTACATTAAGTGTATTAATGAAGGTCCATTTATCCCAAAGACTGTTGAAGGTTTGCCTAAACCTGAAGCTCAGTGGACTCAGGACGAGAGAAGAGTGGTCAACCAGGACCAAAGGCTCAAAAGTATCATCATATCTTGTCTTCCTGATGATACCATGGAGTCTGTTATTGGCTGTAGTACAGCTAAACAAACCTGGGATGACTTGGTCCACAGTCATGAAGGTCCTTCTGATACCAAGGAAAACAGGATCATGGACCTGAAACTTGAGTATAACACCTTCGGGGCTAAGGACTCAGAAACTCTGTCTCAAACTTACACCCGATACAAAACTTTGTTAAATGAACTGCCAAATGATGGTGTTAATTTGTCCAAACATGAAATCAATGTTGGTTTTGTCAATAGTGTTAGGAATTAGAAATTCCAGGTATTAAAGAGTCGGTCACCTCAAGTATATGTAATCGTTAGAAAGCTCGTAGTCGTAGTTATTTTAAGTTAAGTAGTATTTAGTTAAGTAACACCATGGAGGACGGACGGGTCTTTACCCACTGTATGCCTGATCCACAGCCCGATGTGTGGCGTTTTTATGTAAGACTATAAATACTCTCTACCTTTCAAGGTAGAGAGTTGGAGCTCATAATAAGAATTTTCTTTCTCTCACTAAAGTTCCCTAAACCTCTAACTTTCTCTCTCTAGAATTCCATCTATATGATACTTTGTGTTATTGTTTGATGTGTATGTGAAAAGTAATATCTTACAATTGGTATCAAGAGCCATGGTTAGATCACATCTTGCACATCTTTGGATTTATAGTGGTTTTTAGGTGGTTTTTGAGTTTGAAAAAGTTTTGTGGTTTTTGCATCATTTGGTTGATCTCTTGTGTTAAAGTTTGAATTTTGGTACTTTTATGTTTAGAATCATCAAAAGTGTTTAGGTTTTCATTTGGTAAGCTTGAATCATCTTGGTTGGGCTGTTTTGGATTGAAAAGTGATGTTTATATGGTTTTTCAAGCTAGCGACTTAGCTCACGGAATTCTTTCTTGGTAGCGACTTGCTTCACATTTTTGTAGCGATTTATAGTGTTGGAACTAGCGCGTTAGATCTAGCGAGTTAACGTACAAGTAGTGATTAGGGTAAGCTTGAATCATCTTGGTTGGGCTGTTTTGGATTGAAAAGTGATGTTTATATGGTTTTTCAAGCTAGCGACTTAGCTCACGGAATATTTTCTTGGTAGCGACTTGCTTCACATTTTTGTAGCGATTTATAGTGTTGGAACTAGCGAGTTAGATCTAGCGAGTTAAAGTACAAGTAGTGGACTCTCCACTACGGGTAGCGACTTGTGGTAGCGACTTGGTCTGTAGCGAGTTGCTCTTTAGCGACTTGTGTCTCTAGCGACTTGTGTAGCGAATTGCTGCCAAAATTTGGCTAGCGACTTGGTCTGTAGCGAGTTACTACTTAGCGACTTGCTTTTCTGTCTAGCGACTTGGGACTCTAGCGACTTAGGGGTGTAGCGAATTAAGGTTAGCGACTTAGTGCATTAACTTCTAGCGACTTAGTGCATTATCTTCTAGCGACTTAGTGCATTATTTTCTAGCGACTTAGTGTATTATCTTCTAGCGACTTGAGTGATTGTTTACGGTTTTCTCTTGATTTAGTAAAATCCCGTGAAAGAATCTATTTCCCGGTTTAATCATAGAGTTATAAAATCCCGTATAATCTGTTAACATGTCTACCAATGTCCCTACTGTCATCTCCACTGTTGCCGAGGATGTACAAGCAGCTGGTTCAGATACTCGTCCACCCATGCTTGACAGAACTGACTACGACTCATGGGCTCAACGAATCAGATTGTATTGCCTTGGAAAGGAAAATGGTGTCAACATTCTCAAATCCATTGATGAAGGACCATATCGAGTTGAGACGACTAGAGACATACTTGATACTAATGAAGATGGTACTCCTGTTTACGGAATGGACAGACCTAAGATGTATGATGAGCTTGATGATAAGGAGAAAAAGAGATTCGATGCAGATATCAGGGCTTCAAACATTGTTCTTCAAGGTCTTCCTAAAGACATCTACAAGCTGATCAATCATAACACAGATGCTAAGGCAGTTTGGGACAATGTTAAGATGCTTCTCTCAGGTTCTGAATTA
Source organism: Chrysanthemum seticuspe (assembly GCA_019973895.1). Lineage (NCBI taxonomy): Eukaryota > Viridiplantae > Streptophyta > Magnoliopsida > Asterales > Asteraceae > Chrysanthemum > Chrysanthemum seticuspe. Next base: position 256,051,857 of record BPTQ01000004.1, read on the forward strand.
ACGATGGAAGACAGAGAATCCCAACTCTATGACGAATTTGAGCATTTCAAGATGAAACCAGATGAGAATGTCTATGAGTACTATGTGAGATTTCATAAGTTAGTTAATGACATGAGGAACATCAGAATGACTATGCCTAACATTCAGTTGAACTCAAAATTTGTGAACAACATGAATCCCGAATGGCACAAGTTTGTTACCGCTGTGAAGCTCACTAAAGGATTGAAGAATACAAACTATGAGCAACTCTATGCCTTCCTCCTTCAGAATGAGAGACACGCTATGTTTGAAAAATTAATTCTCAATCAGTTCAAAACCAACCAGGGAGAGACTAGCTCGTCTAATGACTCTACAGCTTTCTACTCAAACATCGGAATCACAACCAAAGCATCACAAGTCATACCCTTGGGTAATGGTAATCACAAACTCATTCCTGATCCTACGTACAAACAAGCTGATGCTGATGCTCACGTGGGTAGCTTCATTAATCAACTAGCTCTACTCATTAGTCAAAACATGAATACTCTCCCACAAACCAACAACAACCTCAGAACTGCATCTAACCCACACAATCAAGCCACTGTTAAAGATGGAAGGATCGTGGTGCAACCAGTTCAGGAAAGACAGTATGATCAGGGACGAGGTGGAGCTGGGAGAGGTTATGTTGGCAACCAGAATCGAGGAAGGAATGGTAACCAAGGTCAAGCTAAGCCAATCAAATGCTATAACTGTGGGGGTGAGGGACACATTGCAAGGAACTGCACATCCCCAAAGCGTCCACAGAATGCTGAATACTTCAGAGATAAGATGCTGCTAGCACAAGCTCAGGATAATGGTGCTGCTTTGAATGAAGAGGAATTGCTGTTTCTTGCTGAGGGCAATGCCAAGACCTATGATGCAGATGTAGATGAACAGCCTATTCAGGAGATAGGTCACAATCATCAAAATGCCTTTCAAGTTGGTGACTGTGATGCATACGACTCTGATGTGGATGATGGACCTACTGCACACACAATCTTTATGGCTAGTATTTCACCAATGGTTTCTCCCAAGGTCTCTTCTTCACCACTGACTGGCCCATCCCATGACAAGCTTATCTCAGAGGTACTAAAACTATACGATGATGCTGATGTGCAACAGATGCATGACAAAGTACAATCAACTGAAGCTATTGAATCAAATATTGAAAATATGGGTAATATTGATATTGTCCCATATGATCAATATGTGAAACAAAGTGAAAGTGAAGTTGTACCAAGTGATGCATCTTCTGCAGTCAACAATGACTATGTTTTAGATGAATACACTGCATATGCCTCGGATGAGTCTGTAATTTCTGAACTAAATGCCTATAAAGAACGTGTTGCTATATATGAACAACGTGCTAAGTTTGAGTTGACCACTCGTGAGCAGGAAATGGATGACCAAGTATGTTCAGTAATTAGAAAAAGTAAGTTTAGAGAAGAAGTATTGAAACAAGAATTAAATTCCTTGCAAGAAAAACTTTCTAAAACAGCTAAACAAAAACAAGAACTTCAAGAAAATGTGAAAATGCTTAAGCAAGAATTTAATGCAAAGGAATCAAAACTCTTGAGAGATTTTTCTAATCTATTAATGGAGACCTAAACCAAGGAGTTGTTCCCCTTACGATACGAATAGCGAATTCTGAGCTACAAATCACTGGTACACTCGTCAGACTTACCACAAAGGAACATACATGTTGAACAAGAGTTCAAACAAAAAGTTTCAAAAGTCTAATCTTTTTAGAGAGTTCTCAAAACTAAGGAAACGTAATTTAAGAACGAATTCGTAAAAGTGTAAAAGAACTTCAAGAACAAAAACAAATCGACAAAATCTTTCAAAAAGAACGTTCCTTAAATTAAGAACAAAGTTATGAAGAAGAGATTTGAATGAAAAAGATTAATGACTTGTATGAACCAGTAGGTAAAGGACGAGTGCTCACCAGTTGAGTTTGAATCGTGCAACAAGTATATATCGTTGTGCAAGAAATA